>JAVJIX010000037.1:1235000-2435000 GCA_036785185.1 Paratrypauchen microcephalus | reverse complement strand
GAGGAGAGCCGTATATGAAGAACACAGGAGGCTCATATCCTGTTATGTTCTTATGGTTTCTTTAAGGTAAGCTGCTTAATATGCAGACAATTACAGATCATACACGATATAAAAGCTTGTAACATGGTCCACAAGAACACAGGGAAGAAAGTTATTTTAATTTTGTCGCTACTATTAGGCCTACAATTTTTATTTTGTGTCCATGGAAACAAGGAAACAGAGAAGACGGAGGCCCAGTTGAAAAGTTAGATATTGCACCTTTAAGACTCGCTCTGGTGTGAGCAAAATCAGCTGTCACATCCGGCTACCCTTCTGTGTGCAATAAAGGGCACAGTAGCCTTGGCTTGCCATATGTTTAAATCATGTTTTGATCCACACATTTAATAACTTTTTCATATTGAGCCATGGCAAAACCAGGACAAACTTACTGCCAGGGGTGGAAAGTAACGAATTACATTTACTCACGTTACTGTAATTGAGTAGTTTTTATGAGTACTTTGTAATTTTCTAAGTAGTTTTTGAAATGGGTAATTTTACTTTTACTCAACTACATTTTAAGTAAGTAAGTAATTTTACTTCGGAGATGGATGCGGAGATGGAGGCTGAAGGACCAGAAAAAGATTCTGGACAGGATAGAAGCCCTTGGCCAAACCTCGAGGAATTATTTGATGGAACGAAAAATAATGCGGCAGAAAAATCATCATCATGCAATGTAAAATGTGCGCAGAGCTTTCAGCTTACAAGACCTCAACATCAAATCTGCGAAAACATGTGGCGGTAAGTATACTACAAATATGTTTTGCCTATTATACCCAAGCGGTATGTATTGTTGTTTGGTTAAATATGGATCTCCTGAACTCTTTTCCAAACGTAAAACACCTGTCACTTCCAGCCTCAGCCGCATGTGAGCGTCTTTTCAGCACTGCTGGCTTATTGTTCACAGCAAAGAGAGCACGTATTAGTGCTACAAACTTTAAAAATCAACTCCTGCTCAATCTGAACAAGAGCTTTGCAGGTCTAACGCTGTAGCATCCATTGGGCCGAATAGTGTGTGGGACGTGGCACTTTGTTTTATTATATTTTTTTTATCAGTTTGCAATATTATGCAAAATTTCCCGTGTTCCGCTGTGTTCCAGTGATTTTGGTTTTATTTTCTTTACTTTGGTTGTAGTGTTGTGTGTTGGACCATATATGGACCATATGACCACCATGTATACACATACATACCTCCCAACAGATTTTGACTGGTTTTGTGTGTGTTGTGGAACACAGAACTAAGAGCACAATGTTCCTGAGCTCAGTTATGAGCTGTGTGTTTGGACATGCACTTTATAGAGTTTGATTAAAACAACTTGTGCTGGATTTGATTTATGACTCATCCTTTTTGCATCAAATAATTGTAAGTAAGTAAAAGTAACTAAGTAACTTTTACTCAAATTACATTTGAAATTAAGTAATTTTTTACTTTTACTCCAGTACATTTTCAGATGGGTGCTTCTACTTTTACTTGAGTAGGATTTAAGCAAAGTAAAGATACTTTTACTTAATTACTTTTTCCACCTCTGCTTACTGCAGACAAACCATCAAACCTGACTGTACTGGCCTGTTTTCACCCCGGGTTATACTTTATATTTTGATGTTTATATGTTTGAATTGTGTAAAAATGAAAACAAGACAGGACAAGTGAATGGTGCAATAATAATGACTGATCATGATGATGCCGACACACACAGCGGTGCAAGGCTTCCGCCACCCTCTGGAAGAATCTAAGAATCCTCAGGAAACAGGAGCACTTAGGAACTGCTCGGGTGTGGGGCATATCCTCTTCTTGGACGGTGACTGCTTTTTCTACCACCCCAACGAGGGAAAACTGCTCCTATCATAAACTGGCTCGCCCTCATCCCAGCTGCTAAGGGGCGCTGTATGTTCACTTGAGCAAGGGGAAGATGAAGGTCCTAAAAAGGACCAGACACCAAAGTCTCTTCTGGGGGACTCGAAGAGGAGTCCAGCCTAGGACAGATTGACATCAGCTCCTCTGAGAGCGTCAAACTAAAAAACACCAAACCAAAATAAAATAATTCAGTGTTCACACAAACTGAACAAGCACCAGAAGTCTCCATTCTGTGCCATCAGGGGGAACTTTGGTAAAAAACTAATGTTAATGCGCGTGGTGGTCATACTGGGACTGCGAGCTGGAGTCTACACCTGGAAGTTTAATACCCATGAGAGAATGTTTTCATATCCTAATGAATAAGCTTTTGCACTTATCTCATTAGATCTAATTCTGTCATCCAAATTGTATATTTTGAGGGGAAGTTTTGAGGTTTGAGATATTTTCTAAACATATATTTATTTTGATATTAATACTAAATACATATATATATATATATATATATATATATATATATATATATATATATATATATTTTTTTTATTTAAAGGTCCCATGACATGGTACTTCTTGATGCTTTTATATGGCTCCTTAATGGTTCCCTAATACTGTAAATGAATCCTTCTTCAAAATCAACACTCAGTGCATGAGAAACAGAGATAAGATGAGAAAGAGTAATTTTTCTCACTCTGAACACTCCATAATGGGCGTTGTTGCTTGAATGCAAATGAGGAGAAAAGAGCTGGCCAATAGTAGAGGGTGGGGGCGTGGCCAAACACTCCGCTCTCCGCTGTAGCTCACAGCTGATCCATTTCCTTGTTTTTGCACGGGGGGAGAGATTTGAAGCGTTCCATTGAAAAATAAACACATTTCCACATAAAATAAAATTAAACCACTGCTGTTCAAAGGTCCAGAGGCTCAGATAAAGGACTTCCGAGCCTAGAAACACTCGGACGTGCCTCCAGGCAAATAAAAAAACGCATTTCGCATTGCCTAGCGCATTCGCAGTCCAAACTCTGTGGGCGTGATTTACAGAGACGCTGAGTACAGACAGACGGGGGTGGAACTGCATTTGCATTTCTTTTTTCAATCTGACGTCAATAAGGTGCCTTGTTCAAACTCGCCCGTTTGAGCTCCGATTTTTTGTAATGCAGAAAAGGATCGCAAATGCTCAGTTTAGACATTTCGCAACTTTTAACCATGGGGGGGGGGGGGCTAAACAGGGTAGGGGAGCTCACATTAATGTTCAAAAACCTCAGAAAGTGAAAATTTCATGCCATGGGACCTTTAAGGTTATTCAAACACAAATGTTATATCTTTCATTCTCAAAAGTTCCAGCCAGTTCTCTATAAGTTAAAGGGCCCATATTACACTATATTCTGATCCATCTTATAATGTCCTCTTTCCTCTTCAAAAACACATTTGGAGTTGTGTTTTGCTTCATTCACACATTCCAACTTGTGATGTCATGTGGTAACACAAAAAGTGCTCTACTGTGTTTTTAAACTCCATACACCTTCATTGGAATTAGTTGAGTGTGATTTCAGGCCCATTCTCTATCAAACTAAATGTTAAAACTAACTGTTAATTTGAAAACCACTACATGACATCACAAGGTGGAACAGAGCATTCTGAGCTTTGGAGAGGTAGACAGACTAGGCACGGTGGCAAAGAGGTTAGTGCTGTTGCCTCACAGCGAGAAGGACCTGCGGGGCCTTTCTGTGTGGAGTTTGCATGTTCTCCCCGTGCCTGTGGAGGTTTCCGACACCACTGAAAATATGGACAGTAGAATTCCCTGTGGGGCCAGGACTTCTCTGAAAAAGATATTCTTAATCTCAGCGGTTAAATAGATCAGTAAAAGCAATAAATATTACTAAATATATAAAGATGAATAAATAAATAAAGATTACTCAAACATGTGTGAATGAAACAAAACACAACTCCATGTATGTCTTTGAGGAGGTAACGTCATTTTACCACTTGGCTTAAAGCCCCAGTGTGTAGGATTCGTGGCGCATAGGTGGATGGTGCTATTGCACTTTCTGTTTTAGCTACGGCAGACCTCGAGGGTCACCCGGGCGCCGCTACTGTATAAATAAAACGCGGTCCTGTTTTTTTTTTTTTTTTTTTTTTTTTCTCATGAAAACACACATTCCCGATCATGTACCATGACACTCTACACATCAAATAAAACCTTACAGTCTCCTCTTTTTGACTATGCAATTCATTTCCCTGCACAACAATCACTCCCCGAGCACATGGGGCTTTTATACGGAAAAGCACAAAACGAGGTTAGCTTACCTTAGAATGCTTTGCACAGGTCAAACTCTGTATTTCACCATAAACTTGCTCTCAATTTGTCCGTAAGGATCCAGCGAATAAAATCCAGTAAAACAATTAAGTCCAAAACACGTGTTAGATCCATTACGACGTCTGATCCGGCAGCATGCTTGTGTTCTTTACCCCAAACCACGAGCCTTGCCGAAGGCGGAGCCCAAATGTCCTTCTGCAGCTCTCGTATTCAAAATGGCTGCCTCTGCATGGGGAAGATCCCCCTTTTATGTGACTATATCCAAGTCCAAAAGAATACTTTGATTTCATGATGGAAGTGAAAAGGCTTGGAAAACAATGTATTTTTGAATGGGTATCTTCAATTTCAGTAATTAACGGGTAAAAATCTTACACACTGTCCCTTTAAAGCTCACGAGTCAATTTTACATTATATAGGACCTTTAATTTGGAACATTTAAAACATTATATTTTAGAGAAATTCTTTTTAAACAGTTGCCTTTACTTTTGAGTATGTATTATCATTTCTTTTTATTCTTTCCTGTATTTCACAAATAGGATCAAACAGCATTCTAGTGTTTCAAGGCATCTTTCTCAGCTATAAATACACCTGTAATTGATTAAATGCAACATGGTTACATTTAATTCCATAATCAGAAACATTCCACCCAAAACAATAGCATCTCATGGTAGCGGACCCCTACTAGAAAGTTATATCATGCACCTTTAAGCTTCTCATATCATATTTGAATGAATGTTTGGGGATCTCATGGGAAAAGTCTACAGCGAAGATGCAAGCATTAATTATAATAAGCACAAGATGTCAGAGACCTCAAAACAAGTAGTTAATCTAATAAATTCAAACCATATCACAACGTTATTACTGATCCCTGAAGAGACCTCTGAAATGTGTGTGGCTTATTTTTAAGTGGGTGGAGCTGGAAATACTCACTGGTTGCACAATGACACCAACTTGAGGGAAGACGCTACGTTTTCAACACACTGACCCCTGATAACCCACTGCACTGTGGCTATAACAACAAAATCATAAAAAATGCAGAATTTATTATGACAAGATTGCATATATGTAAACCACTATAGGTTAAGTTTAAGGGGCCATTTTTTCGCTATTTTCTGATTTATGGAATAATGTTTCCTCATCACAAACATATCTGAAGTTTTTTGGGGGTTTTTTCACTCATATTTAACATACACATCCCACATACTTACCACTTCATGAAATCACAAGGGTGAGAGCATTTTGAGACAGACTAATAATGCAGGATTACTCAAAACGTGAATGAAAGAAAGCACAACTCCAGGTATGTTTTTGAGGAATAACAACATTATAACATGGATTAAAGCTCATAAGAGTCAATTTTGTGTAATGTAGGACCTTTTAGATACTATATTGTCCCTGTAAGAATATTTGTCCTCTGGATTTGACCCACCTGTTAGCAGCTATGGGTGTGCCTGGTGACCCATCCTCAGATCAGCGCGGGTTTGGTCAGGATTATTTTAGCTGGATGATTAAACTGTTATACATGCTTAATATTTTTCAGTTAAATTTTTTGATGCTCTGAGTCCCCCCCTCCTTTTATTTTACTACATCTGAGAGCAGCTATCTGTACGTTTTACTCCATTACATTTTTGAACAGGACTAAAATATAAAAGTATTTTTTATTATTGTTTGACCTGCTGAAAAGGCTGGGGGTTTATTTTTAACACATTTATAATTTAAGCAAACAAAAGTATACAAAAACAGCTAGAAAAAACCTGAATTGAATTGTCTCTGTTGCATAAAATCCAGCACAAATCTTTATGAAAATCAGTTCATTTGAAGCTTTATTAGATCGTTGCGTGAAATACTTAAACTTTTTGCTCTTTTTACTATAATACTTTTACTTAAGTACACTTTTTCATGTGATGCATTTACTTTTTTGTGCTCTGGTATCTGCAGTACATCCAAGGAAAACCAAGGAAAACCCTACCCAGCTCTGTAATATTTAGAATAGTTTCAATAAAATAAATAAGGAAACAAGTGAACGCATACTTCTGGTGAAAATGTGCTAGAGTCACACTTTTGTATACTCAAGTGTTCTCATAGAAGTGAATTGTGTATCTTTCCCTCCTCCGCAGACTCCTCCCCCTAACGCTCTCTCGTAGAAGCCTATGTACAGACTTCCACGTGCTGCTACTGCCACCCCTCCGGTTACCACATCAGCGAACCAGGAATACAACCCAAACAATGGCTCTCTTTCTCGAACCACCTGGGGACAAATTCACTGGTAGTAGATACTAGAGATAGCTGTGTTTGTGTGACAATAAAGAAGACAAAGAAGCAAACTAGTAGGATCAAACGCGCAATTATGATTTATTTGAGGAAGGTCCAGGAACAGCCATTTCCTACATCGTGCAATGTGCAGAAAACACTTTTTTTTTTTAAACTCTACTCCAAGAATTATATTTTCCCACCATTCCATTGTTTTAAAGCTGAGACGCAACACCTTTAATGTGGTCAAACTCCGGAGGCAGATAAGGAATGATGATAAACAGTCCAATCCACCACTCCCACCCTTCCCTCTCCCAGCATGGAATGAGAGGTCGCCAGGTCCTCCTTTTAAGGCCTTTCCCACCGCAACTGTTTTCATTTCTACAAGACATGGCAAAATAGGGAGTGCCTAATAGTACCTTTTTGAATCAACACTATATTACTTTGTTTGGTGGGATAAATAGTTTTACAGTGTGTAAAGAAAGGGTGAGGAAAACAGAGTAAAATTACAGGAAGTAGCAGAGTTGTTATCAATACACACAATAACACCCAATAACACCCAAAATGCAGGGACAACCAAGCACTGTTAAAAGATTAATGTTAGAAAATGAAGGACTTGTAGTATATTTTATAATAATAGTTGGCCCTTGTTTACAATATGGCTGCTTGGTTACAGTTGTGGAATTGGTATTTATGTCACATTTACTGCTCATGTCCAACTATAGGAAGTCAAATTACAGAGAGTTCTAAAAAGGAATCCCTCTATCTATGTCATCAATACAAACAATTCCATACAGAATGCAGGGACAGTTATGCATAAGGCATATATTTTTCTGTTTATGTAAGATATTTTTCTTTCTTTTATTGTGTAAATTAGATGTGTGTTGGCCCTTATTTACAGTATGGTTGCTAGGTAACAGTTATGGCATTGCCCCATATGCCCTTTCTGCTGCCCAGGTCCAAACAGGAAGTAAAACTTTACATAAATTGCATATACAGCTCTAGAAAAAAATAAGAGACCACTGTATTTTTTTCTGAAATTAGCATCTCTACATGTATTACAGCCATTCCAGCGTCTGTTGAATTCCAACACAAACACAAAGCTGAGCTACTTCAGTTCTTGCACTAGGAGTGATTAAAAATAAGGGTTATTGCACCAAAGTGTAAACATTAGTATTATGTTGTTTTAAAATGAATTTGATCTTGTTTCTTGAGGTCTGAAAACATGTATCTTTTTTGTTACGCTCTAAACCAGAGGTCTTCAACAGGGGGGTCGCGTCCCCCCTAGGGGTCGCGGAGGTACTGCAGGGGGGTTGCGAAATCTTTTTTTTTTCACTTTAAAATAATATAATTTTATATTTCATAGTGTAAAATACAGTATTAACCTGTGTATTATTTCCTTGTATTGGATGTACCATAACAGAGTAGCAATGTTTATACATGACACTAAGCTCAATTTAATATAAAACACAATTCTATGCCGTATATATAGTAGGGGGTCCCTGGCCCAGTTCGCCATCTGTTTGGGGGTCCCTGGCCTGAAGACCCCTGCTCTAAACGGATAATGTTGTCAGTAGTTTATAGACTCAAACAAAAATGTTCCTTTTGCCCAAACACATGCCTATAAGTAATAAAATCAGAAAAACTGATAGATTTACAGTGGTCTCTTATTTTTTTCCAGAGCTGTATTAAAAACTCTAAACCAAATTCGTAAAAATAGGGAAAACTAGGTAAACTTTTAATGAAAAGTATAATTACAGTACAGTAAGTTAGTTAATTAGTGCAGTAAGTTATCAAACTTATGCGCACGTTAAGTCAAAGAAAGAGTCTTTGATAAAACCGTATTTTACTATATCTCATCTCTATCTTTACTATAATGATCGTTAGAGGAGTTGAAAGCAGTAAAGGAGAGTAGTGGAAGGGTAAAGGTTGAGAATGAGATTAGACAAGACTGGAATGTCATGGTTACCTGTTATTACACCTGCACAGTACTGCCCCCTTCTGATCCTCCACGCAACTTAACTCATGACTCTGCACTTCTCAAAGCAATACCACCCTCCTTGCATGAAATAAAAGTCTAATAGTGCATTTCTGAATAAGACATACAAATGTCACTAGCACTGTGTTATGTTAGAAGGACGGAGTGCATTTCCTGCTCTGGCCATGTCCAGCTGTGTGGGATAGTAGCACAGAATAAGCCTTTGTCTGCGCCAGCTGCTGGTGTTTGCATGTAACCTGACACTCTTATGCAATATGTGTTCTGTTGATTTATGCCTCGGCTAACACAGGGGACGCTAATCCCATCAGAAGAAGAATAGAGAAAAAAGGCTAGTGAGTAATACAATGAGGATTACTTATTAATTTCCTGTTTTAATGCTTTTAATGTTGCCAGTGTAAATAGTTATAGACCCTTTAAAATCCTATGAAATCAGAGTGTCCACAATAGAACTCGAGGCAAAGTGAAGCAGACGTAATGTTTTCAGTGATTAACAGATCTATTTTACATCATTTTAACAACAAGAAGAAAATAATCCCACACTCCGTCTTACTTGCAAAATGTAAGATTTATTAAGACATGCAACGTTTTCGGCTCTAGAAAATAGTCTATTTTGTCTGATGAAGGCCTAGCGCCGAAACGTTGCATGTCTTAATAAATCTTACATTTTGCAAGTAAGACGGAGTGCGGGATTATTTTCTTCTCGTATGTTCTGGGGCTGCTCCCTCTCCTCCAACGCACCCGTTTGAAGAAATTGAAGTGCGAAGTTCTCATTCTTGTACATCATTATAACAAAAAATAAGCAACAATTTTGAATTTCCAAGGTACATTTATTCGTTAATTTGCTTCTCTGTTAAGAAGAATGGAAGAAAATTAAAATTTCTAACCTCAGAATCCTTTTTGATCTTCACAAAAGGTTTAATTGATAATGAAATATGTAATATATCTGTAGAGGAAGTGACGAACTGTAGTGGGTTTATTACACATCTTTTCATAGAATGTTTCAAAGAATGACATTAAAGTTATTGTCTTGAGGGAGAAGAACCCATAGACAAACCATTTTATTTCACATTTACAAGCAAAGCAATAACATCTCCATGGAAAGAGGCAAGTGGTGGATCCCTGACCAGAACTTGTGAGCTGGTCTTGCAAAAATTTAGATCACCTGACTATGTGGCAAGTATGGAAGGCATTTTTTCAGACTTCTGTGTTATAATGACTTTCATCTGACCTCATTTTAACTTTAAATTCTTCCGCTGTGTCATGAAGCGTGTGTGCTATTTCCATAGTCCACTGCCTGAACTGTTACATGGTTCTGCACTGACCATTAACCATGAGGTCACTCATTTAAAACGGTAAAAAATACTTTCGAAACACATTGTACTCTCCAAATACTGAGTAATGATGAGAGTTTGTCTGCTTAAGATATTATTACTATAGTGTAAGTATTGTAAACAAACACTGGTCTCTGTATTTAGAGCCACATAATGATTTGACATACGTTTTATGCTTTCCTGCCACTGCCTTTTCTTATTTTCATTTATCTGAGGTCAGGATTATTCCAATTTTTATTACTACAACACAGCAATTTAAGTACAAGTTTAATTTAAGTACTCATCAGTTACAAAAACACAGCTACTACTATTACTGCACTTACTACTATACTACTGTACAGCTAATTAGCAAAGGTTAAATGTATTTTTAAAAACAGTTGTCTGAATTTAAAGGTCCTATATTACACAAAATGGATTCGTATGAGGTATTAGCCATGTTATAATGCTCTTTCCTCCTCAACAAACATACCTGGAGTTGTGTTTTGTTTCCTTCACACGTTTGAGTATTCCTTTAGTCAGTCTGCATCCTCAAAGCTCAAAATGCTCTGCCTTGTGATGTCGTGGCAGTTTTCAAGTTAAGAGCTACCTTTTACTTTTAGTTCAGTAGAGATTAGCAAATGTCATCCAAATGATTCTAGTGAAGGTGTATAGAGTTTAAAAACACAGTGGAGCACTTCCTGTATTACCAAATGACATCATAAAGTGGAGTGTTTTCTGTTTGAGAGAAGAATACAGCCTAAATATGGACACACAACACAACTCCGGTTATGTTTCTGATGACGATACAACATTATAACAGATCAGAAAATAGTGTAAAGCTCTTCAACCCTATGAACTGCACACCTACTTATATATTTACCTGAATATTTTAAAATGTACAGTCAAAGTTAGTATCATCTATTAGTACAGTGGTACCTCACCTTACGAATGACCCAACAAACGAAAATTTCAAGTTACGAAACGCCTTCACGGTAAATTTTTGTCTCTAGATACGAAAGAAAATTCAAGTTACGAAACGCGAAATCTCAAAAATTCAAATAATGCGCGCTCAGCCACACACATTATACGCTTTTCTCAGACTGGATTTAAACTTTTCTCATGTTTGTCTCTCGTTTAAACACTCAAACTTTCAAAGATTTTCAACAAAACGTATCAATATTGAAGTGTGGGGGGAAGCGGGAGGGGGGAGAAGACTGTGCGGACACATGTGCGCAGCATGACCCGGCGCGGGGCTGACAGCAGGTCTAGACCAAGATCTAAACCTGGACTGGACCAGGACTAAACCTGGACTAAACCTGGACTAAACCAGGACTAAACCAGGACTAAACCAGGACTAAACCAGGACTAAACCAGGACTAGACCAGGTGGATTAAAGCGCCGCGTGCGGGTCTATTTCCTGGTTTCTCACGAGTCACAGCTGAGGCGAGCAGCGAGGAGGAGACCGCAGGCAGTCTGAGCACATGTGAGCGAGAGCCATGCAAGAGCCGCGGTGGTCTAGACCTCCTCTAGA
Source organism: Paratrypauchen microcephalus (assembly GCA_036785185.1). NCBI lineage: Eukaryota > Metazoa > Chordata > Actinopteri > Gobiiformes > Gobiidae > Paratrypauchen > Paratrypauchen microcephalus. Next base: position 2,423,708 of record JAVJIX010000037.1, on the reverse strand, counting down.
CCTGACCAGGTGGTCTGGTCAGGTCTGGACTAAACCAGGACTAAACCTGGACTAGACCAGGAGGAGCCGTGCTCACATGCGCTCAGACTGCGTGTCTCCTCCTCTCTGCTCGCCTCAGCTGTGACTCATGAGAAACCAGGAAATAGACCCGCACGTGGTAATCCACCTGGTCTAGTCCAGGTTTAGTCCAGGTTTAGTCCTGGTTTAGTCCTGGTCCAGTCCAGGTTTAGATCTTGGTCTAGTCCTGCTGTCAGCTCTGCGCGGGGTCATGCTGCGCACACGTGTCCGCACAGTCTTCTCCCCCCTCCCGCTTCCCCCCACACTTCAATATTGATACGTTTTGTTGAAAATCTATGAAAGTTTGAGTGTTTAAACGAGAGACAAACGTGAGAAAAGTTTAAATCCAGTCTGAGAAACCAATCAGGACGCAGAACACATTGTTACACTATAAAAAAAGTTACACTATAAAAAAAAAAACTTGGATCGGGGCCTTGGAACGAATCAGGCTTTTTCCATTGAAATAGCTACTCAACTTAAGAATTTTTCACGTTACGAAGCCACTTCTGGAACAAATTAATTTCGTAAGGTGAGGTACCACTGTATTGACCCTTTTTGTACATGAAATTCAAATAGTCAAACTATCCTGTCTCTTTACTGTCATCTTTACTGATGGCATAAATTTCTACTTGTGGCAGTTTATTATTGCGCTAATGTTCCCAGCAAATATTTAAACAATGTCATCAACATCATGAGGAATTCCCCTTTTGTGCATCTTGCAGTTTAATGACTAACTGTCCAGATAAAGATAACATTACACTGCGATCACTGTCCTTGTGAAGACACGTTTATCTGCTCTACTGCTGTTTATGAACAAACGCCACATTATTACGGGGGAGACAACGGGATCAGAGCCTGAAGGTCATACTACACTATTTTCTATGTTATTTTCTTGTTTCCTTATCAAAAACATACCCTGAGTTGTGTTTTGTTTCATTCACACATGTTTAAAGATCCCATGACATGGTACTTCTTGATGCTTTTATATGGCTCCTTAATGGTTCCCTAATACTGTAAATGAATCCTTCTTCAAAATCAACACTCAGTGCATGAGAAACAGAGATAAGATGAGAAAGAGTAATTTTTCTCTCTCTGGGGGCGTGGTCAAACTCTCTGCTCTCCGCTCTAGCTCTCAGCTGATCCACTTCCGTGTTTTTGCACGGGGGAAGAGATTTGAAGCGTTCCATTGAAAAATAAACACATTTCCACATAAAATAAAATTAAACCACTGCTGTTCAAAGGTCCAGAGGCTCAGATAAAGGACTTCCGAGCCTAGAAACACTCGGACGTGCCTCCAGGCAAATAAAAAAACGCATTTCGCATTGCCTAGCGCATTCGCAGTCCAAACTCTCTGGGTGTGATTTACAGAGACGCTGAGTTCAGACAGACGGGGGTGGAACTGCATTTGCATTTCTTTTTTCGATCTGACGTCAATAAGGTGCCTTGTTCAAAATCGCCCGTTTGAGCTCCGATTTTTTGTAACGCAGAAAAGGATCGCAAATGCTCAGTTTAGACATTTCGCACCATGGGGGGGGGGGGCCTAAACAGGGTAGGGGAGCTCACATTAACGTTCAAAAACCTCAGAAAGTGAAAAATTTCATGCCATGGGACCTTTAAAGCTCACAAGAATCCATTTTGTGTAATATAGGACCTTTAAATCGCAGCTAGAGGAGGGGCCACAATATGGGACACAAAAGGAGGCTGCATAACACCAAATAGAGAAGTGAAACTCAAAACTAGTGACAAAAAGGGAAGATTTATAGCAGTGCATCAGAAAGGGAAAGTCAAAAGGAGGAGCTAGTTTTAGTTTGTTAATATTTTACGCACAGAGTATTGCGGCGCACCCAGGTCAAAGGTCGGTAGAACACAAATAGACATAAACTTCACACCCACTAGTTCTATAGACAGAACGAGAAAACACATGCAGTAATGGAGCACGTAACAAAAGTATGTGTATGTTAGTAAACAGGGAGTAAATGAACACGCTAAGACGACCTTGTACTCATGAATGAAGTAAAAGTGAACACTAAAGTACAGTTGTAGATTATTATCGGGCTTGGGATGAAAGGTGAACAGTCAAAATGAAACTAACTCTAACTGTTGGCAGCAATTTATAGGATACTGATATATGATTATTTTGAGAAGCTGTAAATGAATGAACACATACTTCCTGAGCTCTACTAGTCTACTAGTTGTTTTTTTCAATTCAACAATTCAAAGAGATCTCCTATAAATCTGTCGGTATTAGTTTATATATCTTGTTTCCAACTGCAGTCCCCAGGTATACAGCAATAGAATAGAATAGAATGAATAGAATAGAATAGAATGCCTTTTATTGTCACTATTCATATGTACAATTTACATCATACATACTCACAATGAGATTGAAAGCATCTCACTTCAGTGCAGACATTTAAGTAGGATATTTACAACACAGCAGGACAGCACAGCACAAAAGGCAGAATTTGCATTGTATTGCTTGGTTTCAGATGACAAGGCTAATACTATTTAGTACAGATGGGAGGGCATCTCAAATTAATATAGTTTTATTTTTTATTTATTTCATTTACCTTTATTTAACCAGGATAAAAAACTCATTGAGATTAAAAATCTCTTTTACAAGAGGCCAAGAGGCAGCATCAGCACAGAGACAAAACAATAACACAAAATGTTCACATTTTCACACACATAATTTAGCATCATAAAACGAGTCTTATGTGAAACATAGTTAAATGCAGATTTTTGTTGTTATATTGTGAGTTCTTGGGTCTCATCCCTAATAAAAATGATCAGGTTCAACATTTGTGAAGTTTTGGATAATTCCATGGCAAAGTACAATGTAATCATTAAAGGGATATGCCACCCCCAGGTCAAACTTGGGCATCTCCCCACAGTCCAGAGACTAAAATAAGTGGTGGAAAGCGTTTTCCTGGTCACCCAGCCATTGTCCAGGTCTGTCAGCACTGACCGCCGCGGTATCTGCTGCTACTTCGCGTTAGACTGGAGTCTAACGGCGCCAGAGAAAGATTTCGGCCAAAAGGAATTCATTTGCTCGATGCGTTTCCCAATTACTTTCTGTGTAGTGCGCATTCATATCGAGTGCAAATAAATGTACAAATCAACACGGAGAGCTTGCCTTGGTCATTTTGGGTGGGAACTATTTTTCAGTGCGGAAAAAGAAAGCCGAAGCACAGAGCACGCTGCGTAACAGGGGAACTCCCTTCCTGGTGCGTAACAGGGATTCCCCTGTCAGTGTGCTCTGTGCTTCGTCTGTCTTTTTCCGCACTGAAAAATAGTTCCCACCCAAAATGACCAAGTCAAGCTCTCCGTGTTGATTTGCACATTTATTTGCACTCGATATGAATGCGCACTACACATAAAGTAATTGGGAAACGCATCGAGCAAATAAATTCCTTTTGGCCGAAATCTTTCTCTGGCGACGTTAGACTCCAGTCTAACGCGGAGGAGCAGCAGATACCGCGGCGGTCAGTGCGGTCAGTACTCGGACAATGGCTGGGTGACCAGGAAAACGCTTTCCATCCCTTATTTTAGTCTCTGGACTGTGGGGAGATGCCCAAGTTTGACCTGGGGGTGGCATATCCCTTTAAGGAAAACTGCCTCTTGCTCGTCACCTGGAATCTGAAAACCACCAGTACATTAAGTTTAGTAAACAATTAGAAGTTAGAAAGTCACATAAAGCAGATATAATTTGTAGTGCTGTCCGGCGATTAAAAAAATTAATCTAACTAATTACAGGATTTGTAATTAATCTAATTAATCACATTTTAATCTCATGAGAGAGAGAAAGAGAAAGAGAGCGAGGCAACCCACTTTGTAATTGAGTTTGTCAGTTTTTCTGTGGTCACTTTACTCATTCGTTTCCCAAATTCTGTGAGCGTGGTTTGGTGGTTTGGTGGTTTGGTGGTTTGTTGAAGTGCGCTCACGCTCGCACTATCACCGGTAACAATGGAACTTGTCCAGACATGTTTATGGTTCAAATGATCCGTCAGGCTGGAGCAGCTTCGGTGATCAGAAAATTATTTTTTACAAAAGCTCCAAATCACCGCGTTCTTGTTGATAGTCCTGTCTTCGTTCTTTTTATAAATAAACATTAATGTGCAGTGTATTTAATTAATCTAATTAATGCGTTAAACTGACAGCCCTAATAATTTGGTATTTGGAACATTTTTACATGACAAAAATGATTCTGCTTTAGTCTATCTATTGTAGTGCAATTCTGAACTTACATTTGCATCTTAGCTGATTGTTAACTTCTTATGTAACCATTATTCTGCCCTGGAGCAGACTGACAGAAGTGTGTGTACTTTTAAAAAAAATGTAAAAATGCTAATAGAAGTCAATCCTTAAACTGCGCATGGCTTTTCCTTTAAATTGCAATACAAGCATTTAAATAAAATACACAAGTTATTCCCAGAGAGTTATGTATGTGTTTGAGGAGCTAACAACATTCTAACACTAACTCAGAGTAAATGTTGCATAATATAGGACATTTAATATAAAACGGTAAACAAAAACTTCATATTTAACAATAAATTCCATCATAAAAACCTTATGTAACTTCCAGATAATGGCGTCTTTATGTGCTGCAGTAGCTTTAAATCATCCCTGTCAGTATTATGGGGCAGGGGGCGTATAATGGAGGGTCAGAGCACGGACTCGGAGCCCCCCTTGTCCACACTCCAACAACATGTGTGTGCCAGACAGACCCTTGCCCCCCAGGCTTCAGCTCATGAGCCCTGTCTGAGCCGCCCACGCACCATCACGCTGCCATTCTCTTCTGCAGTACATGAGTGGTGCAGTTATAAAGCATGTGTTATATTTGTCGGCCTCCTCTGCTGGCTCTCATCCCACTGTCTCTGTTCTCCCAAACTGGTGTGATTACTGTAACTGCCAACTATGTCTGCTGGGAACATATTATCCATGGGTTTGAAAATGATCATAAAAAATCAGGACCACTGCCATAACGAACAGTAATTTAAAACCCTTTAATAGGCTTGATACTGCTGCAACTACACTCCAAAGAAAAATGTTGCACTTAACTTGAGGTAGAATTATTTTTACTCATTTGTTTAATATGGTTTGTTTATTTCTTTTTCTTCTTCTTTTTTTTTAAATTCTTTTAAAGGTGCACTATGAAACTTTTCTAGTGAGGGTTCCGCCATCTTCCTGACTCAATGTATCAATGTATTATTCAATTACAGGTCAATTACAGGAGCTGGACACTCCAAGGACACACAGCTGTGATAACACAGCTCACCATGCATCAAAAGGACATAATATCAATTGACCAGAAAACAATGACACGTATTTATAAAACACTTTGCCCTTCTTACATAGCCTTCTGCCTCAGTTTGTCAAATGTTTCTCTGTATTCTCTCTGTATTCTTGCCCCCCTCCCTGTAATGTATTCCAAACAAAAAGAGACCTCATGTAAACCGTTCCAATGTATTGTCGTATGTGTATGTGATTGATTGTATCTGTATTTTCTATTCTGTTCATGTTCTGCTATCACTGATGAGAGGGGTGGTTGTTAGCGCTGCACGTCGGCTGCTTTAAGGTCCGTCTTTGTCCTGACAGGGGGAAGATGTGACCCGTCCATTTCCAATCTCATCTCGTTGCATAACAGTGACAAATAAAGCTTCCATTACATTCCATTTATTGCTCACAAATACACAAAAAAAAATTAAAAAAAATAACTTCCTCACCTCACGTGCTAGTTTCCATGGAGATAGATAAGTTTAATGTGATGTTTGGAACAAAGCTATTACATGGACATAAGCAGGAGATGCACCCTCCAGTTGAAAAATTACATATAGTGCATGTTTAATACTGATGTAATAAATATTAGGATTTTAAGGGCCTGTTTACACAAGAACGCTTACGGGTAAAAACGACAAAATATTTTAACGGAAGTGCCTTTCATTTAGACGGTGTCAATGTTTTGGGGGCTTAAAAACTCAAAAAAACTTTTTAAAAAAAACTAAAATCGCCCTCCAAAGTGGAAAACTTGAATTTGTTCCGCCGTACCATTTTCGTCTACACTGCCCAAGACGCAAAACTCTGGTCAAATCTGCTGACGTCGCATATGCGTTTACGTCACATCGGTCCATATATCAGTGTACTTTGTTTGGCAGGACTCCCAGTTCACACCTTGTTGCTCCTTCGTTGCTTTGTAGTAGTGATGGGCGGATCGATACCAAAGTATCGATATATCGATCCTGATGGAGTATTGAATATGCATCGATCCTGGTATTAAAATATCGATACCAAGTCATGTTTTCTTACTGACTTAACTTTCAGTTTATTTAGTTCAAATTCTTATGTGTTTTGTTCATTATTCAACCATTGCCAGTTGTCAGGCACTACTTTTCCTTCCGCGTTCTCGCCAAACGTGGGGTAGTACGTCATCCCGCGATAGACTCACTGCTGTGAGATTTCAGTCAAAGCGGCGCAGGGCTGCGAGAGCCATGGGAGACCGCAAGCGAAGTGTGGTGTGGAGTTACTTCCACACCGTGTACGACAATGTTGCGAAGTGCAGTGTGTGCCAAAAAATGATCCGATATTGTGGCAATACCACAAATTTTAAATAAACACTTGATCATAAATCATAAACCTCAGCATGACGAAATGCTACTGACCAAACAACGACAGGAGGCTAGTCAGGCAGCTCCCTCCAGCACAGCAGCAACAGCAGTACGACAGAGGTCAGCTGCCGAGGCGTTTGAGAGAGGTAGAATCCAGGTAACCATCAAGCATGTAGAAGACTAAGAGTAGTGTATGTGAGAGGAGAATGTATGTGAGAGTGAGACTAGTGATACTTCATGTGTTGTCTTTTTTCATAGGCTGCAAGTGCCCAACTTACAATAGATTTATTTATTTTATTTTATTTATTTGATAGGGACAATGCACATTAATGAATATAAGAATAAAACAAATGTAAATATGCCGAATTTTAGCTACAAAGCTAGTTTTCATCCGCAGTCCCTAGGCAGGCAAATACATAAAAATACAACGTACAATACAAGCAGCACAAACAAAAGTCTAGCGGTCACATTTGATGTCTGCATTGCCATTTTCATTTCATCAAAGATTTTTTTTCAGATATCTGGTTTTAGAATGTGTGGAGCTAAACCCCCTGGTGGAACTTTGCGAAGCCAAGGTATCTAGTTAGAGCCAGGTTAGTGTTTTTCTGTAGTATTAAAAAATTGATGAAAGTATCGGTATCGGTATCGATATCGCGATTCTAACCCTGGTATTACTTGGTATCGTATCGAAACAAAATTAACTGGTATCGCCCATCCCTACTTTGTAGTCTAACATGGTCTGAAGCAATAGTTGAACTTCTTCGTCTGACCACACTTTTTTTTTTTTGCTACCGGAAACCATGTTTTGTTTTGCTTTTCACAGCGCAGATGAAAAGAAGGAAGATTCTACACATGTGCGTGGACATAGTGATAATGTATCACAGCACCACCTAGCCGCCTGGCATGCATACCCAATCGAATTCCACACACTTTTGCATCACCGTATGCACGCAGATTTCCTCCCGAAAACGCGGAATAAAAAGTGAAGATGTGACACCACTTTTGCTGTCATTATAAACGTAGCCTAAGGACTTGAATTTAAATAGTATAGTATTTACTGTATATATTTAGTTAAAACCAACATCATTCTATCACTTTTCTAAAACTTGATTTGCAGTAGAGGAGTTGTTTTCACTGTAGCCAGCCCACCATGCATAGTGGAAATATGAAAAAAGAATCCCGCCACTGAACCCTAGTTATACGTGGACATCGGGGTGTGCCATGGAAAACCCTTTTGGAAAACGCATTTGGAACTTGGTGGTAATAGTTTCCAGCCGTGCATTAGGCATGTAGCGCTCCATATGCTAAGGTCCTTTAAGGGAGGGGTCTGGGGGTTCCTTGGTTTGGGGAAGCCCTGTCTCTAAGTGGGATTTCCCTGACTTATCTCACGTATCCTTTAGAGCCTAGTGCAGTTATAATTACAGGGAGGAATGAGTCACCACCTCAAATAGACCAGTCTACAGATGGGAACAGTTAAGCAGAGCTGTTCATGGAGCAAAGGGAAGCAGTGGTGAATCAGTGCATCTCTAGAGGGTTGTAATCCTAAAAATAATCAGGAGTGGAACAAACTGTCAAAAATATGTTTACTTTTCTGTGCATTCTTCTTCTCTTAGTGTCACGGGTACAGAGGCGTAGATTCAGACCACAAGCATAATGTGTTATTTTTTGGTGAACAGGTTTTTCCACAGTGGCTTATTTCTTTGCTAACGGGCCAGCAGAGTCAGAAATGAAGCTCGCCATTTGAAAGCCACTTCAGTCACAGCGTTTAAAAATAAGAAGAATCAACGTAAGAGCAAGGCATTTTCTAGCTTTTAAAAATAATGTTTGTTAAGGTCCTGCTGATAATTTGTATTTCCAATGCATTATTTGTATGTTTTCGTACTACAGTTGAAATTATCATAACTATTGTGTAATTTAGACAGGGTTTTGGTCCTTGTTAACGTTATTGTTGGTATGAATACCTCTACGTATGTCATCTGCTACCCATGTCTAATGATGTCAACTTTATTTTAGAGAATGATTAGCCTAACCTGTTATATGCACTTTAACTTGATCATTCAGAAAGTTTGATTTATACATACATTAGACAAGGGGTGTCCAAATTATGGCCCGGGGGCTTTGGCTCTCAGACTTTCTGGTGAATTTGCTCGTATTATCCTGGAAAGTAGGCCTACTTTTTGCAGCTAGTTTTACATCTTTTACTATTAAAACTTAAATAAGTAACCATTTTGATGTGAGACAGCCAAGATATTAAGGTTCTGACACTGAATTAAGTTGTGGTAGCACTTTAAAATCTCAGAAAAAAGGCTTTTTTTTAATGATTCACACTCTTAAGCGACAGTTTATGGCTCTAAACCCTAGACTCCGGCTCCTTCTGACTCTGACTTCTGGCTCCAGCTGACATTGGAATACTGTTACGCCTCTCAGTGTAACTGCTGCGGTGGTCTTAAAATGTTTGTATTAACCCTCTCTACATTTTTATTTTGCCAATTTGTCCGTAAATAAATTCCCATTCCTAATATGCCCCTGTAACCGTGACACTCCCAGTCCACTTCTTTATACCATCATCATGGAAAAAACTTTGGACATCCCTGCATTAGACACTGGCTAAGCTAGGACATTTCAATAGGGAAAAGCAGGTGGCATACCCTCTAACAGAAAAGTTCCATGTTGCACCAGTGCACATTTAAAAAAATACTTCAAATGTCCATGTTTTTGTACAAGAACACCAAGCCACTGAATGGGGCATGAACATAACTTGCTGGGTGGTAAAGGTTGTGGAGTGAATAGGGAGTCGCAAACAGCTCCATCAATGGCTGATTCTTCTAAAAGAGTCAAACTTGGCCTGTTCTAGCATTCCTTGGGACCAGACTGGGGCCATTCCTCTACACCCCCTTCTTTTCACTCTCTGTAGCCTTGACAAAGACTGGAGGCTTCGCGGACGACATCATTCACAGTTCAACTTAAAGGGCTCCATTGTGCACAAAAACATGGCTGCTGCTTCTCTGTCCAGGCAGTGTCTTGTGAAATGCACCGTGTCAACTCCATCGACGCTATAGGCCCTATCCCGAAGCGACCGCGGCACAGTTGACTCCCGTTGTCGTAGTAACGGGTTTGGATTGTACTTTTCCTAGCAGCACTGTGCGTCAGAGTGTGGAATCCTGGGAATAATTACGGAGCGGGAATGTGGGCGGTTACATGAAGGAGATGTGGAGGATAAGAATATAACTGTAAGATCTGTGGAAACTTGAGGAGAAATAAAAACGTGAAGATGATTACGTTGGTGTAGGCGATTTTGAGACACCATAGAGTCAAATAAAGTGAGTTTTCCACATAAATTCCCTTTTATTATGACACTTTTTTTCTTAAAGTGCTCTCTGTGTGGCAGTAGTTAGCAAATTAAGACATGCAGTAATTGTTAAAGGTCCTATTTTACACAAAAAAGTTTTAAGCCATGTTATAATGCTGTTACCTCCTCACACATAATTGAGTAATCCTTTATTATTAGTTTCACCTTATGTCATGTAATGGTCAGATCAGAAAATAGTGGAATCTGAGCCCTATAAATTATATATTTTGTTATTGATAATGGAAAAGAGGAATCGTTGTATCAGTTGTGCGTGTCAAACCAGGCCCATCCTTATTTTTTAAAACTGAACTCATGTTTCACATTCATCAGGAAGCACTCCACCGCATTCTACAGAATCCACACACCCAGAACCTTTCCCTCTTAGCAGACCCGACAGAACATGCACAGAACAGAACAGAACAGAACAGAACAGAACAGAACATAAAAAAAAGGATTCCAAATAAGTTCCACAGAAATTAAAACTTAAAACAAGCAGGAACAGGATTTGACTGTTCGTTGATGATTAAAGATGAAAGCTGGAGTTAGTCATTTGGTTATTTTCACTGGAAAAGAGTTCCCATAATGGCCCTTTCCCATCAGACTATAGTACAGTTTGTTCATGAGTTGTTTTTTGTTGCTGCAGATTTCAGGTGAAGTTTGAACCCGGCACAGGTCAGTTTGTGCACAGAGGCCATTGTCTCTCACTGTACACTGCTGCTTTGTTGGACTGGAAAATGGTCTTAGGTCTTTCAACTGGCATGTATGGTGTATTCATTAGCCGTTAGTCATTTTAATAGTATATCATCTGTTCAAAATATAATGTGAACTGTGTGACTTTCTTGGTGGAGGGCTCCTGACCTGCTTTTCCCCATGGAGATTTTAATACTTTGCCTAATGTCTAGAATGTACCAGAGTATGGCATTTTGGCATTATGTATAATATACATAACATATAGTGACATGGACCTTCATCTGCCGTACATCTCCACTTAGAAGCCACGGTCCACTCCTTTGAGGACAGTGAGGTACAGATCTTGGCCAGAGAAAAGAACTGGTTTGAGAGGGGAGTTAAAGAGGCTATTTTTGTCAAGAAAGAGAATCCTTCCTTGAACAGAAATGGAGTTCTCATACATCATTTGTCTCCCATCTATAACTCTATCCTCAAACCTAAATCAAAATAAACAAAACCAGGTCAGGTCCAGAGGTGTGAAAACATCCATTATGGCTCTGAATGGTTCTGCTAACAAGACCCCACACTCCCACTGCATATTGAATAGGCTTACTTAACTAACAGAAACTGTAAACAAATAGGCGTGGTAGTTTCAAAGTAATTTCATTGTAGTTAGCTCCTCCCTTCAGGCAGATATAGGCATTGTCCACCAGTGTCTGACCAGAACTGAAGAAGCAGCTTGGATGAGCAGCGAAAGTATATGACCAAATTAACTTTTGTTCAGTTGACAAATTGAGTTTCTGCTTTTGCCATATAGTGACAAGCACAAAGCCATAAAGTCAAATCTGTGGAAAAGCAACACTCATAGTGAGAATATCCTACAAGATTTTCAAAGTAAGTATGAGCACTAAAACCGCTTATGATTAAATAAATGGTGGATGGACGTGTTTAAAGCCACACTGCGGAATATCCCACACAAACAATTACATCTCCATGGAGACAATCAAGTAGTGGATCCATACCAGAAATGTTATGCAGTGTGTCCTTAAGAGGTAATTTTGAGAGAGCTGGCAGGCCTGGTTTATCTTTTTATTTACATGTAAGCCCATTTGTGTTTATATTTTAAGTTCTGGTTTGTCCTTCTGGTTTCTAATGGAAAATCAAACATTGTTCAAATAAGTGGTGATATTGTTCAGACATGTCAGCTTTTTACATTTGTTCTATATTGAGTTTTAAAGGGCCCATAACATTATGACATTTGACTCATCACAAACATACTGTATCTGTATCATTCACTGATGTTAAACACACAAACCCTGCATTTAAACTGAGTTAATTTGAGTTCTTCTCTTAAACTGAAAACACTGTGTTTTTAAACTCCATCTTTCTTCACTAAAACCATATGGATAATTTCAGCCCTGGAATTGCCAGTCTCTGCTGAACAAAAGGTAAAAGAAGCTGTTAACTTGAACACTACCGCTTCGTGACATCACAAGGTGGAACAGAGCATTTTGAGCTTTGGGGATGTGGATTAGAGGTAAGATCGGGCCTAAAAAATCCAGCCCGACCCGACCCAGCCCGCGGGTATTAAAGCCCGACCCGGCCCGAGCCCGACCAATTAACTTGATTTGCAGGCCCGAGCCCGAAGCAAACCCGAAATTTCATATTTTATTTGTGAGGACTCGGGAGGAGGAGGGGTGATTTATGATAACAAATTAAAGCTTGTCTTTTGTAACGAAATCTAAGTTAAACAAGACTGTATAAACATTTACATCTTTTATATTTGTTTCTGCAGAGGGTACATTAACCGACAATTTTCCTCATTGACGGATTTTTTAAAGAGTTGACGGGAAAAATTTAAGGCCGTCCGTCATTTTGACGGGTTGAAAATTGGGCCATAAACCACAGCAGCAGTACGTCCTTAAGAATCTAGCGCGGCACTTTAAGAGAGAGAAGCAGAGGGACAAAGAAGAACAATGACGGGTGGATAATAGACAGAGACAGGAAGGAGTTCTTTGAATTGTCATTGCAAGAGTTTAGTACAGTACGTGTTGTGATGAGGCGACTTCTGTTTTTTTTGCGAACCACGGTCTCTCGTGGCCAAAACTATTCACGGCCTATTCACGGAAGATTATTAAGAGGGCGGCGTTCACGTGCGCAGAGCATGCTCTGGCTCTGCGGCTCCTGTTTAGTAGTTAAATAGCAATTACATTACAGCGCCTTCTCTGTTTTATCCAAATAATTTATTTTAAAACAAGTATTCCTTAGTTTAGTATCCACACATCGTTTTAGTATACATTTTTATAAACATATATTTATTTTTAAAAAGTCAGCAAGAGAGAAGCCCGGCCCGACCCAACCCGAAGCAATGATTGACATTTTAGGCGGGTCGGGTCGGGTCGGGCTCGGGCTTAAGATCTTATCTCTAATGTGGATAGAATGGGTTAAAAAGTCAGTCAAACATGTGACTGAAACAAAACACAACTCCAGGCATGATTTTGAGGAGGTAAAAACATTCTAACATGGCTTAAAGCTCACAAGAGTCAATTTTGTGCAATAGCCTATAGGACCTTTAACAGATATGCATCATACATATTCACCCGCCTACAGCACTTGAACCATAAATGAGTTTAGCAGCAGTGTCACAGTTTCCACTATTCCCTTACATTCTTTGTAGATGTGAGCTCATCCTCCCAGATCCTGACCCTCTGACTTCACCTCTGACCCTTGTCCCCTGCCCCACCTCAATCTAGTAAACCTCACGAAGCAACAACACCCTCATTCAAACTCACATGTGTTCTCAAATAGACCCCCCTCTTTCTTCTGGGCCTTCCTGTAAGTCCATGAAGCATCTCCTTTAATCAGCAGAGCCATCCGTGCCCCCTCCTTTCCCTCTACTTTTTATGTCATTTTGTCATGGCATGGCACCAAAACAAACACATTTCCTGACATTGGAGATGACGTTTTGGTGATTCAGCGTCTGCACCTGGGTGGAATTTTGCACACACCTGGCAGTTGTGAGTTTTCCATCTGCATGACTGTGATCCGATTGTTTTTCATCGTCCCATTGTCAGGCCCGTGTCAGTATTTCAGACATGTTCCCAGCAAAGTGTAAAATCAGGCTACGTGAGAGCATTCAAACTCATTATGTAGACTACAGACCTGCATTACCCACAAGAGTATGTAGCACCTGGTTTTGAAAAGTAGCTGTACATAAGCAGCATTTTGGATTTTATTTAAAGATAAGATAAGACTTTATTGATCTCACACATTAGAAATTCACTTGCCACATTAGCTCCAGGCAGCTTAGTGCAAAAGAAAATTAGAACAAAAAAAGTGCATACAGACAAGATAAGTAATAATAATAAAATAAGAAAATGTAGAAAAATTGCACGTTTGGACGAAGAACTAGAACTAGAAGAACTAGACGAAGAAAGAAGAACTATGTAACTTTTCTGGCATAATGGGTCTGCCATCTGCTTGTCTTCACAGAGATGATATTGCATTGTCTGGAATGTTCCACAGTATGTCTTTTTTTCCAATTGTATCTAAAAATGCCTGTGTACTGTGAGCTCTCTCTCGCCTCTCTCTCTCTCGCCTCTCTACAGATGTGGTCTTTAACATAATTTGCTTGATAGATGAGTTTAATGCAATGCTATGGAAGATTCCAGGCACCCTTAAAACATCTCCATGGAGACAAGTAGGTGGCATACCATCCATCAGAAAAGTCACATAGTGCCCCTTTATGATTCTAAATCATAATACTGAGGATGCACTGTACAACTTCAGACCTGCCTTAAAAGAAACAATTTCAGTGTTTTATTCTTCTAAAATAAAGTTCATTCATTCATTTTCATCCGCTTTTTCCGGGTCTTCGGGTCGCAGGGGCAGCAGTCCATACAGATCTGAGCCCAGATCACAATGCACAAGCCCCCGTGGATCCTCCTGTAGGTGGTGGGTACACGGGAGGACGGGCCCACGTTGCTTGACACAACAATGTATCTTATGTCATGGGGACTACCAGTGTACACAGACACTGGGGGCGAGCTGGGGTTAACTGTCTTGCCCAAGCACACAACGGCAGCATTCATCTGTGGGAGCTGGAATCGTACCGCCAACCTGTGGGTCAGTGGATCTGACCGCTCAACCAATGATGTTATGTTGAGAGCGGGATTCGAACCGCCAACCTTTGGATCAGTGGACACAACCGGCCTTGATGTATCTTCTGTTATACTACTGTTAATTAAGTAATTTACCCACAGTCCACATTTAAATAAATTACTGTTATTTATTTAAATGTGGACTGTGTAACTTTTCTGGTGGTTGCATTTACTCCTTAACATGTTTTTATTTACCTAAAAACTTGCATTCTTATTGTGACTAGGCTCGCCTTTCCACAGATTTGGCATGTTACTGGGTTACTGGACCCTGTAGTGTCGTCTGTCAGTGTAATACCATACTGTGGAACATTCGAGGCATTATTTCCATGGAGAGAAGCAGGTGACAGATCCTCCACCACAAAAGTTACACAGTGCACCTTTAAATTGTTATACTTCCCCAAATTGCCATGACACAAAGTTTTTCCTCACTGCATTTTTAAATCCTTGCTAATCCATTATGTAGCTCTTGTTTTCTTAGATAATAAAATCTGGTGTCCTCGGATGACTTCGCTCACAGTAGTCCTTTGAACAGAGCGGAGTGAGTTCAGTCAAGAGCACAGTCAGTATGGGGCTCACCCGGGGTCAGCATCTGGACAGTTCTTGGTCCAGGCCTAAACAGGACCTCTCTGTGGCACATCGGTCAGATCCCCGTGTTTCATGTGCGATGTGGGTGTCCAATGATCGGAGGTCAGAGCAGAGAAAGGAGACTGACACAACAACGAGACCACAGCTAGAGAGAGATCCCTGTCTAGACTTTGAGCGAGCCTGCTTTATTTCAGGCGATAATTGGGTTGCATAGGAACAGAGTAAATTCGGGACAATGTTAGCTCAATTACTAACTGAATATGACCCTTGGATCCAGTGAGCTGTCCAAACAAAAGTGGTGACAGATGTCCCCATTTTGAAATCTAAAATCAGGCTATATTTAAGTGACCCAGACAAAAAAAATAAATAAATAAAGACATATACTCCTTAAATAGGGTCATATTCCCAAGAGTGTTCAGCAATTACCACGGTGGTGACACAGACAAAAAAAAGAAAGAAAAAAAACAAACAAACACAATGCACCATTAACCCTAGAGCACTATTGCTGGGTGATTTTCACCTGAGCAAAAGTATTTATATGATTTTCAATATGTTGCATTTTTCTGAGTGTCATGAGTCCCTGGGGAGCTTCACCATTGTTTTTGACATCTTTGAAGGTGTACGTGTTTCCCTACCCCAAAGCCCATTTTTTCCTACAGGCTTTCAGGTGATTTCAGGTGATCCCAGCTCCCACAGATGAGCGCTGCTGTTGTGTCCTTGGGCAAGACACTTAACCCCACCTCGCCTCCAGTATCTGCGGACCCCATGGCAGAAGATACATCAAGGCTGTTGTGACGTGAGCCGTCCTCCTGTGGACCCACCACCTGCGGGAGGATTCATGGGGGCTGGTGCATTGCTGCTTGGACTGCTGCCCCCGTGACCCAGAAAATGGAAAAGCGGAAGATGTATCTATCCTTATTTAGTGCAGTGGTTATGAATAAATATCACAAAGTGGTGATTTCAAAGGGAATTCTTATGGTGAAAACAATATTTTAGTCAAGTGGTCATTTTTACCCACTGAAAAAATACTATTTTTTGTTCCTTTCTCCTGCAACTGTTCATGTGTCAAGGAGTCTGTGCTTCACCAGGGAAGTCTCACATGTCCCAGGAATGGGTGGACCAAACACCAAGTTTCCAGTATCATTATTTTATGTATTTATTTATTTTTGTTTTAGGATTTATTTTATTTTATTTTTTTCATTGTTACACATATCACAGTTGAAAATAAAAGAAAACCACTCGAATTTATCATATGTTGTCATATTCTGATCTATTTTTCATGACAAGTACTTTTTTGGGGTATATTATATTGGGTAAAAATTACCCGGCAAAAGTGATGGTGTTACTTTTTATAAGGAAAATGTTCTAGGGTTAAACACATTTAACAGCACAAATCAGCTCATCTGTTGTAGTTCCAATCAAATCAGCGGTTTCTGGTCAGGTTGTGTTGAAATAAAGCAAAGACTGAAGTCTATCTTGAGTAACAGAGCTTCAGACAGAGTAGTGCTTCAGTTAGCTTCACACCCACAGGGAATGTTGGTGACGTTGGCTGCAAAGTATCAATAGCCTCGCTCAGTCAGCTCAGTCAGTAATGTACATGCTCTTGAGGCAGCTGTCAGTCAATTTCTTTTAAAGTATTTTTAGATGTATTGTGTTTTTTCTTAGTTGTGAAAAAAGTACAGAAATTTTGTACTTGAGAAAATTACATAGTTAAAGATACATACATAATTACAGTAGTATGAGTATTTTAATTTACACCAACCATTTACAAACAGGGTGTCCTTGTAAAAAGTAGCACCCAAACAAGGCAACTCTTCTGCCACACTGGGAGATATAAACAGTATTTAAAATGTAAAATATGTGTCTGTAAAGTTCTATTACAGTACATTCTGGCTTTTGTTTACAGTATCGAGTCTTCCATGTGAGTGAAATCTGAGTTAGAGTCATGAGAATAAGCGTAGGAGTGATGAGGGTAGTTTTAGTGCCTTGTGTTTGGTCTTCCCACATGAGAACTGCTAAATAATATAGGTTTAATCACCATATTTACATAGTGATAAGAACTAAAGCAGTTAGCTGTGTTTAACATTGGGTTAATCTTATCTAACTGTAATGTCTGTAAGTCCATTTCACTGCTGCATCTTCCATTGCACATTTTAGACATCTGTAAATAGGCATTTATTTATTTATTCTTTTGCACTGCTTTAGATTTTAGATTCTAGATTTTAGTTTTAGTTTTACTTTATATTGTATTTTGTACACTGTCTTTTTGCACTGCTTGGCCAGAGAGAAACAAAATTTCGATTCACTGTATGTTGAACACATGGCAGAATTGACAATAAAACTGACTTTGATTTTTGGCTTTTAATCTTGATCCAGATAAATTCTTGTCTTGTTGTCCTATTCAGGTAACTGAGGGCTCATTTTACGCTACTTTCTTCTGAATGTTATAATGTTGTCCTCATCAAAAACATACCAGGAGTTGTTTTTGTTTGATTCACACAAATCCTGTATATTTAGGCTGAGTTCTCTCAAACAGAAAATACTCTGTTCCACCTTGTAATGTCATGTGGTAATATACAAAGTGCTCCACTGTGTTTTTAAGCTCCATACACCTTCACTAGAATCAACTGGATAATTTCATCCCTGGAATTACCAATCTCTACTCAACTGAAAGTAAAAGGTAGCTGTTAAATTGAAAATTATCACTACATGACATCATAAGGTGGAACAGAGTATTTTGAGCTTTGTAGATATAGACAGACTAATAATAAAGGATTGTGAAAGAAACAAAACACAACTCCGGGTACGTTTTAGAGGAGGTAACAACATTATAACATGGCTAAAAGCTCACAAGAGTACTTTTTTGCTTAATATGGGACCTTTAAGACTTGAAAATATTTGCTCTCTAACATTTATTAGAATCATATCTGTGAAGTATCGGTTGTTCTCCCTCATAGAGATTAGAATGTTCTGGGGAGGAAACCAGATTGTTGTGATAAAGCTGATGATGATCAGGGAGTACTGACAGAGATTCTTGACTCAGGGCCATAGCGGTCAAGGGCAGACTGCATGGATCTGCCAAACACATGAGCCTGTGATACTGCCACTGTAATGACAGGAGTGTGTGTGTGTGTGTGCGTGTGTGTGTGTGTATTCAACCAGGAATTAAATAGTTATTTATATTGTGCTAATGTAAATATGTTGAGAAAGCCCTGAGTTGTCGACATAATTACAGAGCCATTAAACACCCTCCCGATATCTGAAAAATTCTCTAAAGTGGGCGTTGTCCTGCAGGTTGGCGGGAGCGGGTGTGGGACGGGCTCTGGAGCGATGACTGACAGCCGACCAATAGCCATAACAATCCAACAGTGGTCACACTCCAAACTTTGCAGAGCGGACATTTGTGCTCGGATCACGCCGTTTCCCTTTTCTCCAGACACAGCGGGACATTGCAGTGCCCAGCGGTGCCAGGTGGGGGCAGCGCTGAGAGGAGCTCCTCACGTACCGCCCGTAGACCGCCAGTGACTGTGCTTGTCATGTAATAAGCTGCATCTGACTCATTGGCAGCCATTAGTCCAACCCAAAAATTCAAATGTAGTGGCTCTAGTTGAACCTCAAGAAGCCGTTACAGACATGACTTTTAACCCAAAAGTCAGATTTTTAACAAATTTGCACTAAAATGCCAAAATAAGGCCAGGGATAGGCATACAGTTCTATTTAAGACCCATTTACACAGCTTATCAGTAGAAAAAAAGTGATTTTGGTGTTTAGTGGCCCTTTAAAGGGGCACTATGTAACTTTTCTAGTGGAGGATTTGTGACCTGCTTGTCTCTTGGCTATGTCATAATATGGCATTAAAGGCCCCATGGCATGAAATTTTCACTTTCTGAGGTTTTTGAACGTTAATGTGAGCTCCCATACCCTGTTTAGCCCCCCCCCATGGTTAAAAGTTGTGAAATGTCTAAACTGAGCATTTGCGATCCTTTTCTGCGTTACAAAAAATCGGAGCTCAAACGGGCGAGTTTGAACAAGGCACCTTATTGACGTCAGATCGAAAAAAGAAATGCAAATGCAGTTCCACCCCCGTCTGTCTGTACTCAGCGTCTCTGTAAATCACGCCCAGAGAGTTTGGACTGTGAATGCGCTAGGCAATGCGAAATGCGTTTTTTTATTTGCCTGGAGGCACGTCCGAGTGTTTCTAGGCTCGGAAGTCCTTTATCTGAGCCTCTGGACCTTTGAACAGCAGTGGTTTAATTTTATTTTCTGTGGAAATGTTTATTTTTCAATGGAACGCTTCAAATCTCTCTCCCGTGCAAAAACACGGAAATGGATCAGAGGGCACAGCTGACAGCCGAGAGCGGAGAGTTTGGCCACGCCCCCACCCTCTACTATTGGCCAGCTCTTTTCTCCTCATTTGCATTCAAACAACAACGCCCATTATGACCTGTTCTGAGGGAGAAAAAATACTCTTTCTCATCTTATCTCTGTTTCTCATGCACTGAGTGTTGATTTTGAAGAAGGATTCATTTACAGTATTAGGGAACCATTAAGGAGCCATATAAAAGCATCAAGAAGTACCATGTCATGGGATCTTTAAACGTCTATCTCTTCTATCTCCATGGTAGCAAGCAGGTAAGTATTTTTTAGCAATACAAACATCTGCAATTAAAATTACGCCATTTTCTGATCTGTTTTAATGTTGTACCAAAAGCATATTAAACACACAAATCCTGCACACTGAAAGCACTTGGTTCAGCCTTATGATGTCATTTGGTAATACTCCACTGTGTTTAAACTCCATAACCCTTCACTAAAATCATTTGGATGATTTCAGTCCTGGAATTGCCAGTCGCTACTGAACAAAAGGTAAAAGATAGCTGTTGAATTGAAAATTACCATTTCATGACATCACAAGGTGGAACAGAGCATTTGGAGCTTTGGAGATGTAGACAGTCTAATAGTGTAGGGTTACTCAAACATGTGTGAATGAAACAAATCACAACTCCAGGTACGTTTTTGAGGAAGTAACATATAGCATTATAACATAGTTCAGAA
Source organism: Paratrypauchen microcephalus (assembly GCA_036785185.1). Taxonomy (NCBI): domain Eukaryota; kingdom Metazoa; phylum Chordata; class Actinopteri; order Gobiiformes; family Gobiidae; genus Paratrypauchen; species Paratrypauchen microcephalus. The sequence goes on along the minus strand of JAVJIX010000037.1, from coordinate 2,403,228 downwards.
AACAGCGAAAATGTTCCAGACTTCATTATGTACCTATCCACATCTGGTACTGCTCTGTGTGTAATGATCCACAAGAAAAACGTCAATCTGGAATAAACAGGTAGCTCCAGTGTAACAGGAGGAGGCCAGGCAGTTAGAATCGCATTACCGTTCCCCAATAAAGGCCTGTGTGTTCCAAATGTGGCGGCCATATTGAGTACCAGCTCTTTGAAATGTAACAGACTGTGTCCACTTGTGGTTCCACTCCGTCATCATAAAGTTAAGTTTTATACTCCTGTTTATAAATTAATTAGAGAAACAGGATATTGTAAAAACAATTTAGAGCAAGATTTGGGTCGGGACTCAAAGCTAATCATGGAATGGATTTAGTAGCTACTAGTTACAAATTCACATACTTAGATTTTGGCTTGAAGGTGCACTGTGTAACTTTTTGGTTGGAGGTCTGTCACCTGCTTGTTTCTATGGATATGTCATTGTTCTGCCTAGAATGTCCCACACTATGACATTAAACAGCTCTAAAAAAAAAAAAAAAAACAGGCATTCTGACTGTGAGCCGGGTTGCCTTTCCAAAGATCTGACCTATAACTCTGTCTGGTTTGGTCTCCATGAAGACAGAAAGAATTAACACTATAATGTGAATGTTTCCAGTCAAATCAATAAGATTTCCATGGAGAAAAGCACTTGACAGGCCACAAAAGTTACACAGTGCACCTAACTTAACTTGAGGGCTTCAAGGTTTAGTTTAATGCAAATAAAATGTTCTTAACACCTTTCTTGAGTATGTAAGTTTACGCCTTTTTTTTGCAAGGCCTAGTAAAAATTGTATTCTATAATTTTGTCAGTTGGTAGAGCGTTTGTCCACTGATCCAAAGGTTGGCGGTTCGAATCCCGCTCTCAACATAAACTACATCATTGGTTGAGCGGTCAGATCCACTGACCCACAGGTTGGCGGTACAATTCCAGCTTCCACAGATGAGTGCTGCTGTTGTGTTCTACGTACACTGGTACTCCCCATGACAGGAGATACATCAAGGCCGGTTGCGTCAAGCGACGTGGGGCCGTCCTCCCGTGGACCCACCACCTGCAGGAGGATCCATGGGGGCTGGTGCAGGGAGATCTGGGCGGCAGACCTGTTTGGACTGCTGCCCCCGTGACCCGAACTTGGAAAAAGCGGAAGAAAATGAATGAATAATCCTGTTATGAAAGCGAAACCAAACTATAACTTGTTTTGTTACGTTTGACTGACTTTGAATTTTCACTCTTATTATGTTTCGTCTTTTAAATGGGGGTATTTTCATTTTTCAAAGTCTCCTTAACCAGTATTTACCTTTTTTTGGACCTTATTAACATGGGCAAGATCCAACATGCATTTCTAAGTCTGATTTTGACCCATAGATGCCCTCATATATTGCAAGTTCCAAAAGCTTAATTTTAAATTTCTTTTTTTATTATTATATTTTCAGAGGGGACCATCCCAGATTTCCACTGGAGTGACAGTTCCAGTTCCAGAGAAATGTGAAATGTTTGGATTAATGCGGCGCTCTTTAATTTCCTGTTGGCGTTGCTGGTTCCTTCCTGAAAAACAAACAGGAGCAAACCTGGAGGATGGGCCCGAACGTGACTGTAGGCAGGAGGAGAGCTGTCAGCGTGGAAGTTGACCATAGACTACTATATAAGTAGGTAGTTATCCCCTTTCAAGTTTAATTCCTCAATGCTGACAGTGAAGAAGGATATTAATATAATGTCAGTTCAATTAATGTTGCATATAGGCCAATACAGTGGTGGAATGAAGTAACAGTAGTAAGGTACTGTACTAAAGTAAATATTTTAGGTATCTGTAGGTTACTAAAGTAGATTTTAAAGTGGATGCTTTTTACTTAGACTTTGCTACGTTTCAGAGCAGGTATCTGTACTTTCTATGTCACTACATTTTTCAACAGGACTGAAAATTAAATGTCTAAAGGTGCAATTTTTTGGTTAGACAACTCATTGGTCTGCCTTGAATGTAAACAGCTCTAATTTACATTTATTCGATTACAGGGCATTCTGACTGTGAGTGGGGTCACCTCTCCACAGATCTGACCTGTAACTTGGTCTGGTTTGGTCTCCGTGATGATAGAAAGGTTTAATACATTCCAGACAAAGCAATAACATCTCCATAGAGAAAAGTATATGATAGACGCTTCACCAGAAAAGTTACACAGTGCACCTTTAAGTAGATTTTTTCATATGATAGTTTTACTTTTACTTCTTTTTTTTCTTTTTCTTTTCTTTTCTTTTTTTTTTTTGCTCCAGTATCTGTACTTTTACTTTAGTAACAAAACTGAGTACTTCTTCCACCACGGTGCCAATATTAGCAGCCGGTGGGGAAATGCCAACAGTTAATGTTCGTTCAAGCCTGTTGGAGAGCAATTATTTGTGTTTTACTGGAATCCAGAGTGTGTTTGGCAGATTTTGGGTTGGTAGTTGATTGCAAATTAAAAGGTTTTTTTTTGTTTGTTTTTTTCTGAAAATGGTCAATCAAAGTGAATCACACCATGAGAAAGGTCTCACTCTGCTTCCTGTTGATGAACTAGGACGTTTCCTTGAACATTTACAGTAAGAGAGTGCGTGCCTCTTTTAGAGTAAACTACATGATTTTATCTTGGCAGTGGTGATGACTACCTTGAGGATATACCAGCACTATTCCTGCACTGTTTGTATTAGTCATTTGCAGAGGTGTGGACTCGGGTTATGTGACTTCGACTCGAGTCACGAATTTGATAACTTTAGACTCGACTCGACAAAATGTACAAACACTTGCAACTCGACTTGGACTTCAATATCAATAACTCGTGACTTCACTTGGACTTAGGCCTTTTGACTTGTGATGACTTGCTACGTCCAATGAAAAAAAAAAAAACTCTAAAAGTATGTTGATAAGGACCGTACTCGTTGTACTTGTGAATCTGCGAAAATGTATGCAAAGAGCATGTGCGCGCGGCTTGCACAACATCCAATCACAGTAGATCTACGTTGCTTTCATTCGACCGCATCCAAGGCAAGTTGCACAACAAATGATGCGGAAACAAGCATCCACGCGCCAGTTTGCAAAATGATGCCGAAGGTAAAGGGGACTCGAAATGACTCGAAACTAAAATGCTAGGACTTTGGACTCGACTTGAGACTTGTGAGCTTTGACTTCGGACTTGACTCGGCACTTGGATACCCTTGACTCGGGACTTCACTCGGACTTGAGTGCAAAAGACTTAGACTTACTTGGGACTTGCCCAGCAATGACTTTGTCCCACCTCTGGACTTGTGTTTGATGATAATGTCATACTCCCACGTAGGGAACAAGTGACAGTTTTTCTTGTTGGTTGCATGGGATTCTCAGAAAGAAAAAAAATCAAAAAGGTTAATTTGAAACATCGATCCAGCTTTTTCTGTTCTGATACCGATGTTCATACTTTGGCTTTAAGTATAACTGCCAATACCCGATAACAACCGATACCAGTGCACAGACTGAAAAAAAAAGTATTTCCTTTAAACTCATGCAGCTAAAAGTTTGCTTTGTAACTCTTATTTATCATTTAAACAATTATAGAACAGCTTTGTGAAAATACAAACCCAAACGTTGTACAAATATATTTACACAAGACTGAGTTGAGTAGATGACATTTGTCACTGTTTTTGTCTCTACTAATACAAATAAATGCAATTATACTGTTAAAAGAGTAAGAGTCAAGTAACCACATTAATTAGGCCCTAGGATTCAGTATGTCATAATAATTGCTTGATTTAATGTTTATTTATTTTGTATTCATTACAAATGGTGGCTAAGTTGCTAGCTCAGTTTGCATGTTTTCCCCATTTCTGGGTGGGTTTCCTCTGGGCACTCTGGTTTCCCCCATCAACCCAAAACATGCACCACAGGTAAAATCCTCCAGCTGAGGTAGTCCTGACCAAGCCTCAGCAACTTCAGCCTCAGCTGCATCATTGAGTCCATCCTGACCAGCTACATCACTGTGTGGTACGGCAGCACTACTGTGAAGGACCGCAAACGCCTGCAGAGAGTGGTTAAGACAGCCACAAAGATCACCAGGACTCCTCAACCGTCTCTGCAGAGCATCTACCACTGCAGAGTCCACAAGAGAGCTGCCTCCATCATCAAAGACCCCACCCACTCCCAACATGGACTATTCACACTCCTACCTTCAGGCCGGAGGTACAAAAGTGTGAAAAGCAGGACTACCAGACTTAAGAACTCCATCCAGTGTGGACAGCAAAGTAAGAATTACATTGTATAGGGGAACATGTTTCTTTACTGTGCATATGACAATAAAAGCTTGGAATCTTGAAGATCAGGGAGGTGGGTCCCTGGGCGCCCCATGTGCTGCCCACTGCTCCTGAAAGGATGGATGAAAGTTTTCTTACAGGGATAATAAAATACTACAATACAATACAATACAATACAATAAAGATGTGGGATAGCAGCTGAAATAGTTAATTCTTAAATATATTGTCAAGATAAATGTTACCATTGACCCACTTCCAGCCTACCCTGAATCATGTGTTTTGTTATAAGTCAAATACAGACTGTGGAATGTTCTAAACAGCAGGAGTCTTTTGAGCCTGCATGTTATTGTTGCCTGTTCCTTCACTTTGGCTGCTGATTGTTCCTTTGTTTGGCTGTACCCTTTGTGGGACAGGCCCAGCGCCGACTCATCCGGCTCTAGAGCAGATACAGATAACACTCTATCTGTATATCTTTACACTCCACATCTGGTGCTATGCTGTCCCACTCATTTTATGTCTGTAATTACCATTCACAAACGGAACAACTACAGCCACCTTTTGCACACTTTTTTCTGTAGGAGTAGACATATGGTTAGGTCGTAAATGAAATTGGATGCTATAAAACGTACAAAGCGTATTTTGTATCATAAGTTGCATTAGACGTGGCCTCATCAGCGTCTATGGAGATGACAGAGTGTAATTGAAATGGGTGATCTAAGCAGAAACTCTCCTTGGAGATGTTATTGTTTTACCTAGAATGTTCCATGGTATGACATTAAACATACGTATCTATCTAGCATTTATTCCACAAAAAAGTTGCGCAGAGCAGCTTTAAACCATAAAAGGTTGAACTAATAACTTCTATGACACAATTCAGATGCAACTAAAGTACTAAAGTGTTTCCTTTTCTTTATTGCAGCTCATGATTATTTTTTAGTAGTTTTAGTTTTAGTAGTTTTTGTGGTTTAAATCTGCTCTTGGGCTATTATATCTGTGGATTACATTTCTTTCAATATTATCATCTATATTTACTTTACAGCAATATATCGAACTTCAAAATGTTTTATCGTGACAGAGACAGACAGGAGCTACACCCCCCTAGTGAATAATTCTGAGCACCAATGGCATCATCAGAGTGTGACACAATAAATGTCTCAGTCACATTCTAACAGTGAGTAAGTGCTGTGGCGTGTTTGTTTCCTCACGCTTTTTAATCTGTTTGTGCATGTAGAATCTGCCACTTGTGGTATTGTAACAATGACTGATGATAATTATATTTTGCAGTTTACAAATCTTGTCAAATGAATACAGTAGGCCATTACTCATGTACTATCCAGCATGTTACCTTATCCTGTACTTCAGTGCTATACTGAATAGCCAATCAGAAGCAGTGGTCAGAGTGCAGCAGCTTCTAGGGTTAAAGGAAAATTAACGTTTTTTTACCATCTGAGCCTTCTTTCGGCAATAAAACAAGTAGTTTTACTCACCCATAGCAGTTTGGTGTCAATTGGAGCAGTATCGCAGAACTTATGTTGTAGCCGTTCTGTTCTACCAATGATCCCGTATCCATTAGCGTGAGTGCTCGGGGCACTGATTTGCGGTGTCCAAATAACACAAACTTTAGCACTTTTCAAATCACAGAAGATCGCTGTGTCAGGGTAGACTTTTAGTAGATTCCAAAACGGCCTGAAACCCGATATCGCAACAGAAAAGTAAAGTTCAGAGCAGTGTTAGCTTCTTTCGGACTAGCAGTGTTTACAAAACAGCTGAGTTCACGCATGCGCACTGTCCTCTCTGATGACGTCATCAAATGAAACTATAGCTGGATATCGGGTTTCAGGCCGTTTTGGAATCCACTTAAAGTCTACCCTGACACAGCAATCTTCTGTGATTTGAAAAGTGCTAAAGTTTGTGTTATTTGGACACCGCAAAGTAATGCCCCGAGCACTCACGCTAACGGATACGGGATCATTAGCAGAACAGAACGGCTCAACATAAGTTCTGCGATACAGCTCCAATTGACACCAAACTGCTATGGGTAAGTAAAACTACTTGTTTTATTGCCGAAAGAAGGCTCAGATTGTAAAAAAAACATTAATTTTCCTTTAATAGTATCAAAAATCAGAAACCAATCTATACTAAAGGTAATATCGAAACTAGTTACTCATTTGAGCAGGTATCAGTATACTAAAAAAGGCACATTCGAGACAGAGATGAACCTTTCCTGGGTTATAAGATCACATAAACTAGGACACAGACATGGTCCACTATGGAACCTATCTGGACTGACAGATCAATAAAAGTCAGTCTTCTAATCCTTAATCACTGTAAGGTGCTTTGTTTTACATTTTGTATGAAAAGCGCTTTATAAATATTGTTTGTTTGATTGATTGATTGATTGATTGATTGATTGACATGGTCATATCAAAGAAAGTACAATGATTTAATGTTGAAAAGCCCATCCTACATAAATAAGAGTGTTTTTATCATCATGGTATCAGAATCAGTATTTAGTATCAAGCCTATTTCTTTGTTTCAGAATCAAGTTTTTTAATAAAACTGAACTTTTTGTTTTTTATATACTTAGATACTATAGCTCTGGAAAAAAATAAGAGACCACTGCAAAATGATCAGTTAATCACAGCTTTCATGCGTCTTGGCATGCTCTCCACAAGTCTTTCACATTGTCCTTGGGTGACTTTATTCCACTCCTGGTGCAAGAACTGAAGTAGCTCAGCTTTGTGTTTGTGTTAGAATTCAACAGACGCTGGAATGGAATGGCTGTAATACATGTAGAGATGCTGATTTCAGGAAAAAAATGCAGTGATCTCTTATTTTTTCCAGAGCTGTAGTTACTTTACTAAAAATACACTATATTGCCAAAAGTATTCACTCACCCATCCAAATAATCAAAATCAGGTGTTCCAATCATTTCCATGGAGACAGGTGTATAAAATCAAGCACCTTGGCCTGCAGACTGTTTCTACAAACATTGTATCCTGAGAGACAGATTCTTTCATAAATGTTGTGAAAGAATCTGTCTCTCAGGAGCTCAGTGAATTCCAGTGTGGTATTGTGATAGGATGCCATCTGTGCAACAAGTCCATTCGTGAAATTTCCTCACTCCACACTACATATTCCAGAGTCAACTGTCAGTGATATTATAACAAAATGGAAGTGATTGAGAACAACCACGTAAGGCCACGTAAACAGGTGGCGGAGGTCATATTGTGCAGAGTCAGTTGCTACAGACCTCCAACCTTCATGTGGCCTTCAGATTAGCTCAAGAGCTGAACTGAACTGAAGAACTAAGCTGAAGAACTGCGTAGAGAGCTTCATGGAATGGATTTCCATGGCCGAGTAGCTGCATCCAAGCCATACATCACCAAGTGCAATGCAAAGCGTCGGATGCAATGGTGTAAAGCACGTCATCATTGGACTATAGAGCATCGGAGACACGTTCTCTTGAGTGATGAATCACGCTTCTCCACCTGGCAATCTGATGAATGAGTCTGGATTTGGCGGTTGCCAGCAGAAAAGTACTTGGTCTGAGTCCATTGTGCCAAGTGTAACATTTGGTGGAGAGGGGATTATGGTGTGGGGTTGTTTTTCAGGAGCTGGGCTTGGCCCCTTAGTTCCAGTAAAAGGAACGCTGAATGCTTCAGCATATCAAGAGATTTTGGACAATTCCACGCTCCCAACTTTGTCGGAACAGTTTGGAGATGTCATCTTCCTCTTCCAAAATGACTGTGCACCAGTGCACAAAGCAAGGTCCATAAAGACATGGATGAGAGAGTTTGGTGTGGATGAACTTGACTGGCCTGCACAGAGTCCTGACCTCAACCCGACAGAACACCTTTGGGATGAATTAGAGCAGAGACTTAGAGCCAGGCCTTCTCGTCCAACATCAGTGTGTGACCTCACATATGCGCTTCTGGAAGAGTGGTCAAAAATTCCTATAAACACACTCCTAAACCTTGTGGAGAGCCCTCCCAGAAGAGTTGAAGCTGTTATAGCTTCAAAGCTAATCATATTAATCATATTAAACCCTTTAGATTAAGAATGAGATGAGTTCATATCAAAGTCAAGGCAGGTGAGCAAATATTTTTGACAATATAGTGTATGATTCTTGTTTAAGTGTGTCTGGCTGACAAAAGCTGGCTATACTTTATCTTTCATCTGATCTGAACAGTTTGTTTTCTTTGACCAAACATACTGTACATTGTGTTCTTTTAGGTAACGACCAAAAGACACTGCCTTGAACATTATAAAAGATGATGATGTATGTTTTCAGTGTTAGTATTGTTAGTATTTGAAATTAGACACGTAATAAAGTAAAAGAGAATAAAGTAGAAATATAACTCTTGAATCCAAAAAAGAAAAGGCAGCAGCAGTCAGCAGATTCAAACTAAATGACTTGCCTTCCCAAAAAAACTCCTGTCTATTACTTTTACAGGACAAAGCCTTCAGTGAAAGCCTGCTGCGGTCTATGCTGGTGGAAAAGGGGGTGGAGTCAGGGGAGGGGCTGGGGGCGGTGCCGGGGCCCATGGTTTATATAGTTTAGCACTTCACCGGCTGCTCCTGCCTTGTGTCTGTGTGCTCCTGTCTTTGCCTGTGCCTCTGTGCTCTCAGCCTCTCTGACCATGAAGACTTCCAGACAGACCACATACTCCATGCAATCCTCCAGCAGCAGCCGGCCGGGGGGTATCTCTGTCACCCGTGCCTCTGGCCCCGTCTACAGGGCCCCCACCATCCACGGAGGAGCTGGAGGGTCCCGCATCAGTGTGAGCTCTGCCAGCACACTTAGGTCCTCCATGGGCTCTGGGGCTGGAATGGGTCTGGGGGGCTTTTCCAGCAATGTCCAGGTATTTGTATTTGTATTTATGTATTTATTTATTAAACAATACATATTAAAAGACAAGATGATGCAAAAGGAAAAATATCTACTTGTAAATATGTAACATTGTAGCCAGAGCTAAACATTTTGGAATTATAAAGCACTGCAAATTTCTCTGATCTGGCCAAGATTTTACAACTTATATCAGGTTTTTCATCTTGTTTTAAGATGTGTGTTTATATCTTAAATTTTGGCCAAGCTTTTTTGCAGTGAGCGTACATATATGACTAGAATATATCTATATATATAGAACCTATATATATATATAGAATATCTATATAGAATATAGCTGTTATTGTGTAGAAAAAATTAAGGTTTGCTACTGCTACGCCAGCTATAACGTTTACTGTCACTCTTTTGTTTCTACTACTACTTGTACTGTGTAAAAACATGTTACTTTAATATACAGTACAGTAAGAGTTTATTGTCCTTTTCATTTTTTGTAATATCAAACTTTAAGAATAATTTTGTGGCTATATTTAGACATGACTAAAACTTGATTAGCTGACATTTGTTACAGTTTTTTACCTCTGCTAATACAAATACTTGTGATTGTACCGCTGCATTAACGAGTTAGTGGTATCCATAGGTTCACTGTTGCCTAGCACCGTAGATGAACAGTCAATGGTATGCCACCTGTGAACTGTAATAAATGGGGCCTAGTATCCAGGATGGGCAGGATGTTTGAGTTTACGCTTTGATTTCATGTTTATTTATTTCATATTAAAGGCGCACTATGTAACTTTTTAGTTTTTTTTTCTATGGATATGTCATTGCTCTGCCTGGAATGTTCCGCAGTATGACATTAAACAGCTCTACTTTACATTTATTCAATTACAGGTGGTTTTATAACTCAAAATTACCAAGAAGAAACAGACATTGAGCTGGGTTGCCTCTCCACAGATCTGACCAGTAACTTGGTCTGGATTGATCTCCATGAAACTAGAAAGGATTAATGCCATACTGTGAAACATTTCAGACAAAGAAATAACATTTTCATGGAGAAAAGTATTTGATGAACCCACACAATGCACCTTTAAATGTATTTATTTTTTTTGCGTATATACTACTACTATACTTCTACTACTACTACTACTACTACACAGTTTGTAAAGCTATTGTGACCTGCTCATCCATGAACTGGATGCTATAAAAAGATGAAGTATTATTATATTATACTTTTTGTACCGCCAGGTGACCGGTAGTGGCGCTGACATCATGGGCAACGAGAAGTTTGCCATGCAGAACCTGAACGACCGCTTGGCCAGCTACCTGGAGACGGTGAGGAACCTGGAGCAGGCCAACCAGAAGCTGGAGATCAAGATCAAGGAGGCCCTAGCCAAGAGTGGACCAGACTTCAGAGACTACAGCAAGTACCAGGGCATTCTGGATGACCTGAGGAAGAAGGTGAGGGGGGCCTTTATTGTTATATGTTAAATAAGTGCAAAAATAAATAAATACTAAAAATATACACATTTATAGCGTATTATGTATTGTACGCCTATAGATATAAGCAAAAGTGAGTAAAAGTCGTACTGTAATTAAGAACAATTTTAGGTATCTGTACTTTACTTTACTTAAATCCATTTTACAGTGGATACTTTTAACTTTTACTTACTTTTGACTTTACTTTACTTTACTTTACACTACACATACTTTCTTTACTTTACTTTACACTACACATACACAACATTTCAGAGCAGGTATCTGAACTTTCCACTACATTTCTGAACAGGACTGAAAAGTAAAAGTATTATTATTATTATTATTATTATTATTATTATTATTATTATTATTTATTTTTGTTTGAGGCATGCTGAAAAGTCAGAGGGTTTATTATGTAACATTTCTCACATAATTTAAGTAAACAAAAATATAACTACAAATAAAAAATAAAAACAGCTGGAATAATTTAATTTTTACTGACCAAAATGCAACACAAAATTAATACATCTGAAGTTTTATTAGATCTCAAAATCTGTGCAAAATACTTTTACTTGTTTCTCTTTAAGTGCATCTTCAACAGGTACTTTAATACTTTTACTTTAGATTTTTCATGTGATACTTTAACTACTTTAACTTTTTACGAGTATTTTTAGCTTCTTTTACTTAACTAACAATCTTGAATATTTCTTCCACCACTGCAAAACATACAGCACAGGACAACAACATTTTATCTGTAGTATTTTAAGGCAAATACCTGATCTTCAAACTATAAAAATCAAACATGCCTTCTAAAATCAGTTCTAAAATCAGTGTAATCCCTCAGTCGTTCAGGTATCCATTGCAACTACATAACTACAGTAGAATACTCTCTGCACTGGCGCTGCACATGACCACATTAACAACAATAGTTATATAAAATATCCAAACAAATTTCCCTTGTGGATCAATAAAGTTTGTCTAAGTCTAAGTCTAAACACTTGCAATTGAAAAACAGTAAAAAATATTCCATAATAATGCATAACAAAACTTCAAATGAATGTTAAAACAAAAGTAAAAATAAAACTTAATACTTAAAGGAAAAGTAACGTTTTTTACAATCTGAGCCTTATTTCGGTAATAAAACAAGTTGTTTTACTCACCCATAGCACTTTGGTGTCATATGGAGGATTTCCGGAGATGTTTTAGATTAGCGTTAGGCTAACGCCGTTAGCCTAGCGCGACTTATAGCCATAGCTCGGGGCATTCCCCGAGCATGTAATATGCCCCGTGCGGGCTCCAAATAACACAAACTTTAGCACTTTTCAAATCATAGAAGCTCGATGTCTTTAGTCTACGATTTTGTGTGGTCAAAAGTGGCCTGTAATCCGAGATTTAGCCATAGTTTCGAGTAGATGAGGACGCCAGTGCGCATGCGCGGAGTGTGCTCTCAGCTCCCGGGACCCAAACATGAAACGCAAAGCTGTAAACTATGGATAAATCTCAGATTACAGGCCACTTTTGATTCAAACGAAATCGTAGAGTAAGACATCGAGCTTCTATGATTTGAAAAGTGCTAAAGTTTGTGTTATTTGGAGCCCGCACGGGGCATATTACATGCTCGGGGAATGCCCCGAGCTATGGCTATAAGTCGCGCTAGGCTAACGGCGTTAACCTAACGCTAATCTAAAACATCTCCGGAAATCCTCCATATGACACCAAAGTGCTAAGGGTGAGTAAAACACCTTGTTTTATTACCGAAATAAGGCTCAAATTGTAAAAAAAAAAACGTTACTTTTCCTTTAATAATTTATTCTCATCCAACCGAATAATCCAACCCATGTGATTAATTAAATGTTAGTTTAGCAGCATTAATGATTGACTGTAAAAATAACATGGTGCCAAGAGAATGTCTGTCTGGGCACGGACAGGGGCAGGGACAGAGACGGGGGCAGGGACATGCAGCAGGGACAGGGAAAGGAACAGGGACAGGGGGAGGGACAAGCAGCGGGGACCAGAGACAGGGACTAGGGGCAGAGACAGGGACAGGAGCAGGGGCAGGAACCAGGGACAGAGACCAGAGACAGGGACTAGGATCAGAGACAGGGAGAGCAGCAGGGGCAGAAACCATGGGTAGGGACCAGGGGCAGGGAAAGGAGCAGGGACAGGGGTAGGGACAAGCGGCAGGGACCAAACACAGGGACTAGGGACAGAGACAGGGAGAGGAGCAGGGGTAGCAACCAGGGTCAAGGACAGGAAAAGGAGTAGGGACAGAGGTAGGGACAAGCAGCAGGGACAGGAACCAGGGGTAAGGACCAGGAGCAGGGAAAGGCAGCAGGGACAGAGACAGGAGCAGAGACATGCAGCAGGGACAGGGAAAGGAGCAGCAACAGGGGTAAGGACAAGCAGCAGGGACCAGAGACAGGGACTAGGGGCAGAGACAGGGGCAGGGGCAGAAACCAGGGGCAGGGACAGGAAAAGGAGCAGGGACAGGGGTAAGGACAAGCAGCAGGGACCAGAGACAGGGGGGCAGAGACAGGGACAGGAGCAGGGGCAGGAACCAGGGGTAGGGACCAGGGGCAGGGAAAGGCAGCAGGGACAGGAACCAGGGTCAGGGAGAGGGGCTGGAGCGGAGACAGAGACAGGGACAGGGGCCGGAAACATTATGGGGTAGGAATGTCCACTCTCAGACAAACACTGAAAAACAAGAGGCCGAAAAAAGGTCAAACAGCACAAAGAGACATACATCAGATCTGTAACAGGCTTTTTCCTCTTCCTCCACTCTTAAAACAAACAATGGGCTGGACAATTATGAACCAGAGCTGCTACAGAGGCCTTCTGTAGGTTCATAACATATGGAAGGCATTTCGCACCAATTTGAACAAAAACGGTGGAGTATACTATAGTAGACGCTCATAAAACTACAGTATATGCGGCCCAGTATAGTCTATATTGTTAAACTATTGTGTATCAAGAAGATTATTGGGATTTATTCTGTATATCCAAATATATTCTCTATTTTCAAGGTCTTACAGAAATTTAAGGCGGTTTTCATTCAAACTTCGCCTTCTTTCTCATGGGACACTTTCCCAGAGGAACATTCCTGTTGGTTAATCAGTTCAGTCACTGGATTACAAAATGTCTGCTGTAGCAAGTGGAAAATATATTAGTCATTCCCTCCAAGAAACTATATTTTACTTTTGGAAGGAGCATCACAGATTGAAAAGCCAAATACGCCCTCAAATAGTTTTTTTTTAAGAGTTGGTTTTCTCATCCAACTAGACTGATTTGTGTAACTTTCGCCAAATCAAACAATATTTCAAATAATCACTGATATGAACGTAATCCCTCAGAATTATGTAGCTTTTGACTTCCGATCCAAAGGTTGATGGTTCAAATTCAACTGTCATAAAATATCCTTGGTAGGACAGTCAGATCCACTGGCCCACAAGTTGACAATTCCAGCTTCAAAAAATGAATGCTACTGTTGTGTCATTAGGCAAGACACTTAACCCACCTCATCACCAGTGTCTGCGTACACTGGTGTGTGAATGGGTGAGTTTTTCCTTGATGTAACGCTCATATAAATTTGACCTTTTATCATTTGACAAAAGCTGAGTTGCAAAAAAATATGTGTATATTTATGGATCATCAAAGAACATTAGGCCTGTTATAATAACAAATTTTGCAGTACAATACAATATATTATACTGCAAAATTTGTTATTATGTGACCAGACACAAGTCGTCCCAGAGGCATTTTGAGTTATTCGCATATTCTGAAAGTGTAGACTCTAAGCTTTCCAATACTGCCTTACACATGGAAATCTGAGCATATTTGAAGAATTTGTGGCCATTTGAAAGCATGCACATCTGAAAACAACGAGCTGAGAAAAGCTGCGTTAAAGATTCTCAAAGTCCAGGCCTTCAGAACTCATTTTGTATGAAAAACGCTTTATAAATATTGTTTGATTGATTTGCATGACATTAGCTAAGCCCTCCCCCATCACTGACATCACTGTGGTGTGGTGTTTCAGGCAGAATTAGAAGGTACTTTGTTAAAATGGAAATGCTTTTATAACAAAAAGTCCATATAATCATTCAATAATTCAATAATACACAGGATAATATGTTAAGTCAGTTGTTAAGTCACCTGTATTGTCAGTTTGCTTAAGAAAATATATAGACGATAAATGATAATACTGAAACTAATTTATGCCACTGACAAATAAGCTTAAAGCAGAATTATCCCCAAAACGACTCCAAAGCTACAGTACAGTTAATATAGTAGCAGAATAAAATATATCTTTATATCTTTATACATCTGTAGTTTTATTTAGTAATTTATATCTGTAATGAGTCATACAGGTGACAGGAAAAATGACAAATAGTTCTTCAGTAGTACAAAATAAAAGTAGTATCAAAAAGTAGTATTATGGTAAGTTCTAAATTTGAGTAATTTAGAACATTAAACTTGAATTGAGTAGAAGTGACTCAAATTTACATGTCAAATTACCAACCAATGGAATATTTCTTTTGTGAATGAAACATCATCATTTTTAGTTTCTTATTTTAAGTCCAAAGAGTTGCTGTTTTTCTTCTCTTTAATGTAACAACAAAAATGTAAGTATATATACACTATATATAATGTAAATACAAAAATGCTTGTTCCATTGGTAGACAATTTTAAATATCATGTGAAATGTCCTCAAATCAGATGAACATTTTCTTATTTCAGATCATTTTAAGAAGGAAAGATTTAACTTTATACAGTGTGATTCCCAAAAATGATCATATATTGAAAGACAAGTCGATATAGTATTTATTTACTTAGGTCTTTAGTAGGAGCACCAAACCACCAGATCTCTGAGTTATGTAAGTCAAAACCAGACTCTTGAGTTTTTTAGGGGATGTGGGTTGTGTAAACATACAAGAGGCCAACGGTACATTGGTTCTTCACTCAGCTCAAACAGAACTGGTGCCTCTTTCTTGAAACTCTCGTGGGAAAATAGTCATACACAAACACTGGGCTCCCAAACTCCCAGACCGGTCCAGAGAGTGCAGAGTCAGCCAGCCATGCCAACACACCCACATGCCACGAGGGCACCTCCTCTGCTCTATCCAAATGTCCACTCATCCTGGACATAGACGTGACCTGGTAGTTTGTGATTGGACGGTTACAGTGGAGAAGATCACCTGGTTCTGGCTTTTCTTATGTTCTCTTATCTTCGAGTGCAAATACTCAACCTCATATAAGTATAAATGTTTTTTTTTAGTCCATATACAAATATTTAGCCATAGATCATGTGATGGTAGGAAGGTTTCAAAGGTCAGACAATGTTTGGAGAGGTTATGACTGTCATCCAGAAGGGATTTTCAGTTTACGAAAATGAAATCAGCCGAAACGAAACAATCACTATTAAAAACACTGTTAAGAGAATTATTTTTTGAAACCGTTTTTACCTTATGGACGAATGAAGGGATTACATTAACTAGTTTGATTGGGGATTATATCAAACAGAAAATTATCTCTGACTTTGTGCTTTTAAGGTTCCTCATAAGAGGCCTCGCCATTTACCTGTCTCCATGGAGATGCTATTGCTTTACCTCCAATATTCCAAAGTATGACATTAAACGTTTCAATCTCACAGTCAGAATCCATATTTTTAAAGGTATTTTTGAGCAATAAAAACACCCTTAATTGAATAAATGCATCTTATAGACGTTTAATACCATATTGGGGAAAATAACAGGCAAAGCAATAGCATCTCCATGGTAGTGGAGCTTGAAAAGTTACACAGTGCACCTTTAATGTTTTTTACCCTTGAAAATTACACAGATCACCTTTTCAAATATTGATTTAAGAGGCACTTTCATTGACTCATTAGCTCATCAGTTCTCCATGGCCATTTACTTACAGGACCAATACAAACAAATACAACCACTGACCCTCTCACGTTCACAGTGGGACTTTACACTCACTATTTAAGCTGCTATTTGAACAGATGTCCCTGTTTGTCCATCCTTTAGGTTTTTGATGCCACCACTGACAATGCTCGCTTGGTCTTGCACATTGACAACGCCCGATTGGCTGCAGATGACTTCAGAGTGAAGTAAGTCCCAACCCTTTTCAGTCTCTCAGTCACTGTAAACATATTATGTGCGTGTATATTATGTGTACATGATGTGCGTGTATACTCCCTGAATAATGTGGACTGGGCGTGCGCTTGGGTGTCATCTTTAAACCACTGGACTCCAGGATCACCTTGAGAGAAAGGGTGGAGCCGACAGATGGTTTCTAAGAATTAGTGGTTTGGGAATTGCAATGGAACATTTTGTAGAAGTTGGAAACACCCAAAAGTGATGAAAAGTATACATTTCATAGTTGTTGTATAGATTAAGGTTATATGCAAGTAATGTAAATATAATGTAACGTTTTTGTCTTGTACATAGAGATTCTTGAAAGATTATTTCACTGCCTTTTTGACCTAATCCCATCCTAATTAATTTATGGAATAGAACATCCAGTTGTATGATCATTTTGACTGGAGACCATAGACTTTATAAAGAAGTGGACTAAGGGAGTGTGACGTCACCTATAGCGTTCGGCTCCAGTCAAATGAAGCTCACGAGGCTAGCAGTTAGAGAGGCGAGTTTGGACCCGAGTCCCATATCAGGATTAGGAATTTATTTATGGGCAAAATAGCAGGATCATGTACACTTCCAATTTGGAGTTGGCTATGTCCATTGTATATACAGTATATGCTGGAGACGTCTGTCCTTCTATACTAGTATTTGCCCCTTAATTTCAAGAATCCTCTTTAAGACACATGTTGATGTCGCAGGAGCTATACTTATAGTTTCGTATCATTGTGTATCACTTCTCACACCTCTTTTCTCATATGCAGGTATGAGTCCGAGCTGGCCATCCGTCAGTCGGTGGAGGCAGACATCGTAGGTTTGAGGAAGGTGATCGATGACACGAACATGACCCGAATGAACCTGGAAAGTGAGATCGAGGGACTGAAGGAGGAGCTGATCCACCTCAAGAAGAACCATGAGAACGTAAGAACATCACAGCAGCTATTGTGTGTCCGCCTGCAGCCAGTGGTCATTTCCTCTGCTCTACTGACTCTACTGACTGATGCTCTGAACAAACACGCACTGAGCAAAACAGGATGTACGAGGTCTACAGGCTTAAGCAAATAACCACACCCACGTAGACATATACAGATATTATTTACCAAAAACATATGGTTTATCTAAAGTAACAAATATAAAAAAAGGCAAAAAAAAGCAATATCTAGGTAAGTTATAATGACTTAAATTAAGAACATTTGATTTTATTTGAGTAGATTCAACTGGTCAAGGACAATGATCTACCATTACAATAAATGTGCTGTTCTTCTTTCAACCAACATTACATTTTATTTGTTGTTTTAAGTGCAATAAGTTGTTTGACCTTTGTTTTTCTTATCTTAAGTGTAACAAGGCATATCTTCATATTTTTAGAACAAAAGGTCTTGTTCAGTTGGTAGATCATTTTACTTGTCAAGTGAAATTTACTCAAATCATGATGAATCTTTCTTAATTCAAGTAATCTGAACTTGGCTAGATTTTAGTTTTTGCAAATTTAAAGAGGAGATTGTGTCACTTTTTGAAATATTTTTATGTGAATACAGTGGTTAGCCTCATCGTAAAGAGCATCTCCATCTGAATTTGGCAATAGACAACTGCCACAAATGCCTGTGGCCCAACGCCAAAATGAAAACATTTTGTTTTCAAAAGGAAATGGAAAAATGGGAGTTAGAGATTATAGGCACCTTCTGTGTTATTATAGCTAACCATAACACCAAGGGAAAGGCCAAGGTCAACAAAGGTTACTAAATTCAGAAATAATGTTGCTGCTAATTTAAAAAAGTACAAAGTCAGATTGTTGAGAGTACAATACATGTCAAAATTGTTTCAAAAGATTCATGGTCTTTTTTTTTTCTCAACAGTGTCAATAACTGAAAATTGTTTGTTATCATTTAACGCTACTGAAAGATTTTTTTTTTTAAATCTGCACCGCATGACACCTTTTTTGAACATCTAGACAGGAATAGGCTTGACTAAATGTTCAATCAATCAATCAAACAATATTTATAAAGCGCTTTTCATACAAAATGTAACACAAAGCGCCTATGTTAAAGGTGTAATAAGCAACTTTTTGGTCTGGGGGTCTATCACCGGCTTGTTTCTATGGATATGTCACTGCTCTGCTTGGAATGTTCCACAGTATGACATTAAACAGCTCTACCTTACGTTTATTACATTACAGGTAGTTTTATGGCTCAAAAATGTACCTGTAACTTGGTCCGCTTTGGTCTCCATGAAGATAGAAAGGTTTAATGCCATACTGTGAAACATTCCAGACAAAGCAATAACATCTCCATCAAGAAAAGCATTTGACGGACCTTCCACTAGAAAAGCGTAGAGAGGGGTGGTTTAAAAGTGTGATTAGTTTCAAAATTGGATAAAAAAGACTGCACCACATGTAACTACATTGTCAATATGTCTTTGTGTTTTCAGGAGGTGAGAGATCTGCGTAAACAGATCGCACAGTCAGGTGTCCACGTTGACGTCGACTCGCCCAAAGGTCAAGACCTGTCCCAGATCATGGGAGAGATCAGAGCCAAGTACGAGCAGATGGCAAAGAAGAATCACGAGGAGCTCAAAGCATGGCATGAGTCTCAGGTAGAGCATCATCACTACCTTGTATTGGTGCCAAATTAAAAACAAACAAAAAAACAGTTGAGATGATGATGTGGGCTTTGTTTTCAGATAACAGAAGTCCAGAGCCAGGTGGTGCAGAACACAGAGGCACTGAAGGGAGCACAGACTGAAGTGAATGACCTCCGCAGACAGATACAGACTCTGGAGATCGAGCTGGAGTCACAGAGGAGCCTGGTGAGCAAACATATGGAGCACTTGTTTTTAGGCATGGTACAATATCCAAATTTGGTGTCACATTTAAAACCTTATGAATATGATACTTAATATTATGAATAAGTTCCATATTTAAACAACTGTTATAAAATTGTACTTTGTTGTGAGTGAAAACAACAATGATCTAGAAGAAAACATCAAGGATAAGTCGCTTTTTTCTGCACATTCTGGTGATTTATGGCCATTATCTCTGTTGGCGATGATCACGGTTATATCAAATATCCCCACGAACGATTATTGCTCACTCTTTTTATTACTCCTCCTCGTTTCACATGCTCAGCACTCTCACTACAGCTCACTGCACTGCTGACAGAAGCATTCACACGCCATTGACCTGTTGCCAAGGCGCTGTGTACACTGTCAATTCTGTCAACTGCATGGTTTCATCTTTACTGTGAGCCAAAGCAGTCATTGGAAACATAACCTGTATTATAATACCGCCAACAAATAATCAACACATTTAGCTAAGGTCAACTATCCTTAAAGGTCCTGTAAATGACTTTTTTTTAAAGTTCAGGTTTAGTTCAGGGAAATGTCCCTCAAAGCAGCCAGTTGAGAAAAAAATTAGGCTGATTGGTTCTGCTTGTGCTTTCATAAAAGACATTTTATTGGATGATAACCATGCGGAAACAACTGCCTGGCACTATCCCAGAAGACCAGCAGATTAACAGGAGAATAAGAAGACAGTGTTAGTCCAAACATAGTCAAGTTTCTCTACCATGGTTCAACATAGAGTACAATCAGTATGATACAATAACTGACATTTTCTGATATACTGATAACAAATACATAATAAATAAATAAAAAATAATAATAAAATTAGCTAAAGTTTCAATACTGATACCAATATTTGAAAACCCTCTGATGTCACCAATATCAGAACCAATATAGATAGATAGATAGATAGAGCGGAATAGACCGGAAAAAAATAAGAGACCACTGCAAAATTATCAGTTTTTTTATTTTATTTTACTACTTATAGGTATGTGTTTGGGCAAAATGAACATTTTTGTTTGAGTCTATAAACTACTGACAGCATTTCCCCTAAATTCCAAATAAAATATTATTGTTTTGAGAATTTATTTGCAGAAAATTACAAATGGTCAAAATAACAAAAAGATACATGTTTTCAGAGCTCAGACAATGCAAAGAAACAAGATCAAATTCATTTTAAAACAACATAATACTAATGTTTACACTTAAAGCCCCAGTGTGTAGGATTCGTGGCACATAGGTGGATGGTGCTATTGCACTTTCTGTTTTAGCTACGGCAGACCTCGAGGGTCACCCGGGCGCGGTCCCGTTTTTTTTTTTTTTTCTTCTTTTCTCATGAAAACACACATTCCCGATCATGTACCATGACACTCTACACATCAAATGAAACCTTACAGTCTCCTCTTTTTGACTATGCAATTCATTTCCCTGCAAAACAAACACTCCCCGAGCACATGGGGCTTTTATACGGAAAAGCACAAAACGAGGTTAGCTTACCTTAGAATGCTTTGCACAGGTCAAACTCTGTATTTCACCATAAACTTGCTCTCAATTTGTCCGTAAGGCTCCAGCAAATAAAATCCAGTAAAACAATTTAGTCCAAAACACGTGTTAGATCCATTACGACGTGTGATCCGTCTGATCCGGCAGCATGCTTGTGTTGTTTACCCAAAACCACGAGCCTTGCCGAAGGCGAAGGCGGAGCCCAAATGTCCTTCTCGTATTCAAAATGGCTGCCTCTGCATGGGGAAGATCCCCCTTTTATGTGACTATATCTAAGTCCGAAAGAATACTTTGATTTCATGATGGAAGTGAAAAGGCTTGTAAAACAATGTATTTTTGAATGGGTATCTTCAATTTCAGTAATTAACGGGTAAAAATCTTACACACTGTCCCTTTAAGAAGAGTTCAGAAATCAATATTTGGCGCAATAACCCTTATTTTTAATCACAGCTTTCATGCGTCTTGGCATGCTCTCCACAAGTCTTTCACTTTGTTCTTGGGTGACTTTATTCCACTCCTGGTGCAAGAACTGAAGTAGCTCAGCTTTGTGTTTGTGTTGGAATTCAACAGACGCTGGAATGGAATGGCTGTAATACATGTAATACATGAGAAGCTGATTTCAGAAAAAAAACGCAGTGGTCTCTTATTTTTTTCTAGAGCTGTGAATAGATACTTACTGCAAACATACTAGCAAACATAATAATATAGCAGTCCATCCTCTTACATTCATCATATATTGTCTATCCATAAAAATACTATGTTACTGATATATTTTCCATTATCTTTTTCTACAAACAGAAAGCATCTCTGGAGGGCACACTGAGGGACACAGAGATGCGCTACAACATGGAGATGGAGGCTCTGAACACCGTGATCTTGGGGCTTGAGGCGGAGCTCACACAGCTGAGGAACAACATCCAGATCCAGTCGCAGGATTACGAAGCTCTGCTCAACACCAAGATGAAGCTGGAGGCCGAGATCGCCACCTACAGGAGACTGCTAGATGGGGAGGACTTCAGGTGAGGAGACTGTCGTCATTGTTACGATATACTGTGTCTCTTCTTTCACCATCTCCTGTACATGTCCAGCCTGACACAATCTTTCACTATCCAAAACGCCTCCTTAATCACTGTTCTATTCTTAAAGGTCCTATATTATGCATTTCCAGGCTTTTGTTGTCCAAAGTTTGTTAGGACAGTTTATCTTTGGTATTTAATGTTGGATTAGCGGCTGAGTGTTCACAGGTTGTAGTGAAGCTGTGTAAATAAGGCTAAAACAACATTTGTAAGATATTAGAACAACATGCTTTGTAGTGAATGCCGCGTGAGTGTAGCTGTGTAAACTTTAAAGCTTACTGAAGACGGGTGGGGCCACTTTATGACATCACCTGGTGGGATTGAACTTTTTGAGCTTTTGAATAGACCAGCTAAATTTGCAGGGTTAGTCAACTGTATTTGTAGTGAGGGAAATCAGTAGATCATAGGTCAAAGCAAAGAGAGAAAAGGCAATTTTGCATAATATGGACCTTTAAGGAGAAGCTCATTTTCTGCCTCCTATCTTTTCCCAGTTCAATGGAACAAAAAGTACAGTGAATCTAAATAGTAAGTAAAAACACTATTCATTATTTTCAATCGAATGAACCAAGCTTATAATTGCTACTTTACTTCTTTCCTATAAAAACATGAGGAGAGTCTGTTACGTAAATGATGAAGGCTTGTGCTTGAATCTCCAGAGTTTCTCACTGACTGCTTTGTTAAACACACAACACCCAGAACACAATGCACCAGCCCCCATGAATCCTTCCGCAGGTGGTGGGTCCACAGGAGGACGGCTCACGTCACAACGGGCCTTGATGTATCTTCTGCCATGGGGGCTACCAGTGTCCACAGACACTGGTGCATTGTGTTCTGGGCAGCAGAACACTGCTTGGACTGCTGCCCCCGCGACCCAGAAAATGGAAAAGCGGAAGAAAATGAATGAATGAATGCTTTGTTAAAACGAGCCATTAACCAAATACGATGTCCATTTGGATTTTGTTATTTAAATTGGTTATAATCTCCATTCTCGTAGTTAAAAAAAACTGCCCGATGGTCGGTGAGAAACTTTTGATCTGGCCTTGGTTGGAGAAATATGCATAGGTTAAAGGTCCTATATTACTCAAAATTTACTCTTATGAACTTTAAGCCATGTTAGAATGTTGTTACCTCCTTAAAAACATACCTGGAGTTGTGTTTTGTTTCATTCACACATGTCTGAGTAACCCTTTATTACACTGGTCTACAAATTCTTGGACTCGATCTGCTTCCGAGATAAAAGGTTTTATATTGATAAGATGAACTGAAAATCAATTGATAACTGTGCTGGTTAGCTAATGTATTCAAGATATTTAATGATATTGTTTTACATCAAAATCGCATCTGTTTATACAATAGATTTAGGCATTTTTGCTTAAAAATAATATTTATATTTTGAAAATATTTAACTTGCACTTCTTTATCCGTCAAGAAATAAACAAGAAATATCTTAAGACATCAGGTGCACACATTTCGAGGCATCTCTCTTATGTGAAATCAAAAAATATTTGATGTCAAAACTCTAAACATATTAAAATGAATGTATTGGAATGTGCAGACAGGCTTTCCTATTTTGACCCTATACTATATCTTGGAAACTATAGCCAATCAGCACTTCAGACTTATTTTTTCTTTATTAGTGACCTAAACCAAGAAAAATTTCACTACCTTTGTTCCAGAAGCATTTTGCTTGTAGACCAGTGTTATTAGTCTGTCTAGATCTCTTAATGTCTAAAGCTCAAAATGCTTTGTTCCACCATGTGATGTCATGAAGCAGTTGCCTGGAAGAATCCGTGACTCATCGCTGTACCAGCGGCGAGTCTGGTAATGCTTGGTCCAGAATGCGCTGCCGTTGCGCGTAGACAGACAGCTAAGTGAACCAATCAGAGAACAGTTAACGGACAGCAAACTAATCAAACAAAAGAAAAGAAAGAAAAGAAAGGCCTCTAGAGCTGTCAGCTGCTGTGGTTTTAAGGAATCGATGTGTTTTAGGTCATTTAAGACCAATTTTACAGCTGAATGGAAGGGACGTTCAGCTCTCCGATGCGCCATCTTGATTCAAAACTGAGGAGGAACTTCCGCCGAAAAAGATGGCTGCTCACTGCTCCTGAAAAGGATGGGTCAAATGCAGAAGTCAAATTTCTCCCGTGTGTCACTGTGTGTCATTGTGTGTGAGACCAATAAAGGCTTAAGCTTATTAAGCCTAAGAGTGACGTTGCGGGCAAAGGCGGGTGCACTGACGTCACCATCTTTGAACGAATCAGAATCGCAGAGTCCGTTGTTAACCGGGGGAACGAGGGTGGATGGAGGGTGTCCAAATGGTATCTCGCTGTATAGCAAATACAGAGAGATATCATTTGGCTGGCCAGGTAAATGAAGCAGTAGTTTTCAATTCAAATAATTTTAGTGAAGGTGTATTGAGTCACATGTTACGACATGACATCACAAGGTGGAACAGTGTTTTCTGTTTGAGAGAAGAGCTCAGATCTGTGTGTTGAACATGTGTGAATGAAACCTACAAAACACAACTGCAGGTATGTTTGTGATGAGTAAACAACATTATAACAAAGATCAGAAAATAACCTAATCTAATATTTCCTCTTTCCAAACATAACAGAGCTACCAGTTTAGCCAGTGTTTTGCTAATATCACTGTATGATTTTCTCTTTAGCCTTCAAGACGCCCTGCAGGAGAAGACAGTGAAAACCCAAGTGATGACAGTCACACAGACGCTGGTGGACGGAAAAGTGGTCGCTTCCAGCACAGAGACCAAGCAACTGTAAACGTCCCACAGTGCCTGAACGCAACACTAATTAATCACAAGCAGCCATTTTTAGTCATGCAAAACTAACTATCTACAAAACTGTAATACAACTGGAGCAGAAAACCTAGTCATCTTTTATTTATTTCATTCCCATCATGTCCATGTATTTATGTGTCGACAAAATGTTTACAAAATTTGGCGCACTTGTGTGGAAATTTGTCCAAAATTTTGAAAAAATCGTAAACAAACAAAACTATTTTTCATGTTTTTGGTTTTCTGTGCATTCAGTTCCGACTACATGTTTCATATCATTAAAGTCAACTGTCTTTACTATATCGTGTTCCTTTTTTTTTTTTCCAGCTCAGTTTTAGAACCCACAATCTTTTGGTTATAGGGCATGAATGCTAACCAAGCTCTCAAAGTCTATAATTACAACTATTCCAGCCAATATAACGCAATATAAAACCTAGTTATTCTTGTTGAGGGCCAGCAGCCAATTCTGGTGAAACGTATCCAATTTAGTCAAGTTGAGTAATACAATGAGACATTTCAGACTCTAACCACAGAGTTCCCATTTTGAATACTCAATCAACATGAAAAGGAATGCACCAATCCGATACTGGTATTGGATATCGATACTGGAAAATAACGGTTCAGCAGATATCCTGGTTGCACATATATAAATCTATGTAATAAGACTATTTTCTGGTTGTAGCTGGCCCATAAAGTCTCATAATGTTTAAACTTTAACCACAGTATCGAAATCGGTATTGGATCCCTAAGCATGACTAAGTATGAATATAGAACAAAAATGTATATCAAAACCTTATCAGTCACCGTGAATGATGGATAAACAATGTTACATTCTTGACATATCATAAGTCTACAGACTGCAAATTCCCATGCACACAAAGATATCATATCAGCTTTAAAATACTTAACAGCTCCACTCCCTACCACCTACACTTTCAGGTCCCACTTTACTGCACTTCTTTTGAAAATACACACTCATTAACCACTTTTATCACTATATCATACAAAGAATATATGGCATCACGCCCTTCTCTGTTCCAGGGGCAAAGTTGAGGTTAACAGTGCTAAAGGTATTGAGTGCATGAAGGTGTGGTAAGGCTGTGGTATATAAACAGCCAGTTCTCTGCTTGGTCCTTCACTGTCTAGCTTCAGCTCCACGAAACTGCTCCACCATGGAATCCTACGCGCGCTCCCTGTCCTATTCTGGCGGTCCAGCTGTGAACTACGCCCATAGTGTGAGCGGAGGTGCTGGAGGCCATGGTACCAGGATCTCCACAGTCACCTACGGGAGCCGCTTCGGTAGTGGTATGGGGAGCAGCTTCGACTACCAAATGTCTGGGTCTGGTTCCTCGACGCTCGCCATTGGTAATGAGAAGATCACCATGCAGCATCTGAATGACCGCCTGGCGAGCTACCTGGAGCAAGTGAGGAACCTGGAGAAGGCCAACGGCAAGCTGGAGATCAAGATCAGGGAAGCACTGGAGAAGAGGGGCCCACTGGAGGGGAGAGACTACGCCAAATACTACGCAGTCATCGCAGAGCTCAGGGCTAAGGTCAGTCCCATGTGAATGCTTTCATTTGTTTTTGTGTGTAAGAATTTATCAATGCTACTTTAAAGGTGCACAACTTTTCTGGTGGAGGCTGCTTCACCTGCTTGTTTCCATGGAGATGTTATTGGTTTGTCTGGAATGTTTTGTATTAAACACACATAGCTCACGTTTATTCATTACAGGTGTTTCTATTGCTCAAAAATACAATAATTAAACTGTGAATAGGGTCGCATCTCCACAGATCTGACCTGTAATGTAGCCTCTAGTTGTCTCCCTTGAGATGGATAGGTTTAATCTCTACCATGGAATATTCTAGACAAATCAACAACATCTCGATGAAGACAAGCAGGTGGCGGACCCTTCACTAGAAATGTTACACAGTACAGCTTTAAACAGAGCAGAAAATCTGTGCCTAAAATGGTTGAATTTGCAGAGATGTAATCGCCAATGGCAAATACCAACACATCAACCACACAATGCTCCTTTAAGAAATCAGGATTAACTTTGTCTAATTGGCTCATTTGAAAGACATAAAATATCATCAAAGTTTGGGTTTTATATTTTTATTGAAGCCATTATTCAGAACAATCTTATCTTCCTCCAAAGTGTCAGTCCAGAGTAGTTTTGAAACCTTTATTGCTCGCGTTATCTGTAAAAAGATTAAGTTGAACCAGATAGCTGCCTTGTATTTTATGATGAAGGAATTTTGTAACTAATTCATCATGAGGTTAATTAGGTGTCCAATAAGCAGAAGTAAGCAATTAATCTTTATTTGCTTTTTAACTTTTTTCCCCTCACATGTCTCCATGGAGATGTTATTGCTTTACCTGGAATGTTCCATGGTATGACATCAAACACATCTATCTAGCGTTTATTCATTATGAGTGTTTCTATTACAAAATTACACTAATTCCGCCTGACTCCACAGATCTGACCTGTAATGTAGCCTACAGTTGTCTCCCTTGAGATAGACAGGTTTAAACTCTACCATAGAACATTCTGGACAGAGCAATAACATCTCAATGAAAACAAGTAGATGACAGACCTTCTACCAGAAAAGCTGTGAAATGCACCTTTAAATATACATTTGCACAAAACAGAAGGATTAATCTCAGTTTAATATGGAACCTCCTCTGCAGATCATGGACATGAACAAAGGCAACGCTCACCTGGCCATCTCCCTGGACAACGCTCGCCTGGCCTCAGACGACTTCAGAGTCAAGTGAGTCCCTGATACCGCTATAATGCTTAGGGGGCGTTACACAAAACAGTAATATTACATTTTCATATAGAGAACATGTAATATGGGCCCACCAAAATGATCTGTACACAGGGCCCATCATTTTGTACTGCACACTGATGTTTATATTTGTAGTTGAGATCAAATGAGCCTAAACTCTGTGTGCTGTGAGCAGGATGGAGTACGAGCTGTCCATGAGGCAGGCAGTGGAGGCAGACGTCGCCCG
Source organism: Paratrypauchen microcephalus (assembly GCA_036785185.1). Classification (NCBI taxonomy): domain Eukaryota; kingdom Metazoa; phylum Chordata; class Actinopteri; order Gobiiformes; family Gobiidae; genus Paratrypauchen; species Paratrypauchen microcephalus. The sequence goes on along the minus strand of JAVJIX010000037.1, from coordinate 2,375,261 downwards.
CCTCAGGAAACTTCTGGACGAGACCAACGTGATCCGCCTTCACCTGGAGGGTGACATCGAGTCTCTGAAGGAGGAACTCATCACCCTCAAGAAGAACCACGAGGCCGTAAGACTTATACCGCTCAAATAACGCTTTAGGATGGTGCACTATTGTGGATTGTGCTGTTAGTACTGGTGTAGAACTCATTGGAGATTGGAAAAAAGTTACATTATTGTGTACTGTAAATTTCGACACCACACACAGAGAACTTAGTATTCTTTCAAAAAGCCTCAGTCAGAATCAGAATTTGTCATTTCAGTATTTTAAAAAAAACTGAAACGAAACACTGTACTCAGGTCCAGATTATCCGCATCTTATAAAACAATGATATATAGTTTAAAATATTGTAAGTGAAATTTCAGTTTTTAAAAATAACCCACTCACCCCCTTTCTCTAAAGTGCTTTCAAAATCAGTGTTATTTTGTACGGCGCATTAGCGTCAGGGCTACATGACAGCTGATCTGAGCTGCCTAATGTATTAAATATACATACATTTATGAATTTATGAATGAATATTGAATAAGTTTATCTATAATGCAGTTTTATATTGCATTTATTTTGCTCCATTACAAGCACCGAAGGTGCTAGGCACCATAGTGTTTCTACTATTATTATTATTATTATTTTGCTTTATGTGCTTATCTTGAAATGAAATCACTATTTGTTTGTTCCTTAAGCATACAAGAGGATACCCTGAATAGTCTCAGGAAATCCCTCCCTGACCATTTCCTGTGTGCACAGGATGTAACAGAGCTGAGGGCACAGATCGTGCAGGGGAGCGTGCATGTGGATGTGGACGCACCTAAAGGACAGGACCTGGCTCGCATCATGGAGGAAATGAGGGCTAAGTACGAGAGGATAGCCCTGAAGAACCAGGAGGAGCTCAAGGCATGGCACGAATCTCAGGTATGCCATAACTTAAAGCTCCACTATGTAACTTTTCATTTGGGGGTCTGACATCATCTTGTTTCTATGGATGTCAGTGCTCTAGTTTAAATGTTCCACAGTATGACATTAAACAGATCTATCTTACATAGCTTACATATTCAATTACAAGTGCTTTTAGTGCTCAAAAATAACTGAAAAAACAAACAAACAAACAAACAAACAAAAAAGGCATTCTGACTGTGACTGTGAGTGGGGTCGCCTCTCCACAGATCTGACCAGTTACATGGTCTGGTTTTGTCTCCATGAAGACAGAAAGGTTTAATCCCATGAAACATTTCAGATAAAGCAATAACATCTCCAGAAAAGCAAGTGGCAGACCCTCCACCAGAAAATGTAATAAATAAAATACTTCATGAACATAACGTGGAATATACTGTATGTTGTAGATCACAGAAGTCCAGGTCCAGGTGACAGAAAGCACCACAGCCCTGAAAGAAGCCACCACGGTGGTCAGTGAAACCAGGAGGAGATACCAGGCCCTGGACATTGAACTGCAGTCTGCCCTCAGCCTGGTATGAAAGCAATGTTACTTATTGACCAACTGCTCCCTTTTCTGCTTATGAATGCTTGTGAATTCCATGCTTCATTTGTCATAGTTGTTTGCTTTAATGCTTTCATGGCATATGTGACCCGCCACGGAAAAAGCCGGCACATGTTGGGATTGTTGAACACGAGAAAATTGCATTAGAAGTTTGTTTTGTTTTTTTATTTGTGACTGAAACGTGAACGTGAAGCGATTATCGTGAATGGAAACATCTAGAGAGTGTGTGTATGTGTGTGTACAGGACGAAACCAGGACTAAACCAAGACTAAACCAGGACTAAACCAAGACTAAACCAGGACTAAACCAGGACTAAACAAGACTAAAACAGGACTAAACCAGGACTAAACCAAGACTAAACCAGGACTAAACCAGGACTAAACCAAGACTAAACCAGGACTAAACCAAGACTAAACCAGGACTAAACCAGGACTAAACAAGACTAAACCAGGACTAAACCAAGACTAAACCAGGACTAAACCAGGACTAAACCAGGACTAAACCAAGACTAAACCAGGACTAAACCAAGACTAAACCAGGACTAAACCAGGACTAAACCAAGACTAAACCAGGACTAAACCAGGACTAAACCAGGACTAAACCAGGACTAAACCAAGACTAAACCAGGACTAAAACAGGACTAAACCAGGACTAAACCAAGACTAAACCAGGACTAAACCAGGACTAAACCAGGACTAAACCAAGACTAAACCAGGACTAAACCAGGACTAAACCAGGACTAAACCAAGACTAAACCAGGACTAAACCAGGACTAAACAAGACTAAAACAGGACTAAACCAGGACTAAACCAAGACTAAAACAGGACTAAACCAGGACTAAACCAGGACTAAACCAGGACTAAACCAGGACTAAACCAAGACTAAAACAGGACTAAACCAGGACTAAAACAGGACTAAACTAGGACTAAACCAAGACTTAAACAGGACTTAAACAGGACTAAACCAGGACTAAACCAAGACTAAAACAGGACTAAACCAGGACTAAACCAGGACTAAACCAAGACTAAAACAGGACTAAACCAGGACTAAACCAGGACTAAACCAAGACTAAACCAAGACTAAAACAGGACTAAACCAGGACCAAACCAGGACTAAACTAGAACTAAACCAGTATTTAATTGGTCTAAAACAGGACTAAACTGTAATAAACTGACAATACAGGTGACTTTGATTTAACATATTATCCTGTGTATTATTGATTATTGAATACTTATATGGGCTTTTTGTTATAAAAGCATTTCCATTTTAACAGAGTACCTGTTACCAGAGTAACAGAGTACCTTAAAGTACCTTCTAATTCTGCCTGAAACACCACACCACAGTGATGTTTCAGGCATCATTGGAAAGCTTAGAATCTACACTTTCAGAATCTGTGAATAACTTAAAATGCCTCCAGGATGACTTGTGACTGTTTTTTCCATGGCTGGTCACATGTTTTTACTATTATTTTAAATGAAAATAACCTGTACTCTTTATTAGTTAGGCAATAGGGCAAGTCAGAGATTGCAAGCTTCTACTAGAATCTATAAAATTCAAGCTATTTGTAATATAATCCAATATGCAAGAGACATGGAGTTGTGTTTTGTTTCATTCACACATGTTTAACACACAAAACCTGCATATTCAGGCTGTCATATAGTAATACAGGAAGTGCTCCACTGTGTTTTTAAACACCATACACCTTCATTCACCTTCATCATTTGGATAATTTCAGCCCTGGAATCGCCAATCTCTACTGAAAAAACGGTAAAAGGTATCTGTTAACTTGAAAACTACCGCTTCATGACATCAAAAGATGATAAAGGTTTACTTAACTTTCTGTGAATGAAACAAAACACAACTCCAGGTATGTCTGTGATGAGGAAACAATGTTATAGCATGGCATAAAGCTCACAGGAGACAATTCTGTGTAATATAGGACCTTTATCCTTTAACCATTGCCCACTGTCCTGTTGCAGAAAGCGTCCCTGGAGGCCACCTTGAGGGACATCGAGGCGCGTTACAACATGGAGGTGGAGAAGTACAACGTCATCATCATCAGACTGCAGGAGGAGCTGGGTCGGATCCGCACTGAGATCCAGCACAACGGTAGAGAATACGAAAACCTCCTCAACATCAAGATCAAACTGGAGGCTGAGATCGCGGAGTACAGACGCCTGCTGGACGGAGGAGATATCAAGTGAGTATCGCAAACATCACAATATACCAGAATTAACCCTTTTGGTCATCCATTTAGATTTCTGGCCCCATCCCACTTATTTAGATAGATAGATAGAAATGTGGCACTTTTTCCATTGACACCACATTAATACAAAATATTTATGAGTTATAAATAGAGTTATAAAATGAATAGAGTTATAAAATGATATAAATGAGTTATAAATGGGAGACAGATGAGGTCTCAGACATCTTTTGTCTCATTTATAACTCTATAAGAAAACAATAGGGCAGCCAGGTCAGGTCTAGAGGTGTAAAAACACCCATTAACACTCACTCATTATGGCCCTGAATGGTTCTGCTAACAAGACCCCACACTCATTGCATATTCAATGGGCTTACCTAACTAACAGAAACTGTAAACAAATAGTCTCAGAGTAATTTCATTGTAGTTAGCTCTTCCTTTCAGGCAGATAAGGCAGTATCCACCAGCGTCTGACCAGAACTGAAGAAGCAGCTTGGATGAGCTGCGAAACGTATTCGACCAAATAAACTTTTGTCCAGATGACAAATTGAATTTCTCCTTTTGCCAATGTTATAATGTAGTTTCCTCATCAGAAACATACCTGAAGGTTTGTTTCATTCTTACGTTTAACACACAAACTCATGTGTTTAGCCTGTGTTCGTCTCTCAAAAAAAAAAAAAAGCTCTGTTCCAAATTGTGATGTAATGTGGTAATACAGGAAGCGCTCCACTGTGTTTTTAAACTCCACACACCGTCACTAGAATCATTTCGATGATTTAGCCCCGGAAAGTATGAGTCTCTAATGAACTAAATGTAAAAGGTAGCTGTTGAAAACTACCTCTTCATGACATCACAAGTTGGAATAGAGCGTTTTGTGCAATGGAGATGTAGACAGACTAATAATAAAGGATTAGTCAAACATGTGAATGAAACAAAACACAGCTCCAGGTATGTTTTTGATGAGGTAACAACATTATAACATGGCTTAAAGCTCATAACAGTGAATTTTGTGTAAATTTTGCTTAAACCTTTAACATTGTGGCCCCTTTTTCTACAATCTGAAGAGGTTACCCTAGCCACAACATACTCACCATTTTAGAGCGCTCTTTGGACTGGGTCAGCAGACGTTGGCCCCTATCTGCATACTGTGCAAATTGCCCTCATTCAAATGAGTTTATGCAAATGGGTTATGGAAAACAAGTGCTTTGAAGTCCAGAAAGATCCACTTCTCATTCACGGCGACTCTGTGTGGCTGTGGGCTGAGCGTGCAAAAAAAAAAAAGCCTTCTTAATCCTTTGAGATGAGGGAGCAAGGAAATAAATCAGCCAAGCTTTAAATTCCATCCAAGTATTTGCAGCAGTCTGATTCGCTCAAGAGTCCAGCTATTGGCCCAAACTTGTATAACAGATGTTCTAGGACAACCTGTTCATACTGACTAATACTTATGTTTTTTCTAGATACAAATAATGTCAGAAAATAATCATCTCTGTGCATGATTAGTAGACAGGAGCAAGAACAAATGAAGAGTTCAATAGCAAAAGTAGATATCTCAGTTTTGAAAAATTGTCAAAAGTTGTTTACCTTTTTGTTTTCCCTTTTTTACATCCAAAATTGGCCCATTGATCATAGACCATAATGTTATAGCTGATTTAAAGGTGTGCTATGTAACTTCTAAGGCGGAGGTTCGCTACTTGCTTGTCTCCATGGAGATGTTATTTCTTTGCCTGGAATGTTCAGCAGTAAGGCATTAAACATACAGTATAAGCCGTGTATTTGTCATTTTATAGCTTAAAAATAACATGAATTCTTAACATTTCTCCATCGCTCTGACCATGAACGTGTCTCCATAGTGATAACCAAGTTTATTTCCATACTGTGCAATAATCAAGGCAAAACAGTATTCAATGTATCCAGTATCTCCATGGAGACAAGCAAGTGGGGTGACCCTACACCAGAAAAGTTACACAGTACACCTTTAAGTAATTCTCCCACTATAACCTCAATAACATCACATGCTTTTTGATACAAGCCTGAATGAATGTTCCGGGCTTAATAAAATAAATGCATCTGAATTACCCACTGACCACTGTTCTTTGGCATTTCAAATATATTTCAAGATATGGTCGTTGTTGAGAAAATTTGGACCCCCCTGTTCTAGAGAAATAAGCAATGACAATAACGTACAGTGGGTTTTATCAAGGAGAGACAGAATTATATTTTATAGCAGTAAAAATGTTGGCTTTTGAAAATATCGATCAAATCAAACTTTATTTACAAACCTTTACAACACACACGGTGGCCAAAGTGCTTCACATTAAAATCAACACAATATAAAAATATGCCAAAACAATGAACAATGAAATAAAACAAATGGTGCAAAGTGTGTTTTGAGCCTGGATTTAAACAGAAAAAACTCTGTGATGGTGCACAAATATAAATATGACTAAGAGTAAGTCTCTGAGGATTTTTTCAAATTGCACTTATTTGTTTTTGCAAATGAATTTTTTGAAATGTGCACAAATCATACTGTAAATAAGACCAGTAACTAAAAATCGCAATTGTCTGCTACTCTACCTGCAACTGCTGCTACGATGAGTGTTCAAGGCTGCCTCTTCAAATTCACTCTGACAATTTAGGAAATAAGACTTTTATTTATGTATTTAATAGGGAGGGATATGAGTGAACATCTATTACAGTGTAAATATCACTGATTATAGCAAAAATGCTCATTCCCATCTCTTGTCCCTGGGCAGGTGACACAGAAAAAATACAAAACACAACAGTAAAAGTGTTCACAGACTTTTTTTCAGGTTTTCCTTCATCCACAGTTTAAGGTGCAGTTTGAAAGTAGACAGAGATGGGCTTTCTGCTGTACTCAAAGGGAGACTGTTCCAATAATTAGTCCTTTTGACAGACAGCACAGACACACCCTGGTGTCATCCCGCTCACAGTCTTAAAGGAAAAGTAAAGTTTTTTACAATTTTAGCCTTATTTCGGTAATAAAACAAGTTGTTTTACTCACCCATATCACTTTGGTGTCATATGGAGCATTTCCGGAGATGTTTTAGATTAGCGTTAGGCTAACGCCGTTAGCCTAGCGCGACTTATAGCCATAGCTCGGGGCATTCCCCGAGCATGTAATATGCCCCGTGCGGGCTCCAAATAACACAAACTTTAGCACTTTTCAAATCATAGAAGCTCGATGTCTTAGTCTACGATTTCGTTTGAATCAAAAGTGGCCTGTAATCCGAGATTTATCCATAGTTTACAGCTATGCGTTCCATGTTTGGGTCCCGGGAGCTGAGAGCACACTCTGCACATGCGCACTGGCGTCCTCATCTACTCGAAACTATGGCTAAATCTCGGATTACAGGCCACTTTTGACCAAACGAAATCGTAGACTAAAGACATCGAGCTTCTATGATTTGAAAAGTGCTAAAGTTTGTGTTATTTGGAGCCCGCATGGGGCATATTACATGCTCGGGGAATGCCCCGAGCTATGGCTATAAGTTGCGCTAGGCTAACAGCGTTAGCCTAACGCTAATCTAAAACATCTCCGGAAATGCTCCATATGACACCAAAGTGATATGGGTGAGTAAAACAACTTGTTTTATTACCGAAATAAGGCTCAAATTGTAAAAAACTTTACTTTTCCTTTAAGTTTTAGGAGCGAGTCCGTGTAAAGCTTTGAAAATAAGAGTTTTAAAATGAACAAAATTATCGTAACTGAGTAAACTATGCTTATCCAAAATAATGCAGTGGTGAAAGGAGTCAAAAAGTCAAAGTGCTTAACTTTTCTCTCTTTTTGTTGCAGGCTTGAGGATGCCATAGACCCCAAAACGGTGCAAACTAAAGTGGTGACAGTCACTCAGACCCTGGTGGACGGTAAAGTGGTGTCGGAAAGCAAAGACGTCAAATCCAGCGAAAAAGTGGCCTAAACTCAACGTGAGATAAACCGCTTTTTTGTATGCAATAAAATGTAAAACAGACTTGTACTTTGTGGTTGTATTCTTACCAGTGATGGAAGAAGTGCTTGTTACTTAAAGGTGCATTGTGTAACTTTTCTGGTGGAGGATCTGTCAAATGCTTTTCTCTGTGAAAGTGTTGCTTTGTCTGGAATGTTTCACAGTCTGGTATTAAACCTTTCTATCTTCATGGAGACCAAGTTACAGGTCAGGACTGTGGAGAGGCACTTACACACAGTTAAAATGCCTGTTTTCCTAGGTATTTTTGAGCTATAAAACCAACTGTAATTGAATAAATGTAGGTTGGATCTATGTAATGTAATATTGTGAAACATTCCAAGCACAGCAATGACATAATCCACAGAAACAAGCAGGTGACAAACCCACAACCAAAAAGTTAGTGTTTAAGTACAAAAAAAGTACATATACCAGCGCAAATAAATACTCAACTAAAAGTATCGCATGAAAAAATTTACTGAAGTAAAAGTACCTGTTCAAAAATGTACTTAAAGAGTAAAAAGTAAAAGTATTTCATGCATATTTAGAGGTCTTAGAAGGCTTCAAATGTAGTGATTTTGATAAAGATTTTAACTGAATTTTGTTCAAAAGAAACAACTGACGGTATCATTTTTTCTAGCTGTTTTTATTTGTATATTTTTGTTTGGTCAAACTACAAATGAGTTTTAAAAAATCCTCTCAACCTTTTCAGCAGGTCTCACATTATAAGAAAAATACATTTACTTTTCAGTCCTGTTCAAAAATGTAGTAGAACAGAAAGTACAGATACCTGCCCTCAAATGTAGGGAAGAAAAAGTCAAAAGTATCACGCACATTAAAATCTACTGAAGTAAAGTACAGATACCAAAAATGTGTGTTTAAGCACAGAACTTCTATTTTGTTACATTCCAGCACTGATTATTACCCCCATAATGGCAGTTAGCTGCTTGGCACAGGTCCATGGTGCTCCCCTTTACACCCACACACTTCAGCCAGGCCAGGAAATTCCTTTGGCTTCTGAGAAATGAACACTGTGACCCTGGGTTCATTAGCCTTTTCAGTAAGAGCTTTGGATCCCTGTTTCCAAGGCAACGCTAGCTTTACATGTCGGATCAGAGCAGAGTGTTCATGACATTTACTGTAAAAGGGGAAACTAAGGTCAGAAGAGATTCAAGGTAAAAATCAATCAACATAAGTAGATACAGCGCTGAGCATTGTTTTCAAAAATTCTCAGTTGTATATTTTTAGATACAACCCCCCATAACAATCAACTTTTGAGTTTTCTACCACAATACAAAATAGTGTATCTGATCTTTTAAAGACAGTCTGAACAACACAGATCTGATTTTTTCAAATGCGACCCAAGTCACTTCCTAAAACCGATACATATCCCATCTTTTGATATGCGACTTCAATGTGAACGGCCAGGTCGCATTCATCCGACCTACACAAGTGGTACAAGTAGGCGCTCACAAATGTACACTTTCTTCTCGTCATAAAAAAATTGTGTATGAAGTCCGTGTCAGTGAAGCAGCAAAGCACATAGCAATCCCACCACTCTTGGCTGCGACTCAGCACCAACACATTCCTTTCTATGGACGTTGCTGCCACTGCCCCACAAAACGCCAAGGCCAAAAACCTTCTCCTTCTCAATCTTATCTTTTAAAGAAATAAGTTGTACATAGGCGCTCAATGCTAGTGTCCATGTTTAGGCTACTTCCGTAAACACTGAGCACGCTCGCTGCACGTGACCTCGTTGTGTCGTCCAATGCGCATGTGGGACACTTTTGGGGCATTTAAAGTTCACACTGGAGATCACATACAAGTTGCATTTAACTGGAAATGTGAACGACTTCGCAAAAAAGTCTGAAGTGAGCTTTAAGCCCTGCAGTCTGAAGGTAGCATTGGTTATGGTCATGAAATTAGGATTGCAAGCCACATACTTATCTTTAATAAGAAAAGCACAGATAAAAGTTGTATTCAGGAATCCTCAGTATGTGGATTTAAATTGATTGACTGAGATTGAGGAGCTGGACCACGTTTCAACATCCGTTCCATCCAACCACAGCTCAATGCAAACACACCTTCAGTTACCCAGAAGCCGTATTTATACAGCCTATCCTGACACCACCATCTCTGTGAGCTCTCTCGACCCCCTCCCTCCCACCCCATGTCTCTTGTCTTGTCTGGTCACCCAGCTGATTCAGGGGTGGTCCTGAATCAGCTGGGTGACCATTTTGGATTGGAAACAAAACCCCTATCCTGAGTCTCCCCCAGCCTTGCTAGTGAAATAGGGTTTAAAGGGACAGTGTGTAAGACAGGGCTCTCAAGTCTCACGCTTTGAGAGTGTGACACACGCAATTCGACGTGTCACACATGGTATTTCTCACGCTGAAATTTTTTTAAGCAATTCAAAACTGTAGCCACTGTTCACAGCGCTTCTGTGCCCAGAAAATCGGTAAGTTAATGCAGGCACCACGCGTTTTCAGCGAAAAAAAGTCACTCCCCCCCGTGGGAAAAAATAGTCAAAATCATCCCTCTTCTAAAACAGTCATCCCTTCTTCCATCCCTTGTGGCATTTTATCAATCAGGCATGAAAATCCCTCACCTTTTGGTGAAATTCGTCGTCTTTAATAAGTCAAAACAACCAGTGCCAAGAGCCAATCATAGGCCGAACTGCGCTCCAGCTTCCAATCATGTTGCAGCATAATTACGCACCGGTCGCGCTCCCGCCAATCATGACGATTACCGCTGTTGTGTTTGCGCCTGTTCGCCAATCAGCTGTGAGCGAGCGGCGTGATATTTACGCGGCATTTCCAAGAGAAGAAGAATCCTTAACTTGCTACGTTAATGCTACTTAAGAAGGAACTCTCGCCTCGGGACACGGGATACGTTCGGGATATGTCCTTTTTTCCGGAGCTCCGGATTATTAAAGACCGTGACACGTGCATACATGGATACGCAAACTATCGGGAGTGACCGCGTTCTTATGGGTGAGTCATATTATCAGATTATTTCTGCATCTATTTCGGCACTAAACCAGGACTAAACCAAGACTAAACCAGGTATAAACCAGGTCTAAACCAGGACTAAGCCAAGACTAAACCAGGACTAAACCGGATCTAAACCAGGATTAAACTGGGACTAAACCAGGACTAAACCAAGACTAAACCAGGTCTAAACCAGGTCTAAACCAAGACCAAGCCAAGACTAAACCAGGTCTAAACCAGGACTAAACCAGGTCTAAACCAGGACTAAACCGGGACTAACCCAGCACTAAACCAAAACTAAACCAGGTCTAAACCAGGACTAAGCTGGGACTAAACCGGGACTAAACCAGGTCTAAACCAGGACAAAATCAGGACTAAACCAGAACTAAACCAGGTCTAAACCAGGTCTAAACCAGGACTAAGCCAAGACTAAACAGGACTAAACCGGGTCTAAACCAGGATTAAACTGGGACTAAACCAGGACTAAACCAAGACTAAACCAGGTATAAACCAAGACTAAGCCAAGACTAAACCAGGTCTAAACCAGGACTAAACCAGGACTAAACCAGGTCTAAAACAGGACTAAACCGGGACTAACCCGGCACTAAACCAGGACTAAACCAGGTCTAAACCAGGACTAAGCCAAGACTAAACCAGATCTAAACCAGGTCTAAACCAGCACTAAACCAGGACTAAACCAGGTCTAAACTAGGACTAAACCAGGGCTAAGCCAAGACTAAACCAGATCTAAACCGGGTCTAAACCAGGACTAAACCGGGACTAAACCAGGACTAAACCAAAACTAAACCAGGTCTAAACCAAGACTAAGCCAGGACTAAAACAGGTCTAAACCAGGTCTAAACCAGGACTAAACCAGGACTAAACCAAGACTGTGTGTGATAACATATTATCCTGTGCATTATTGAATTATTGAATGATAATATGGACTTTTTGTTATAAAAGCATTTCCATTTTAACAAAGTACCTTCTAATTCTGCCCATTCATTTTACAACTCGACTACTGCTCGAATAGTGAAGCGTGGGGGGGAGGGGGGAGAAGACTGCGCGCAGAGACGTGTGTGCTGCAGCCCCGCATGACCTGGTGCGGGGCTGCAGCACGAGACCCGTGCTCAAACCGTGCCTCCTCTAGACCGAGTCTAAACCAGGTCTAAACCAGGATTAAACCAGGATTAAGCCACCGCGGCTCTTGCATGCGTTCGTTCATGCGCTCAGACTGCGTGCAGTCCCGAGGGGAGGCACATCCCCTCCCCTCATCGCTGCTCGCCTCAGCCGTGACTCGTGAGGTACACCGGCAAAGCTAGCACGAAACCAGGAAATAGACCCGCACGCGGTGGTTTAATCCTGGTGTAGACCTGGTTTAGATCTGGTCTAGAGGAGGCACGGTTTGAGCACGGGTTTCGTGCTCGCAGCCCCGCGCCGGGTCATGCCAACTATCACACACGTGTCCTCCCTCCCCCTTCCCCCCATGCACGCAGTCGCTGCTCGCCTCAGCCGTGACTCCTGAGGTACACCGGTGCTGCTGCTAATAGCAGAGCTAGCACGAAACCAGGAAATAGACCCGCACGTGGCGCTTTAATCCTGTCCAGTCCTGGTTTAGTCCAGGTTTAGTCCTGGTCCAGTCCAGGTATAGACCTTGTTTAGACCTGGTTTAGTCCACATTTAGTCCTGGGTCTACAGTCTCTTAGCCAATCAGGACGCAGAACACAGTGTTACACTATAAAAAAAAGTTAGACTATAAAAAAAAAACTTGGAACGGGGCCTTGGAACGAATCAGGCTTTTTCCATTGAAATAGCTACTCAACTTACAAAAAATTCACGTTACGAAACCACTTCTGGAACAAATGAATTTCGTAAGGTGAGGTACCACTGTACCTGCATAAAAGGGGGATCTTCCCCATATAGAGGCAGCCATTTTGATTACGAGAGCCGCAGAAGGACATTTGGGCTCCGCCTTCGCCTTCGGCAAGGGCTTGTGGTTTTCACACAACAAGATAGTACATGTTTGGATAAACAACGACAAGCATGTTGCCGGATCACACGCCGTAATGGATCTAACACGTGTTTTGGACTAAATTGTTTTACTGGATTTTATTCGCTGGATCCTTACGGACAGATTGAGACCAAGCTTATGGTGAAATACTGAGTTTGACCTGTCCAGAGCCTTCAAAGGTAAGCAAAGTAACAAACCTCGTTTTGTGCTTTTCCGTATAAAAGCCCCATGTGCTCGGGGAGTGATTGTTGTGCCGGGAAATGAATTGCATAGTCAAAAAGATGAGACTGTAAGATAACAGGAGAAGTTCAATTTGTCAACTGGACAAAGTTTGTTTGGTTGAAGACGTTTCGCCGCTCATCCGAGAGACTTCTTCAGTTCTGGTTCTAGTGCTGGTTAGTCCCTGTTTATATCTAGCTGCAGGGAGGAGCTCACTACCCTGGAAGACTGAGACTGTAAGGTTTCATTTGATGTGTAGATTGTCATGGTACACGATCGGGAATGTGTTCTCTCATGCGGAAAGAAAAAAATAAAACAGTGAATGAGACCGCGTTTTATTTATACAGTAGTTGTCGGCAACTTCACGCGTGCGCGCGGTTCGTGCGCGGGTATGCGAGCTGTCCGCGTTACGGCGCGCCCGGGTGACCCTTGAGGTCTGCCGTAGCTAGAACGGGAATTGCAATAGCCACCATCCACAAATGCACCACGATTCCTACACACTGGACCTTTAAAGGTTATCAGGAGGGTTTAAAGTTCAAAAAGATATGTATCAGTATGCTCATGGACAAGAACGTGGGCTGACTTTGCCACTAAAGGTCCTATATTACGCAAAATAGACTCTTGTGAGCTTCTGTTTGAGAGAAGAACTCTAAATATGCAGGTTTGTGTGTTAAACATGTTTGTGATGAAGAAACAACATTATAACATAAATCAGAAAATTAAGTAATATGGGCCCTTTAAGCCCAAACACACCTGCAAGGTAAGGGACAAACATAAATGTATAAATCTAGTGAAAATTAAAGTTAAATTACTAAAAATCTTCACAGTTTTACTCAAAAGTTCATTGCATTCTCACAGCGTTCCCCCACTTTATGAATGACATTTGGTTTCACAGTTTTACAGTTCTGGTCCATGCAGCATTGTGCCTCTGTAAAGGTCCATTCAGATGTCAATAATACACAGTACTAGCTCACATAATTGCATAAGGATTTTGCTGCAATTTGGAAAGATTACTCAACTTCCACATTTCTCATCTTTTTATCACAAGATCATCCATCATTTTGATTGCAAATAGAACTATTTCACATGCCAAGGGTTTATAGAGGTTATCATCTCCACTCGGCAGTAAAATGTAATGAGACGGTGGCACAATACTAAACTAAGAAATGTAAATTATGTATTATCTGAACTGCAACTAACTGCATATTAAATAACACATAATTAGATGGGTTTTAAAGGGCTTTTATTACGCTATTTTCTATTTCGTTATAATGTTTCCTCATCAAAAACAGACCCAGAATTGTGTTTGTTTCATTCACACATGTTTAACAGATAAGTCCTGCATTTAGGCATAAAAACATATTCATGCATTATTTATTATATGCATTTGGCTGGGTTTGGTCAGAACTACATTTGCTGGAGATGTTGTGAAAGTAAATTTGATAGGGGAAACGGCGTATCGTCAAGAAGTCCACCCAGACCCAAGGAAATGTGCAAACTCCACACAGAAGGGCCCCATCATCTGACTGGTGAATCAATCCTGGAACCTTCTTGCTGTGAGGCACCAAGGCCCATAATTATTTATTTATGTGGTTATGTTTTATGTTTTTGATCGACTGATAGATCTTAAAGGTGCACTGTGTAACTATTAAATGTCCTGCTCTGCCTGGAATGTTCCATAGTATGACATTAAACAGCTCTACCTTCCATTTGTTAAATTACAGATGGTTTTATAGCTCAAAAATACCTAGAGAAACAGGCATTCTGACTGTGAAAGGGGTTGCCTCTCCACAGATTTGACCTGTAACTTGGTCTGGTTTGGTCTCCATGAAGATAGGAATGTTTAATAATCTGTAGTGCCTGGTGTGACTCTTTGGCCCCTTGTTGAAAGCAGCAAAGAGATGCCCTGTAGATTAGATAGATGGAGGCCAGACAGAATATGAAGGACAAGGAGGAGATCTGAGCCGCATACCTGCCATTCCTCAGTCTGCGAGTTCAAAAGGAGATACTTTGATACTCTGCTTTTGAGTCACTGTTGCCTGACACACAGTGGGTTTCACAAAAAAGGAGGTTTCTGCAAAAAAAATGCTGAAATTTAACCTCAATATTACTCATACAGGCAGATCAATAGGCTCAAATTCATAACAAGACGGTCCTGGATGAGGTACTTGAAAGTGCAGCTACAAAAAATATGTTTCATTTGGGAACAATATAAACTCACTAGGGCCCATCTATCCATGGAGTCAGATAGATGGGCCCTATCCTGCAATTTGTGTTGAAATATACTGTATGTATTCTTGTTTTTCACTGTAAATGCTCAGACAAGCATTAGAAGCAGACATCACGCTGGGGTAGTACTACATGAGCTGGAATTTCAGCAGTTACCACGGTGACACAATGAACACATTATCAAACACTGACAACACTGATAAAAAAAATAGATATATAGTCTGAAAACTCAAGAAAAAGTGCATAATAGATTTAAATACATTTTCAGGAGTCTGCGACAGTACAAGCTTGCATGGTCCTGTTTTGGTGTTTGATTTTCAACAAAAAGGGTGAGGAGGGGACTGGAAAACTAGCTAATTCTATCTAGCGTGTAATGTTGCCTGTATGACTGTAATGTTATATGAGAGGGACTTGTTTAAAAACGTCAACGTCAACCTTTGTACCGAAGGTGCTAGGCACCATAGTGTTTCTACTGCGTTGCCTAGCAACGTTGAAAAAAAAAAAAAAAAAAAAAAAAGTGTTTCTACTGCTTTGTCTGGGATGTTTCACAGTATGGCATTAAACATTTCTATCTTCATGGAAACCAAAAGAAAACCAAGTTACAGATAACAGTAACAGGCAGTACTGCGGTCCTGCCGTGTCAGCGTAATTACTTCACAGCACTGGAGCGCGATGGGGAGACTGTCAAACACACTGGGGATGGACAACTAACACGGAGAAGGATACGATCTGACCTGTAACCTGTAACGCCTCTCAACAGGGGAGTCTATGGCAACCCCTAGAACCGTCTGGTAAAAAGTTGTGAAATTTTGCATGCACATTCCAGCCAGTCTCCTCATTACCCACAGCAATTTATAGGCCCCCAGCCCCAACCGTCTAGTGGCACCAGCAGGTCAAAGTTGCAGGAATTTTCAGGAATTGCCTAGCAACGCACCTAGCAACCGATCTGTCTTTGATGTGTCTTTGATCTGTTAAACCTTGTTAGACCCTGTTAAACCCTG
Source organism: Paratrypauchen microcephalus (assembly GCA_036785185.1). Taxonomy (NCBI): domain Eukaryota; kingdom Metazoa; phylum Chordata; class Actinopteri; order Gobiiformes; family Gobiidae; genus Paratrypauchen; species Paratrypauchen microcephalus. Next base: position 2,359,117 of record JAVJIX010000037.1, on the reverse strand, counting down.
TCAGACTCTGTTAGACCCTGTCAGGGTCAGATTCTGTTAGACCCTGTCAGACCCTGTTAGACCCTGTCAGACTCTGTTAGACTCTGTTAGACCCTGTCAAACCTTGTTAGACCCTGTTAAACCCTGTTTCTGAGTCTGACAGGGTCTAACTACCCTGTTAGACCCTGTCAGACCCTGTTAGACCCTGTCAGACCCTGTTAAGCCCTGTTAGACCCTGTTAAACCCTATCAGACTCTATCTAAACCCCAGCACCTGCAACAAGGTTATTATAGTTTATGAAAACTGTTAGACTCTGTTAGACCCTGTCAGACCCTGTTAGACCCTGTCAGACCCTGTTAGACCCTGTCAGACTCTGTTAGACCCTGTCAGACTGTGTTAGACCCTGTCAGACCCTGTTAGACCCTGTCAGACTCTGTTAGACCCTGTCAGACGCTGTTAGACCCTGTCAGACCATGTTAGACCCTGTCAGATTCTGTTAGACCCTGTCAGACCCTGTCAGACCCTGTTAAACCTTGTCAGACCCTGCATGCGGCCTACATGCTGAGGCCTACATGCACCTTCGGTGCTTGGCCCCACATTGCTGCTTGCAGCTATATTATTACCTTTGTATTTTATTATATTTTATTACCTTTGTATTTTTATTATATTTTATTACATTTTTTATTATATTGTTTACTTTTTTCCCTTGTATTTTTATTGCATGCTACTAGTACTTCTCGACTATCTTAGCAAGTTAACTGTTTTTCTGATCCTAAGCATTTTAGTGCATTGTTGACCTTGTGTTGATCCTGCATATGACAAATAAACAATCTTGAAATCTTGAATCTTGAACTGTTGTCATTTCAATAAAATCAGTTATTTATAGTCAGGTTGGGTTAAAACTCAGATTAAACTCTAATTTGAGTAACAGAGCTTAAAACAGAGCAGAGCCTTCAGTTAGCATCACACCCCCAGGGAATGTTGATGACATCAGCTGCAAAGTAAATCCTGTGTAGTGAATGAAGCATTGGCAGTTGAGAGTTCTGGCCAGGCTCCACTCTTAAAGATCCTGTTCTGTATTTGTTCAGGGGACTGTGAACTGAAGATCACATGACCAGAACATGTTTACGTCCACTTTCAAACAAAGGAAGAATGGAGTGATTATTTCTTCCTTCCACTAATTCCTTTTCACGCCTCCTGTAATCTGCTGTGGTGTAACAATGTAAGAATCCAGTGCCACCCATGATGAGTCTACCCTGGTTCTTGGGAGTCCACAAATATGCTGCAATGCTACAGAATTTTCACTGTGTTGAAAGTACACTGACATTCCATGTGTTGCAGGGAGATTGCATCATGCAGAGTGTTGATGTCCAAGCCTTTTTTTTCTGGAAGGAAAACAAAAAGAAAGTTGCTAGATTTGAAATAAAACAAATGTGTTACTGATTACAGAGAATTGAGACATGACTGTGAAAAGGGTGTGAGGGAGGTCAGAGGTCACATCTATCACTTTTGAATAGTTAAAATAGTCAGTAAGGCATAGGTCATTCATCACTCCCATGTTAGCCCGCACACGCACACACACACACACACACACACACATACCTACACACAGGCAGATGTGGAGGAGAGGCCTTCACATCTGCTGGGTGTGTCCAGTCCAGGCTGGGAGCAGGGCCTCCTCCTGTGGGACAGACCGAGGGGCAGAGAGCAACAGGGTGTGGGAGGGAGTATGGAAAAGTTAGTCAAGTTTTACAAGTGGAAAGAAAGAAAGTGTAGTCCAAAAAAGTTCACTTACGCTACGTTCAGACTGCAGCCTGAAGTGACCGAAATCTGATTTTTTGCGACCTGTATCTGATCTTTTAATGACAGTCTGAACGACACAGATTTTTTCAAATGCGACCCAGGCCGCTTGGATATGTGGTCCAAAAACCGACAGATATCTAATCTTTTGGCATGCGACTTCAGTCTGAATGGCCAGGTCACATTCATCTGACCTACACGTCATCAACAAGCGTCAAACATCACTATTCTTCGCTGAGGTAGGCGGAAACTGAACAGAACTGGACCGTATTTTAGGAGACAAGCCCAGCGTTGAGCCGATAGAATTGCTGGATAGCTGCGTTACTGAAGAGGATCCCACAAAACACCATGGCCAAAAACCTTGTCCTTCACCTTCTCAATCTCCTCCCTAAAACAAATAAGCTGCACATGTTCTGTCTCCGATACGACAGCAACTTTAAAATCATAGTCATAGTCATAGTCATAGTCATAGTCATAGTCATAGTTGCTTTATTGTCCAAAAACAATCATATGTACATGTACATAGAGTGAATTCGAAATTTAGTTTCCCCACTAACCAGGCAGGACAGTATAGAGTGGCTAGGGGAGGGGCCGCTGCGCTTGCGCGCGCCGGCGACTGGAAGATGCAGAGTAGAAAAGATGCAATACAATCAATGACAATTATACACAACATGTAATGACAGAACACAATTGGATAGGTAACATACGGTGTCTTTTTCTGTGGTGACAAGAGGGAAGGGTGTGGGGCAAGGGAAAAGATCAGAAATCCATGAAATTGATTGAAAACTGAAGAAGAAGAAGCAGACATCTTAAAAATAGACAGGGCAGCATTACTTAATACATGTGAGTGTGAGTCCAATAGTGTGTGGCAATGTTTTGTAGAGTCTGTGAGATAAGCGGCAGCTGGCGGCCTTGGACGTGTTTGTGCAGAAGATGCAGTCAAAACAAAGTGAAGTCCAGTTGAATCACATTTTTCCAGGAGAATTGATTACAAAAGGGGAATTTAACATAATCGATACATTTTAGAACCCAGGCGAACAGACAATTTGCCAGAACTCTGGTTTCTGTCAGGTCCCCACTTCCTGCAGGTCTGTGCGACTCGCAATCCTCCCCCTGGCACGTACGATAATGAATATGGACCGAGCCGCTCTTCCCCACAGTTCCAAATCCATTTATCCATGATGTTATCTAGCGCCAGGTGAATCCCACAGATGGGATGAAACGTTCACCTGTGTTTTTCCTTCTGATGTTGCCCCCCCGAGTTCGCAGTTCCCTGCACTGAGCGGCGGATCGGGGCTCTTTTATCCGCTCGGCTCCAATTAGTGATGGGTCAGAAAACATCCCCCAGGCCAATCCAGATGTCCTGCCATCAATATTCCAATAGTAATCGCTCCGTGTCCTCCGGTAACAGCGGTGCTAGGCACACGACGCGTCCTTTGTGTATCAGGCAGCACGTTCCCGTAGGGCTGACCAGCTCTCCAGACCGGCGCTCCTCCGTGGAAAAAAAAAAAAAGCGTAGGGACCAGCTTTATCCAATTCATAATTTAGGATTTGAAAAATCTGTTCCAACAGGAGAAAAAAAGACGAGACGAGAGAAATAAAACATCAAACAGAGCAAAGATGAAGGAGGAAGAGAAAAGTGTGTCTGCTCCTCATGACAGCTAGGAGGAAGAAAAAAAAAAATCGCCAGGTGCTCAATACTAACGTCCATGTTTAGGCTACTTCTATAAACACTGGGAACAATTGCTGCGTGTGACGTCATCGTGTCCTCCAAGGCGACACTTTTGGGGTGTTTTGGAGATCACATACAAGTCGCATTTAATTGGAAATGTGAACGACCTTGCAAAAAAATCAGATTTCACAAAAAAATCCAAATTGAGCTTTAAGCCCTGCAGTCTGAACGTAGCCTCATTCAGCTTTTCAAATAAATACCGTAATCATGTTGTAAAAGGTCTGCCGCAGAATCACACTGGATTCACATAATCAGCTATGTAGTGACTAATGAGCGCAAGACCTATGATTTTATTTCAAAAATGTTCCTGAAACTTTGATAAACTGTTAAATTATTAAAGGAAAATTAATGTTTTTTTACAATCTGAGCCCTCTTTCGGCAATAAAACAAGTAGTTTTACTCACCCATAGCAGTTTGGTGTCAATTGGAGCAGTATCGCAGAACTTATGTTGAGCCGTTCTGTTCTACTAATGATCCCGTATCCGTTAGCGTGAGTGCTCGGGGCACTGATTTGCGGTGTCCAAATAACACAAACTTTAGCACTTTTCAAATCACAGAAGATCGCTGTGTCAGGGTAGACTTTTAGTGGATTCCAAAACGGCCTGAAACCCGATATCCAGCTATAGTTTCATTTGATGACGTCATCAGAGAGGACAGTGCGCATGCGTGAACTCAGCTGTTTTGTAAACACAGCTAGTCTGAAAGAAGCTAACACCGCTCTGAACTTTACTTTTCTGTTGCGATATCGGGTTTCAGGCCGTTTTGGAATCTACTAAAAGTCTACCCTGACACAGCGATCTTCTGTGATTTGAAAAGTGCTAAAGTTTGTGTTATTTGGACACCGCAAATCAGTGCCCCGAGCACTCACGCTAACGGATACGGGATCATTAGTAGAACAGAACGGCTCAACATAAGTTCTGCGATACTGCTCCAATTGACACCAAACTGCTATGGGTGAGTAAAACTACTTGTTTTATTGCCGAAAGAAGGCTCAGATTGTAAAAAAAAACGTTATTTTTCCTTTAAAGCATTTCGCTAAACTTTGTGTTTTTAAATGGGCTTTTGGACGTAAAACAACCGTGTTATATCCTTTAGCACGTAGCTGTTGAGCCTCTGTGATGGCTCTGAGCTCTTATTCTTATCTTATTTGAATTGAAAATCTATGGGAAGCGTGGAGTTCTACATTATATATAATAGGACTAAAACGTAATCTGCCAATCACACAATAAGCAGAACCACATTCTATAGTCTTGTACTATGCATTTATGGACATTGCCATGTTTACAGACATGTCTTTAACGCAAGTATTTTCACACTCTTAATTCAAAGTGTTATTTTAAAGACCCAGATAATCACATTTTGTTATATTTATTCATTTATTATTTATTTATTGTTTTAAAAAGAGGAAAAATCCTTTACAAGCCCCCAAAATGAAACGCCTTACAACAAATGAGACACAGAAGTAAATTCCATAGCAGATGTTCTTGCATAAACAGTCCCAATACCACTTTTGCAGTTTGCTTGCCAGTGGACGGACCAAAGTCAATCAGAAACAGATCTGGGCGGCCCACAGGAAGCACTTCTAATCAGAGCTCACCACCAGAGGATACACAAAATCTAGTGAGTAAACAGTGGGGGGTTTCCTAACGTCACACATTGAAACTCAACTTTACACTCCGTTTCATTCACTTCTCTTGCATTTAGTTTACTATCTGATCTAACTCTGCACAAATTTGCTCAGCGTTGCAAAACTTGGATAAGCTAAAAAGACTGTGGGAAATGGGAGAAAAGGGTCCAGGACTTTGATAGATTAGGTGACTGTACAAAAGTCACATTAAAACAAACCAAAACTGGGCCTGGTGCCATGACCCCACCACCGCTTTGCTTCTACAGTTCGTTTTCCATGCTGGTGACGACCTCAGGGCTGGATCGGCTCGGTGTAGCCACAGTGACTCATGCTGTCTGGCTTCTATGGCAACCAACCGAAAAAACTCGCTGACCAGAAAAGTTGAAATTGAACCCGTAGGAGTAGGACGGGTCATTACTGTTAACCACTGCTAAAAATATGACTAGGGGGGAAGTCTGTGGTGTGGATATAGGCCCAGTTCAGAGTTTTCCCGCTCAAAATGCCTCAGTTGTATAACTTGAATGTCATACATCAGAGGGAGTAATAGTTTGTATGAGATTTAAGAGTCCATAAAACAATAACCTGCACACAACAAAGTCAAGGTCTAGTCCATAATGATTCAGTTTGTGTTGACCTGTCACTCAAGCTGAAATGGAGAAGGAGGCGTGGGTGGGGAAAAGTTTCCATTGTTTGAGCAGGAAATACATTAAAGAGGAAATTGACTCACCAATGATGATACACCAACGTAGCAAATTTAAATCCTGATATCATAACTGCCAAAGTCATAATTTGGCCAAAGTGAATCTCATTCAACTCTCCAAACCCTGCTGCTTATGTAGCTCTCATTGGCTCCATCCATGGTCAATCAGAACAGTTTTTACAGAGAAAAACACACACACACACACACACACACACACAAACACAAACTACCCCAGTGATCATATTAACAAAGGCAGTTTATTATTTTTTTTTTAATATATATATATTTTTTTGTTATTTTCTCAAATTATGCTATGAGGCGATATCATCTAATATCACCCAACCCTACTGTTTTGTCATCTGTAATATTGGAAAAAGTACAGTTTATTTTATTTATTTATTTATTTATTATAAGTCCAATAATAATTTAATAAGTCCAATACCCTGACAATACCTTGACTAAGCTGTCAGGATGCTGAAATCTCTCCCTGCCCTGCACTGACACTGCTGCTTAAATGACACCATTTGAGCTTTATTATGCTACACATGGTGTGTTTTACCTATTTTACTCTACTTTTGCCACAGGTATATGTGACGTTTTAGTCATTGTGTTTGTCTTGTACTTCTGCTACAGGTATATGTGATGTTTTAATCTTTCTGTTTATGTTCTTGTTTATCAGATGTTTTATGTTCACTGTGGGCCTAGGGGGCGCTGCAATTTAATTTAATTTAATTTAATTTATTGACTTTATTGATCTCACACAGGAGAAATTGTCCACCTGCATTTGACCCATCCTTATTATTAGGAGCAGTGGGCAGCTCATCTTTCAGGCGCCCGGGGACCCATCACCATGATCTTTTGCTTAGGCTTGGTCAGGACCTAAGATGGAGGATGTTTAGCTATGGAGCATTTCAAATCCTGCGTGTGCAACCTGTACATATGTTTTTTGACAATAAAGCTGACTTTAAAATTTGAACTTTGATATTGAACAGTTGTGGACTCACTATACTAATGCCTGCATTGAGGCTGACTGTTGAACTGCTGCTGAACTGTTTATTAAACTTGGTTGAGGAGTGAACTTATGTTTGGGGTAATGAAGCAAGAAGACAACCAAAATCCCATTCCATATACAGTATTTATCATAACCTGGCAGTGGAAAAGCCCATTACAAATCCTAGCAACACTAGCTGTACACTAAATTCACATTCCTTGTCAACAGATCAGGTAGAAGTTCCTCCATTGGCCTTTGCTGCTCCAACCCATAGTGCAGATCCATTATCCTCTCCACAGACACATAGCCTTTAATGACAGGCTGACAGTGAAAAGTGTTGACTGTGCAGTTACGAAGTGTTGTGCTAAAGTCAGTATCAATAAAACAAAGACCACAACCACAGCGATGTCTACTTTAATACAACTTCATCTGCATCACGCCCTGACCCTGTTTACTCAGTGTTTTAAACTGAAACCTTATCATAAACACCAGAAATGTTTATCATACTGAGTCACTTTAGCAAATTCAGACAGGTTTTGTTATGTCGTATATTGTTAGCCCACAATCCCCCTTAAGCTCTAGTGATTTCTACATGGGAATCATCAATGTGGAAACGCTTCTGACAGTTTCGTTATCTGGGTAAACAAATACAAGAGAAATAACACATGCATTACAAGCTGACATGGATAATTCTTGACAAAAGTATGATAAGAAATGATAATATGTTTTATTTTTTAAGGATACACTGGTGGAGGGGTTGGCAATGGCTTGTCTCCATGGAAATGTTATAGCTTTGTCTAGAATGTTCCACTGTATAGATTAAACCTGTCTATCATATTACAATTCAGATCTGTGGAGAGTCGCCTCTATTCACAGAAGGAATCATTGTATTTTTGAGCAATAGAAACACCTAGAATGAATAAATGCTAAATGGATATGTTTCATGTCATACCATGGGTCATTCCAAGCAAAGTAATTACATCTCCATGGAGACAAGTAGGTAGCGGACCCTCCATCAAAAAGTTGCGCAGTGCACCTTAAAGTCCTGGTTTTATTTGACCATAATTATGCCTTGTATAGACTTTGGTTTGGTTTACTTGGTGTTCAAAGTTTTTCTCTGATCTCTGTCTATATTGATACTTTGCACTGACATAACCCTGGGGGTGTTCTACACATATTTCTATGGTGGAATGTTCTGTTATTACCATGCTGATACGCTGCCAAAAAGTATTAAGATAATCTGAAAACTCAAGACAAAACACATTTTCAGGAGCCACCACTCGAATACCGTTTGCGTCATCATCCCTTGCCTCTACCTGGCTGTTACGTCTACAGAGGCAACAACAATTGACAAACAAACGTAAACAATGTCAAGGATTATCGGGTACCTCACCTCGACAAAAAAAACTAGCTTGTTTATGCATGAAAGTTCGATGAAAACGATAACATCGGCTAAACAGACATCACTACAATTAAAACAACTGCAACAACAGTTCACTAAAAATAACGTAGAACATAAGCGTCATAATTGTAAACCATGCTAAACTGTTAATCGATCATTAAAACTACTGAAAATACATTTATGAGACTCCTTGGCTGGTCGATGTGACGCTGCCATCCTGATCCCAAAACCTGCCTGAGCTTGTAGGCGTACCCCTTCGTTCCAAGTCTTTTCGAGAGCTTACTTCATTTCAAGGGGTATGTAGCCCTCGGTTGGGCTCTAGCCCTTGATCAAAATTAGAATCGGGACACCCCTTGCCCTCACATGAATGCGCAAAACCAAGGGGTAGGAGTACTGTAAGACGAAGGGATAAGACAGAGAAATGGGACACAGCCTAACTCATCTCCCATTTTGTATATCTTCAGAGTGTTGCACTATAGGAGGAATTCAGAGAGTCTATAATAGAACAGAGACAACATGACATGTCCCTATGAGGAAAGCAGGGATTGTCATCTTAACTTCCAGACAATGTAAACCTGCACAGTCCATTTCGATCCTAATGGCGTATGAAGGGGCTAAGATAACACAAACCATCACAGGAACAGTCTGCACAGTTCCAAAGGTGGGCCTGACCCATTGTCACAACAGAGAGCCAGGAAGTCTGACGACACTTGAACGCACCTCCACAGCGGCTCATATTTTACACTTCACACTGTGTCCTGACTGTGTAACTTTATACTGACAAATGACTTGGTGTGTTTACCCATGGGAAAGTGAAATGAGTTGAAACCATGATGAGGTTGGGACGCTCTGGGGTTTCGCTGTATGGTCCCAGTTAAAACGGGGGCCTGGTTCGGGATACAGATAACAGAACGCTGGTTTAGACCAAGTTTGTATTTAGTGGTTTGCCACATAATTATTGCATATAATTCTAATTTGTTTTTAGGGGTAACAGTTGCTCGCACAGGGTCATATTACATGGATATCTCATATAAAAAAATATGTGATGATGGTTTTTCAAAATAGAACACACAAGTAGAAATGCAGTTTGGCAGATACAATGTTTTCTGAACTATGGCTACGTTTATATGATGACGGTCTGAAAAGAAGACGCAAAAGTGGCGTCGCGTCTTCACTTTTTATTCCACGTTTAGACGAGCGCTTCGGTGACCCAAAAGTGTGTGGAATTTGATTGGGTATGCATGCCAGGCGGCTAGATGGTGCTGTGATACATTATCACTATGTCCGCACACATGTGTAGAATCTTCCTTCTTCTCATCTGCACCGTGAAAAGCAAAACAAAACATGGCCACCGGTAGCAAAAAAAAAAAAAAAGTGTGGTCAGACGAAGAAGTTCAACTATTGCTTCAGACCACGTTAGACTACAAAGCAACGAAGGCGCAACAAGGTGTGAACTGAGAGTCCTGCCAAACAAAGTACACTGATATATGGACCGATGTGATGTAAACGCGTACATGACATCAGCAGATTTTACCAGAGTTTTGCGTCTTGGGCAGTGTAGGCGAAAACGCTTCGGTGGAGCGTATTCAAGTTTTCCACTTTGGAGGGCGGTTTTAGTTTTTTGCATTTTTAAACCCCCAAAACGCCGTCACCATCTAAACGAAAGGCACTTCCAATAAAAGATTTTGTTGTTTTTACCCGTAAGCGTTCTCGTGTACACAGGCCCTAAGTTATACAGTAATGTTGTTTCCTCATCACCAACATACCTGGAGTAGTATTTTGTTTCACACATGTTAAACACACAAACCCTGCATATTTAGGTTCTTCTCTCAAACTGGAAGCACCTTGTGATATCATGTGGTAACACACCTTCACTAGAACCATTTGGATACTTTTAGCATTGGAATTGCCTATTGCCACTCAAGAAAAGGTAAAAAGTAGCTTTTAACTTGGAAACTATTGCTTCATGACATCACAAGGAGGAACAGAGCATTTTGAGCTTTGGAGATGTAGACAGTCTAGTAATAAAGGGTTACTCAAATATCTGTGAATAAAACAAAACACAACTCTGGCTATGTTTTTGATGAGGTACCAACATTTTAACATGGCTAAAAACTGACAAGAGTCAGTTTTGCTTATTACAGTATCTTTAAGGAGTCTGAAAAATGAGTTAATCCCAGTACCAGGACTACACCTAAATTGGAATTGAAGATCGAGGCTGGTCTTATTTACATTCAACATAAATTTTGCATGTTACCTTGGAAGGTAGTCTGTGAAGATAGTTCTCTAGGGCCATTTACACAACAAAACAGACGGCTCAGTTATGGAAGTGATGTTCTAAGAAATGTAGGTAATATAAATTTGGTTTACAGCCAATCATGTGGTAGTAAAATAATATACTTTGAAGTTTTGATTTTGGAGGAATTAACTGGATAATGTATGAAGTAACATTGTAGTCTTAGTTACTGTATTTGCTTATTCTTAGTAAGAAACTTCAAAATCTAATCAAAAATCAAGATTTATCAGTGTGAGGGGGGAAATGTGATATTCAAATAATTTCTTAATAAATAAAATTGAAATCATACCTGAATTATACTTTTTAATTACAATCTCAGCAATTCAGAAAAAAGACAGTTAAGAATACATTCTATATCACTATTGATACTTTGCTGGGGGTGTTCTACATGTATCTCTGTGGTGGAATGTTCATTAGTCACAAAATGCGCACATTAGAAAACACAGGCAAACATTTTTGTCCGAAAGATTGTCCGAAAACTCAATCAAATGAATTTAAACATTATATTTTCAGGAGCATGATCAAAGCGAGCATTCAGCTTCAGGCAGAATAGTGCCCCCAGCAACAGACCACTTACTATATCAGTCCAGTGCTTTTTTCATTATAATAATGAATTCATTCATTAAAGTGGAAAAGAACAAAATCCATCTTCCAAGCTACAATTTCTTCCCTCATTCACTTTAGTTCAACAAATAAACAAGTAAAACAAGCTTTTTCTGGACACCAAACCCCTTAGCAACTTTTAGTGTTGGCTTCAAAGTCTCTACACTGGCTCACATCTTGTTTTTCCATGGGTGGTACACAAAATTTAGTGTGTGAACAAGGGCATATAAAGCTACAGCACTGATAGCTAAGAACATATATATCTCCTGTATTCTAGCGGACTGCAGAGTGAGCCAGTAGCTAACAGTAGGCGTCATTGTTAGCTTTACTACACTGGCTTGTTGAAAGGGCCCTAAGTATAAATTAGTTTTGGGCACACATCATTAAAGCCACTCTCTTTGTGAAGAAGTTTGGCCTGAAAAGAGAAAGGAATTCCTCTTTAAAACATTCTTTCTTTAGACCATTTTCACTTGAGCAGGACCTCACCTGACATCATTGTGTACACAGTCACAAGTGAAAGGACTCGAGTTTCTTATGAGGTGAACGCATTCGTCTAACTGGTTGTTTCTAGTTGGGGAAGGGGTTGGGGGGTCGAAGATGGGTTGCGTTGACAGATCCGGTTGCGCTAATGTGTTTATGCCGTTGCCATGGTTATGTTGACAGGAAAGCGCTTTGTCGGACCGTCTCGTTTGTAGAGAAGGTTCAGGGTCTGTTTGGTTTTGGTTATGGTGGTGAAGGGGGGTGATGTCTGACAGCTGTGATCCAAGGGGTAGATAGTGGTGTTTGAATTGATAATGACTGGAATGATTCACTGTTCTGCTGCTGAGTCAGGGAGTGCTCTTCCAAAGGGGGTGGTCATACTGTAAGTGGTCTGACTCCCCTTTATTGACAAACTATGAAGTGGAATATTAACAGCTTGTGATTGTGATTAGGGGAGAAACAGTTAAATATAATATAAAAAGACTTTTCACATTATAAGCCATTCAAATTTGCCTATCTATCTGACCAAATCTAGAACTAAACCTGGACTGGACCAGGATTTAACAAAGACCGAGGCAAAACCAAACCAATTCTACAACAAAAATGGGCCATGTCTAGGACAAAAAACTTCCCCCACATTGCCAAGTATGAATGTGGCGTGAGTGAGCGGTGGTGGTCGGAGGGGCTGATGGCACAGATTGGCAGCCTTGCTTCTCTCAGTTCATTGGGAGTCTTCAGAAAAATTAGATATAATAATAATAATAATGGATCAGATCTATAGTGTTTTTTGGATGACCCACACTTCACACACCACATTCACACTGGGCAGTAGACTGTCAGTGAAGTATCTTGCCTAAGGACACAACAACAGTTTTTTTTTTTGTCACTGGCACCCCAGGAATTCCCGTTGGTTTATCATCCAAATATAATAATAATAATAATTAGTTAGTTTTTGCGACTCGCGCCCCACTGTGGCACCTGGAATTCCCAGCGGTCTCCCATCCAAGTACTGTACTACCCAGGCCCAGCCTTGCTTAACTTCTGAGATCTGGCGAGAGACACATATTATTTTTAGAAACAATATTTTTATGAGTTAATAGTGTTATAATGTGCACATTATATAGGGCGTCAGTAGATCCAACCATCCAGATTCCAGCTTCCACAGATTAATACTGCTGTTAGGTCCTTGGGCAAGACACTTAATTCAGTTTGTCTCCAGTGTCTGTGTACATTGATGTATGAAGGTGTGCATGAATGGGTGAGTGGTTCCTTGATGTAAGGGGCTTTGAGCGCCTTGAAGGTGGAAAAAAATGCGATATAAAATGTTACTGGTATTTACTTTTAAGGGATATGCCACCCCCAGGTCAAATTTGGGCATCTCCCCACAGTCCAGAGACTAAAATAAGTGGTGGAAAGCGTTTTCCTGCTCACCCAGCCATTGTCCGAGTCTGTCGCCACTGACCGCCGCGGTATCTGGTGCTCCTCCGCGTTAGACTGGAGTCTAACAGCGCCAGAGAAAGATTCGGCCAAAAGGAATTAATTTGCTCGATGCGTTTCCCAATTACTTTCTGTGTAGTGCGCATTCATATCGAGTGCAAATAAATGTGCAAATCAACACGGAGAGCTTGACTTGGTCATTTTGGGTGGGAACTATTTTTCAGTGCGGAAAAATAAAGCCGAATCACGCACCACGCTGTGCAACAGGGGAACTCACTTCCTGGTGCGTAACTGGGATTCCCCTGGCAGCGTGCTGCGTGATTCGGCTTTATTTTTCCGCACTGAAAAATAGTTCCCACCCAAAATGACCAAGGAAAGCTCTCCGTGTTGATTTGCACATTTATTTGCACTCGATATGAATGCGCACTACACACAAAGTAATTGGGAAACGCATCGAGCAAATAAATTCCTTTTGGCCGAAATCTTTCTCTGGCGCCGTTAGACTCCAGTCTAAGGTGGAGGAGCAGTAGATACCGCGGCGGTCAGTGCTGACAGACTCAGACAATGGCTGGGTGACCAGGAAAACGCTTTCCATCACTTATTTTAGTGTCTGGACTGTGGGGAGATGCCCAAATTTGACCTGGGGGTGGCATATCCCTTTAAAGGTTACAGGTGTTAACATTTGCAATAGAAGAAAAAAGATTATAAAACTTAAAGAGACCTATTATCACGTTTCTTTATCACTTCCTCCTGACTTGCAAAATTGTTGTCCCCAGTTCACCTTCTGTAGAAACTCATGGGCCTTAAAACCTCCTCAAATTCTAACACCTGACTACCCCCTTGTGTTAGCTCTGCTCCTCACACACACTCGACGTTACATAAGCCTAGAGAAGAGGACAAATGAAATTCCTCCACAAAACCATCTAGAGCTTCATAAATCTTCTTGCGATCATCTCTGCCTTTGATGTTGTTCCAGGTTTGGTCCATGGAGGCCACTGCATACTGAGAGATTTCAGCACAGCCAGGTCAAGCAACGGTGCAAACAGTGCTGCCGGTTTCCACACTTCTTCCAGCGGGCTTATTTGGCCTGAGCTTACCGTGGTATGACCAAAAAAGGAGCTGCCTGTCCTCTGACTAGGCTACCGTCTCCTCGACTCACATAGGATTGGACAGTTTGGGAATGCTACTAAAGGTCAGTAGATTTATGCGCATGAACAGGTATGTAATAAATAACAGCTGATATAAGAACGAGGGAATGTAGGAAGTTGGAGAGGGCTGTTATCAGTCTGAGTAAACTTTTACAGCCCTGGAAGATTGCCTTGACAGTACAGCTTACAGAAGATAGGGCACTTATGGGTTTAGTTAACTGTGGGATTACCCTTAACCCTGTGTCCACTGTAATCAAGGCGTAATCATTGCTCTAATGTGGGAAAAAAAGGCAGGCTGGGTCAGAGCCAAGAAGAACATAATAAAATGTGAGTAAAAGGCCCAGCACTTCAGAACTGATAGCTGTAAGCGTATTAGAATGGCGCAATAAAATCAAGGACTCTACTCTTTTTATAGCTGTTTTAATGAAGCTTGTTTCTACGTGCAGCATTGCGTCCTCAAAGGTCCTAGTCACACCTAAAACAGCACAGAAAATATACAAGTTTTGCCAGGCCCGTTGACAGAGTTTTTGGTGCCGGGGGCAAAAAGGCTCACATTGCACCCCTTTATCAGAAAATAATGGGAGAAAGTCCAAAACAGATACTTTTGCTTTCACCTTCACTCACATTGCGTAGTATGAAAAGGGTGTGTGAGTGTTGAAACTAATTTAAGGTACTGACACAAAAACCCAAGGGCAGGTTTAAACCACAAAAATATTCAAAATCTACATTATAGTTAAAAATATGAGCTGCAATAAATAAATATGAGAATTAAACACATAAGTACCGTATTTTTCGGACTATAAGTCGCTGTTTTTTTCATAGTTTGGCCATGGGTGCGACTTATACTCCGGAGCGACTTATGTGTGAAAAATTACATGTGAAATAATATTATTATATCATTTCACATGTAATTTTCACACTAAACCGCAAGAGGGCGCCATAGGCCATAGGAATAATTGGAACTGCAACTGACGATGAGTCTGACGTAAGCGACATAGAAGAGGAAGTGGCGCATCGTCTATGTGGAAGAAATTCTCAAGACCTCGTAGGAAAAATGCAGGCACTTTAATGTTGAACAGCAGAGGATACACAGGTATGATTCTTCATTTCCTGTCGTCTCCCATCGTCTCCTGTCTTGGTACAGAACTGAGCTAAATTTAACCTACAGAGTAGTTAACCATTAACTCCTTAGGTAACCCTTAGGTAATGAACTTATGCAAACGTGGTACATAACATAGTAATAAAACACAGGCAAAGTCCAGTTTAAAAGACCACGTCTTCTAGGTTTTTCACTGAATCAGCATAAATCAGCCATAGTTGTCGTAAACCTCAATGTATTCGTAACTAGAAGATTGATAACACAAGAACAGAACATCAGCGACCTTTGACGTATTTCATAACAAAGATTATTTTCCTCACAGTTCCCTCCTTTGATCACATAAACACATGTGATCACACTTACATAGTAGAGTGGCAAGATGCTCCCTCTACAAATAAAATTAATCATCTCAACATAACAATTTAACCTTAGCATTCATAGAGCATAACACATCTCAATGTCTTTATGTCAATATATCATGTAAATCATTGTACAAAACTCGGACGGCAGAATAAGTCACAAGGAGTAACACCTTAGGGCTTAGAATTTAGATCATTTATTTATTCAGCCAAAACTTAATTCGTTCAATTTTGATCAGACTAGATTAATGTATCAGTAAGTCAAAATTACTCTATTAAACCTCTGAGGCAAGGGACGACGCAACAGCCAATTA
Source organism: Paratrypauchen microcephalus (assembly GCA_036785185.1). NCBI lineage: Eukaryota > Metazoa > Chordata > Actinopteri > Gobiiformes > Gobiidae > Paratrypauchen > Paratrypauchen microcephalus. Next base: position 2,343,150 of record JAVJIX010000037.1, on the reverse strand, counting down.
CAATTAAAATAGCAATTGCAGTCACTATGAAAGTGATAATGGAGACAATTGTCGCAGCCCATGGGCCAAACATTTTATGAAACCAACTTGTCCAGGCATATTCAAGTACACCAGAGTTTCTTTAAGCTGTGAAGACAAGGACCTCTTATGGACATGGTCCGGTCCCGTTTTATATAGAACTTGGGTCGGTTTTAAGTTCAATGAATCTGTAGGACCTATAGTGAATGGGATAATTAGTATAATTGGCACACACACCTCACCATGTTGGAGATAGTATTGCATATAGACGGAAGTCTACACATAACCACCAAATATCTGCTCATGAAATGGATTGGTTAGTCAAAAGTGAAAAAATTGTCATAATTGTCAGAAGTAAAAGTCTAAAAGTAAAAGTCTGATTACAAAAATTATTAGTGAAACCCTCAATGTCAACTCTGTTGTCAGTCCTCATGTCTGCGTTTGTGATCATATCTCTGAGAAAACATGTATACATTACAGTTCCCATTTTCCAAATAGTGGGTATGTCCTTTGAAGTTACAACCAGTAACTTATCATGGAGTTAATAACACTCATCAGTCCATTCAAATGATTTTCTAATGAAGAGCTTAAGTATACATGTCAAGTCCTTGTTATTGGAATATGGTATGAATGCAGTAGTTAGTTGTGGTCTGGCAGCCGAACATACAATACAATCTTCTGTGGTCAGAGTATGGGCCGTATAATGTACTCATGTTTTCTGTCATTTCCAATCCTGTCTCTATTTGTATTGCTTCAGTCAAAGAATTTATTTCATTCACTGGAGCAATCTTATTAGTTACTAATATGGTTATGTGGATATAGCCTTCAAAATTTAAATTGATTCTCCGATTACATGAAACAGTAGTGATTTTTGAGCACTGGAAACCTATAGCATATATTCCTAAGTCACTAACTTCTGGATTTTGAATTGATAGTTGCATCGCTGAGTAGGGGATTTATTCCCTCTGCAATGCTTTAGATCTGCTTGATAAGACGCCTCATCTTTCCTGATCTTTGTTAGGTTAATTCTCTGCTGTTAATCAGTTCTAAAATCACCTTGGTCTGTATTATGATGATCGTCCGTACTAGAAATTGCTCTGGTATTGTTTGTGACCCTGTGGTCCTCATAATTATTAACTCTAGTCAGACAAGTGTCTTTACAAACAATTTGGGTATTAAAAACATAATCTATAGCGGGTATGTTTAACATATAGTCCAATATTTCACATACGTCGAATAAAACATTACATATTTGGCCTTCATAGCAATATTTTTCAATTCTGGAAATTTTAGAAAGTTCCCTTTTTGCCCTTTTTAGTGCTCCTTGTGTCTTACCCATATAGTTGGCTGAGTTGGTCGTGCCGTGAGTGGTCGTTGTGGTTGTCGTGTTGTTTGCCAGCCGTCCGAGATCAGTCTCAGTCAGTAGAATGTATCATCCCATACTATAACAGAGAATAATATAATCAGCGTAGTCAAGATTACACATTGTAAATTTAACAAATTATCATAATATGGCCTATACTGTCCTTTTTCTTCTCTATCTCCTCGATCTCCTCCCTTTTTCCTCCCCTTCTGGAGCCTCAGCGACGAAGGGTCGGATGGGGTCATCAAGCTGTTCACTGGTTTCAGCATCCGGTTCTGCATAGGCAGCTTCATCCTGGTTCCAGTAGTCCATTGATGGTTTCTTGCTTCCTGCTGCTTGTTCTTCTTTGAGTTCATTTTGGTATTTCTGCAGTTGGAGTTTCACAGTGGCCAGTTCCAGCTCTTGTTTCTTCTCCTCGGCCTCTTTTTTCCCTCTATGGTACTTGTTTATTTGATGGCTGCAGTGTGCATCGAACTCATCATCAGATTTAGTGTATATGCCCATCACATCGTCCAAAGCGTCTTTCACTGCTTTTGGCATACCTTTCACCAGAGCTGAGCGATAGATGATTGACATTCCTGCTCTGGCATCGATCCGCTCTCCTGTGGCATCATGGTATAGATTAGTAGCACGTTGTTTGTAACTGTAGTAGTCTTCGTTGTCTTTCATTTGCATTGACAACAATTCTTCAGTCACGACAGAAGGATAGCGTTGACTGAGTTCTCTCTCCAGCACATCACGATAGTTGTATACACCTTCTTGATCACGCAGTGTATACCTCAAGCTCCTTTCGATAGCTTTTTTTGATGTTTCTGGCAACAGTTTCGTCAGCAGCTTTGGTCAGAGCAGCCTGAATATCACCCCAGCAAAGTTGGTCTCCTGCGGTTTGTTTGAAAAGAGCTCTTAGCCATGGTAAGCCACCTTTGGTAAGTCTTGGAAGTGTCAACATCAAAGCACTCCAGTCTTTGATTGAAAATGGCTGATAGACCACAGTTTGACCATCTGTTCTCACTGGATACACACTTGCTTTTGGCTCTCGTTCCTTCCGCTGGCTGGGAGTATAAACTCCTGTCAATACTTTGTGCTGCCCTGGAGGATGAGTCTTCTCCAAATTGGGAGGGCTTCGAGGATGTAGCAGCTTTAGTATCGGGGGTTCTCAGCTTGCCGCTGGTGTAGGGTGAGGGATGGTATGGTCTTGGTGACTTGTACATGTTATCAAGTAGAGAAATCTCTCTGTCAGTGTCCTCATCCCATGCCCTTCTACTTCTTCTGTGTGACCTTCCTCTTCTCTCAGCAGACCCTTTTTCATCTTCGGTGTCACAACAAGAGTCTCTGAATTGTCTATGAGTTAGCACTGAATCTTCCTTTATTTTCACTTCTTTTCCGGTTTTCTTTAGGACCAAGATAGAAGACAGTTCTTTGGTATCTTGTAAGACTTTCAGCTCTCCTGCCCATTTTTGTAGCTTCTTAGCCATCTCAAGTTCCTTCTCATGCTTCTGTATTTTTGCTTGACGATTGGAGTCATTTTTGATCTTCTGTATGTTTAGGCGGTTTGCTTTATACAAGATGGCATTTCGTTTAGGCTCCAGTTTGCATTGTTGTATTTTTTCTTTGTAATAGTCTTTAATGTTCTTCCACTGCTCGTCTGTTGGGGCTACGGCGTCCTCCCCTCCGTGTATCATCTTCTTTTTGGTGAATTTTTTTAATCAGGGTTTTGATTTCAGTTTGGTTTGCTTGGGCTTGTTTGGGGTCCGCTTCATCCTGGAGTGCTTTATTCAACCAATATTCTGTCAACTGGCCAACCGTGATAAAGTGTGAGGACATTTTGTGGTAATTTTGAGTTTTTGTTGAAGTTGAATTATTTATTTAGTATACAAATTTTGGGCACGACGTCCGGTTTATGGTTTTTGGTAAATGTATCGCTATTTTGAGTACTGTGTACTTTTGATTCTACCTTTGGGCTTTAAGAAGTTTGATTCTTGGGGGCTTCTCCGTTCTCTGCGATTTTCTAGAAGGGAGAAGAAATTTGACTTAGATAATTGTGACTTCGGGTTATAATTGGTTTAAAATATTTAATTTAAAATTTTAATCACCTGATTGACGCACAGTTTTTTTTCCCAATTAGAATATGTGTCCGTCACGTTTTGTTGTCTGCGGGACGGTCCGGATTTGCAGCTTTTAAGTTTTAAGCTTCTGCAACAAAATGAGAGAGAGAGAAGTAGCGCAGGAGTAAACGTAGAATTTTGAAAATAATTATTTTATTAATATTTAATTTAGATAAAACAAAAAAAAACTCCCAATCTTAAGTTATTTATAAAAGCAATTAGTTTATCCAGTACCTCCTTTAATATGACAGGTGATACAACCTTTTATATTTTTGAATTGTACCCGAAAAAATGAACTGTAATAAATTAAAAATAACTTTTAGCAATTTAAACCTCTATACTCCAATTATTTGTGTTAAATTTTGAAATGTATCTACCTCCTCAATTATTTTAGGACCTGATTGCCGATAAAATATTTACTTTAATAATTGCAATGCTGTCTCAATAGCTTAAACTGTTTCTTATTTATTTATTATTTCGTTCATTGATGGCACCGTGCAAAGAGTAATTCTCACACTGCTCCTTTAAACTCAAACTAGTCCAACTCGTACTGAGCAAACATACAGACCAGAGGCGCTCCGAGCCTGAAGCAACAAAGCGCTTTCTTTAATTCCCACATAACACTCAAAATACAGACTGACACTATTCTATCCTTGTCCCTAATTTTTCTAATTCCTTTTTCTCAATTCTTACAACATTAACAAGAACAACAACATTAATAGAGTTAAATTACGAGCTGACATATCTTTCCCTGTGACCTCTTGACCTCTCTGCTCACTGCCGCTCATACACTCACACACACACACAGAGAGACCACAGGCAGAAATACACAAACATTCATAACAAAATTTATTATTCCCATGAAATTGATTAAGCTAGCAAATCTTTGAGAGCTGAATTTAAAATATTTACAATTGTATTAAATTTAGAATTTATTGGTTTAAGTAAATTACACAATACAAGACTTTTAATTGAGATTCGCCAAAACAAGACAATTTTCAGTAAATAGAAAAATCTACCGTTTTAGGTTATTCTCCAAATATTCCAGGACGTGCAATAATTTCAGAGACTTATTCCGAATTTTAAGAACATGCAATTTATTTCTAAGAACATGCAATTTTAAATTACTCAATAAATGCAGAATTATTTGATCCAAGTATCATTTGTAAGATCATAACACTCACACAACCAGAATTTCCACAAACATCTCTCCAATAAATGCCATAATTCTTATCTTTCAACATTCTTCTATCACATTTCATTTATAATCAAAGCTTTCAACAAGACTTTACATAAACCACCATAGCCAATATTTAACTCAGATCAAAAGTGGGTTTTATCCATCATAAACAACTCTGAACACCTCATCTCATGCTTGCTCAAATAAGTGCTTCTTAATAATTTAAACCATTTACAAAGTGCCATCAATTTGAACAATTTATTTATACTGTCTTCCTCTTTAAATCGACACCAAGAAACAAATCTCCCAGGTAATTCTAAATGTGTCATACTCGTCTTTTAATTTTTTCAGTATCTGCGTAATTTTGGTGGAATTAGCCGAACACAGACTTTTCGTTATTTTTTCAGCTTTTTCTGTAATCTCCTTTACAAGCTCAGCTTTTAGTTTCAAGTGTATTTCTTTTTCCAAACTTTTGATAACGCTCTCGTAACAGTACTACCAGACGGGAGAGTCATACAAAGGCAACCTGCTTTTAATTTAGGTCGTTTTTCCAGGTACAACTCAATTTAACTTTGGTCACATCAGTTTCCTGTACCAAAGTATTATTAATTTCGTCACAAACAAAATTGCACATCCCATATAAGATTGAGTATGCTACGAGTGTCTGTCAATTTGTATCAGTTGCGTTTAGTTGGACAATTGACCTTCGGCCAATTCTACAGAAGCAAGTGACGTCATGTTCTTCGAACTCTTACTTCTGCATCTTGGGTGTCTTGAGAGCTTAAGGCAATCAAAAACACCAATAATGTTACTTTTGGAATTCCTTTTTTTGTAAACTCAAATTAGGAGTTTTTGTTTTTTCTTTTTGTGTAAAGTTTAACCACAAAAGTGTTTTTCTTACAAAATCCGCTTTTTTTCTCTCTTCGTGCAAAGCAATAAACACGGAACTTAATTAATAACTTTGTTTTTAATCACGCTTTATCAAATTTAAAGCTTAAACGCTCACTATTATTTTGATTCTACGCTCCTTCTTTTCTCACGTGTTGGCGTATAAACACGGACTTCTTAATTGCTGATTTTATATTGTTTTAAAATTACCACTTAATTTATTACAAAGGTCCCTCACAAAACATCACATATAATCTTGGTTTTGGCCAATGTGACAGATATTCTTTGAAAAAGGCACTGCCATACCGTTTTTGTAGAGCTCTCTGGATGCGTTGTTTCTCAAAGGGGCCTTTGGGGAGACGACGGCCTGGTCCTTTCTGCATAGTTCTTTCACGTCTGGGTCACCAAATTGTGGAAGAAATTCTCAAGACCTCGTAGGAAAAATGCAGGCACTTTAATGTTGAACAGCAGAGGATACACAGGTATGATTCTTCATTTCCTGTCGTCTCCCATCGTCTCCTGTCTTGGTACAGAACTGAGCTAAATTTAACCTACAGAGTAGTTAACCATTAACTCCTTAGGTAACCCTTAGGTAATGAACTTATGCAAACGTGGTACATAACATAGTAATAAAACACAGGCAAAGTCCAGTTTAAAAGACCACGTCTTCTAGGTTTTTCACTGAATCAGCATAAATCAGCCATAGTTGTCGTAAACCTCAATGTATTCGTAACTAGAAGATTGATAACACAAGAACAGAACATCAGCGACCTTTGACGTATTTCATAACAAAGATTATTTTCCTCACATCTACCTCCCGAGTTGGGGGAGTTGTTTAAAAGTGACACCGAGGATGAAGATTTCATTGGATTTAGTGATTTAGAGTGAAACTGATAGTTTGGTAAACTTGTTAGCATGTTCTTTATGCTAGAGTTATCTGAATAACTCTTAATATGTTACGTCGTTACTGACATTACCAGGCATGTCTGTCATGTAACGTTAGTATTCCATACACTTATTCAGCCTGTGGTTCTCTATTTTATTTTTATTTTAAAATAAATAAATAAAGATGACATGTATGTTTTTGGTGTTGGATTTTATCAAATAAATTTCCCCCAAAATGCGACTTATACTCCAGTGCGACTTATATATGTTTTTTCTCTTCTTAATTATGCATTTTTTTTTGGCTGGTGCGACTTATACTCCGGAGCGACTTATAGTCCGAAAAATACGGTACTTAGTTTGCATCTGTATTATAAGCCATAGAAGTGATTCATTCAACCTTCAATGGTTCAGATCTTATCATATTGTCAAAATATCATGACAGGCCATAGCCGATAGTGCAGATTGTCAGCCTCACTTCCATCAGTTCGCCATAGGGCAGCTGTGGCTACAAGAGCTTACACCACTGGATGCTTTATAAACCAAATGATGGCTTCAGTGCACTGGCTGCTTTTCAGTCTCCTTTGTTTGACTTTGTTTCTACACCGGTTATAGTGAACACATTCGGCCAAAAAAACAACTTTTAGTCTGAAAAGAGTGAAGTAGCCAAGTCATTCCCCTGACCTCATGCCTTTGTGCTGTCTCTAAGTCTCTCTGAAGGTGTCTTTATGTTATTGTCTGATTTGTGAACAGGCTGAAACTTCTGTTCTTGGCCTACGTGCTGAGATCTTACATAACCAGCTGACTGTGAGTGCACTTCCTGTGGCCCACTGCTCTGGACTTGACAAACTGTGTGACTATGTAAGGGAGGTTCCTGCACTTAGTTCATTTTAACACCAGCCCCCCCTAAAACCCTCAAATACTTGTCCTGACTTCACCCAATCACTGTCCAGAGAGCGATTTAACGCGATGTAGAATACAAGTTTACGATCTGGCTTCACAAATATGAACAGGCAAAGGAAAGTCCCGTTATGTGCAGTGGGATGGGGGCTATCTCCTGTTTGCAGCTCCAGTGACGTCAAACTCACAAAATGGATTTGACAGCCATGAGGTTTAGGTTTTGCAGTAACCTGACCCATTTCAGGTCATTGGATTAAAGTTAAAACATTTCCAGATGTGTGATGATAAGGTGAGGCAGGAAGGAGGATGTTCAGTTTGTAATAATTGAAATGGAAAACATAGGAAATACAGACTTGGTACTGCTTGTTTTTTTTCCAATAAATTACGTTGGTTTTCAGTCATTGCTGAAGGTTCTGAATAAACAAGCTGAAAATAGCCAGTGTTGTTTCAGTATGCAAGATCGTATCATGTGTGAATCCTGTCTGTGACTCCATGGGTAATTTTCAGTATAAATGTTTCCATGACGATCACACCTTCAGGAAGTCAAACTGAAGCAAACAAAAAACACGTCAACCTAGACAATATAATTCAGCTCTTGTTTTAAATAAAAAGTAAAAGGTTGATATTTTTATTGTAGCAGTAGACTTTTAATACATGTTCAACATTAATAAAAACATTGTATTTGATTTTCAAGAGCAGGGTTTTGTTTTGTAATGTAATGCAAATTGGCTCCTAAAAACATACTTGGAGTTGTGTTTTATCTCATTCACACATGTTTGAGTAACCCTTTATTATTCTGTCTACATTTCCAACGTTCAATGCTCTAGTTTTCATTTTACCAGCTCCTTTTATCTTTTGTTTAGTAGAGATTGGCAATTCCAGGGCTTAAATCATCCAAATGATTCTAGTAAAGGTGTATGAAGATTTAAAAAAAAAATATATATATATAACCACATGGCATCACAAGGTGGAACCGCGGGGCTTTCTGTTTGAGAGAACTCAGCCTAAATAGCAGGGTTTGTGTGTTAAACATGTTTTAATGAAACAAAGCACAACTCCAGGTATGTTTTTGATGACATAACATAGCGTAGCATGGGCCCTTTAATATTTTTCCTTATGTTCTGACCAAAATGCTTTCTAAGGTTGGAAACAGATTGGATATTTGGTTAAATTATATCTACATATATTGTTTTCTTTCAGTGTTTTCTCTGTGTTTTTCAGTACATCCCAATAAAATGAACTGTGATCTGCACCAGGCTCCAGAACCCTCTAAGAAATATGCAGTCAAGTAAACTCCAAACATGTCCACATAACAGGACACAGTGGTAATTTATCTCCAAATGTCAAAACTATGCGCAAGCTAACTTACAACACTGACCATGACATCATTGTTTACCCAGCGCTCTGTCAACATCAAAATGATCTGAACAAAGTGTGAAATGTAAAAAAAAAAAAACAACAACACGGTAGCTGTTTGACCATCTATAATAAATTACAACAATATTAACCAAAAAGTCTCCATTTGTTATTTGTACATTTCTGCTTAGCTAGGATTTCACCTCAAGATTTCGAGATATGTTTGGAGAGTGAAGTCAGTTTGCATGAGTTAATAGATCGTCCACTCCCATCCTCCTAATCCCCCTATGATGTAATGTACAAAGTGGGCTTCATTTCGTCAGCTGAGAAAATATTGAGAATACCAAGCTCGGACTGAACCCTGTTTTATTTGAGCTGTGTGTGTTATCAGGAACGTCTGGTACTAAGACCTAAATTCAGGTCTATAAAAGGGAGATCTAATTCCTCCTCTTTTCTCACAAATGCTTTTCATCATTTGGAGAGGAATAGGAGGCAAACTGGCATTTCCGTGAGCTGGACTTCTGCACATGCCGAGAGAGGGATTTGAAAGGGAGATTTGAGGGGAGTCAAAGTCAGATGAGAGGTCAGAACGCTGATAGAAGGGAACATATAACGAGTGTTGTTAATTAAAACGAGGTTAGCTTGACTGACTTCACATGGAGCGTAACAAGGGGAAAACCAGTTAAAGCACAGTGGGAAAGATCATAAAGTCACTCGCTCAAAATTAGGGTCAAGAACTGTTGAGCAAGAGAATTCTAATGACCCAGTGTTTAGTCTCTCTATCTGTGGGGGAGGGTATTTCATGATGAGAAATTGATATTATGATGCTAACTTTGGGCTGTAACCTACTCTGTGGGAGAGAAAGGTCTGAATAAAATGTAAAGAACTGAATCATCAATATACAAATTGCGCAAGATTTTTGAAGTTATAGTGGAAGATAATTTAATAAGAAATAGAGAATAGTAGGGCACCCAGTATAGAACCTTGAGGGACACCCTTTTCAATTGCACAGTTGCACAATTACCTGACTGGACACCAAGGAAAATAATATTTTGAATACCGGTAATTATGAACATTGGAGCTGAAAGATAAAACTGCATTTGTACTGCATCAGAACTAATGAAATAAGTCTGTTAAGGAGTTAGTGATCCACCATTTTGAAAGCAAAGCAAAGAAATATTGCACATGGAAAAAATGCTAGACCATAAGATATCAAATAATAATACATTAGGTTAGAGCTTAACCAAGTATTTATTAGCCTGAGGTCAGCAGAACTAAATACAGTACTCCCATGGCAACGTAGTGGTGGGCTCCTGTTGTGGTTGGCTGTCACACTGAGCAGATTTTGTTGATTTTTTGTTTATGCACAGCTTTTAACATCATATCATGGGATTTTAACCAACTAAGAAGTGCAGAATATGAGACTGTTGGATTATGTGAAATAAACTGTTTTTCCCGTATCCGTGGAGACCAGACAAGAGGCAAGCTAAGGAAATTTGAGATGCTGCAAGCTTTTTACACCAAATGTGGCGGCAAATGTGGCAGATGACCTTTCAGAGGAAATACTTTGAGGGAATGGCCCATTTCATCACCACGAAACAACAGAGTGGAGGATGAATGAGGCTTAGAAGAGGCTTTCCTGTTGTGTTCACCTGGTTCCTCCTGGTAGCTATCTATCTATTTATCTAAAGAGATAAATAAAGACATCATGTGTATCTAACAATGTATTGAACTGAGCAAAATGATAGTAGTATAATGTCTCTAACCATGTTTTCACTATGAACTCCACAGAACATCCATTCACTTTCTGCTAACCCTCGCCAAATGTGCTGCTTTCAAACCATTCATTTCACCATGAACTGGGCATGACCCTGGAATCCTCCATCCCATTTTCAACAATCAGCCCCCTAATTAACTAGTGCAAGCCCACTCTATCATTAGGCCAGTTAAACTATTTTGTTTTGATGACAGCAAATCCCTCTTAAGTCATATTTATGTGCCCGTAAATCAGACTCGCTCCACCGCATCTTTTAATCAGCATGTTTGCCTTCTGAAGAGGGGCTGTGCGTGATGATAACCTCATGTATGCAACTTTACAGCCACAATGTAAAGTCTTACACACCCTTCCCTTGAAACTTATCTACAAGCTTCCCTTTGACTCCAATAAATCAACTGATACAAGCTCACCACTGCACTCCAACCCTGTCAAAATTTACTGTTTAATCGACTTACTGTTTAATATGTGATGGAACAATAAATTTTCAAGGTCAGTATTCATCAGGGTATGTTTAGTACAAGTGTTTTTTGTTTTGTTTTTATTGTTTTTTGTTTTGTTTTGTTTTTGTTTGTTCATTTTCTTCTAAGATTTGAGTCATAGATGTTTTGATAAATAAGGAATGTGACTGATTAAGGCGCACTATGTAACTTTTTGGTTGGGGGTACGTCACCTTGTTTCTATATCATTGCTCTGCCTGGAATGTTCCACAGTATGACATTAAACAGCTCGACTTTACATTTATTCAATTACAGGTGGTTTTACAGCTCAAAAATACCTAGAATAGCAGGCATACTGATTGTTAGCGGGGTTGTCTCTCCACAGATCTGACCTGTAACTTGGTCTGGTTTGGTGTCCATGAAAATAAGAGAGAAGCAGAGAAGCAACTTTATTGATCTCACACTGGAGAAATTCTTCTCTGCATTTAAACCATCCTGTTATTAGGAGCAGTGGGCAGCACATTACTGCGCCCGGCGACCATCTCCATGATCTTGTTGCTTCTGTTTGGTCAGTACCTAAGCTGGAGGATTTACCTATGGTGCATGTTTTGGGTTGATGGGGGAAACCGGAGTGCCCGGAGGAAACCCACCCAGACACGGGGAGAACATGCAAACTCCACATAGAAAGGTTTAATACCATACTGTGAAACATTCCTGACAAAGCAATAACATCTCCATGGCTGACCCTCCACCAGAAAAGACACACAAAGCACCTTTAAGTCTCTTTATTGCAGCTCAAGTTCATTAAAGGTGCACTGTGTAACTTTTCTGGTGGAGGATCCATCAAATGCTTTTCTCCATGGAGACATAACTGCTTTGTCTATAATGTTTCACAGTATGGTATTACGTCTTTCTGTCTTCATGGAGACCAAACCAAGCTACAGGTCAGATCTCTGGAGAGGCTAACCCGCTCACAGTCAGATCAATGACATACAGCTCTGGAAATAAATAAGAGACCACTGCATTTTTTTCTGAAATCAGCATCTCTACATGTATTACAGCCATTCCATTCCAGCGTCTGTTGAATTCCAACACAAACACAAAGCTGAGCTACTTCAGTTCTTGCACCAGGAGTGGAATAAAGTCACCCAAGAACAATGTGAAAGACTTGTGGAGAGCATGCCAAGACGCATGAAAGCTGTGATTAAAAATAAGGGTTATTGCACCAAATATTGATTTGTGAACTCTTCTTAAGTGTAAACATTAGTATTATGTTGTTTTAAAATGAATTTGATCTTGTTTCTTTGCATTGTTTGAGGTCTGAAAACATGTATCTTTTTTGTTATTTTGACCATTTGTCATTTTCTGCAAATAAATGCTCTAAACGATAATATTTTTATTTGGATATGGGGGAAATGTTGTCAGTAGTTTATAGACTCAAACAAAAATACTAGTAAAATCAAAGAACTGATTTTTTTTTCCAGATCTGTATCTATGGAAATAAGCAGATGATGGACCTCAACCAAAAAGTTACATAGTGCACCTTTGACAAGACTGTACAAATAGAGTAGTTTTGGTGAGTATCCTGCATTAGGGGTATTGTGTCAGTGGTGTAATATCGTTCAATATTATCATCTGTATTTACTTACTTCAGTATTTGTTATCTTGACAGGCCCACTGTACTCCCACTGTAACACCAAGAAGTGCAGTCCATTTTCTCATGCAATTTAGCTGATTCAGTGGTTGTCCATGCAGTGTTGGACAATACATTGCATTCACAGCTTGTCCAGTCTCTGGCCTGCCTGGAGGGAGTCATGTCACACAGATTTCTCAAAGACCTTCTTTCGTTTGGGGGAGGCTGTCTGGTTGAGCGTCTCCAGGCAGAGGAATGCCGGTGATGCTGGTGCCAGGAACCACAGAGATCGGTCAAAGGAGTTCATGTTTCACACAAGACAGAGTGTTGGTGTTGGACGACAGAGGGCATCGCTGGTGGTTATTTGTTTTATTAAGAGTGGGCAGGTGTGTGGACAAAAGGAAGTGAACGTGTTTTATTATGGTCAAGGTTGCACAAATAGACAGCACAATGTACACAAATGAGTTGGTGATTTGGGGGTATTTCCGTTGACTTAATTAGCTTGTGTCGAGTGAGGATCAGCAGTTTGCTAACAGGAACAATGCACCTAGGACTGAGCGGTGGGTCAGTGAAAACAACTGATAAAGGGCCTGATGATTGTCATGTTTTGGCTAAGGGATCATAGCATGGATATATCTGCAAATGAATTATAGCTTCCTAAATATGACATAACTATAGCTAGGCCCACCAAACTCTTGAATCAGGCTTTTATTTGGTACTAAACATAATTTCTTTCTTTCTTTCTTTCTTTCTTTCTTTCTTTCTTTGGATTTATTATGTTTTCATTTCAAGATTCAAGATTCAAAGCTTTTATTGCCATATGCACAGTAAAGAAACCCCTGTACGATGAAATTCGCCTGTTCTGCCCACACCGGATGCCAAGAATATGCAAAAAATTAAAATAGATAAATGAGATAAGGAGAAGCATGTAAAAAATATATAATCAAATAGAGACAATCTTTACAGAATATACACTATGAAAAATATAGGCTAGATGCTATGTACATATTTGCAGATAATGTGCAACATTAGTTTTGTGTGCAACTGTCAGTAGTAAAACGGCGTGCAAACATGGTTGATATAATTGCAAACAGGAAGTGTAAACATTCAAGCAGTTACATGTGCAGCTGTAATCTGACAGATTACTTTAACAGTTGGTCAATAATAGTGCAAATGTGCAAAGTATAGGTCAATCAATGTCCAGGAAAGGGGGCTATTGCTCTGTAGTCTAAGAGTCTGATAGCAGTTGGGAAGAAAGAGTTCTTAAAGGGACAGTGTGTAGGATTCGTGGCGCATAGGTGGTTACTAGCTATTCCACTTCCTCTTTTGGCTATGGCAGACCTCGAGGGTCACCCGGACGCGACGTACCGCCGAGATCGCGCGTGCCCGCGCACGAACCGCGCACCGCTGTATACATAAAGCGCGGTCCCCCGTTCACTTTTTTTTTTTCTTTTCGCATGAAAACACACAATCCCGATCATGATTCATGACAATCTACACATCAAATGAAACCTTACAGTCTCCTCTTTTTGACTATGCAATTCATTTCCCTGCAAAACAATCACTCCCCGAGCACATGGGGCTTTTATACGGAAAAGCACAAAACTTAGCTTACTTAGCTTACCTTTGAAGGCTCTGCACAGGTCAAACTCTGTATTTCATCATAAACTTGGTCTCAATCTGTCCATAAGGATCCAGCGAATAAAATCCAGTAAAACAATTTAGTCCAAAATACGTGTTGTATCCATTACGATGTGTGATCCGGCAGCATGCTTCTTTACACAGGCTCCCCCCTTCCCCCTCCCCTTCCCCTTCTCTCCTTCTGTCCTTCACTCCCAAACGCAGCGCGGCTAAGCAGCTGTTAGCAGGAGCCGAGGCGAAGGATGAGCCCAAATGTCCTTCTGTGGCTCTCGTATTCAAAATGGCTGCCTCTATATGGGGAAGATCCCCCTTTTATGTGACTATATCTAAGTCCAAAAGAATACTTTGATTTCATGATGGAAGTGAAAAGGCTAGGAAAACAATGTATTTTTGAATGGGTATCTTCAATTTCAGTAATTAACAGGTAAAAATCTTACACACTGTCCCTTTAAGTCTGGTCTTTGGTCTTATAGTTTTGCATGACTAAATGTGTTTCAGTATAGCCTAGTTATTTGACCATATGCCTAGTTTTCTAATATTGTAAAATCCTATTCCAAAGCTTAGAATTGAAAAATTATTTATTCTAATGACCTTCTTCACCAGAGCCGCATTCTGTATTTACATTATTTAGGTTAAAACAAGAAACAGAACTGCAGAAACTGTTGGAGAAGAAGTGTCTGGTTTTATTATCTGAAATACTGCATTGTCACTGTTTGTCTATTTATGTCAGTCTGTTAAAGGGCCAATATTACCTTATTTTCTGATCTATGATATCATGTTGTTTCCTCGTCAAAAACATACGCAGTGTTTTTGTTTTGGTTCATTCACAAACTCTGTTCCACCTTGTGATGTCATGGAATAATACATGAAGTGCTCCACTGTGTAAAAGATAGCTGTTAACTTGAAAAGTGCAACTTCATGACATCACAGAGCATTTTTGAGCTTTGGAGCTGTAGACAGACTAATAATAAAGGGTTACTCAAACATGTATGGATGAAACAAAACACAGCTGTGGGTATGTGGGTATGTCCCTTTGAGATGCCTGTAAAGTGTGGAAAAAGTATAAGGCATTATTATTATTATTATTATTATTGTTGTTGTTGTTGTTGTTACTGGATTATTTTAAAGTCACACCACATGAAGTAACGTATTCTATTTCTGCAGTAAATAGACAGATTGTGATAACTTTTCTCAGCAAAGAGTTTTAAATCATCATAAAAGACATGAGACTCTCCTCCTAAAAATATGTGTTTTTATTTTTTTATTTTTTTATTTTTTTTGTACCAGCGGAAAAACCAGCCTGGTGGAAAAACTGACTGCACAAAAGGCTACTATTTACAATACTAAGATAATTACAGCAAATGCCTGACAGTTTGATTCATGGGCTGTAGGCTGTCGGAAGAGGAGGAGACTTATTAATAGTTATCAAATTTCATTGTGTAACATTGTCACTAAGGATACGCAGCTGCTCCTTTCCAGTAGCACGTCACACATGTATGACTTTCACCCCCAAAAATGAAAAACTCAGTATTTTCCGGACTCTCAGACACGAGTTGTGCTTCTGACTGTTGCCATGGCACCCACTCTTGAATGGGAAGTTGTGTTCATGTGACAGCAGTTGCCAAAACACAAGACCAAATAAAAAATGTATTTGAGTACAGTGAATTACAACATGGACTTCCCTTTTTGTCACTGAGAGAAGCTTTTGTTCACCATTTCTGATTATCATATGACTTCAAGGCCTGTTACATTAAAAGATACAGCTTTCAGTGTCTAAAAATCTAAAAAACGATTTCATTTAAAGTAGGGGTGGCACGGTACACAAAACTCACGGTACGGTACGTACCTCGGTTCAGACCCCACGGTTTGGTGCATTTTCGGTACGGTGTAGGGAAAAAAAAACAACCAGAATGGCTGTCCTCAAAGGCAGCTTTGAACCCTGAAACACTTTTATTATGGGCGCTGTAACTGTACCAGAATACATTTCTAAATTAACCCTCCCAACCCTGATTATATGACATCACAAGGTGGAACAGAGCATTTTGAGCTTTGGAGATGTAGACAGACTAATAATAAAGCACTACTAAAACATTTGTGAATGAAACAAAACACAGTTACAGGTATGCTTTGATACTTTAACATGGCTTAAAGTTCACAAGAGTAAATTTTGCTTAATATAAAACCTTTAAATGCCCATGTGTTTCCAAGGCTTAAGTTTTCTGAGATGAGCTTGTGGGTGGTTCATAATATAAACCAGATTATTGTGGACAGAAGCAGCATGTACAGTGGAATGTGCAGGGAGCCACTGTTGTCTAAACACAAATTGAGCTGTTGGGACTCACTGGGAGTCTCTGGCTTCACGTTAGCAGTAAATCTGAGAATGAGAAGCAAAATCCTCTTTTCTTCCACTGTTTGGCCTTGTCTGTCAGCTCTACCCCCATGTTCACACAGACCCTCATGGATCAGTTGCGCTGTTCTCAGGTTAAACAATACGATATTTAAGGAGATTTTCTTTCCCCTATACACTAGGAAAAACACACATGGAGTCAGTCAGTATTATTATCAATGGCACTGGATTTAGACTACAGGAAATTGCACACAGCTATAGCTATATCTTTATTGAACATTAGTGAACAAGTGTAAATATATTTTGTTGTATATGTGAGGGACAATTCAGTGAACCTACTCATCACAGTGAACCAGTGCTAATCAATTGTTAATAAATGTACCATGGATGTACCAATTATATATTACAAATGTAGGCCTATTAAAGTTGCAATGTGTAACTTTTAGCAGCTATTAAACCTTTCTTCATGGAGACCAAACCAGACCAAGTTACAGGTCAGCTCTGTGGAGAGGCAACCCTGGTCACAGTTAGAATGTCTGTTTTTCTATGTACTTTTGAGCTATAAAACCACCTATAAATGAAGAAATGTAAGTTAGAAATGTTTAATGTCACACTGTGGAACATTCAAGGTAGAGCAATGATATATCCATAGAAACAAGCAGGTGACAGACCCAACCAAAAAGTTACATAGTGCACCTTTAATTCATTCTCTCTCTGATTGTAGGTACAGTATGGTAACTATTAGCAACAGATGACATCTTAAAGTGGATCAACCATCATTACAGTGGATGTGTGTTGAAAAATGTCAGACTCGAAGCCAAAGTTCGTCTCAGTGTTTGTCATTCCTTTCCTTGCACTGCCCTCTAGTGGTGCTAATAATTGTGTTCCAAAATTACTTCCCCATGTTTACGCGTAAAAATAATATTTGGAAATTGTTAAAGGGCCCATATTATGCTATTTTCTGATCTATGCTGCTTCCTCATCACAAACATAACTGGAGTTGTATTTTGTTTCATTCACACATGATGCTTTTTATCTAGTTATGATGCTTTTTATCTTTATGCTTCTGTTTTATTTTTATTGTTCTGTAGCCGGAAGCCCGTCAAAATTTCGTTATCCTTGCATAATGACAATAAAGAATCTTGAATCTTGAATCGCATGTTTAGCACACAAAACCTGCATATTTAGGCTGCATTCTTCTCTCAAACTGAAAACACTCTGTTCCACCTTGTGATGTCATGTGGTAAAACAGGAACTGCTCCACTGTGTTTTAAACTCCTTCACTAGACTCATTTGGATGATTTCAGCCCTGGAATTTCCTATCTCTATTGAACTAAAGGTGAAATATAGCTGTTATCTTGAAAAGTACCGCGTCATGACATCACAAGGTGGAACAGAGCACTTTGAGCTTTGGAGATGGGGACACACTAATTCACTCACTCACTCAAACATGAGTGAGTGAATGAAACAGCACAATTAATTTTGCGTATTAAGAGGGCTGAATGCATGTGTTTTATTATTTAATTAAATATTAACTTTTAATAAAGTTAACTTTTAATAAAGTTAATATGGTTAACTTTATTAAATAAAGTTAACCATCTCGTGTCTTCATTGTCTCTCATCTTTGTATGAGGTGGGCAGTACCGTGAAGGGTCTTGCCCACACTGGCTTGCTCATTGCCCCCGTGCAGATCCTGTGGAACTTCCAGATACAGACTGACAGAATGGTGATGGTGAACCAACCAGACATAGTGGTGGTGGATAAACAACAGAACAAAGCTGTGGTGGTGGACATTGCAATACCAAGCGATGGTAACATCAGGAAAAAGGAACACGAGAAACTAGAGAAATACCAGGAGCTCAAGGAAGACCTGGAGAAGGCCTGGAAGGTGAAGGCATCAGCGGTCCCCGTGGTGATCGGAGCACTTGGGGCTGTAACCCCCAAACTGGAGGAGTGGCTACAGCAGATCCCAGGAAAAACATCAGACATCTCAGTCCAGAAAAGTGCAGTACTAGGAACAGCAAAGATACTGCGGAGAACTCTAAAGCTCCGAGGCCTCTGGTAGAGGACCCGAGCTGGATGAGGGTGAGAGACCAACCACCGTACACTGTACATGTACAGAATGGACATGAAGTTATGCAAGGTACATCAACAGGCATTGTACATGTAAAGAATTGTAAATATATTTATAAATAAATAAATTATTTGTTTGTTTGTTTTTGTAGGTAGATCATTATGACTTGGTCATTTTATAAGTAGCTTGCATGCTGAAAAAGTGTGAGCACCCTGGCTTAGTGTAAAATAACATTTGGAGTTCATGCACACAAGCTTGTTTACGATTCTCATGCCAGTGCCCAAAATGTCTGCACAACATTCCACCTAATGTTCTCACAGTTTATACTACCTCACCCATGGGAACCTTCTGGATTGGTCTAAAATAAATCAATTCCAAATTAGGATTTGTTTTTAATGACCAAAAGGAGATGGATAAATTACAACTTTGCTTTATTTTTGCTTTTTCAGCATGCATGTCTCTTCACATGCAGTAGTTCCCTCAACACATCCCCTTTTGCGTTTTTCTATGTTTCTTTTTTTAACCAGACATTTCTCTCTGATTGGCACAAAGGGTACCGATATGCAATAGGTCAGGAGTCTCCAACCTGTAGCTCGGGAGCTACCAGTAGCTTTTCATACCCTTCCAAGTAGCTCGCCAAAGGATTCAGTTCTCAGACAGCACAAGCTTTGGTCTCTCTGAGCCCCTGTCCTGTCTGCTGTGACCCACAGAGCTGCTACTGGCTTGTAAAATAGTCACCACGCGACAAGTACCATAGTCACATTTACTATATACTGTAGTGCCTTTCTACCTTCAAGCCACTTAATATTAAAGGGCCCATATTACACTGTATTCATCTATTTTCTGTAATGTTGTTTCCTCATCACAAACACCTGGAAATTAGTTAGTGTAAACACACAAATCCTGCATATTGCATATGCATCCTTGCATATTCAGCGTTCTTCTCTGGAATTGGCCATCTCTACTGAACAAATGGTAATGGTCAGGGAGCCAAAGTCTCAAAAGCTCAATAAAATGGGTTGAACCTGACATGGTCTGCTATACTTTTTATTTGGGTTTTTTTTTTTGTTAACTTTGAGCGTAAGGACCAATAATTGGAGGGTCTGCTCTGCCGGAAAAATCGCGAAATTTTTTTTGACATTTTTGGCCACTTTGGCTCCCCGACTATAAACGGTAGAAGGTAACATAAAACATAAACATAAATCATAAAAAATACTGCTTTGTCACATCACAAGGTGGAACAGAGCATTTTTGGAGATGTAGACAGACTTTGGGAATGTATGCAGACTAATAATGCAGGATTATCCAAACATCTCAGTCATCATTATCTTCATCATCATAATCATCATCATTGTTGTCATCTTCATTGTCTTCATCATCATCAGTTTCATCTTGTACATATGTATACAGTACAGTGGAGGAAATAAGTACTGTATTTGATCCATTGCTGATTTTGCAGGTTTGCCCTACTGACAAAGAAATGATGATGTCTCTAATTTTAATGGTAGGTTTATTTTAACATTGAGATATAGAATATAAAAAATGTATAAAATAAATTATTTGCATTTCATTATGTGAAATAACTGGCTCCCACAGACCAGTTAGACACTCCAAATCAACTCGTCACCTGAATTAAAGACTCTGTTTTAACTGTATAAAAGACCCCTGTCCACAGAATCAGTCAATCCAAACTCTCCAACATGGGAAAGACCAAAGAGCTGTCAAAGGATGTCAGGGACAAGACTGTAGACCTGCACAAGGCTGGAATGGGCTACAAAAGTAGCTCCTTCTAATCCTTAATCACTGTAAGGCGCTTTGTGTTACATTTTGTATGAAAAGCGCTTAATAAATATTGATTGATTGATTGACAAAACCATAAGTAAGAAGCTGGGTGTTAAGGAGACAACTGTTGCAACTGATGCAACTGTTCGAAATTTTAAAGGTCCCATGGCATGAAATTTTTTTCACTTTCTGTGGTTTTTGAATGTTAATGTGAGCTCCCCTACCCTGTTTAGAAAATGCAAATGCAGTTCCACCATTAAAATCCTGCAGTGCTCACAAGGTCCCCTGCTTAAGAAGGCACATGTGCAGGCCCGCCTGAAGTTTACCACTGAACACCTGAATGATTTAGAGAGTGATTGGGAAAAGGTGCTGTGGTCAGAGGAGACCAAAATCGAGCTCTTTGGCTCTTTGGCTCTTTGGCATTAACTCAACTCTCCATGTTTGGAGGAAGAGGAATGATTCAAAGACCTGGAGCACGAGGTAAGTCATGTTTGTCATGTTAAGTTAAATCCCAGTGGTGACTTTCTGTTGTCCTGTATTACTTTATGTATTTAATATCATGCAGTGGGAGTGTGGGGTCTTGTTAGCAGCACCATTCAGGGCCATAATGGGTGTTTTCACACCTCTGAACCTGACCTGGCTGCCCTATTGTTTTCTTTGTTTGTTTTGATTTAGGTTTGAGGATAGAGTTATAGATAGGAGACAAATTATGTCTGAGACCTCCATTTCTGTTCAAGGAAGGATTCTCTTTCTTGACAAAAATAGCCTCTCAAACCCATTCTTTTCTCTGGCCAAGACCTGTACCTCACTGTCCTCAAAGGAGTGCCCCCCTCACACTCCACTCCCACTGCATATTGAATAGGCCCACCTAAACTAACAGAAACTGAAAACAAATAGATGTAATAATTTCATAATAATTTCATTGTAGTTAGCTCCTCCCTGCAGAGTGTTATAAGCAGCGTTTCTCCTTTTTGTCATGGATTTTACCTGGACGACTGAGGGATTCTACACACCCTTGTTTTTTACTGAACCGCATCAAATTGATTTAAAATATATCATATCAAATTGTATTGAATTGAAAGTGCCCTGTTTCGAAAATGTATCACATCTTCTTAATGATACCCAGCCCTAGTAATAAATTTTAATTATTTTGTACTATTTGAGTGCCTCAGCTTTTTCAACTTACACAGTCTCGTCACACCCAAGTAGCACTCCTGGCCCCTAAATGTTTGCATAGTTGTTTTAATGATTTGGGCATGAGGTGCTCCAGTGTGGAGACAAACAGCCCTTCCCATTGTCCTGTACTTTCCACAGGGTCTGACACTGTCCTCTCATTAACTCTCTTCCGTCTCACTCACTTTTTATATCCTTTCCATGACTCCTGTGGAAACAGACAGGGAGCTTCCTGCGTTTGGGTCAACATCACAGACACCTTTCACTCATTTCAGGACATTTACAGCAAAAAGCCCCTTCTCTCGAATTTGTTTCCGGATGGTGGAGAATTATAACAATATAAGATAAAGTCTGTGTTTTTACTGTTATTATCTAACATGATCTAATTTTGCACATATAAGTCCTGGAGGATATAATGGGGGAAAAAAAATCTTTAAATGTTTAATTTATATATAAAAATTAATTATAAATTATATCTTATTTATATGGGCTGGTTTAAAACATAACAGTAGGTTTAGTGATCATTTGTACCACTTTGTATTGAGACTACGCACAAATATAAGAGGATACAGAGGATTTTCAGACAATATGAAATCCTGGTCTATTTCAAACACACAAATACTTTAAAGAAAGAAACTGGTCCACTCAAAGGACAAAACACCGAGCCACAAACAAAGCAATGTGGTCTACTCCATTCAGTGTAGTGAAGACTGCAGCGAGCGCTACACTAGAGAAACACAACAGTCACTTCACAAGAGGATGCACCAACGGGCGTGCCAGAGTGGACCTTCATCTGCCGTACATCTCCACCTAGAAACCAGGGGCCACTCCTTTGAGGACAGTGAGGTACAGATCTTAGCCAGGGAAAAGAACTGGTTTGAGAGGGGAGTTAAAGAGGCTATTTTTTGTCAAGAAAGAGAATCCTTCCTTGAACAGGAATGGAGGGGTCAGACACAATTTGTCTCCCATATATAATTCCATTCTCAAACCTAAATCAAAACAAACAAAGAAAAAATAGGAGTAGCCAGGTCCAGAGGTGTGAAAACACCCATTATGGTACTGAATGGGTATGCTAAACAAGACCCCAGACAGAAACTGAAAACTAAGGTGGGATAGTTTCATATTAATTTCATTGTAGTTAGCTCCTCCCTGCAGCTAGATATACTGTAAGCAGTGTCCACCAGCACTCTAGCCAGAACTGACGAAGCAGCTTCGATGAGCTGCGAAACATCTTCGACCAAATAAACTTTGTCCAGTTGACAAACTGAATTTCTCCTTTTACCATGGATTCTACCTGGATGACTGAGGGATTCTTCACACATCCTATAATATATAATATATAATAGAGGGTAAACCAAAAAAAGATGGAAATATCAACCAAGGAGCAATAAACCAGTGTCAGATGAGACATAATTATACAAATAAAAATAATGATAATAAATAAATGTATGTATAAATCAGATTTAAATAGAAAGTAGTAATAAAATATAGAATACACTATCAAATAAGATGTACAATCCCAGCTACAGTTATAGGGAGTATTATCTATTGCACAAAGGTGAGTTGTTGTACAGAAGCCAAATTCTTATACAGAGCTCTCAAGTCTCACACTTTGAGAGTGTGACACACGCAATTCGACGTGTTCACACGCTCACACGCCACACATGGTATTTCTCACGCTGAAATGTAGTTACGCAATTCAAGCGCAGCGCACAGCGCTTCTGTGCCCAGAAAATCGGTTAGATAATGCAGACACCGCGTGTTTTCAGCGAAAAAATGAGCACTAAACCTACTGTTATGTTTTAAACCAGCCCATATAAATAAGATATAATTTCTTTTTATATATAAATTAAACATTTAAAGATTTTTTTTTTCCCCCATTATATCCTCCAGGACTTATATGTGCAAAATTAGATCATGTTAGATAATAACAGTAAAAACACAGACCCCCAGATTTCAGCTTATATTGTTATAATTCTCCACCATCCGGAAACAAGTTCAGGAGAAGGGGGTTCTTCAACCAAATAAACTTTGTTCAATTGACAAATTGAATTTCTCCTTTTACCATTATATTTGATGAGTGAGCTACTGTACCCAAAACTTTCCCTTGTGGATCAATAAAGTTTGTCTAAGTCTAAGTCAATTTTTGTTCCCATTTCTACTCAGTGAAGACAAATACAGGTAAAGAGCTAATAATAATATCCGTTAATTATAGTCATTCAAAATAATATCCATTTCTAGTGGTTCTTGTGCGCCATATTCGTTGCCACCTACTGGACTGTATCAGAATTGCAACAAAAATGTGTTCTAAAATAAATCCTACAGAGAAGTTGACACTTAGTTATGCAAAGCACCTCATGAATTTCAGCAGTGCCCAAATTTCTGATAATATTTGTGTGAAATAAATATCCTGCTCAAATGTTCACGTAGCAAGATACACTTCAATATGTTGATGTTATGTACTTGTCTTCCCACTAGAGGGCAGACAGATCTCAGATAACTACTGTAATCACGTCACTTTCCATCAGTGTACAAGTATATAGATTCCTTATACTCCATGCTTCTACCCTCTACTTGGCCCTGTGTTTTTCCTCTTACTCTCTCTCTAGTCTGTGGCTTCACACTGACTGTAGCTGTTCTCAGTAAACTCCAGCTGCACTCAGGTTCTGGCCACAGAAACAGATGTTCACGAGCTGAGAGCAGGGTAAAGATGGTTGTTTACTATAAAGGCATGCTAATGTGTGTACAAGTTTTCTAAGAAAGCACCCACTATAGGAGGTGCTGTAAAAATGTATATGGGTATATGTCACGTTTTAGTCATGGTGTTTACTGTCTTGTTTATGAGATGTTTTATGTTCACTGTGGGCCTAGGGGGCTGCAATTTCAAATCCTGTGTGTGTAACCTGTACATATAATAATAATAATAATAATAATAATAATAATAATAATAATAATAATAATAATAATAATAATAATAATAATAATAATACATTTTATTTATAAAGCGCTTTTCAAGGCACTCAAAGACGCTGTACAGAAGGTAAAATCAGTAATAAAACAGGTAATAAAACAATAAACAATCAGACAAACCATTAAACATTAAGAACCATTAAAAGCAGTTTTAAAAAGGTGAGCAGTTTTTTTGAAGGTGGGGAGGTCAGAGCAGTCACGGATAGGTCGTGGGAGTCAGTTCCAGAGGGTGGGGGCAGCAATGGAGAAGGCTCTGTCGCCCCAGGTTCGGAGCTTGGTCCTGTAGGGGAGGGACAGAAGGTTGGCTTCCGAGGAACGGAGGGAGCGGGATGGGGTGTGGCAATGTTTTTTGACAATAAAGCTGACTTTGAACTTTGAACTGAACTAAAAATGAGACCTGTGTACAGACAAGCAAAAACACCATCCAGTCTATGCTATAATGGCTTGGCAGAAAGAACATTTGATTTTTTCCATACTAAAGATGCCATATTTTTATTATTTTTTACCACTGGATAACAAAAGCCTTTCACATTATTAAAAGTCCCATATTACATTATTTCTGATCAATGTTATAATATTTCCTCATCACAGACATATGTGGGGTTGTGTTTTGTTTAATTCACACATGTTTAACACATAAACAATGCATATTTAAGTTCTTCAGTCAAACTGAAAACACTGATCCACCTTCTGATGTCATGTGGTAATACAGGAAGTGCTCCACTGTGTTTTTAAATTCCACACACCTTCATTATCAAGTCATTTGGATAATTTCAGACCTGGGATTGCCAATCTCTACTCAACTAAAAGTAAAAGGTAGTTGTTACTTGAAAACTACCACTTCATGACATCACAAGGTGGAACAGAGCATTTTGATCTAGACCAGGGGTCTTCAATGTTTCTCAGGCCAGGGACCCCCAAACAGATGGCGAACTGGGCCAGGGACCCCCTACTATATATACGGCATAGAATTGTGTTTTATATTAAATTGATCTTAGTGTCATGTATAAACATTGCTACTCTGTTATGGTACATCCAATACAAGGAAATAATACACAGGTTAATACTGTATTTTCATGTTTGTTTGGGGTTTGTTTGTTTTTTAAAGATGGGCCGGATAGGCCCTACAGGGTGGATGTGCTACTGCAATTTTTAAACACAACTTGCATATAACACAGGCCTATTAAGATCGTTCACTGATTCAACCAAAAAACAAGTGCTTCTGCCATTTACACATACATCTTGCTCAAATACAGACCTATTCAAATAATGAACAATTAACACAAATCAAGTTAAGCTTTGATCATAACACATCAAGTTAAACTGTGCACATACATGAACATACAGGGGACAGTGAACCCCCAAGCCAACTGTGAATTCCCACTTCAGTGAGATGTCTGACCCTGATGAGTTGCACATAACATATCTTTTTTCATTTTAAGACATCAAAGAGGGTGGAGGGACAAGGGAGAAATTGATTGGGGAAAAATTTAAAAATATATTGTTTTTAAAATAATTAAAATATAATTATAAATATAATTATTATTTTAAAGTGAAATCAAAAGATTTTGCGACCCCCCCCCCTGCAGTACCTCCCCCCCTAGGGGTCGCGACCCCCCTGTTGAAGACCTCTGATCTAGACAGTCGAATAATAAAGGATTAGTCAAGCACATGTGAATGAGACAAAACACAACTCCAGGTATGTTTTTGAGGATGTAGTAGCATTATAACATGGCTTAAAGCTCACAAGAATCAATTTTGTGTAATATGGGGCCTTTACAAACATTTGACTACTGCCTATTCCTCTTGATATGAAACTGTAATTTTCTCCTTTTCAGCCGACTGTAACTAAAGATGTTGGTTACGCAAGGCATTGTTGAGTGAGTACGCACATTGCTCAGTAGTGCTTCCTTTGGCTTCTGCCATAATTATGACTCCTTTACGGTGCAATAGCTGTAATAATTCAGCAGTAAGAGTCTACTGTTATTGCACACTTACATTTACTACTGGAATTTTTAGTACTGTTGTTTACTCCTGTTATTGAATTTTACCCCCGTTGCACTGTTGTTTACTACTGTTATTGCACATTGACTACTGGAATTTTAGTACTGTTGTTTACTCCTGTTACTGCACTAGAATTACTACTGTTGCACATTTATTTTTATTTTATCTTAACTCCTATGCACATTCTACTGCACATGACCAAGTCACTGCTGTATCTTCCATTGCACATTTTTGATGCACACTGCACACTTTGGAAATCTGTATATAGTATAGGTTATTTGTTATTTATTATGTTGCACTGTTTTAAGATTTTAGATCGTAGACTTTAGTTTTAACTTTAGATCTCTGTCTTAGATAGTTTTTTGTTGTGTTTTGTCTTCATATTGTATTTTGTACACTGTCTTTTTGCACTACCTGGCCAGAGAGAAACAAAATTTCGATTCACTGTATGTTGAACACATATGGCAGAATTGACAATAAAGCTGACTTTGAACTTTGAACTTTGAACTTGAACTCTTATGGGGCGGGATAAACATGTGATTCTCAGATGAGGCTAGACAACAAAAAGGTGTGGTTGATGTCATGAATTCATTTGGATTACATATTGAATTTTATTTTCTTCAAAGTAAGATTTTAGCGTTTTAGAGGTATGGGCTGGTATGGCAGTTATCGCAAAAAAAAATCTAAGGAAAATGTAGAAATAGAAACACACATTTCTGGATAATTCATATGGGTTTTGTAGGGCATTATTTAAAACAAATAAATACATAAATAAATACATAAATAAATAAAAAGTTAGATGTCAAAGTTACAAGGGCAAACTGACATCTACAGGATGATCTGCTGTTCATGTGCTAACAGAGAAGCAGAAAAGCACGGCTGCCAATCTGGTAAACACAAAAATTGAATAAAAAATGAAAGACAAGGACAAAACCAAAGAAGTGCTCCAAATGCAACTGAGTCAAGGGCCTTAAAATCTTTGTCAGTGTAGAGCAATGTTTCCCAACCAGGGGTACAAGTACCCCTAGGGGTACGCGAGCACATTGCAGGGGGTACTCGGCAGTGTTGCTGCCAGGCAAGGGGAGAATTTTTTGAATTTTTGAATTCTAATTTGAGTAAATTTGAGTTAAAGAAAAGAGAGAAAATGCCTGAGAATTAAATTTTCAAATTAAGGGGATGAAATAAAATGATTTTCATTTAATAATCCGTTGTGTCACGTTGTTAACACATATGAGTGAGGGGGTACTCGAGGTATGACAAAAAGGCTCAGGGGGTACACAAGACAAAAAAGATTGGGAAACACTGGTGTAGAGAGAATGTAACGAGAGAAAGGAGAGCAAGGAGCTGTGATGGGAATACTTTATTTTGTATTTATTTTGCAATGTATTCTATTGCATTAGTAATAGAAGTAGTGTATAGCCTAGTGTATACGTTCACATCATGTTGCATTATATCTTAGTGTAAAAACATGATAATAATCAACACAGAGGGAGTCTATCAAGTTGTGTCCAGTGACCCGGTCCTGGACTGTTTACCAAACCTGGAAAAGCGTCTTCAGGAAACCAATAACCTTGCGGCTTTCCTCGTCAACATCAGAAAAGAGTTTATCACTTTAGCCCGAGATTAAAGCTGCATATGACTGGTTGGACTCATTTTGCTAAAACACAGTAAAATTCATTATACTGAAGATTTTACTAAAATGATAATACTTACAATGATAATAATTACATTAACAGTCCAACGCCAAAATGATGAAGTACCATGTATTTCTTTTAATTTAGGAAAGTAACTGTATTCTGATTCTAGCAGTCCTAGGGGCGAATCTGGGGCCGAGTTTCATATTAGGAATAGGAATTTATTAACGAGCAGAATAGTGAAATAAAAACACTGGGATCATGTAGAGCGGGTCAATATGAACATTTTAAGACCAAACTTCTCAATTCTCAATTTTTCAGTGTAAATTTAAATGGAAACAGAGTCAATGAAGCCGGAAGAGACCCTATGTTCATTTCCTTTTTGGAACACAGCGGCTAGAGGGTTAGCTACGTCCATTTATACAGTCTATGGTCAATACAATACAAATTTTGGTTGATTAAAACTCCATCGACTGATTAATTGATAAAATGATTACTGCGGCCCTACTTTTTTTTTTTAAATAAAACAAAATAGTTACTGTTTTGAGTACATACACTGCCTGACAAAAGTATTAGGACGATTGTGTATTTCTGAACTTTCATAAATAATGAAAACAAGATGTATTGTTAATGACAACAAATCAATTTATTGATATATTAAAGCAAATTTCATCATGTGTAAAGGCATATTATTGCAAAAATGGGGACTCATCGCAGTGTAGGTTTAACTCAGGTCTAAACCAGGACTAGACTAGGACTATCGTCCTAATACTTTTGTCAGGCAGTGTATAGTGATATGCAGGAATTTTCATTTTTATCATCTACAGTTGGGCACATAACTGTTTCCTTATGGGGATCCAATAAACACTTGGCGGGGGCGTCCTGAAATCATATTTTATTTTGAACATGAATCTTATGAATCAAATGAATCTCTATTGATTCCATTTTGCTCCATTTCGAGCAACTATGTAATTTGTGACCTATTTCACATGATACAGTAGAGTACAAAAGACATTTACACATACTAAAAGGTCCAGACACCATTACTGTTGAACCACCCTGACCTCATCACCACTGGGGCAGTTCCTGTAGCTCATTGGTTTTTCTGGATTACACATCTCTCTGTTTCTCCCTTTGGCCATGTTTGGTCACACTTTATTTGGTCTTTCTCAGCTCCTCTTGAGATGTTATCTTTTGTAATCCCTTCTTACTCATATAATCTCCCCCACTATTTGCAGCCATCTTCAGGAAGCACACCTTCCAAAATAAATATGATCTTAACATGTCCATGAACTATAACTACCTCATTTGTTTGACCACAAGGAAGAAACTCTCTTTAAACTATAAGTTGGTTAAGTGACAGAAACTGGTCTAGTTTACTGTTTAATAACGACATTGCCAAGATATTTTCTTCTGCCGGAAAACACTTAAATCTGAGGATCCAAAAAGGCATAGTTTGATGTGGAAATTTGAAGAAAAAACAATCTAAAATGCCCCATCCCACAAGCCACTCCTGTGCTGTGGGTTTTGATTCTGTTTTGCATTGTTTCAAATAATAATACATAATAAAGTGTATATAGTTATGAACAACCAGCAAACACGGTAACCAACCAGCCTTCACCTGCACCTATTTGTTAAAGGTACACTGTGTAGGATGGTGGCGCATTGGTGGATGGTGGGTATTGCAATTCCGGTTCTAGCTACGGCAGACCTCGAGGTTGTTAAACAGCAGTAATAAGTAGCAGAATCTCCCAGGACCCAGTAGGTGGCGGTATGCGCAAGCAACGTGTAACCCGCCATTAACGTGAAAGTGAAAGTGTGTGAAATCCACAGGCCAGTTCCGACAGCTATAAAGAAAACGGCGAAGGCGGAGCCCAAAATACAGTATGTCCTTCTGCGGCTCTCGTAATTAAAATGGCTGCCACTATATGCAGGTGAAATCGACTATATCTAAGTCCAACAGAATACTTTGATTTCATGATGGAAGTGAAAAGGCTTGGAAAACACTGTATTTTTGAATGGGTATCTTCAATTTCGGTAATTAACGGGTAAAAATCTTACACAGTGTACCTTTAACAGTTTGTGTTAGTTAGGTAGGCCTAAATACGCAGTGGGAGTGGAGTGTGGGGTCTTGTTAGCAGAACCATTCAGGGCCATAATGGGTGTTTTCACACCTCTGGACCTGACCTGGCTGCCCTATTGTTTTCTTTGTTTGTTTTGATTTAGGTTTGAGGATAGAGTTATAGATGGGAGACAAATGATGTCTGAGACCTCCATTTCTGTTCAAGGAAGGATTCTCTTTCTTGACAAAAATAGCCTCTTTAACTCCCCTCTCAAATCATTTCTTTTCTCTGGCCAAGATCTGTACCTCACTGTCCTCAAAGGAGTGGCCCGTGGCTTTTAGGTGGAGATGTACAGCAGATGAGGACAATCTGAACAAACAGGACAGGACAAATTGAATTTCTCCTTTTGCCATGGATTCTACCTGGACGACGGAGGGATTCTACACACATCTTACATAGGGGTGGCACGGTATATGTATTCTTATTGAACAGGCACTCGCTCGCTGACGTGCGCTATCCGCAGCTCCAGACACGGGCTTGCGTGGCCCGCACACCAGTAGAAGTTTAATACGAGACACGTACTTTTGTTTCTGAATATGGGACGATTCCATTTTTCAAGGGACGGTTGGCGACCCTAAACACTACTATATATTATATATATATATATATATATATATATATATATATATATATATATATATATATATATACTGTATATATATATACTGTATATATATATATATATATATATATATATATATATATATATATATATATATATATATATATATACATACAGCTGAACACAGTTTGTTATTGCAAAATGCACATGTTTAAAACAGCGTTATCTTGTTGATATTGTTGATATAGGCCAGGCCTATAGCTCATGTTCTTACTGAGCTATGTGAATGTAAACAATTTAAACAACAAGGTGGAGGAGCTTGTTGCGCTGACCCGACATCAGAGACAATTCCGGGACTGCAGTTTGATGTGCTTTTCTGAGACATGGCTAAATGGGAATATACCGGACAATGTAATCTCGCTGGACGGATTTACTATGAGGCGCGCAGACCGCACCGTGTCGGGGAGCGGGAAGACACGAGGAGGAGGACTTATCTTCTTCGTTAACGAACGCTGGTGCCACCCCGGGAATGTACACGTAAAACACCAGCTGTGCTCCCGGGACGTTGAACTGCTCGCTGTGGGTATGCGGCCGTACTATCTGTCCAGAGAAATTACACACATTATTGTGTTCTGTGTGTATATTCCTCCATCGGCGGATGGTGCAGCAGCATGCAAACAACTCCACAGCGTCGTTAATGAAATGATGATACGTCACCCGCGCGCCTCATTTCTGATCACTGGGGATTTTAATCATACATCTCTCTCCACTACTCTCCCCACATTCACCCAGTACGTCACTTTCCCCACGAGAGACAATAAGACTCTGGACTTGTTTTACGCCAACATCAAGGACGCTTACACCTCCGCCCCCCTCCCCCCGCTCGGACGCTCAGACCACTGTCTGGTGTACCTGCTCCCGCAATACACACCCAGGGTGCGGAAAGAACCTGTGCGGAAGCGGTCTGTGAAGCTTTGGACTCAGGAGGCCTGTGAGAGTCTGAGAGACTGTTTCCAGAACACTGACTGGGACATTTTCACTGACTCTCATGGAGACGACATCAACGGCCTGACCCATTGCATCACAGACTACATCAACTTCTGCGTGGAGAACACTGTGCCAACCAGAAGAGTACGGTGCTTCTCCAACAACCACCCCTGCGTCACCCCTGAGCTTAAAGCCCTCCTGAACCAGAAGAAAAGGGCTTTCAACTCAGGGGACAGAGAGGAGCAGAAAAGGGTCCAGAGAGAGCTCCAATGGAGGATCCGACGGGCCAAGAAGGACTATGGGAGGAGGATGGAGGAGCAGCTGGCCCAAAACAACGCACGGGGCATGTGGAGAGGACTGAGGAGCATGTCTGGTTTTGGACAGAGTGGCAGAGGGACAGCTGATGGCGATCAGCGCTGGGCGGACGAATTAAACTGTTATTTCAACAGGTTTGACTCGCCCCCCACCCCCTCTGCCCCTCTGCCGACTCCCTCCTCCTCTTCACACCTTCCCGGGCCAGTAGCCATACCCCCCTTCCCCCTCACACGGACTCAACCCAGCACTAGCACAGCACTGGCTGAGAGGAGGGTACTGGCCAAATTCATGTCCATTAAGGACGACACCTCTCACCCTCTGCACCGGACTTTAGAGGAGCTGAGCAGCTCCTTTAGCAGCCGACTAAGACACCCCCAGTGCAAGAAGGAGCGCTACCGCAGATCCTTCATCCCCACCGCCATCAGACTGTATAATTCTAACATATAGGCCAGACGTGCAATATCCTCCTTTTCATGTTGATGCTTGTTGTTACTATTATCATTATTACTATTTTCCATTATTATTATTATTACGTATTACTGTTTGTACTATTTATTACTTACTTTATCCCCTCCCTGCCTGCATGCACTTTTTTTTCCCTCTTGTCCAAATGTCCTGGAGCTACTGTGGCGAGTAAATTTCTCCTGTGTGAGATCAATAAAGGCTTATCTTATCTTATCTTATCTTAAACAAGTGTTTAGGTACTTGTGTGTATTGTATGTGAAGGTACCCATGTGATAAAACTTCACTGATGTACCCAGCTCAGTAACCAATCAGTATATCAATATATGACAACTCAATGTGGTGCTTGCGTGTTCACTTGTTTTACTTACAGGTTTTAAGTTGCAGCTATCTCAGCTGGAGATTTAAACAATAAAAAGCTGCCTTTGAGGACACTGTACCGAAAATGTACTGAACCGTGGGGTCTGAACCGAGGTACGTATCGTACCGTGAGTTTTGTGTACCGTGCCACCCCTAATATTACATCAATACATCTTTAAGGTTCAGGTATACTTTATTGTGCATTTGACCAATCCTTCATCGCAGCTGGGGCATCTCCTCAGGATCAGGCCCGTGCCCAGGGACCTATCTCCATGATCTTGTTGCTAGGCTTGGTCAGGACTACCGAAGCTGGAGGATATTACCTACTGTGCATGATTTGGGTTGATGGAGTAAACCAGTGCTCAGAAGAAACCTATCCAGATACAGGGAGAACATGAAAACTCCTTCTTGCACCTTCTTGCTGTGAAGTGTGAGTGCCACCGTAACATTCTATTCAAAACAAATACATCATGGAGGCAGGCCAAGCTGTGGACACCCCACCATGCTCCATAGTGCAAGAGTTGATTGAGATTGTTTTTAATCACTGTACAGCACTTTGTATTAAAACTTTTTTGGGATGAAAAGCGCTTTATAAATAAAGTTTGATTTATTGATTGATTGATTGATTGGTTGGAACATTTTTTGACTGAAAGCACATAGAAAAACCGAGACTCACTATGCATCTACCTAGCCTATATTTTTCATAGTGTATATGGGACATTTTACATCCCACCCATCAAATATTAAATAATCCACATACAAAATACTAAAACATACAGTTTCTGAGTGAATTTACTTGTCCTGAGACCAAATCTAAAAAAAACTAAGAGAAAAGAATGCTTGAAAAATGTTTTTATAATACCAAATAAGTCTGGGGTAACCCCCAAAATGCCATTTTTCTCTTGTCCCACCCCTCTAATGGCCAAATTGAATCTCAAATAAAACAGTTAAAATTGAATTGAAATTTCTTGTTTTTTCTATAATTTGTTTCATTGCCATCTCTTCTAACTGTGGGAACATTTGTTTTAATAGACATAATATTTCAAATAATAATTATTATTCATGGAACATGTGTCCCACAACATGCACGCAACCCTGTTACCAGAACATTTTTAGTCTGGTAGAAGAAGAAGAAAGCAGAACCACATGATCCCCTGGACTTGACATCATCAAACAGTTTTCCAAAAGAATAGGTAGAGCAAAGGTTTATCTTCGCTTCTATTTTTCATATTTTTATAACATCATTAGGCTTGATTGAATGTCTCACTCTACCTCATGCAACCCTGTTATGCAAATGATCAGAATAAGACAATTATTTTATTTTTTTCCTTTACGTATTTGCATAAATAATTTTTTCCTCTTGATTAGTAATAACAGCTAGCTAAACAGCCTAGCTTCTATTCCTGAGATAAAGCGAACATTAGCGCGATTTTGCAACCCTGTTACCTGGAACCCTGTTACCTGCAACCCTGTTACTGTGATTAGAGTAAATAAATAAATAAATAATTAAATCATATAATAAAAATTTTACTATTGACCGTCAGCTGAGCTAATCAAGCATTTAATAGTTTATTACCTATTATTGATGAATATGTAACAGAAAATCAGAAAACTGAAGGTTTATTTTTCAAGAATTTTAAAGCCAAAATGTCCTCCAATTCTCTTTATCTTATTTATCTATTTTAATTTTTTGCATACTCAGCAAGGGCAGCAAAGTAAGAATTTCATTGTACACAGACACATGTTTCTTTACTGTGCATATGACAATAAAAGCTTTGAATCTTGAATCTTCAAAAAACAGCTCAAAACTCACCTTTTCCTCATAGCCTATAGCCCCCGCACGTGACTGCTCCTCATTACTTGTTTTGTCTGTCCTGTTATTATTATTATTATTATTATTATTATTAGTAGTAGTAGTAGTAGTAGTAGTAGTAGTAGTAGTAGTAGTAGTAGTAGTAGTAGTAGTAGTATTAAAAGGCTGGTGTGTTTTGCCTGACTCCACCTCTCCAGTCTGAATTCACCTCTCTGCAGTAGTGTGAGTCTTACATATTCCAGGTTGATTAGAAGGAGTAATTTTCATGGAGTGTAAAACAGGAGGGGGGTGCACTGTAAACACCGCCTGTAGAGTGAGCTCATGTCTGCGCGTAGTACATATGGCACGCATCGAATCCAAGAGAAAACACGGTGAGGGCCGATCTGAGGGGCCCCGTGGACACCAGAGAGGGGCCAGTCTGAACACAGCTTGGTTTGGGACAGCTGGAGCGTGGAGAAGCCTGCTAACAGTGTATAGGTGAGGTACAGAGGAAGGACACCTGGTAGGAGTCTGTCTGGGGCAGCGTGCCTACAATAATACTGAGCTAAAGGAGAGAGGGAGAGAGAGGAGGAGGAGAAAAAGTGAAGAAAACAAAGGGAAAAGGGACTGTGATACAAAAAAGGGGAGGGGGCTCTCTGGAGGAATATCAAGAATTTGCCTTTTAAGGGGTACGGCCCCACTACTTTGAGTTTCAGCCACAGTATAATGCCAAAGTATTCAGACAGGAGATATAAACAACAGAAAGAATTTTTGCAGTGCAAAGTAACTCAAAACAAAGTACATACTATTTAACATCATGAATAAAGGAAGTTAAAGCCATAGTGGGGAACATTCCAGGTTGTGTGTGCTTAAAAACATCCATATACCAAACGCATCTTAATGCACAACTACACACTAACGATGCAATAGTTCCAGTGGATTGTCAAAACCATCTCCAGACTAAATTATAAGTTAAAGGTGGATGTTTTATGTTTTTCAATGGTAAATTATATATATATATATATATATATATATATATATATATATATATATATATATATATATATATATATATATATATATATATATATATATATATATATATTTTATAACTTTATTTAACCAGGGAAATCCCATTGAGATAAAAAAAAATAAAAAAAATAAAAAAACTCTTTTTCATGGGAGCCCTGGACAAGATGCAAAAATGCAACTAGATTAAAATACTAATGTAAATGTTAAATGTAAATGTAATTTCATTATTCCTCATTTGTTTACTTTAAAGGTTTTCGACCTACACCTACCCAGGGCTCTCAAGTCTCAAGCATTGAGAGTGTGACACACGCAATTCGACGTGTTCACACGCACACACGCCACACATGGCATCTCTCACGCTGATTGATTTATTTATTTATTTATTTTTTGTTCCCAGAAAATCGGTCTGTGTGGCTCAGTTTATGCAAGCACCGTGCGTTTTCAGCGAAAAAAACTCCCCCTGCTCCGGGCGCACGGTCCGAGCGAGGCCGGAGCAGACGCGCCGTCCCCCGGGCACGTCCTGAGCCTCAGTCCCGGTGCCACGTCTCCTCTGAGACGCACCGACTCCGGTCCCGGTGTCTCCGTCTGTGCATAACGTGTCCCCCCCTGACGGCTTACGCGCGGCCCAGAGCCGAACTGCCCATGGAGAGCCACGGTGAGCCGCGGTGAGACACGGGCCCGGTGCATTAACCAGACTCTTACATGAATCCGTTAAAAATGTCCCGCTTCCCCCCGCCCCGCTCCCTCCTCCCCGCCCCTCTCAGCGAGTGTCTAAGCGCACACTGCACTCTGTCAGTGATAAGGACAGCGACTGAATACGAGAAAAGACAAAACGGTGATGATAAAACAAACTGAGAACCATCAGGTAATAACTTCATTTTTATAACTCTCATTAGTTGCTTTGTAGTCTAAGTTTGCTCTTTAGACAAACAGGGCTCTCAACACGCAATTCGACGCTCACACGGCATTTCTCACGCAATTCAAGCGCCCCCCCCCCCCTCCTCTCGAAAAATTGTTCACTCCCTCCCCCCCGGGCCTCAGAAATTACAGTCTCACGCACGACCCCGCTCAAAACTTGAGAGCCCTGCCTACCTCTACCACTATTACACCTACCTACACCTATCCCTACCACTTCTACCACTAATACCCTTACCTCTACTTCTACTGCAACTACTGCAACTGCTACTGCCACGACTACTTCTACTACTACAACTACTACTACTGCTGAAGAAGAAGCTGAAAA
The DNA here is from genome assembly GCA_036785185.1 of Paratrypauchen microcephalus. NCBI lineage: Eukaryota > Metazoa > Chordata > Actinopteri > Gobiiformes > Gobiidae > Paratrypauchen > Paratrypauchen microcephalus. The sequence goes on along the minus strand of JAVJIX010000037.1, from coordinate 2,306,110 downwards.
AATTCAGTAAAAGTCTTAAAGCTGAGTTGAGCCTTGTGTCTGTTTCTGGGTTTTTCAAGTGAACCTGCATTCCTTAATTAAAGACTTGTTTACCTGCTTTACATGTTTCTGTAGCCTTCCTCAGAAGCGTCACGTGATGCTGTAGTGACCGTAGCCGTGTCTCAATTCTCAGAGTGCACAATTCAGAGTGTGGTTTTAAGGGCATGTACATCACATCCGGCGCGACGACTGCTGTCCCATTTCTTTTTTGTCCCATGCAGAATTAACAAGCGACATTTCCATGGAAATCAGGGCATGGACCAACTGCGTGAAAAAGCACACTTCGCTCACTCATATATCCCAGCGCAGGCTACTTCTTCTATGGGAGAAAATTGAGTCGGCGGCTGCATCTGGTAGTTGCGAGACCTGACACATTTCGCCGACGCCCATGCGGTCCGCGAAGTGCACTCAGGGCTGAGCATGTATGCACAGTCCTGACTGCAGTCTGAGCCCCCTTAAAGATCCCATGACATGGTACTTCTTGATGCTTTTATATGGCTCCTTAATGGTTCCCTAATACTGTAAATGAATCCTTCTTCAAAATCAACACTCAGTGCATGAGAAACAGAGATAAGATGAGAAAGAGTCATAAATGTCACTCTGGAACACTCCATTATGGGCGTTGTTGCTTTAATGCAAATGAGGAGGATAGAGATGGCCTATAGTAGGGGGTGGGGGCGTGGCCAAGCTCTCAGCTCCGCTCTGTGACCCACTTCCGTGTTTTTGCACGGGGGGAGAGATGAGAAGCCTTTCCACAGAAAATAAAATTAAACCACTGCTGTTTCAGATATCCACAGGCTCAGATAAAGGACTTCCGAGCCTAGAAACACTCGCAAGTTCCTCCAGGCAAATAAAAAAACGTATTTCGCATTGCGTAGCTCCTCCACAGTCCAAACTCTCTGGGCGTGATTTACAGAGACGCTGAGTACAGACAGACGAGGGTGGAACTGCATTTGCATTTCTTTTTTCGAGCTGACGTCAATAAGGTGCCTTGTTCAAAATCGCCCGTTTGAGCTCCGATTTTTTCTAACGCAGAAAAGGATCGTAAATGCTCAGTTTAGGCTAAACAGGGTAGGGGAGCTCACGTTAACGTTCAAAAACCTCAGAAAGTGAAAATTTCATGCCATGGGACCTTTCAAACCACGCTCCGAACTGTGCACTCTGAGAATTGAGACATGGCTCATGTCTTATCGCCTGCTTTCCTTGGTTTTGTCAAGACAGTAGAAGAAGCTTCTGCCCCCTACTGTCTGACTCTAGAACAGCATCCCATGTGTGATAGGGTGTTTGCTCCTTCGTCATGATTTATGCTCTTTGACTTTGTTTCCGGATGTTGGTGGCCTCTCTGATTCAGGTGTGATACTTGTACATCACGACACCATCACGTGATGCTTCCGACAAAGGCTACAGGAAGTAATGGAAACATGTAAAGCAGGTAAACTGTCCTTTCTGACTCAAAGAAATAGCTAATTCTAAGTTTATAACTGAAGACTAAATTATAATATAATAATAAATCTAGAACAGATTTTAAGATTTTACAGGTCACTTTTAAAGCTTGTTTAGGTCTTGCACCAAGCTACATTTCAGAACTTTTAACCCTGTACAAGCCCTCCCGCAGCCTTAGATCCTCAGGCAGGTAATTCCAAAACCAAGGTACTAAAAAGGCTAAAAAGGCTCAATCACCCTTTGTCCAGAGCCTGGACTTTGGAAAAGCTAATAGGGCCTGCCTGAGGATCTAAGGCTGCAGGAGGGCTTGTACAGGGTTAAAAGCTCCTTAATGTAACTTAGTGCAAGAAGCTTTAAAAGTGATCAGTAAAATCTTAAAATCTGTTCTAAAGCACAGACAGCCACTGAAGGGAAGCTAAAACCTATTGTGTTGATGTCTGTAAAAACCAGTGAGGAGTCATGCTGCGATGTTCTGAACCAGCTGGAGGCGGGAGATGGATTTGGTGTCAAGGCCAGAGAGGAGGGCGTTGCGATAGTCTAAACAGGAGAAGCGTGTGGATGACTTGTTCAAGATCAGGGGGGAGAGTTTGATTTTGCTAATTGTGTGGAGGTGGAGAAACCCCTAAGAAAACCCAAAGGAAGACCCCAAAAACATGCTCCAAAATTACTGAAAAATTTGGAATTTGAGAAAAAAAAATTCCTAAAAGATAAAATAATAATACTGGAAACTTAGTCTTTGGTCCAGCCATTCCTGAGCCATGTGAGACTTCCCTGTTGAAGGCACAGACTCCTTGACACACTAACAGTTGCAGGAGGGAGGAACAAAAATTGTATTTTTTCAGTGGGTAAAAATGACAAGTTGACTAAAATATTGTTTTCACCATGAGAATTCCCTTTGAAATCACAACTTTGTGATATTTATTCATAACCACTGCACTAAATAAGGATACACATTCCAGGACCACTCTTACTTACCTATTCTTTACATCCTCTTACATTAAATTCATTACATTCTTACATTCCTCTTTCACTATTGCCGGGTGAAAATCACCTGAAAGCCTGTAGGAAAAAGTGGGCTTTGGGGTAGGGAAACCTACACCTTCAAAGATGTCAAAAACAATGGTGAAGCTCCCCAGGGACCCATGACAATCAGAAAAACCCAACATATTAAAAATCATGTACCTAAATACTTTTGCTCGGGTGAAAATCACCTGACGATAGTGATCTAGGGTTAATACAGAGCATTATTCTGCACTCCAACCATCACAAAACACATTAATACATTCAGGCATCTGGGACTCAAACTGCCAACCTCACAAACAAAATTCTCCATCTCCAGAGCTTCTACAACAGCCACCCATGAATAGCCAATACTTTCTAATAAGTAAAATTGCATGATCAGGATTGACAGACTTATTCTAATCTCACAAGAATCCAGTTGCCACAATACACTACGCACAATTGCACTACAAAACCTAGTCACCCTCCTCTTCTAGGTCCCATTTTATATTAGTTACAGCAGATAAATGACCCAGTGTTTACCAGATCACCATCTACAGCCTTATAAAGAGGCAGAGCTCCGGGGTTCTGAGTCATCCTGTGCCGTCACTTGTTATGGTGGTGTCTCATTTGTTTTGTGGACAATACGGAGCATGTGCTAAAGAGCCCGCGCTCAGGAAGCAGCGGAGGGGAGTTGGGGAGGAGAAAGCCAAGAGAAGGGATAACAGAGGGGTGATTGTGTATGTTAAGAGTGAGGAAACCTAGAACGCACAGAGGAAGGAGCAGGGGAGCAGGGTCTGGAAGGGTATGGCTGGGAACTGGATGGAGTAAGTTAGGAGCAAGTTTGTAGAAAGTATTTTGCAAGTGAGAAAAGTTAGAGAATGTTGCAAGTGGAAGTTGTTATGGAATTTTAAAGTTAAGCAAAGGGGGGCAGGGCAGCTGCGTGTATCCTTCCTTTCGAATCGAGGCTGAACTCAAGCCAGGAAAAGGGGCAGGGCTCCGTTGGGGCTTCCAGCTGACAAAAACAGCAGTCCGGAGAGGAGCTGGAGAACACAGGCAGCAAGGAGCGCATAGCCAGGCCAGAGGAGCGCGGAGAGGGGAGGGAAGCTTCTCTCATGGGGTGCGTCCTGGGCTCCGACTGGTGCGGGGAGGAAGAGGTGCCGGTGACCCCCGTGGCGCGCAGCTCGTCCCTGAAGAGAAGGAGCGTGGAGAGGAGCGAGAGCGGGAGGATGAGGATGATGAAGGTGAGTGAGCGTGGGCTTTGAAACACATGTAGGCATTCTTAACATAACAGGAGGTTATAAAGGTTCACTTGTGGTCTCAGAGATGCTTTAAGATGTTTATGTTTCTGTATAAAGCAGAATGGTGTTATGCAAACATCACATATATTATATTATATCCCTGTGTGAAGATGTCAGTTATAAGCCCCTGAGTCTATATAAACATAGATATATTCTTTATATGCAGTTCTTTCGAAACTGACTGTTGAGAGGTTGTAATAGTATACCATAGGTTCAATGTTGCTTTGAAAGTCTTTCCTATTTTAAAAGGTCAAAGGTTGCCTTAGATGTCATGTGGACAGACATAACTATGTGTAATTAGTCCACATACCACATCCAAGTGATCCAACAAACTGCATTTACAAATCTTAAACCATAGCATCCCATATCAGCATAGCAATGATAGGAACATTAACCTGCAGGTGTTTTAATAATAATGCATTTGTTTTATATTGCACTTTTCCAGATGCTCAAATTCGCTTTACAATTTTGTGCATTGTTCATTCACTCTATTCTAAGCAACTATTGTAGTCACAGCTGCCCTGAGGCAGACTGACGGACACACAATCTGCACCATGGACCCCTACCAACACTTGCAAAACCACCATACCAGGCAATGAGGGTGAAGTGCCTTGCCACACTGTGACACCTGGAATTCTAAGGCCCAGCTTTGCTTAGCTTCTGAGATCAGGCTTTGACAAAAAGGTTTGGTCACAAGTTTTAAAGATGTAGCAGATTCTTCCAGTCTAGAGGCCAAAGGTCAGGTCAAATTAAGGCCACAGACATGGTCGTTATTAGATCCATATGATGACTACTTGCAGAGTTTCAACTAAAATGTGAATAATACAAGTGCAATAAAACAGTTGCTGGTTTGTAAATGCCACTGTAAGTCCAAGTTGGCAATGGAAAGAGACAGGAAGGACAGCTGTAAAACACAAGACAGACACACAATATTAAACTAAAATCTAAATCAATGATTACATAACTTGATGTGGTATATTGTGTACACGGCCTATACTCTGTGTCCAAGCCAATAATACACAGATTTTTCCTTGAATTCCTCCTCTGCTTTGTCATATGGTCTGTATGTGTGACTGACTGATGCTGATGAAAAGAACCCTTGTTGCACTCAGCTGCAATAACGCATCATACTATACTAAACAAGCTTTTGGGTCATTTAGCCTCTGCTTATCTGATTTTCATTTGGGGTCTTCATATTCTCAAACCACTGCCTTTTCTATGAATCGAGTGCTTTTACATTTGTCCATTGTTGAGAGCATTTATGAATTAAAGGTCCTACATTACGCAAAACTGACTCTTGTGAGCTTTGAGACATGTTATAAAGCTGTTACCTCCCCAAAAACATACCTGGAGTTTTGTTTCATTCACTCATTTTTGAATAATAATCCAATATTATTAGGCTGTCTTCATCCCCAAAGCTGAAAATGCTCCATCTCACCTTGTGATGTCATGTAGTGGTAGTTTTCAGGTTAACAGCTACCTTTTACCTTACATACCTTACATATTGCACATTGCATTCTACCTCGAAATTTCCTTCTTGTTGGAAATGTCTTATGTTTATTTATTGTTGATGAGTGTAGCTGTGTGTGTGTGCGTGTGCGTGCGTGCGTGTGTGTGTGTGTTTGCGTGTTATTAGTTTTTAGTTTAAATTGCACATTTGGTGTCTGGTGAAACGCAATTTCAATCCTCTGTGTAATGTCTGTTACGTAGTGAATTGACAATAAAGTACACTTTGACTTTGACTAACTTTTGTTTAGTAAACATTGGCAATTCCAGATCTGAAATCATCCAAATTCTTTTAGTGAAAGTGTATGGAGTTTAAAAACACAGTAGAGCACTTCCTGAATTACCTGTGTTTTTTTGTTTGAGAGAAAAACTCGGCCTAAATATGGAGGGTTTGTGTGGTAAACATGTGAATGAAACAAAACACAACTGTGTTTTTGATGAGGAAACATTATAACATAGATCAGAAAATAGCGTAATATGGGCCCTTTAAATCTATTCTTAATTCTATGTCATTAGTTGATGTTGCTTTTATGAAGTCAGTTGAATACTCCGTGCTTGGCCTTGGTCTTGGCTGGCTTTTGAACAGTATCATCACAACTGAATGACTGTTTGTCGATCTATGAATAATGGTGCAGTTGAGTATTTAAGTTGGACTGAGGCCTTGGGGTTAAAAGTGATGTAGCTCCTCATGGCTAAACTAGCACCATTGCGCAGATACAATGAGAGTGTTGTGCCCTCTGTGCTCGCCACTGCAGACCAATTAACATAGTGTAAACAGAGGCTGGTGGCATCAGGAGAGACATTAAAAGACCTGACCATTGACCCCAACCCCAGATCACCTTTTAGACGCTTCACTACCTGTACTCATACCCAACTGTGGCTATTCACTTTCACATTATTTGCCTACGCTGCTTGGAAAACATGCAATTAAGATGTACATCCAAATTTACAACTTTCAGTCAGGAGCATACATTGTATATCCTGGGACCTGAAGAAAAAAGTGAATTTAAATTAGTGCTGTCAGGCGATTAAAAAAATAATCTAATTTAATTACAGGATTTGTAATTAATGAATCTAATTATTCCCATTTTAAGAGTGTGTGAGAGAGAGATTGTGAGCGAGCGAGCAAACGAACCCACTTTGCAATTGAGTTTGTCAGTTTTCAAGTGGTCGCTTTGCTCATTCGTTTCTCAAAATCTGCGAGCGTGGTTTGGTGATTTGGTGAAGTTCGCTCACGCTCGCACTATCACCGGTAACAATGGAACTTGTCCGGACGTGTTTATCGTTCAAATGATCTGTCAGGCTGGAGCACCTTCGGTGATCGGAAAATTCTTTTTGACAAAAGCTCCAAATCACCGCGTTCTTGTTGATCGTCCCGTCTTCATTCTTTTTATAAATAAACTTACCGTTCAAAGGCCCGAGCAGCGATTTGCTCACCGCACACCAAATTTAAAATGCGCGTGCATTGAATTGCCACTCATAATTAATTGTGTTAATTCTTATAATGCGTTAACTTGCGGTGTAATTAATTAATCTAATTAACGCGTTAAACTGACAGCCCTAATGAACACAACAAATGAATGGGCCGGGTAGGAGGATATACCGTATACTGTAAATGAACATAGCTAATCTGCTAGAAGCCGCATTCCAAACAGGAAGTGAGCGTGGTCGTGCTTCCAGCTCCATCAACTTCCGCTCCAATTGACTTTACAATGAAAAACTGTCAGCTCTTTCTTTGTAATTGTTGCTGTGCGCCCATCATTTTGGTCTTAAAATGTTTGTATGAACCCGCTCTACATGATCCTGGTGTTCATATTTTGCGTTTGGTCCATAAATAAATTGCTGAACTCCGCTCCAAATTCACCCCATAACTGCTAGCCCTGGTGAACTTCATTTGACTGGGTATGGGTGACGTCACACTCCCTTAGTGCACTTCTTTATACAGTCTATGATCAGGAGTCAGGACATCTACTCAGTACACACCACATATCGCTGGCCTCTTCCAAGAAAGCATCGTCAATCAAGTCATTGTTACGTAAGTGCTCGGAACTTCAAAAATACCACACAAATCTTTTGGCTACTGATACACAAAGTACAATTGTATTAGTTATGCCAGAAATTATTTGGACACGGTAGCGCACACAAGACGTGAATAACAAACAGCAAAAATATAAATGGTAATAAGAAATTCAAGGAACAAAAGTAGCAAGAGACTGGTGTTAAATAAAGCATAATTACACAGTTGTATATGTACACGGGGGAGTTGTTGTACAGTTGTAGGGAGTATTATCTATTACATAAGGGCGAGTTGTTGTACAGTTATAGAGAGTATTATCTATTATGTAAGGGCAAGTTGTTGTACAGTTGTATTACATAAGGGCGAGTTGTCGTGCAGTAGTAGGGAGTATTATCTGTTACATCATGGTGAGTTGTTGTACAGTTATAGGGAGTATTATCTATTACATAAGGGCAAGTTGTTGTACAGTTGTAGGGAGTATGGTATGACTGTTTTTATTGCAGTTTATCATGCCGTCCTAGTCCCTGGTTTGATGCCTGTTTTTGAGTCCCAGAGCTCAGAATCACATGTTGGCCAGCGTGGGAACATCTACCACCAACTGACCCTCTGCACGGCTGTGGGAACCGCTCCAATCCCACCGGCTGTGCAAGATGGTCCCAGCTTTGTATGGTCATTTTTGGAATCTTATTTTCACGTGTTGTTTATCACATTCCCGTGGTGCATTTCACTTATAGCACAGGGGTGTGAGATGCTTTCTGCAGTTATATTTATTGTACGATGCTGTCTGGTATAAGGCTGCAAACTTGTATCATCAACAGTGGTGGAAGAAGTACTCAGTTTTCCTGCTAAAGTAAAAAGAAGAAAAAAAATACTGAAGTAAAAGTATCACATAAAAAAAATCTGCGTAGGTAAAAGTATCAAAGCTTAAAAATGTATTTAAAGAGTAAAAAGTTAAAGTATTTTGCACAATTTTGAGGTCTAATAAAGCTGTGTAGTGATTTTGATTTATGATGATTTTGATTTGATTTATGATTTTAAGATTTATGGTGAATTTTGATCAACACAAACAAATGAATTTCTATATTTTTTTTACCATCTCTTTTATTTGTGCATTTTTGTTTTGCGCAAACTACGAACGTGTTGAAAATAAACTGCCCAGACGTTTCAGCAGGTCTCAAACTCTAATAAAAATACGAAATACAGCTACCTGTTCTCAAATGTAGTGAAGTAAAAGAAAAAAGTACACACTTTGAATTGCACTTAAGTACAGTACAGATACCTAACATTTTTACTTAAGTATATCACTTTAGGATATTTACTTTGTTACGTTCCACCATTGAATTTCAGGAGTTAATAGTACATGTACATTTGACCAGGACCAAGCTGCAGAACTGGGGAAAAAAACTAAAACTTGGCAAAAGTCATAGTCCACGTGCAGCGCTCAGTCATTACATAATTTGTTTATGTCTGAATGAGAAACAAGGAGAGGGGATGTTAGGGGCTGTATACTGTATATATGTCTATGCAACAACAACATGGTGCAATGATTCTTTTTTTTTTTTTTAGCTTTAACTGTTTTTTTTAATGTTTATATACACAACTGTGGGAGAATAACTCAGCCTATCAGTAATTAAAGTTCCTATACAGTGGTACCTCACCTTACGAAATTAATTCGTTCCAGAAGTGGTTTCGTAACGTGCATTTTTCGTAAGTTGAGTAGCTATTTCAATGGAAAAGGCCTGATTCGTTCCAAGTTTTTTTTTTATAGTGTAACACTGTGTCCTGCGTAGAGACTGTAGACCCAGGACTAAACGTGGACTATACCAGTCTAGACCAAGGTCTAAACCTGGACTGGACCAGGTCTAGACCTGGACTAAACCAGGACTGGACCAGGACTAAGCCTGGACTAAACCAGGTGGATTAAAGCGCCGGGTCTATTTCCTGGTTTCGTTTCGAGTCATGGCTGAGGCGAGCAGCGAGGAGGGGATGTGCCTCGGGACCGCACGCAGTCTGAGCGCATGAACGAACGCATGCAAGAGCCGCGGTGGTCTAATCCTGGTTTAGACCTGGTTCAGACCTGGTTTAGACCTGGTTTAGACCTGGCACGGTTTGAGCACGGGTCTAGTGCTCGCAGCCCCGCGCCGGGTCATGCTGCGTTATCACACACGTGTCCGCGCGCACACACACCACCCTCCCCCTTCCCCCCACGCTTCACTATTAATACATTTTGTTGAAAATCTATGAAAGTTTGAGTGTTTAAATGAGAGAGAAATGTGAGAAAAGTTTAAATCCAGTCTGAGAAAAGCGTATAATGTGTGTGGCTAAGCGCGCATTATTTTTGAGATTTCGCGATTCGTAACTTGAATTTTCTTTAGAGACCAAAATTTTACGTGAAGGCGTTTCGTAACTTGAAATTTTCGTTTGTTGGGTCTTTCGTAAGGTGAGGTACCACTGTATTACATAAAATTGACTCTTGTGTTAAGAATGTTAGAATGTTGTTACTTGACCTGGAAGTGTGTTTTGTTTCAGTCACACCTGTTTGAGTAATCCTTTATATTACTCTTTCACAAGGTGGAAAAGAGTGATTTCCGTTTGAGAGAAGAACTCAGCCTAAATATGCAGGGTTTGTGTGTTCAACATGTGTGAATGAAATAAAACACAACTCCTCCGGGTATGTTTGTGATGAGGAAACAACATTATAACATAGGTCAGAAAACAGCGTGAAATGGGCCCTTTAACCAACTCAGCAAACTATTAGAGGATGCAAAACAAAGAAACTGGCAGTGATGAGAGTGAAGAGAAGGGAAATCCAATACAGGCTCATTCAGTGATCTGTTTGTGTATCATGCAATTAGCGTTTTTAGTGCAAAAAAAAAATAATTGTCTGTGTTTTTAATGTCTTTGATGAGGATAGGAGATCAGGATTGTATGCAGAGAACAATTCCCTATTCATGTGTTTCAGCTTGTTGTTTATACACACCATTTTTGTAGTTATCAAGGTTCAAAAGATCTAATATTTCGTTTGGCATTACTAATTTCTGTAGGCGCTAATTTTCACTCTGAATAGATACTGTATATTTACTATATACTGTAAAAAAGATCCTTGTCTCCTCAACAGAGCATTGATTGTTGTATAAACAGTAAGCAGTACTGTAAGTATAAACTATGACAACACTATCACAGCTATAACATCATTGACTGGCACTGAGTTAGTTCAGCCGTGTAATTTAAAAAGGAACTCATAGACATTGGATACCAGCTCCAATTATCGGTTTCGAGCGACTTTCATTGTGTATACAGTGGCCCCTCGCTATATCGCGGTTCACTTTTCGAGGCCTCGCTGTTTCACTTTTTTTTTTTTCTTTTTTTTTTTTTATAGTGTATCAACATTGTGTTCTGCATCCTGATTGGCTAAGGGACTGTAGATCTTTGCCGGTTTGTCAGTCCTTCTCCTCCATGCCGTATCTCCTGTACAGAACAGAATGTATTCAGTTTGCCAGATTTATACAGATGTTATAGAGGAGGGACACAGGAAGGGCGGCTCCGGGAGTCCGGCTGGATGTGCGAGGGGCGTGGAGACATGAGTCACTGGATCCGTAGGAAGCAGGACTAAGACCAGACCGGGATTAGACCAGGACTAACCCATGAGGACCAGACCGGGACCAGACCGGGACCAGACCGGGACTAGACCGAGACTAGACCAGGACTAGACCAGGACTAAACGTGGACTAAACCAGGTCAAAACCAGGACTAAACCAGGTCTAAACCAGGTCTAAACCTGGACTAAACCAGGACAAGACCAGGTCTAAACCTGGACTAAACCAGGACTAGACCAGGTCTAAACCAGGATTAAACCACCGCATGCGGCTCTTTGCCTGGTTTCGTGCGGCGTTCATGTCGAGGTTTGATGTGCATGTTCGCTTCGTGGCTCGGACTGCGTCGTTAGTCCTGGACGCAGTCCCGAGGGGGAGGAACGGTCCGGACACTGCCGGCGGTCTCGTGCTCGCAGCCCTGGGTGGGACGCGCAGCCTCCCGCCAGTCATGCTGCTCTATCACAGATTTGACCACGATGAGCGGGTGCACGTATCCGCTTCACTATTAATACATTTTGTTAAAAATCTACGAAAGTTTGATTGCTTAAACGAGAGAGAAATGTGACAAAATGTTTATTCCAGTCTGAGAAAAGTGTATAAGTGGAGAGGCGTTAAAGAGCTGCCTTAAGGTCCCATGGCATGAAATTTTCACTTTCTGAGGTTTTTGAACGTTAATGTGAGCTCCCCTACCCTGTTTAGGGTTATTGTGGGTTATTTTTAGAATGTAACCCCCGAGATAAACAAGGGACCACTGTATATGGTTGTATGTGCCACCCCTACTGCAATATCTGAGCAAGACTTGCAATAACCTTTGGTAACTAATGTGTAGTACTGGCTGTAGAGGACTTTTTTGGGTTTTTTTTTTTTGGCACTATATTTTTTTTCTGTACTGTGTTGTATATATCGTATTTAAATGTCTGCACTGAAGTGAGATGCTTGCAATCTCATTATGAGCATGTATGATGTAAATTGTACATATGAATAGTGACAATAAAAGGCATTCTATTCTATTCCATTCTACTGTGTAACTTTTCTAGTGGAGGGTCCACCATCTGCTTGTCTCCATGGAGATGTTGTTGCTTTGTCTGAAATATCCCAGTGTGGCATTAAACGTAACCATATTGAATTAACTCAATAATATGGGTTTTTATTCACTTAAAAACTTGCATTCCTACTGTCGGTGGGCTTGCTTCACCACAGATCTGACATGTAACTTGGCCCAATGGCGTCACCTGCTGTCTCTGTGGAGATAAATAAGTGTAGTGCCATTCTGTGGAACATTCCAGGCAACATCACCATGGAGAGAAGCTGGGGATGGACCCTCCACCAGAAAAGTTACACAGTGCATCTTTACTACAGTATTTTACTACATTTACTTTGTTACGCTCTACCACTGGTCTCATGTGATACACATTAATTTCAAATCCAAAACTGGTACAAACTCAAACTGTTTAATCTGACCATGGCCCGCAACTTGTCTCCAAACACTGTTGTCATCTCTTAAGGATCAGTAAACAGACTTTTTTTGAACAAAATTCCAGTAAATGCAATCCATCCCAGAGGAACTTTTAGACTGAGCTTCATATGGTTCTTCTTAAAAAGGAAAGCGCCAAACTCTGAAGTATGAGTCCATGTGGGATAAATCAAGGCAGGGCAGGCTCAGACTGAAGTCATGAAACTGCCATCACTACCATCATTAGTGCTGAGGAATAGTTTTCTGATTACAGTTTGTAAGTCTAACCATCATCAATAACAGCGCACAATCTTCATTATTTAAACTACTAGAGTATATTTACGCATTCGCCATGAGATGTTTATCTAAGGCTGTTTCCGAACCCATCTTTAAAGGGCTCGTATTGCGCTATTTTCTGATCTACGCTATAATGCTGTTTCCTCGTCACAAACATACCTGGAGTTGTGTTTTGGTTCATTCACACATGTTTAACACACAAATCCTGCATATTTTGGCTGTGTTCTTCTATCAAACAGAAAATGCTCCACTTTGTAATGTCATATGATAATACAGGAAGTGCTTCGCTGTGCTTTTAAACTCCAGACACATTCATTAGAATAAGTTTGGATCATTTCAACCCTGGAAACTGAAGAAAAGGTAAAAGGTAGCTGTTAACATGAAAACTACCGCTTCAAGGTGGAAAAGAGCATTTTGAGTTTTGGAGATGTAGACAGGCTAATAATGCTGGATTACTCAAACATGTGTGGATGAAATAAAACACAATTCCAGGTATGTTTTGGATGAGGTAACAACATTCAAAAGGTGCACTACGTAACTTTTCTGGTGGAGGATGCGCAACAAACATGTCTCCATAGAGATATTTTTGTTTTGTTGGATTGTTCTACAGTTCTACAGACTTATACTATTATATTATTATATTATGTGCAATACGAAATTCATTTGAGCAGTATTACCACCTGTGAAATACCCTGCTTACACCTTATTTAATCCTACCTGTACCTTTGTATTTTATTATATTTTATTACATATTTTTTATTATATTGTTTACTTTTTCCCTTGTATTTTTATTGTATGCTTTAATACTTCTTGACTATCTTAGCGAGTCAGCGGGTTCTTCTGATCCTAAGCATTTCATTTTTGTTGACCTTGTGTTGATCCTGCATATGACAACTAAACAATCTTGAATCTTGAATCTTGAACCTTGAATCAGTATGGCATTAAACTCATCCATCAAAAAGTCATTTCATTTCACGTTCTTTCTTACGGTAGTGAGGTCTCCATAGATCTGACCTGTAACTTGACCTTGTAGCATCTCTGACTTGTGTCCATTAAAGGAAAAAAGTCACACCGTGGAACATCCCTGACAAAGAAATCACCTCTCCATGGAGACAAGATGATAACAGGACTATACTTGTCACGATAATTATATATTGTGACAAGTCTATATCTATTGTATCGACTTGCATATTAAAATATATTTTAGCTCAGTATTTATTGTGTGCAGATTTTCTTTGCAATAATAGGGAGAGACACAAAAGGAGAAATTCATTTTGTCAACTGGACAAAAGTTTATTTGGTTGAATACATTTTGCAGCTCATCCAAGCTGCTTCTTCAGTTCTGGTCAGACACTGGTGGACACTTTTCAAAGTAATTTTCAATTTCCAAATAAACTTTTGTCCAGTTCACAAATTTAATTTCTCCTTTTGCCGTGGATTCTACCTGGACGACTGCGGGATTCTACACACAATAAGTTATTTCAGTTAATTCTGCTATTTATATTTTGCAGCTCATGTGTTTTAATTATACTGTATATTTAAAAAGTTTTACTGGGATCATCCTGCTTTATTGTTATCGTGTCAGTGGCATGAAATAGTAGTAGTGGTAAAGTAGTGGTAATATAATTTATCGTGATATTTCTCTGTAGCAATGTATCGCATTTCAAAGTTTGTTACCGTGACAGGCCTAGACAGAACCTCAGTCAGAAACGTTACTCTACATAGTGCAGCTTTAACAAGTCTGTATGGGACAAGGGACTGTCAGGCTGTTATTTTCCATAGCAAATCTAAGTACCGGTTCACATGGTTTGAAAATATAGTTTTTTTTTGCATACAACCACGTTTATATTGGCCATGACCAAAGGAACCACCGTGCACCACAGGCATTCTCTGTGAACACACACCCAACACAGGAAACAACACCGACCAGTCAGGGTTAAAAACAGAAATCCTTTCAGAGCCAGAAATAGATTTTTAAAAATAAATAAATAAGGAAAATGCAGTCAGTTTCTTGTTTATGGCATTCTACATGTTTATCTGTTAGAGTGAGGATGTTGATGCAGATTCCAGAGTGTTTCGGACACTGATAGGAGGACCACATGACTGGGAGTTGTTGTTGTGTAGTGGTACATGAAAGCCGATCAAGGGAAACAAATAAACAAACAGGGAAAGACATAAACTATTTCCTCTCACAGCGAGTTTGAGAAATGTTCCAACAAATCTGAGCAACGCCCTTAAAAAAAGAAAGAAAAAAGTATGCAGTACCACATTTTTCCCTTCAAAAATGTCCACTTGATGTTTGTCCAGCTCACAAGAGACCTGTCCAGGAAATGTGTTTAGGATTTTGGATGGTACAGAGTTTATGAACAGCGTTCCCTCTGTACGCTGGCGGTCTCACCATTTTTGCTTTTAACAGCTGTGCCTTATCAGATTCTGGCCAACCATTTTTCTACCCAGTCCCTAATAAAGCTACATAACCCCCCACCCCTCGCTTCCTCTCGGGTCCTTCTGAGAGTGGCCCAGTCTTTCCCAAGTCGAGTTTCTTCTTCTCTGGAAAAAAGAAGCACACCTGGTACCTGACTTTATGTGGTGCAGCGTGGAGGCTATACCTATAAGACAAGGGAGAGTGACTTATGTGAAGTGAGAAATACACTGACCATTCACAGGAATAACACCAGAAAAATGTCTATAGAGAATTGTTAAAAGAACTAAACTGATGTCTGCAAATCTTGTAAAAAAGAGAGTGACAAGATAACATTCACATCTTGATTCCCCATTGCTATTACTACTACTACTGCTACTGCTGCTGTCAATCAGTGCTCTGTCTTTGCACATGTAAAGACATAGCACAAATAATCACTGATGGTGTACAAACTGAAAATGTAGCTGAAAATAAATTCCTAGGAGTAATTATGGACAGCAAATTATCATAGAAAGCCCACATCCGGAACATAAAAACAAAACTAGCCAAAAACCTCTCAATTGTAAATAAAGCTGAGCAAATCCTTGATCACAATGCCCTTCGTATTCTATATTGGTCATTGATTCTTCCCTATTTTACATATTGTGTTGAAGTATGGGGTAATAATTACCAGTGTTCAACTAATCCACTATTTCTTCTGAAAAAAGAGCCGTGCGGATCATTCACGAGGTCGGCTTCTTAGAACACACTCATGATCTTTTTATTCAGTCAAAGTTATTAAAATTGAATGACCTTGTAAAATATTATACAGTGATTATGCTTTTTAAAGCATTTAATAAACAACTGCCAAAAAATCTGCAAAAGTGTTTTGCTCTTAAAGAGAACATTTATAATTTGAGAAGTTATGGAAACTTCATTTTGCCTAATGTTAGAAGCACTGGTAAAAGTTTCTGTGTGACTGTATGTGGGGTAAAAATGTGGAATGCTCTGGATTTGCAGCAAAAGCTCTGCCAAAATATTCACAAATTTAAGTTCTTGTACAAAGACATGGTCTGGTCTGAATACAGAGAGACGAGTTTGAATGAACTGTCAAATAGCACTTTTCTGTATCAGTTTTGTGCTTTGGTCTCTGCTGTTGTCTCACCATCGTTGGTTTTATGTATGTGTGTTATTGTATTTGTGCTTCTATTGTTGGTATTTTTTGTGCTTATCATCGCTGGTATTTTTACTTGTTGCGGTCTTTAAATGTTCCTAATTGAAACACCTTATGTGTAATTTATTGTCCCTGATCAAAAGGTTTTTTTTTTGTTTTTTGGGGGTTTTTTTTGTACAAGAATGGAATTTGCCTTTTTTTTATTTTTGTGTTTTTCAACTTTATTTTATTTATTTATATATTTATTTCAGGGACAGTGCACATTAATAAACATTTGCATGTAAATATGCCAGAATTAGCCTGAGGGCTATTTTTCATCTGTTGTCCCGGACAGGTGTAACATGTCAAATCTACAGGAAGTAAAATAGAATAAAATAGAATAAAAACAGGGTTAATATTTACACTCTAAAATCCTTCTTACATACAGTCACATACAGCTCCATGCAATTCTATACAGACATAAAACCACATTCCGCCACATACATTCATTTCCAGCCACAAACACTATATAACGTTAAGAGCATCACATACACATACATACAGATTCATACAATCAAAGTCAAACAACAGTAACACACAAGAGGCAGGATAGCGACAGGGGCATTGGGAGGTGGATGTTAGTGGTGACAGGACTGACTCTCAATTAACCATTTCTTTAAGTGGAATTTAAATGAGGTGTAAGTGGGGAGGTTTCTGATTGTGGTGGGGGTGGTGTTCCAGTCATGGGCAGCTTGCACAGAGAAGGAGGTTTGGCCAAAGAGACTTTTTCTGAGGGGGATGATACAGTCCCCTCTCAATGCCCCTCTGGTTCTGCTGTGTTCTGACGTCCTGATGTGAAGAAACTGTGTGAGTGGAGGAGATGACAAGCCATGAATGATTTTATATATGAGACACAGATGAGCAAATTTGACCAGGTTTTCCCTGAACTGAACTGAAAAGTAAACTAAATCAATAATTCAATACGTTTTCTTCTTCCCACTCCTTTTTGAGCAAAAAAAATATATATATATATCTATTTGACTGTATATTGGTTACATGTATTTATTTCCTTGTGCTGACCTGCTCGAAATGAATAAATAAATGAAATGAAATGAAATGAAAAATGAAATAAGTAGGATGTGTTCATATGGCCCACGAGAGCCCCCCATAATGCCCATCATGTTATTATAATGACAACGAATGTTTAGAAAGTGTCTTGCGTTGTCCTCACAAAGCAAAAATGCCCCTTCTGTCAATTGTAACCTTTTGGCCATGTTGCAAGAATTAAACATATCTACTTCAATGACAAGCAGACCAAATTACAGGTCAGATCTGCGGAGGGAAAAGCCCTCTCATAGTAAGTCAAAGTCAAAATCAACTTTATTGTCAATTCTGCCATATGTGTTCAAAATACAGTGAATTGAAATTTCGTTTCTCCCTGGCCAAACAGTGCAAAAAAGACAGTGTAGAAAATACAATATAAAGACAATACAAAAACGTGGTGCAAAGAATAAATAAATACCTATTTACAGATGTCCAAAAATGTGTAAGAATGCAAGTTTTAAGCAATAATGATAATAATAATAATAAAGTGTAATGTAATATCGTAGAATTTTCCAGGAAAAACAAGGAGACAATAGGTAGGACTCTCCACCCGAAAGTTACATTGTGCAAAACTTTGATGTTAAAACTTCAAATCTGTGCGTTTCATGTTGAGTTGAACATACATGACCCTCCCCCTCTCCCTGACTCACCCCTCATTCCAGCCCCGAGCTCCACTTCCTGTCTCTCATGGACCCTCACTATTTTCTTAGTCTCACATGTGCCCCCCTTTAGCCTCTCCTATTACCTTTTCACCTTACCACTCCTTTACTTCGACGTATTCCCCAAACCAGTGCTGTCTCTCTCTCTCTTTCCTCTTTATCCTATATCCAGCTGTCTGAAAGAACAAAAAAGCACGTGAATCAACACATAATCGAACGTAATCTACACATCTCGTTACATCAGTTTCATGTTTCGTGAGCCAGAAATACCTCATTTAAAGCACACGAATTGGCTGCATTACCAAACATACAGTGAGGCTTGGGGGATTACTCATAATGAATACATCATTGGGAACAGTTTTGTCCATTGATTGATTTGGCTATGTAAACTTGTATTATTTGTTTTACCCTCCCAGTTGAACACATGGAAGTAACTAAAAGATTATCTGTAAACTATCAGCAGAGAGAGATGGGTAGATTTACAAGGAAGCAAAGTATAAACAGTGGTGGAACATAACAAAGTAAGTTTTAAAAAAAAGTATTTGGATGGATATTTTTTAATTTTACTTCACTACATTTGAGAGAAAGTATCTGTGCTTTCTATTCTACTCCTTTCTGACTGAAAAGGACTAAAAAGTAAAAGTGTTTTTTATTATAGTTTGAGACCTGAGGGTTTATTTTTAACATGTTTATAATTTTAGCAAACACAAATGTACAAATAAAAACAGGTAGAAAAAAACATTAATTTAATCATTTCTGTTGAACAAAATTCAATGCAAATTTCTAACAAAATCACTAAATTCGAAGCTTTATCAGATCTCAAAATCTGCTTGAAATACTTACTTTTTATGCTTTAAGTACATTTTTAAACAGGTACTTTAATACGTTTACTTACAGATTTTTTTCAGGTGATATTTACTTACTTATTTTAACATGAGTATTATTTTTCTTGATCCAGTATCTTGACTTTTACCTAAAGGTGGACTGTGTAACTTTTCTATAATAGTGTCTGTCTCCAGCTTTTTTCCATGGAGAGGTTGCCTGGAATGTTCCACAGTATGGCATTACCCTTATTTATCTCTATGGAAACAGAAGGTGACACTATTTGGCCAAGTTACATGTCAGAGTTACGCAGAGGTGAGAACACTCACAGTAAGAATGCCAGAATTTAAGTCAATAAAAACCCATGTTATTGAGCAAATGCAAAATGAATATGTTTAATGCCACACCGGGACATTGCAGACAAAGCAACAACATCTCCATGGAGACAAGCAGATGAGGGACCTGTTTCTTTCATCACTGCATATAAGTCAGTAAAGGTATTTTTAAAAATGTACAGAAATCAACCCCGTCCATGAGAACTTGGCAACTATTCAAACATTTTGGCTGCTATGCAAAACAAAAGCTCTTGCTGCCTCTTTAAATTATAATCAAGTGGGCCGGCTGCTGTGTGGCTTGGACTATGAAACCAAAACAATCAGGATTTGGATCTGCAGCCCCATCTGCTCCGTCGGGATAGCTTTATAGAATAGCTTTTCAAATACCCAAAGACGTTGATTCCCAGGCTTTAGCTCTGGCCTTTAAAGATTCACTGCAGTGTGTGTGTGAAGTAAATGCAAAACATCTGCTGCAGCTCTCCACTTTCACCACTAGGGACCGCTGCTGCTCTGCTCCAGCGGCAGTACAGATGTTCCACAGACTCAACTTCTCAGGAAGGGTTTAACAAGCACAGTGCATGGTTCTACTTACATGTCTGCTAACATTAGCCCCCAAACTGTGATGTTGGCTTCAAGCTCTTATATTTGGGTGGTATAGGGTCATATATTTTTTACAACAACTCTTTTTCAAATAGCAGTTTTATTTTTGTCATAACTCAGGCATGAATTGCTATACTTTTATACTTTTTTTTGGAGGAAACTTGTTTTAGTCATAGCCATGTGTTGGTTGATACAGTAAGATAATAAACACATAACGTAATATGTAAATAATAAATATAAACAGTATAAAATGACCACCCCTCACCCCTCACACAGCCTCTTCAGCCTCCTGCACTCGGGGAGAAGGTACCGGAGTCTCCGGGCCCACTCCACCAGACTGTCAAACAGCTTCATCCACCAAAAAAAAAACCCCAAAAAACATATCACTCTAAACACTTTAAAAACTGCTGCTAAGAACTGCTGTTGCACATTTATTTTTATGTTTATTTTCAATGCACATTCTATTGCACATTACCATTTCACTGCTGCATCTTCCATTGCACATTTTTGAGGCACACTGCACATTTTGGACATCTGTAAATAGGTATTTATTTATTCTTTGCACTGCTTTTAGATTTTTGTCTTAGATAGTTTTTGTATTGTCTTTATATTGTATTTTGTACACCGTCTTTTTTGCACTGCTTGGCCAGAGAGAAACAGAATTTCGATTCCCTGTATGTCGAACACAAAATCACAATAAAGTTGACTTTGACTTGACTTATAATGGGCCAAAGAGAATACATAAATTATAACAAAATCATGACACAGTCCAAAATTATCAGCATCACACAATGCAGTTTTGCCCTATATGTAATAGTGGTATGTATCCATGGGTTTCAGAAGGATGAAAAATTGAATTCAAAAATTCAAAACTAAATATTGAATCTTTTAAATGAGAAAACTCCTCAAAATGCTGCATATAACATATAGCTGAAACTCATAATTTGACATTATATTAACAGCAATAAACTAAAATAACTAACCCAGATATTTCCAAAATTGCAGATGATATTTTAAGTCTTTAAACCAGTCAAATGGAAAAGTGGATGATGTCATGTGATGTTAAACTTGATAAATTCCTCAATCAGAAGGACATGAGGACCAGAAGAGTCGCACACTGTAATTCACTCAATTATCATCAGGGCTAGACTTGTGGTCTGGGAAAATCTCCAAACTGTGCAGCTATGGAAGCAGTGTCCAGCGAGGCTTAAGTGAACTTTAATGACTTTGGTAATCTGACTGTATCACATCATATCTCTCCACAATCTGTCAGATATCCACGGCCACAAAACGGCTCAACTCTCTACGTTAAGGTTTTATGGAGACCGCATCAATACAAACCAAGTCTTACTTAGAATAACATTAAACCCCAATCAGATTCGAGTATTGCTACGCTCCCCTCACCAAGGGAACCAACCAGAGCGCAGACAATCTAGTAATACTATTCCCCACGCTTTCGGCTGCGTGGAGCTCCACCCCACAGCCCCAGAGCCGAGGGTGGACCGAACTAAAGAAAACAAGTTATCTCATACGAGTCCTGGCCATGTTATTGATGGCTTTCCTGAGCATGGACAGCGTTTAACCCGGGGGAATGCTCAGCGGGAAAATGAATAAGGTAAGAGCGAAAACAATGGCCAGAAAGGAAAAGTTGCAGCTGCTTTTTGTTAGACTTTTAGAACTGCTTAGTAACTTAATAGTTGCGCTCTGTGTGGTTTCCAATGGAGGGATGCTGAGATTTCATGTTGCGCACTTTGCGAGATGCACCGTTTACCAAAATACTCTTCAATTTTTGGTGTTAATTTAAATTATATTATCTATTTACTTTTATACAGACACTTATAGACTGCCTTACGTTTAGATAATCACTTACAATCCACTTTTTTTACTGCAGTGCGCTCCTCTGTACTTAAAAGTTTATGCGTAAAGGCGCTTGTCTGTGCGTAAAGGTTTGATGGGACTCTCCAGCTCTGTGGGAAGTTACACGATACGTCGTAGTTGATTTTTTTGACGTAGCACAGCGCGGTGAAAGGGTCATATGATGGAGTAAGCCTCTCCATCACCCAGTTAGAGCGCCCGTAGCCCGCCGTCACTTCACTTCACGTCCTGGAAGAATGTTCCAGGTGGACGCGCGCAATGGCTCTGCTCTGACGTTAGTGTTTTGCGTCAGGTGTTTGAATTAAGAGGCCTATATTGCACAAAGTAAACTCTTAAGACTTGTTATAATGTTGTTACCTCATCAAAAACGTGCCTGGAGTTGGGTTTTGTTTCACAGCTCCACTTTGTGATGTCGTGAAGCGGTATTTTTCAAGTTAACAGCTACCTTGTATCTTTAATTTAGTAGAGACTGGCATTTCCAGATTGGAAATAATCCAAATTATTCCAGTGAAGGTCTAATGAGTTTTAAAACACAGTGGAGCACTTCCTGTATTACTACATGACATCACAAGGTGGAACAGAGTGTTTTCTGTTCAGCCTAAATATGGAGGATTTGTGTATTAAACATGTGTGAATGAAACAAAACACAACACTTTGTATGTTTTTGATGAGGAAACAGCATTATAACAGATTTTAAAAAGTACATAATATAAGCCCTTTAAATAATTGAATAATCCTGCCAACCACATATTAGACTGTTCCCCTCCACCAGGCTGCGTGACTCGTGTGACCAAATATCTTACCATTGCTCTATTTTGTGGCTAAATGTTATTGTTTATGCTATTTATATAGTGGATTGTGCAGTGCAGCCATAGATCTGTACAACTCTATTTCCTAATGCTCTGATCTTTTTCCTGGTTTTCACATTTGGGCTGTCCGTTATTACATTGCTGTTGTTACTACTTTATTCCAGAGTAGTTATAGTTGGCTCTACGTCAGACTGCCTTGTCAGTGCCTGTATCCTGCTTTATAAAGTAAAATTAGAAATCCGTGCGTCAACAAGAAGATAACATTGTCCGGTGGCCCCAACCTTTCCCTTCATGATAAGTTTGTCCATTAAAGCAATTTCATCATTTTGAGCCCAGATAATCTGACTTCTCACCAGAATTTGACAGGTGTTTGTGGTGATGGCTTTGACATGCTGGGAAAATGTCTGCAGGACACAAGCTACAAACGTCTTGGAAGAGCAATGCTTCATAATTATTTAAAGGGCTCATATTATGCTTTTTTCTGATCTATGTTATAATGTTGTTTCCTCATCATTCACACAAACCCTGCGTGAGTTCTTCTCTCAAACAGAGAACACTCTGTTCCACCTTGTGATGTCATGTGGTAATGGGAAGGGCTCCACTGTGTTCCAACTCCACAGAGCTTTGCTAGAATAATTTGGATAGTTTCAGCCCTGGAATAGCTCATCTTTACTGAACTAAAGGTAAAATGTAGCTGTTAACCGAAAACTACCACTTCATGACATCACAAGTTGGAGCATTACGAGTTTGGAAATGTAGACTAACAATAAACGGTTACTCCAACATGTGTGAATGAAACAAAAAACTCCAGGTATGTTTTTGATGAAGTAACAACATTAGAACATGACTTAAAGCTCACAAGAGTTCATTTTGTGTAATACAGCTTTAAAATGTGCCTCTAAAAAGTGCAGTATTCTCTGAATATGGACCGCTGTTCCGACGGTCATTTTTGGCTCTGTGCTTGTTGCCGTCTGTGGCTAAACCTTTCAAGGATTTACACAAACTACCACCGTCATCTACTTGCCTGGAAGAATCCATGACTCTTCGCTGTACCAGCAGCGAGTCTGGTAATGCTTGGTCCAGAATGCGCTGCCGTTGCGCGTAGCTGTCAGCTGCTGTGGTTTTAAGGAATCGATGTGTTTTAGGTCATTTAAGACCAATTTTACAGCTGAATGGAAGGGACGTTCAGTTCTCCGATGCGCCATCTTGATTCAAAACTGAGGAGGAACTTCCGCTGCCTAAGAGTGACGTTGCGGGCAAAGGCAGGTGCACTGACGTCACCATCTTTGAACGAATCAGAATCGCGGAGTCCGTTGTTAACCGCGGGAGCGAGGGTGGAGCGAGGGTGTCCAAATGGTATCTCGCTGTATAGCAAATACAGAAAGATATCATTTGGCTGGCCAGGTAAATCATCTACCTCAAACTCCGAAAAAAATTCGCCAAAAAAGTGTGAAATGTATGCCTGATTAAACACAGTTGGCTTGGAAACTACTCCTTTGTGACATCACGAGGTGGAATAGAGCATTCTGAGGTTTGGAGATGTAGACAGACTAATAATAGTAAAAGCTTACTCAGACATGTGTGAATGAAACAAAACAGAAAAAGTTATGTTTTTGATGAAGTAATAACATGACTAAAAGCTCATAAGAGTCAATTTTGCATAATATAAGACCTTTAACTTAGAGGCTGATTGGTCAATAGCTCATACCTTATATAAGAAACATTTTTCCTGTAAAGTCAAGAAGCTGAATGAGGGACTGCTTCACATTCCTTTGAAACACATTAGGGGTCCCAAACATCTGGATGAACCTGGAAGCTGTGGAAAAGCTGTGAGGTGATTGTAATGTTTGACCTTATCCCGTTATATCTCTTCTCGCAATTCCCTGCAGGTGTTTCCTTGACACATTTAAATATGATTGATTTTATTTATGTCGGTCCCCATTATCTCTTCTATGCATCATTTCTATCAAGCAGACTAACCAGATACACAAGTCCTGGACTTTTTTTTATTTACAAATTAGACAAGAAGTGGACAATGTAAACTGCTTTTAATGGTCCAATATTGCACAGAATTAATTTCTGTGAACTTAAAGCCATGTTATAATGTTGTTTCCTCATCAAAAATATACCTGCTGTTTCATTCATTCACACTTGTAAGTAAGAAATCTTATTATTAGTCTGTCTACATCTATGTCAAAAGCTTTTCTCAGATGCAGATGTTATTGCTTTGTCCGAAATGTTTCACAGTATGGTATTAAACCTTTCTTTCTTCATGGAGACCAAACCAGATGAAGTTACAGGTCAGATCTATGGGGAGGGCACCCCGCTCACAGTCAGAATGCCTGTTTTTCTAAGTAATTTTGAGCAATAAAACCACCTGTAATTGAATAAATATAAGGTAGAGCTGTCAAACTATGGAACATTCCAGGCTGAGCAATGACATATCCATAGGAACAAGCAGGTGACGACACCCCAAATGGAAAAAGCTACACAGTGTACCATTAACATTACAGCCATAGCATTTCTTCTACACTGATTCTCATGCATTCCAGTTAGCTCTTAAGGGAACACAACAAGGAGCATTTCTAACTGACCATTACTTAATCAACAGCTGTATGATGTCATCCACTTAGTGAGGCCTCCGCTGTACGGACGCAAAACAGATGGACTGTTTAACCAGTAAATATGAAAAATAGTGACAGGGCTGTGGGCGAGCGAGAGGTGTATATGTGGATAGGAGAGAGTTAGGAGTGGAGCGAGGGAGCGGAAATGCATGGACCGACCAGCTCTGACCTCAGTCCAGAAACAGGCCCACTGTGTACTGTAACCCGTCCCACCCTTTGGACACATGTGAGCACAGAGCGGCCTTGGTCCACCACTGAGGCAGGAACTCAGAGAGGACGCCGGGGAGGGACAGGCTGCTTTTATTTATGTTGAACGTGTAAAACATTTCCATAGAAAAGCACATTACATGAATCCTCACTTTGGGCCTAGAGTGTTTTTTTGCATATTGATCTGTTACAGTTAGGGCTGTCAAAAGTATCAAAAATCAATGCTAAAACTAGTATCGAAACTAGATATTCATTTGAAGCAGGTGTCAATACTAAAAAAGTCACATTCACAGGACATTTTCATTTCATTCATTTATTTATTCATTTTGAGCAGGTCAACACAAGGAAATAAATGCATGTAAAGAATATAAGGAGTGGGAAAAAGAAAACTTATTGAATTCCACCCCTGTCTTCCAAAACATAACTTAAATGATTGATTAAGCTTCCTTGTTAGTTCAGTTGAAAAACACAAAAACAAAACAAAACAAAGGCAAATTCCATTCTTGTACAAAAAAAAACAAAACTACTTTTGATCAGGGACAATACATTGCACATAAGGTGTTTCTATCAGGAACATGTAAAGTCCACAACAAGTAAACATACCAGCAATGATAAGCACAAAAAATACCAACAATGGAAGCACAACTACAATAACACACACACATAATACCAAAATACATAATGGTGAGACAACAGCAGATACCAAAGCACAAAACTGATACAGAAAAGTGCTATTTGACAATTCATTCAAACTCGTCTCTCTGCATTCAGACCAGACCATGTCTTTATACAAGAACTTAAATTTGTGAATATTTTGGCAGAGCTTTTGCTGTAAATCCAGAACATTCCACATTTTTACCCCACATACAGTCACACAGAAACTTTTACCAGTGCTTCTAACATTAGGCAAAATGAAGTTTCCATAACCTCTCAAATTATAAATGTTCTCTTTAAGAGCAAAACACTTTTGCAGATTTTTTGGCAGTTGTCTATTAAATGCTTTAAAAAGCATAATCACTGTATAATCACTGTACTGACAGAAATGAACAGTTCTTGAATAGCTTTAGCATGATTTAAGCTGTAGCAGAACAAGTATAAGAGCACATAGGACCACTGTGGAACCTATACAAGATAAGACCGCATGGTAATATAAAAGAATGTGCTATTATCTAATGTTGAAAATCACATTCTATTGTCTAAACAGTAAACAGTTGTAGATTGTGCATACTACAATATCCAAAAGGTTCCAATAGGAAGACTGAAATGAACCTCTTTGAAGCAACACTACACTCGTTTATGCTATGTTAAATATTAGAACAAGATGATAGGGTAAGGCTGTGAAGAGCTCAGTGGTGTGTACAAAACATCCTGTCTGTTTAACATAACTCTTTAGATAGTCGTGCTATCACAACACTAAATCACATTCCACAGTGATAATTTACAGTAATCATGGCATCTGTGTGAGCCAATCAGAGGAGACTTTGAGGAAAACATGAAGAATTTCAACCGTATGGCATCATAGATACATTATGGGGGTGTTAACATGAGTGGTGATTAAGGGTGTTTTTTTTTTTTTTTAATCTCATCAAAAAGGGAAAAAAAAGTCATATGGATATTAGAGCTGGGCGGTATGACCAAAAATTGATATCACAGTATTTTTCAAAATTATATCGGTATCATGTTGTTGTTTTTTTGTTTTTTTCATGCATGACTAGGTGTTAACCCCATAATAATAATTACTGCAGTAAATTCGACTTGGTAAAACAGTGCTTTAATCATCTCCTTGAAATTCCTCTCTCAACAAGACTAAGTGGTACCATGTCTAAGTGGATAGTAATAGTGTTGGTAATATCGTTCCACCCTTTGCTTTTCTTGTCGTAGGCAGTCCTCTTAGCGCGTCTTTGAGTGACGTCTGAGTTGCGTGTTGTGTTGCAGTGCCAACTTGAACGTTACGATCTTAGTTTCATGCATTCTTCATATTCCAGGACATGTTTGTGATGGAGGTGGTGAAGCAGATTGCTCCTGCGGCTACAACTTTAACCCGACAACATTTACAGAATACGGTTGTTTGATCAGCACCAGATTTTTTAAAGCCGAAGTACTTCCACACAACTGTCACGGCTCCTCTTTTCGGTATAAGTTCCTCTGTGTCTGTAACATTTTCTCCATCCATGTTGTTCACCGCTCAACACACACTGTAGCCGTGTCCCAGTTCAAGGGTTATTGATCCATGTGAGTAATTTGTTAGCATTAACGTTAGCAGCGTGTCTCGGTTGCTGAGACATACTCACCAGTATTGGGATTAAAAAAAAAAAACACCGGTATTCGGTATGAAGCGATATACCGCCCAGCCCTAATGAATACAATAAAAAGATATATTAAATAATAAAAAAGTAAAGTCTTTCTCTTCTAATTTTTCTAGTTTTTACCCCCTATTTTTGTAATCAGAATCTTAATATATGTCATTATTTATTTTATTATCATGATAAAAATGAATTTATAGTAATGTGATTCAGCTGTTACATTGGCCATACAGATGTAGAGCATTTAGGTATCTCCAGAGACGGTAAATTCCATAGTGAGGCTGCTCCTTGGAACAACCTGTTTTACTATCTTTAAACTCCAGATGTAGTTCCTCTGTTATCAACCAGCAGCCTGTCCAGTGAAGTGCTGAGGAAAAGGCACTTCAGAGCCTTCTAGTGTCTGTCCTCGCTAATATATTTCATTTATATGTTTCAAACTGCAGAACGTAATATACTAGAGATCGTTTTTTCATGGCTAATACTGATGCTAATATGATTAATTAAAGAATTCAGAGGAACCAATGGCCAATGACCTCGATATTTTTGCACCAATATGTAGAGCCGCTCTTGGTCATTTTCCCCAACTTAGCTAATGTATCTTAGCTGATAAAAGAGCAGTGGAGTCAAGTTTTTTGCACTACATCTTTGGAATAAAGTGTTAAAATAAAGTGTTCAAACTATGTCTAGCTATGCATATATTCTTTATGCAGATTTAGGCTGCTGGTTGAGTCAAAGAAAATATGGGTTTCTGTTGGAGATTTAAAGCCAATGGTCTATACGCTAAAAATAGCAAACATCGACCTATCTTTATAATGTACGTGCTACTATGAAATGTAAAGAATGCACTGCTATCAGGCGTTGGAAGGGTGTTACTTCAGCACAATGGACGTGGACCTGATTTTCTGACCTTTCCCAAGTATTTTGCTCCATCCCGACTCAGCCCTCATCGTGTACTTTTCAAAGATGCTACTGGTGTGTTTAGAATTCCACAAATGCCAAGAGTGGGATCAAAGTTACTATATTATCTTCTGCAGTGGGCCCTCCTCAGCATTTCGTCTTTAACATGAGCTCCTAAATGTTATTGCAGTTAAAATGGTTATCTTTGTTACGTGCTGTATTTGTAGAAATTTGAGGATTTTGTTTTACTTCTGGACACATTAAAATCTTCTGGATGGAAAACGTGTAGTTGCTAGCACAGGGTTCAGAATTCTACATAATCCTGATGTTTATATTTTCAGTTTTTTCCATAAAACAATCCATATCCCTAATGTGGAACTGCCTCCAAATTCACCCCATAACTGCTAGCCTCGGTAAGCTTCACACTCCCTTTATAGTGTCTATGTTTTGGACAGAGGAGTTAAGCCTGAAATGAACCTCAAAAACAGTGGTTGTGTAGACAATATGACTGAGTTTGGTGAACGTTTATGGATTTTAAAAATAAAACTGTGGTGCTTCTGGATTTCCGCCCAATAACATCACAAGGTGGAACCAATAATTATCGCTCAGAAGAGGAAATTAAGCATAAAGCAGGCCCTTTATATAAGGAGCACATAAGGACAGCTGAGATCTCTGTCCTGGTCAACCATCTGCGCCAAACCGGGGTCAGCGGGTCCACTATAACTGTTCCTCTCCCACACAGAGCCCATCATTGTCCAAATATCAACGCTATTTATAGAACGCATTAAGACACGGGGTTTCCATGGCTCTACGCATATGTTACAGCACACAGACCGATCCTTCTGTTTCTGTCAATTTGTTTTTACATTTGTACGTGTGCGCGACCCCTCCCGCTCTCAATCCAGCCTCTGTATACGAGTGAAGGGGAGGGTCTCTGAACAGAAAGTACCTCTTTGACTCAACCAACCTCCGCGATGAGTTTTGCCAGCGGGGTTGAGCTGGGGCAGAAAGGGGCTTCTTGTGTGTGACAGATGTTCCAGGGAGGAGGGTTCTGCAGAAGTGGACCTCCACATGTGTGTGTGAGCAGAGACACAGGTAGCTGTTTACTACGATTGACAGGAGAGAGGAGACAGGAGAGAGGCTGGACCAGCTTGTTGTGGGCTGCCAGGAA
Organism: Paratrypauchen microcephalus; assembly: GCA_036785185.1. NCBI lineage: Eukaryota > Metazoa > Chordata > Actinopteri > Gobiiformes > Gobiidae > Paratrypauchen > Paratrypauchen microcephalus. The sequence goes on along the minus strand of JAVJIX010000037.1, from coordinate 2,276,502 downwards.
AGATGGACCTGGAACAAAATGAGGTAAAGGGTTTTTTGTCATAATAGGGAAAGTTATGATTTGGCTAATTATAAAGTGGACAGAATGGAGCTGGTTAGTGGAACAACCTGTGGAATCCTTGGATGGATCAGTTGTATAGTTGGAAAAATAGACTATTCTTAACATTTTATTCTTGAACTTTGCCAAGATTAAAGGTGCATTGTGTAACTTTTCTAGTGGACAGTCCGTCAGATGCTTTTCTCCATGGAGATGTTATTCCTTTGTCTGGAATCTTTCACAGTATGGCATTAAACATTTCTATCTTCATGGAAACCAAACTAGACCAAGCTACAAATCAAATTTAAAACCTGTAATTGAATAAATGTGAGCTGGTAAATGCCATACTGTGGAACATTTCAGGAAGAACAATGACATTTCCTTAGCAGGTGACGGACTCCCCAACCAAAAAGTTACACAGAGCACCTTCAACATGAAAAGAAGACAATCTAGTGACATTTCTCACTCAGGGATACAACAACCAGGCCTGTCACGATAATTTGTATAACCAGGGGCGGATCTAGCCATTTTGGGACCCTAGGCGAAAAATATAGACATGGGGCCTTCAAAAGTCATTCTTCAAACACACACGCGCACACAAAATAAGGGGGCGTGTGTGTGTTTGAATTAAGATTTCAATTTTTTTGTGCATGTACCGTGTCAGGGCTGACAGTTGGGGCCCCTCTCAACGGGCAGGTTTGGTGGGGCCCCTAGGCAAATGCTTATGTATGTAAGTCCGCCTCTGACTATAACGACTTAATGTTCAATATATGAAAGCTGGAACAATATTTCTTGCGGTCAATATTTATTGTGTGTTATATTTTATCTGCACTACTGGGAAAAGTTTTGGTTATTTGAGCCATAAAAGGTTGAAAGAATAACTTCTATTGTAACTTTAGCAGCCGACTAAGACACCCCCAGTGCAAGAAGGAGCGCTACCGCAGATCCTTCATCCCCACTGCAATCAGACTGTATAATTCTAACATATAGGCCAGACGTGCAATATCCTCCTTTTCATGTTGATGCTTGTTGTTACTATTATCATTATTACTATTTTCCATTATTATTATTATTACGTATTACTATTTGTACTATTTATTACTTACTTTATCCCCTCCCTGCCTGCATGCACTTTTTTTCCCTCCTGTCCTAATGTCCTGGAGCTACTGTGGCGAGTAAATTTCTCCTGTGTGAGATCAATAAAGGCTTATCTTATCTTATCTTATCTTATCTTTATTACAGATGCTTACTAAGTACTAAAGCGATTCATTCTGTTATTTATCTATTGCAGCTAATTTTTTAAAAGAATATTGTAGATTTAGAATAGTTTTTATGGTTAAAATCTGCTCTTCGGTCATTGTGTCTATAATTTCTTCTGCAATATATCGTAATTCAAAATTTGTTATTGTGACAGGCCTAGTAATATGGCATTTCACAATCAAAATGGCATGTCTTATTCCTTGCCTTTCGAGCGAATGTGAAATGTGTTATGTTAATTAGACGATGTCAAACTGGTGTCGAGATCATTACAATTAAGTACTAGTCATGTTTCTGTTTTGGCGCATCTGATGTCTTTCTTCACTTTCTCCATAGCGCTTTCTCTTGTTGTTTGACAGAAGTTTTGCCAGAAAGCGTTTTGTGTTGATCACCTTGGAGACAGTAATTACTATCCAGGGACCGGCTCAGTGCTGTTAGCCTCAGACCAGCTGTTCTCTGCTCTGCTGTAAACTCAGACCTCCAAGTAGAGATGCCTCCATAAAAATGACACTGCATATTTGTGTGATCAAGGGCCTACCGAGGGTCACCGTGGATCATAATCAGGGAAAACCAGTAAAAAGAATGAATGTTCATATGTGTTCAATAACAGCTCGGTAAAGTAAGATTATATCGGATAGTTAAAGGATTACTGTAGAGCAGAAGTTTCAAATGTTCCATCCTTTTTAGTAATTATGGTCTCATGTCTGACTCATCTGATCTGGATCTGATGAGTCGGTATTTTAAATCTCAACCCATCGTGCTGCACAGCTTGTAAATCTGTCTGGAATCTCTTTCTGTGAGTGGATGACATACACGGCATACTGGCTGAGATAGTGCACAAGCTTCACAGCCAGAAAATCTTAGCCAGGTTTGAGATACTTTGACAATCCAGAGGAAAATTCAGTTTTTGCTGTAGCAACATTTACACTGAGATTCTCTGTCACCTTTATGTCTCAGTCAAAGACCTCAATGCAGTTAAACAGGAGGACTGGTCAGGCAGGGTCAGCAGATCTGCAGTAGGGCAGTTTGAGAAGAGGAAGAGCTACTGTGTCCTGCCGCATCACAGCAGTGTCCCAGGAGAACAAAACATTCCCTCAAAGTATTTCCTCTGAAAGGTCTTCTGCCACATTTGCTGCCAGTTATAGCTCTGGAAAAAATAAGAGACCACTACAAAATGATCAGTTTTTCTGATTTTACTACTTAGAGGTATGTGTTTGGACAAAAGGAACATTTTTGTTTGAGTCTGTAAACTACTGACAACATTTCCCCCAAATTCCAAATAAAAATATTATCGTTTAGAGCAGGGGTCTTCAACGTTTTTCAGGCCAGGGACCCCCAAACAGATGGCGAACTGGGCCAGGGACCCCCTACTATATATACGGCATAGCATGATGCATTTGCCTTTATTTCTCCATTCGCCATGTACGCATTAATGTGCATTTTAAGACATCAAAGAGGGTGGAGGGACAAGGGAGAAATTGATTGGGGAAAAATTTAAAAATATATTGTTTTTAAAAATATTAAAATATAAAATTATATAATTTTAAAGTGAAATCAAAAGATTTCGCGACCCCCCTGCAGTACCTCCGCGACCCACCTAGGGGTCACGACCCCCCTGTTGAAGACCTCTGGTTTAGAGCATTTATTTGCAGAAAATGACAAATGGTCAAAATAACAAAAAAGATACATGTTTTCAGCCCTCAAACAATGCAAAGAAACAAGATCAAATTCATTTTAAAACAACATAATACTAATGTTTACACTTAAGAAGAGTTCAGAAATCAATATTTGGTGCAATAACCCTTATTTTTAATCCCAGCTTTCATGCGTCTTGGCATGCTCTCCACAAGTCTTTCACATTGTTCTTGGGTGACTTTATTCCACTCCTGGTGCAAGAACTGAAGTAGCTCAGCTTTGTGTTTGTGTTGGAATTCAACAGACGCTGGAATGGAATGGCTGTAATACATGTAGAGATGCTGATTTAATGCTGGTCTCTTATTTTGTTCCAGAGCTGTATGGTGTAAAAAGCCTGTAGCATGTCAAAGATCCATAGCTCGCTCCTTAGTTGGCTCCTTAATTAGCCTCTTGCACAGTCTCCATGGATACAGGGAAAACAAACAGTTCATTTCACAGGTAAATAAGATTAAGATTGTCACCTTATCCTAATCTTTTTTATGTGATTTTTTTTTTTACATATTACCTTCCCCTATTTATCCATGAGTTCTGGAAGGATCAAACTTTAGGGCCGCAATTAACGGTTCAAAACAAACCTCAAACAATCCTCAAAATAGCACCATATAACAGGAAGCTGGAATGAATACCTAATCAATCAACAGTAGCTCAGAGGAGATCCTCCCATTATACACAATCCTTTGCCACACTGTAATTTCAATAGAGGCTTGTCTGTGATTATATCCATAGACACTAAATTAGACATGACAGTGACAGAGGGTTAGGACATCTTACTCACAAGGGAGTTTATGGTTGGACCGCCCTAGCCTTGTGACTGTCTTGGGACTTCACTGACAATGTCCAATGTCAATCACAGTTTGTGGCTTGTTGCAACAGGAATGGAAAAAAAAAACAATTTAAAAACTCAACTTTTCTATTGACCTACTGTTGCAACCATATACTTATACTTCTACTTCTCCTCATCTGAACCACAGAATCTCACCTCAGTATGTTGTGTTTGTGCACCTCACCCAGAGCCCTGTATAAGTCCTGCGCTGCTGTCTGACCATGATTGGCTGTGGTCTCTTTGTGTACAGCTCTTAATTGTGTCTGGACCATGAAATATGTTGCAGTACCTCCTTCACATGTTTATCACTGGGCCCACATCACCACTGTGGTTAGCCTGGCTGCTTTGGAGCGAGGGCCATGCTGTGTGAACCAAAACACAACACAGGCCTTGCTCCAGTGACCAATATAACTTGCTCATGCATGGTGTAGAATGGTGTTACTAGGGACATATAAGGACAGGGGCTTAAGTTTGCTGTTTACTTTTCTATTGTCTTTGTGCATGCTTGGAAAGATAATTAGGAATGTCAATTAGTGTCAGATTATAAGGTAAAATCCAGTAGGAAGTTGTGGTTGAAGTCCCATTAGTGGGAGGTGGTGGGCATCTTTTTGTTCCTGTTTTGGAGTTTTGGTTATATTACATTCTCTCATTTGTATTTAAAGATGCACTATGTCACTTTTTGGTTGGGGGTCCGTTACCTGCTTGTTTCTATGGAGATTTTGCGCCGCCTGGAGTGTTCCACTGTATGACATTAAACAGCTCATAAATGTATTATATTACAGGTGGTTTTATAGCTCAAAAATACATAGAAAAACAAGGATGCTGACTGTCTCTCTACAGATCTGACGTGTAAAATGGGTCTGCTTTGGTCTCCATAAGATAAAACAGTTTAATATCATACTGTGAAACATTCCAGACAAAGCAAGAACATCTCCATGGAGAAAAATACTTGACAGACCCTTCACCAGAAAAGTTACACAATGCACATTTAAAGGTGGTGTATTAAATGGACTAGTATGAGTTTTTAGCCATGTTAGTCTGATGTTCCCTCAACATACTTGTAATTTGATTGATTCATGCATGTATGATTTATCCAATAAAATGCCCATGAAATTCCTGTTTTCACCTTCCCCCTATCCCCACCTACTATTCTGTACTTACATGAAAAGTCTCAAAATTTTTCAACAATAAAATTTGCATGTAGAGGTTCTTAGTTTTGCAGTTTAGAATGGAAAATCAAAGGACACACAAAGATGTTTTTGAACAATATTGCCGATTACAATTAAAGGTACAGTGTGTAGGATTCGTGGCGCATAGGTGGATGTTGACTATTGCACTTCCTGTTTTAGCTACGGCAGACCTCGAGGGTCACCCGGGCGCGCCGTAACGCGGACAGCTCGCGTACCCGCGCACGAACGCGTGAAGCGCACCCGGCGCTGTGCGAGCCCTCGCCGACAACTACGGTATAAATAAAACGCGGTTCCGTTTACTGTTTTTTTTTTTCTTTTCGCATGAAAGCACACATTCCCATGACAATCTACACATCAAATGAAACCTTACAGTCTCCTCTTTTTGACTATGCAATTTATTTCTCGGCACAACAATCACTCCCTGAGCACATGGGGCTTTTATACGGAAAAGCACAAAACAAGGTTTGTTACTTAGCTTACCTTTGAAGGCTCTGGACATGTCAAACTCAATATTTCACCATAAACTTGGTCTCAATCTGTCCGTAAGGATCCAGCGAATAAAATCCAGTAAAACAATTTAGTCCAAAACACGTGTTAGATCCATTACGACGTGTGATCCGGCAACATGCTTGTCGTTGTTTACCCAAAACCACGAGCCTTGCCGAAGGCGAAGGCGGAGCCCAAATGTCCTTCTGCGGCTCTCGTAATCAATATGGCTGCCTCTACATGGGGTCAATCCCCCTTTTATGTGACTATATCTAAGTCCAAAAGAATACTTTGATTTCATGATGGAAGTGAAAAGGCTTGGAAAACAATGTATTTTTGAATGGGTATCTACAATTTCGGTAATTAACGGGTAAAAATCTTACACACTGTCCCTTTAACAAAATTAAAAAATATAATATATTCTCAGTAGTCTTCATTCACATGTTCCGATGTAGACAACATTTCTCTGACACGTTTAGCCCTGGTGTCTGTAGTTGGGTAAATGAGTTTCTTTAAGCCCACAGTTTCCTCTGTGAATGAGCTCAAATGACAGGGCAAACACAGTTTTATGAGAAACTACCATGATGAGCAGTTGTCTTTACTGGTGTTTCCACTTCATGTTAGTCCTGTACATTTTCTTCATGGGCTTCAGTGGCCAGCAAATCTTCTTTTGCATCTGAGTACACTGCAGAATTTAGCACATGGTGATAATACAGCTGATACTTTTCAGTTTCATACTAAAACTTCAACTTGTTTTTGATACTAAAGAAAAGGTTTGATTGTGAATTTGGATTTCAATACCACACAGTGATAATAAAATCACTGTGCTTTTAGGCAATAGAAATCATTTTTTGCACAGTAAGTATATATAATTTTTGTGCAAAAATGATTTCTATATCATCATGTGGTCTTATACTAGCTATGTTCAGAAATGGTGTATTTGTTTAGTATACATCAAATTGAGTATTTTGACAATAGTTTTAGTATTGAATAGAATCTGGGTATAATTTTTGACAACCTCAGGCCCTATACCATAGACTGTATAAAGAAGTAGACTAAGGAGTGGTGTTCAGTCAAATGAAGCTCATGAGGCTAGCAGTTATAGGGGTGAATTTCGAGTCATATTAGCCATATTAGAGCATATTAGGGATAGGAACTTACAAAATAGCGAAAGAAAAATGCCAGGATCATGTAGAGTGGGTTAATATGAAGATTTTAAAGATCCCATGACATGGTACTTCTTGATGCTTTTATATGGCGCCTTAGTGGTTCCCTAATATTGTAAATGAATCCTTCTCCAAAATCAAGCCTCAGTGCATGAGATAGCCTCATGAAGACAGTCAGAGTCATAAATATGTCTCTGAAACGCTTTATTCTGGGCGTTGTTGCTTGAATGCAAATGAGGAGGACAGAGACAGGCCAGTGCAGCGGGTGGGTTGTGACCAAATACGCCGCTGTTTAATGGATTAGCGGTGCGATGTGCGCTGTCCCTACTTCCGTGTTTTAAGCGTGGAGGAAGATATGAGACACGTTCCATTAAAAAAAGCACATTTCCACAGAAAATAAAATTAAACCACTGCTGTTTCAGAGGTTCAGAGGCTCGGGTAAAGGACATCCGAGCCTGGAAACACTCTCACGTGTCTCCAGGCAAATAAAAAAACGCATCTCGGATTTCGTAGCTCGTTTGCGGTCCAAATTCTCTGGGCGTGATTTCCAGAGACGGTGGGTAGACATCCAGACGGGGGATGGAAACCTTTCCGCGAGTGTGACTTCAGAAAGTTCCCTTGTTCAGAATAGCCTGTTTGGGCTGTCTTTTTTTCAGACACGGAAAAGGATCACAATTGCTCAGTTTACACATTTCGCAACTTTTAGCCATGGGGGGGCTATACAGGGTAGGGGAGCTCACATTAATGTTCACAAACCTCAGAAAGTGAAAATTTCATGCCATGGGACCTTTAGGTCCAAAATGACGAAACTCGCTGCAGTAGTTACAGAGAGAAGGGTGACAGTTTTACAAAGTTAACTGGAGTCGCTCCTATGAACACTTCCTATTTGGAATGTAGTGGCTAGTGGGTTAGCTATGCCTATTTATATACGTCTCTGGGTCCAATATAAGGTTAGCTCCAGAGACAAATCAGAAATTCATCAGCAAAATCAACTTCTAAAGAAACCAGCTGCATTCAATGTATAAGATAACCTGAGCCTGAATAGCCAAGTAAAACTTCAAGATTCAAGATTCTTTATTGTCATTATGCAAGCATAACGAAATTTTGACGGACTCCCGGCTACAGAAGTATAAAAATACAACAAGCATAAAGATAAAAAGTATCATAAATAGATCAGCATCATAAATACAGTTCCAGTAGTGTAAAGTGTCTGCAGTGTAAGTGGAATTCATGAAAACATCAACATGAAATATTCCCTATTCCAGAATAATAGTAGTTATTTTAGGTAATTCCTAACCACTGAAGATTGCTTCATGGACTGAACTCTGCACAGTGACATGTTTGCCACCCACCCGGAGCATGTAAGGTCCCGTGGGTGCAGAGTGGTGGCCCTGTTCTTGTACATGGGTGCTGTGGTTGGCAGAGGCACCAGCTGAACAAACAGTGTCCACTTTGAGCCCATGTGGAGAGTGTGTAAACAGACCAGAGCTCTGTGATGAAAAGAACACACAAAAAGAAAAGACATCTGCATGTATCAGTTTAATTATGTGGAGCTGTTTAAATATAAGCCTCCGGTGCACTCAGATGTGAGAGGTGATCACGAGTTTACAGGTAAATCCCAGAGAGACTTGTGTTTGGACTATGGGGCAGAGGTAGTGTATGGTCTTGGGGATATGTAGTTTAAAACAACAGCTGGTAAAATAATATGGAATGATGGGGGTTTGATCCCCAATGTCCGGTAAAGTGCATACTGCTGTTTTGTCACTACCGTAGACTGGGTAAAGAAGTGGGTCACCCATAGCGTTCAGCTCCAGTCAAATGAAGCTCACGAGGCTATAGGAGCGAATTTGGAGCCAAGTTCACTATTAGGAATAGGAATAGGACAAAATAGCGAAATAAAAACACCAGGATTATGCAGATTGGGTTAATACAAACATTTTAGTAGTAGTTACAGTAGTTACAGAGAGAGGGGTGACAATTTTTCACTGTTTAGTCAATTGGAACCAGAGTCATTGGAGCTGGATGTGAAGATGGCAATACAGTTACTAAAATCCTTGGGAATTTGCTTGGAAGGTGAATGTTTGGTTTTCAGGACACCAAGGGAACTGTCTGGCTTCTTTCTGTATGGCAAAAGGAGAAATTCAATTTGTCAACTGGACGAATACGTTTCACAGCTCATCCAAGCTGCTTCTTCAGTTCTGGCTTGAGTGCTGGTGGACACTGCTTAAAAGTGGCTGCAGGGAGGAGCTAACTACAATGAAATTACTATGAAACTACCACACCTATTTGTTTACAGTTTCTGTTAGTTAGGTAGGCCTATTCAATATGCAGTGGGAGTGGAGAGTGGGGTCTTGTTAGCAGAACCATTCAGGGCCATAATGGGTGTTTTCACACCTCTGGACCTGACCTGGCTGCCCTGTTGTTCTCTTTGTTGGTTTTGATTTAGGATAGAGTTATAGATGGAAGACAAATGATGTCTGAGACCTCAATTTCTGTTAAAGGAAGGATTCTCTTTCTTGACAAAAATAGCCTCTTTAACTCTCCTCTCAAACCAGTTCTGGATGGATTCTACCTGGACGACTGAGGGATTCTACACACTTCTTTCTGTATGTTCAATATCTTGCAAGGTCATACCCAGCTGAATGGACATTACGAATGAAATCTTTGTGATAGCAGGTCTAAATCTGCCTTTGAACATGTTATATTACAGACTGGGATGTATGCCAGAAGAAATTAGTTTGACTGAAGATAAGATATACATTGATATCCCCAAGTTAATCCAAAAATAGTTTAAAATACATTCAAGCTAAACATTCCAAAAACCTGTTGTTGGTTGCCAGAAAACTTTCATGGAGAAGTACTTTACCTCCTTACAGTGGAACAGCAGGTGAAACACTTAAGAGGACATTTACAGTATGGAGGAACTCACAGCACAACTGAGGCTGAAAAAAGGCACTTTTATGTGAATGTGGTGACAGGAGCTATCTATAAACAAGACAGATTGTTAAGAATACTGAAAATCATATACTAATCAATACTAAGACTGCGTCGCATTACTTACCCCTTCGTCTTACCCCTACCCCTTGGTTTTGCGAGCTCATGTGAGGGCCAATTCTAATTTTGATCAAGGACTATGGCCACGACCTCAGGCTACATACTCCTTGAAACGAAGTAAGCTCTCAACCAGACTTGAAAAGAAGGGGTACGCCTACAAGCTCAGGCAGGTTTTGGGATCAGCATGGCAGCGTCACATCGACCAGCCAAGGAGTCTCGGAAATGTATTTTTAGCAGTTGTAATTATCGATTAACAGTTAAGCATGGTTTACAATTATGACGTTTATGTTCTACGTTACTTTTAGTGACCTGTTGTTGCGGTTTTAATTGAGTGATGTCTGTTTAGCCGACGTTATTGTTTTCATCAAACTTTCATGTATAAAGCTAGTTTTTTTGTCGAGCTGAGGTACCCATTTGTTTACGTTTCTTTGCGTCAATTGTTGTCGCCTCTGTAGACGTAGCAGCTCAGGTAGAGGCAAGGAGTGATGACGCAAACGGTAATCAAATGGTGTCCCATTTCTTAGGGGAACATTCGTACCCCGAGCCCTCTCAGCTCATTGTCGAGGGGCAAAACAAAAATGTAGATAAAGGGGAAGGGGTAAGACAGAGAAATGGGACACAGCCTTAAACTAATATTAAAACTAGATACTGATTTGAGCATGTATCGATACTAAAAAAGTCACATTTACAGGACAGAAATTAGCTTTAGAATAGCTTTAGAATGATCTTGAGCTATAAGAGCACATAGACTACCAGGATGACTGAGGGATTACAGATATAAGACCACATGGTAATATAAAAGAAAGTACTATTATTTAATGTTGTAAATCTAAATAAAGAGTGTTTTCTATTATGATTGTGGTATTGGAATCAGTATTGAGTATCAAGTCTATTCCTTAAGCATCGAAATCAAGTTTGAAATTTTGGTATCATGACAGTTTTATGAGAAAGATGTGAAAAAACACATTGATTACCCTCAGTTGTGCATTACATTTTTGAGCAAATAAACACTGGTATAAAAAGTCAGATACAACATGTAAAATATAAGATTGGTACACACCCAGAATATCAAACTGTGCATATAGCCGTGTTCCACATACCAGCCCTGTTTCCCTTTACTTAACATATGCACGACAACAGTCAAAGCGGTGCCCCTTTTCCTCAAACTCCACGCTTTTCAGACTTCTCATGTTCAAAGGCTCTGAGTCACGACAGGCTCAGGATCTGCCCGCCTGATCCGTGTTGGGAAACAAAGAATGGTATTGGGCGGGAATTCTTCTCCCACACCAAACAACTCATGCAACTCCGCACATTAAAGCGCCTGAGATACCAGAACACAAGACACTGTTATAGAATTCTATGTCTCTTTTCAATGCTTTTAACAACACTGGGAAAAGGGCGGGAACCACATAGTTGGGTTGCAAGATATATTAATATACAATGTCAGTGCTCACAGTTCATACATCATAAAGGTTGTAATTATCACATTTACAACATTTCCTTTGCAGATTAAAAAAAAAGTCCTGTTTTATTTTGAAATGCACGTGATTCTCATGTAGAAGTTCACATTTTAGTCTTGTCTCAAATGATAATGCTCCTTGAAAATTGAAAATGTGAAGTTAAAGGTTCTATGTTACACAAGATTGATTCTTGTGAGCTTTAAGCCATGTTATAATGCTGTTACTTCATCAAAAACATACCTGGAGTTGTGTTTTTTTAATTCACACATGCTTCATTAATCCTTTATTATTAGTCTGTCTACATCTCCAAACTCAAAATGCTCTGTCCCACCTTGTGATGTCATGTAATGGACGTTTTCAAGTTAACAGCTACATTTTACCTTTAGTTCTGTAGAGATTGGCAGATTTACAGGGTTGAAATCATCAATCATCATGTGTGTTAAACATGCGTGAACGAAACAACACACAACACATCAAAAGCTATTGCAATTCCAAGACTTTTCTGAATATTTTACAGCAGATATTTTCACTTAATCGTTTCACTAAGCCCTACCACTCAAATTATGGCTGGAAGACAGTTACGCAATTTGGTTTCCCAGTAATGTAAGAAGAGAAGAGATATAGCCACCTGCGGATTTGCTCTGCCCTGTCAAACATAAAGGATTGACTTAAGCTTGTGTCTGCTTTATGATCCAGTACCACCCACTTTAAAATTGTCCTACTTTATTATATAACAGCAGCCTTAGTTACACACTGTTTTGGCGCTGTCTTCTATGTGATATATGAGTGTAGTAGGTAGGGTCTTGTTTGAGGGGGCGAGAGCACTTAGACTCTTGTATCGGGTTTCCAATTGTCATTTTTCTCTTTGTGCGTTGCAGGCAGGTAAAGGAGAGCCCCACGTCTTCAAGGAGAAGAGCTTTAAGAAGAAGAGACAGTGTGGTGTGTGCCGACAGACTGTGGACAATGTGGGGTCCTTCTGTAGAGGTATGCACGGTATTTAAAGAACATATATTAGAACATATAACATATATTATGCACATTTGACTTTTTGAGCTTTTAAACCATTTGTATTGTTGCACCTTCACTAGGCCTGTCACGATAACAAATTTTGAAGTTCGATATATTGCTGAAGTTCGATATACAGTGGTACCTCACCTTACGAAAGACCCTACATACGAAAAATCCAAGTTACGAAATGCCTTCACGTTAAATTTTGGTCTCTAGATACGAAAGAAAATTCAAGTTACAAAACACGAAGTCTCAAAAATTCGAATAATGTGCGCTCAGATGCATGCCCCGCTGTTATCCCCGCTCAAAAAGCACCTTTCTCGGCCTCTTAGCTATAGCGCCGAACACGCAAGATTTTCACAAAAATTTATTAAATAGTGAAGCGTGTGGGGAAACACGACTCCGGAAGCAGCGCGGAGACATGAACTCCCCGCCCGAGGAGCACGGCACCGCCCGAGGAGCACGGCACCGCGCGAGGAGCACGCACCGCGCAAGGAGCGAGGAGCACGGCACCGCGCAAGGAGCACGCACCGGCTGGTTTGTAGCCCGAGACATGAACGCACCGCGCGAGGAGCACGGCACCGCGCGAGGAGCACGGCACCGCGCGAGGAGCACGGCACCGCGCGAGGAGCACGGCACCGCGCGAGGAGCACGGCACCGCGCGAGGAGCACGCACCGCGCGAGGAGCACGCACCGCGCGAGGAGCACGCACCGCGCAAGGTGCGACGAGCACGCACCGCGCGAGGAGCACCCCTAGTCCTGGTCTGCACAACTGGCACCGGGGCTGCGAGCATGAGATAGAACCGCGGCGCCCGTACCGCGTCCTCTGGAGCCCGAGCCACAAACCAGCCGCACGAAACCAGCAAAGAGCGGCACGTGGTAGTTTAATCCTGGTTTAGTCCAGGTCTAGACCTGGTCCAGTCCTGGTTTAGACCTGGTCTAGACCTGGTTTAGTTCTGGTCTAGGCCTGGTTTAGTTCTGGTCTAGACCTGGTTTAGTCCACGTTTAGTCCTGGTCTAGTCTCTTAGCCAATCAGGACGCAGAACCAATGTTACACTATAAAAAAAAAGTTACACTATTAAAAAAAAAACTTGGAACGAATCAGGCCTTTTTCATTGAAATAGCTACTGAACTTACGAAAAATTCACGTCACGAAACCACTTCTGGAACGAATTAATTTCGTAAGGTGAGGTACCACTGTATTGCTATATAGATATAGATATAGACCACAAAAAAATATTCTAAATGTACAATAATGTTAAAAATAATGAGCTGCAATAAATAAATAAGATAACAAAACTCTTTAGTACTTAGTTTGCATTTATAAAGAATTATAGAAGTTATTAATTTAACCTTTTACGGCTTAAATTTGATTATATAGCCAAAAAATAAACACGCATTTCCCAGTAGTGCAAAGAAAATGTACACACAAGTCATAATTATTGTGAGAGGTCTAAACCCTCTCTATACCTGGAGTTGTATTATTTGCTTAATTCATTCATTAATCTATTTATCCAAAGACATCCTCTCAAAAATGCTGTGTTCGCATTTTGCCAGTTTATTTGTGTCAGAGATAAAACTCTAGACTTTTACACAGTTTTTCAGCCCATAAATCATCACCGGATTCTGTGGTTAAAATGTGTTCACGAAAGCATGGCTCTGTTAGCATTGCATTCACAGGGCATAAGGACCTCATTTGTCAATCTATAATTGTTCATTCCTGTTACTGAAATCGCAGGGTCTTCGAAACATCTTAATCCTTCATTGTAAACAGAGGTGTTGTTTATAAAGTAAATTATCCAAATACAGACATTATTTAAGTTATAAAATGTGAAATACCTATCCCAAGGTGACCAAAGGGATGTTTAACCCTAGAACACTTTCGCTGTAAAAAGTAACACTATCATTTTTGCCGGGTAATTTTTACCCGATATAATATACCCAACAAAAAGTACTTGTCATGAAAAATAGATCAAAATATGACAACACATGATAAATTATAGTGGTTTTCATTTATTTTCAACTGGAATGTGTAACAAAATGAAAAAAAAAACATACAAAAAATAAATAATGATACTGGAAACTTGGTGTTTGGTCCATCCATTCCTGGGACATGTGAGACTTCCCTGGTGAAGCACAGACTCCTTGACACACGAACAGTTGCATTTCATTTTCATTTTCATTTTATTTATAAGGACAATGTACAGTTACATTAAGCACAAAGGCAGAGATGCTTGTACCAGATTGTAGCTTTACAGCTAATTTCCATCTGTAGTCCTGTGGGGGAGGGGTCAGAGTGCCATATTTACAGTGCATTTAAACTTGCAACCCATGTAACATCATTCATACAATTTCCTCAATCTTCACATACTCACAGTCATTACATCAGTTATCAAGTACTCCATACAGGAGAGAGGAACAAAAAGTAGTATTTTTTCAGTGGGTAAAAATAACCAGTTGACTAAAATATTGTTTTCACCATAAGAATTCTCTTTGAAATCACCACTTTGTGATAAATTCATTACATTCTTACATTACTCTTTCACTATTGCCAGGTGAAAATCACCCAAAAGCCTGTAGGAAAAAGTGGGCTTTGGGGTAGGGAAACACCTACACCTTCAAAGATGTCAAAAACAACGGTGAAGCTCCCCAGGGACCCATGACACTCAGAAAAATGCAACATATTGAAAATAATATAAATACTTTTGCTCAGGTGAAAATGACCCAGCGATAGTGCTCTAGGGTTGAATGGGAATTAAAACCACAAGAATTCATATAATGGGTAACAGTAGCTCAGTTGGTCGTGTTCACCCTCTGATCTGAAGGTTGGTGGTTTGAATCCCACTCTCGACATAAACCTCATTGGTTGAGTGGTTAGATCCAATGGCCCACAGGTTGGCGGTGCAATTCCAGCTCCCACAAATGAATGCTGTTGTTGTGTCCTTGGGCAAGACATTTAACCCCTCAGTGTTTGCGTACACTGGTGAGTGGTTGCTTAGTGTAAAGTGTTTTGAATACCTTGAAGGTGGAAACGTGCTTTATAAATATTTGAACATATACAGTATGTATTTGAATTTACAGGCCTATTTCTTTATATATGCTGTTTTTATTTTATTCTAGTATGCAAGACCGCTACCCACAGGAAATGTGAAGCTAAGGTAAGGAAGTTTTACTTACTTTACTTACATTCTTTGCTTTTTCTTTACAAAATTTTGGCTGTCAGTGAGTGGTCAGAGCAATACCCACCCTTACATCAGGTGGTTTCATACACTACACAGGACCTGGCTGTCAGTGATAACAAAAGTTCTTTTTCTATTGAACTGCAGGCACCAAGATTAAATATTGTACATGTTGTTCAGTTCATGGGCAGGCTACATATTTTCAACAAGGTTCTGTATTACACAAAATTGACTCTTGTGAGCTTTAACCCATGTTACAATGTTGTTATCTCCTCAAAAACACACCTAGAGTTGTGTTTTGTTTCATTCACATGTTTGAGTATTACCTTTTATTATTAGTCTTTCTACATTTCCAAAGCTCAAAATGCTCTGTTCTGCCTGTCATGAAGCAGTAGTTTACTTCCTTTATTATGGAACAGAGTGTTTTCCATTCTAAATATGCAGGGTTTGTCTGTTGTCATGTGTGAATGAAAAAAAAACACATCTCCAGGTGTGTTTGTGATGTGATGTGAAACAACTTTATAATATAGATCAGAAAATAGTGTAGTATGGATTCTTTGAAAGTGAACATAATGAACGTGTGGTCATATGTGGTCTATTGGTATTTGTTTTTCAAGCACCAACAGGAATGCCCACTGATGATACTAGACTTATATCAGTGGAATTTGGAAAGATAAATAAGTTAGATCACCCATTTGAAGGTTGTATTTCATTACTTAAGGCCACACCAACTTACAACTGATAAATAACTCATACTGCTGGCCATATGAGACTATAAAAGTATAAACAGAAGTAGCCTATCCTCCTGAATCCAGGTTAAAGTGGCGTTTCCATAGCAACCGGCAGTCAACAGGACCCACCAAATCTGGGTTAAGCACCAATAGTGACCTGCTAATCCTTCATATCCTGGGAAAATACTGCCACTTTTAGGTGACTACGTTTACTTCTAGTACTACTACTTTTACTACTAAGTAAAGTACTAGTTGCAGTTATATGGAAATGAGGAAACCTGCACTGGCTGTGTATTAGTATAATAAAACTTAGATTGTCTGCACCCAGTACTACTACTACTACTACTACTACTACTACTACTACTACTACTACTACTACTACTACTACTACTACTTCTACTATTACAAAGCAAAAAACAAAACAAAACAAAAAAACAATTAGCATTAGTATAATACAACTTAGATTGGCCATTCTTATTACTATTTCTGCTCCAACTACTACTATAACTACTACAGACGCTCCTCGACATACGAACATTCGATTTACGAACATTTGGAGTTACGAACAGGGTCGAAAATATTTTTTAAAAAGTTAAATGTTTGAGTTTTTGTATTTAGCGCCTATTCCGACTTCCGGGTACAGTACGTAGTGCGTATTTCCGCCGCTGATACACAGGCAGGGCGCTGCGCAGCAACCCCCAAGCGTCAGGCCCACTCAGTAGAAGTGTTCAGAACTTCAACTGAGTGGGCGTACTACGGTGTTACTACGGTGCGGTGTTATGAACTTTGTTGTTTTTCTTGCATGCGTACAGTAATACAATATGGTTGGTGAAAAGCGAAAAGCTTCTAGTGAAGCTTCTGTGAAAAAGCGGCAAGCCATCTCATTTGAAAAGAAGGTGGCGATAATAAAGAAACTTGATGCTGGTGAGAAGATGGTGAATGTGGCACACGCGTACAATGTGAACCGTTCGACAACTGGTACGATATATAAACAAAAGGACCGCATTATGGAGCATGTGAAAAGTGCAGCGGGTATGCAATCCACCATCATAAGCAAAAATGAGTCACTCATGGAAGAGATGGAGAAACTTCTTGGTATTTGGCTCGAAAATCAGCGGCAGCGGCGTGTTGCGTTGAGCCTTATGCTGATCAGTGAGAAGGCCATATCGCTTTTTAATGACCTTAAAGTGATACTCCGGGATTTTTGACATAGGGTCCAATTTTCTAGTTAGCCAGCGTGTAGGATATGTGTAGAGAAAGTTATTTTGCGATTTCATGCAGTCTTTGTAAAATCTGAGTTGGCTGTTGCTAAGCTAGCGAAAGTGAACGTCCTGCAGCTAGCCAGCCACTAAAATAGACATACCCAGTACAAAACAAACAACCAAACAAATCAGTTATTATGCCAGGGTATCGATTTAAATATCTGTGTTGATATAATAAGATTTTGAACGAAACGGACCTTGCTTCAAACGACTTAATTGACGCATATTGGGGGACTAGTTTCTAAGCAGCGGCGGAATTTTACTTCTCCCTCGTCAATTCATCAGCAGCAGTTGTCATTATTACAAAGAGTAGAGACTGGAGGCATGCATTACACACGTTGGTGAGTAACAGAAACAGGAGGCCTAACTTAGAAGATGTGAGTATAATCATCTCACTGATTTTGCAACTGGCCAAACGCTCCTACATTCAACATTTTTTTCTGGCACACCACTTACCGCATTGATAACTGGCCATTAGGTCCAGCAGGTCTAGGTCGTTTCTTCCAATTTATCTTTTCGACGCAGAAGAATGTCTCCAGTACGCCACGATTGAGATGGGGCAAGAAGTCCTGGTGCTCTGTTATGCAGACATCATTGGAAGTGCTATGGCCACCAGACACATCTAGACTTCGAAACGAAGTATCTAGCTCCAGCTCTTGCATTTGTGGGATAACTAAGTCCCACTCCCTGCAGCAAAAACATTCATCCTCGTTCTCCATAACTTCGCAATTTCGGCACTGACACCACCAATCCCCGGTTCTTCTGTCCCGGCTTTCTGCTGCAGCTTCGGCGGCGGCTGCATTTGCAGACGCGCTCTCTTGTTCTCTTGCTCTTTGTAAATCCATCTCTTTCAATTCTTCGTCCGTATACTCCGGCTCATACAAGTATGGTTCACTGGAAAAATGCAACTGCTCTTCCTCCTCATCAAAATAATCGGGCTCGCCAAACATTGCCATACTTTGAACAGGCTCCGTGTGCTCACTTTTACAGTTGCGAGGTTGCTAGTAAACAAACTATTAGAGCCGGTCGGATTGGGACATGCGGGTGATATCAATCCGCGGCTGTCAAGCTTTCAATGAGGAAGTACGAATTGCTGATGATGATCAAAGGAATACATGCTTGGTTTACTTCCTTAATCATTCTATCAACACAGATATGTACATCGATACCCTGGCATAATAACTGATTTGTTTGGGTGTTTGTTTTGTACTGGGTATGTCTATTTTAGTGGCTGGCTAGCTGCAGGACGTTCACTTTCGCTAGCTTAGCAACAGCCAACTCAGATTTTACAAAGACTGCATGAAATCGCAAAATAACTTTCTCTACACATATCCTACACGCTGGCTAACTAGAAAATTGGACCCTATGTCAAAAATCCCGGAGTATCACTTTAAGGCTAAGGCAGGAGAAAGTGCTGCGGAAGAAACCTTTTCTGCCAGCCATGGCTGGTTTGCACGTTTTAAGAAGAGCTCAAGGAAAATAGGAGGTAAATACACACACACAGTCTCACACATACATTCACACACGCATTCTCTCTCTCTCTCTCAGCTGACTGCGTTTGCCTCTGTGTCCCTTTCTTCTTTTTTATCTCATCAGTTTTCCGTATTTTTAAAAAGCATATTAGTATTATTTGTGTTATTTATTAGTGTTATTGTGTTATTAGTGATATTAGTGTTATTTAAATGCAGTACAAATCCATATAGATAACTTATACAAGCCTTAAACATATAATAACAACTTACGAACAAATTCAACTAACGAACGGGTGTCCGGAACGTAACTCGTTCATAAGTTGAGGAGCGTCTGTACTGCTACTACTACTACTACTACTACTATAACTATTACTACTACTACAAAGCCTAGACAAAATTAAATTGTCAAAAAATGAAACTTATATTGACTTTATAATAATATGATTAGTATTATATTATTACCTCTGCTGCTACTACTACTACTACTACTACTACTACTACAAAGGCTTGTCAAAGTGCTGCAAAGGATGAAATTGTTATTGCCTTTCGAATATGACGAAACACTCCTAAAAATGATTATCTCGTTAGCACAGCATGAGAGGTGAATGAGGTGTATAGTGCGGCGGTGTGGGCTGGTGTCAGTATCCCCAGTGGAATGTGGCCTGCTCTCAAAGAAGCATTGATACAGGACGGAACGATGAATGCACAGAGAGATGGTGAGACTCGGGCCCAGACGTGGGCTTCCTGAGTCAGCAGCACCAGCTCTGAGGACAAGGACCCAGGAGGAGAAATGTGGAAATCTGGAGAAAGCTCTTAAAGGTGCTATAATACACAAAATGGGTTCTTGTGAGGTTTAAGCCATGTTAGAATGCTGTTACCTCCTCAAAAACATACCCGGAGTTGTGTTTTGTTTCATTCATACATGTTTGAGTAACATTATTATTAGTCTGTCTACATCTCCAAAGCTCAGAATGCTCTGTTCCACCTTGTGATGTCATGATGTCATCACCTTTAGTTCTAGCCTGGGAATTCCCAGGCCGCTTCCGTTCGTTTCGAACTGGAAGGCGGCCTGGAAACTCGTCCAAGCGAGAGTCCCAGATTTAGGGTCCCAATCAGAGAGCGGGGGAGGTGTGGCAAGACGGTAACGCGTACTACGTGACAAACGGAAGCTTGTAGTTTGAACTGACAACTGACATGATTGGCTATGGACTTACGTATACGCTCAATGATAGACATTCATAACGCCCAATAAACGGCCGTTGGCAATCGCTAACCACACCTCCGCTACGGGATTTTTCGAAGCGAGTTTCCAGACCCATATCTCACTTGTGATATGGTCAGGTGTTAACCAGACTACTTTAGTTCAGTAGAGAATGGGAATTTCAGAGCTGAAATCATACAAATGATTCTAGAATAGAATAGAATAGAATGCCTTTTATTGTCACTATTCATATGTACAATGAATAGTGACAATAAACATACTCACAATGAGACTGAAAGCATCTCACTTCAGTGCAGACATTTAAATAGGATAATTACAACACAGCATGATATTTACAACACAGTATAGAAAAAAATAGTGCAAAAAAATTAAAATAAAATATTGCAAAAAAGAAAAAAAAATGTGCAAAAAATTACTCTATGAGCTGGTACTACAGATTAGTTAGCAGGTTATTGCAAATCGTGCTCAGATATTGCAGTAGGGGTGACACATACAACCATACCTTATTGACGTCAGATCGAAAAAAGAAATGCAAATGCAGTTCCACCCCCGTCTGTCTGAACTCAGCGTCTCTGTAAATCACGCCCAGAGAGTTTGGACTGCAAATGCGCTAGGCAATGCGAAATGCGTTTTTTTATTTGCCTGGAGGCACATCCGAGTGTTTCTAGGCTCGGAAGTCCTTTATCTGAGCCTCTGGACCTTTGAACAGCAGTGGTTTAATTTTATTTTATGTGGAAATGTGTTTATTTTTCAATGGAACGCTTCAAATCTCTTTCCCCGTGCAAAAACAAGGAAATGGATCAGCTGAGGGCTCAGAGCGAGAGCGGAGCGTTTGGCCATGCCCCCACCCTCTACTATTGGCCAGCTCTTTTCTCCTCATTTGCATTCAAGCAACAACGCCCATTATAGAGTATTCAGAGTGAGAACTTGAGATCTCTGTTTCTCATGCACTGAGTGTTGATTTTGAAGAAGGATTCATTTACAGTATTAGGGAACCATTAAGGAGCCATATAAAAGCATCAAGAAGTACCATGTCATGGGATCTTTAAATGTTGTCTACAAGCTATAGCACTGTGTTAAGTATTGCGCCACAGGATATTGCACTGTAATTAGATATTGCACAACAACAGGTGGATATGCTACAAAAGAGAAGAGGATATGCTAGAGAAGGTGTATGGAGTTTAAAAACACAGTGGAACACTACTTGATTATTGACATTACTACATGACGTCACAAGATGGAGCAGAGTGTTTTCTGTTTGAGAGAGGAATTGTTCTTCTAAATATGCAGGATTTGTGCGTTAAATGTGTGACTGAAACAAAACACAACTCCAGGCATGGTATACAACATTATAACATAGATCAGAAAATAGTGTAATACAGACCCTATAAGAGAAGTTCAGGAGAAAAACGTTTTTGATAGTGATTTTCTACACAATTTGTTAGTTGTCAATAGTCCGCCGCAAACTCCTCACTCCATAGTTACTGTTGCTATTTCAGGAAAACAAACTGACAATTGATAAGTCGCGGTGTCCAACAAATGTGTGAGAACTTAACACAGGGAGCAAAACTGTGAAACAAAACCTGCTGCATGTTAGCTTTTTATTTTTACTCCAAAACGGTCCCTAATTAATTTCAGTATTTTATTTAGGCTGACCGGACTTTCTCTGTTGCTGACCTCAGGCTCTGGAATAAACTGTCCCATTGTCACAGACTTTGGCTTTTTAAATCCAGGCTCAAAACATATCTATTCAGACTGGCTTTCAATACTTCAACACTTTCAACACTTGTACAATTTACTTTATTTCATTGTTTAATATTTTAACATTCCCTGGGGGTGTGAAGCTAACAGAAAGCACTACACTGTCTGAAGTGCTGTTACTCCAATTAGATTTTAGTTTTATTTTAACAAAATCTGACCAGAAAAAGCTGATTTGGATGAAAATACAACAGATGAGGTAAAATTACAGTCACAAGCTAGCTAGCATTAGCCAACATTAAAGGTGCATTTTGTAAATTTTCTGATGGAGGGTACACCACTTGCTTGTCGCCATGGAAATGTATATGTGCATATGGTATTAAAGGTTGTATAGAGGATTTTCCAAGGAAGGAGAAATCTAGTCCTTGAAACCACCCCCCTCCCCCACAGCTCCCTAAGTAGAAGTGCCTCCTCCCGCCTCCTTTTGCTTACGCTGCTTGTTTAGAGTCGATGCACGTTCAGAATCACTGTTGCTGCTGTAACTATACTGTACGTTTTAAGATTAAGGTTAAGACTTTATTGATCTCACACACAGTGACACACATTGACACACAAGAGAAATTCACTTCTGCATTTGACCCAAGTGGGCTGCAGTGGGCAGCTCGTCTTTCAGGCGCCCGGGGGGCAGTACCGTGAAGGGTCTTGCCCAATGACCCACACTGGCTTGCTCATTGCCGGGGGGGGATTTGAACCCAGGCCCCCCGGGTGAATGTCAAGTGACTTACTAGTTTTTTTCAAATGATAAGTTTTCTGACCAACGTGTCAGCCTTTAGACCCTCTGCTTCAGTGCAAAGTGTCTGAGAATCATCTTAGTTTGGCTTCACTCCTTTTCCCCCTTCTCTTCTTCTTTCAGCGATCTCAATAACTGACTTTCTTTTGTGGCTAACTGGTAGTGGATTCTTGTTTGCCATCGCAACAAACTTTGTGCTAACTGCGAAGAAGCTACAGTTGGTAAAAGCTGCTAAGATCCACTGCGTTGGTTGAGTAAACAGTCTTACATCTGTGGAATGCGTGAGAGGCGTACATAAACCATATAATCCCAACACACCGCAAGTCAGTTACGCTAGAAGCGTAGGGAATTTGATTGACCCTGACAACCAATAGATAACGAGGTAGCCTTGTTATCTATTGGCTAATGTTTATCATATTTACAAGGCTGCTGAATCGCTATAATGCTCTCATTGACAATTTGAAACAAAAAAATTCCTCCATACAACCTTTAAACTATTAAACGTTCTTGTGTTTTCTTGCTCAAACCTCAAAAGTAGTATAGTAAAAATTGTATATATGTATATATACAAGCAGATGGCGGGCCCTCTACCAGAAAAGTTACACAGTGCACCTTTAAGACAGCAAAACAATCTGTACGTTAATGCTACTTCTTTTTAAGGTTTCTAAATGAGCTTCTGTGGTTTATTATTGCAGTCTCGGTCAGTATTTATCATTAAAAACTGACTGGAGGAAATCCCTCAAAAATTGGATTTTGAAAAAGCCACTTATTCAAGTAAATACAGCTTTTGGCTTGAATATTCAGAGATTTAAACTGTGGTGCACTCAGCAGTTGTGGTTTTGATCCTATCTTTGTTTATACTTCCAAATACACTGAACTTTGCACTTGACTCTGAGTTCAGCATAACTTTTAGGCCACAAGTATCCAAAAGTGTTCCAAATATTCAGATATCACTAATCCAGCTCCATTTGCGGTACTGACATTTTTCTGTTTGTGAATCTTGTGACACAAACAAGCGGATGTTGTACATTAAGTTTGTGATGGGAGGTTGATATTGATGGAGCTCCAGGAAGCTGAGAGCAGATAAGAGCTGGGTGTGGGGGCCTGGTCATCACATATTTATCAAACTGTGTTCACGAGGAAAAGAGTCAGGGCGTTTGGATAAGAAAAGGTTTGAATCTGTTAAATCTGGTTTCTGAATTATCTCTACATTTGTCATCAGGTAATTACATGAGAGTCACAACTTGTCTACATTACACAATAGTTATGATTAGATAAATAAAAAATGTTAAATCGGTGTTTAATCTGTCCGGGGAAAAAAAAGCTTCATTTTTTCAAGATTCAAGATTCAAGATTCATAAATTGGTAGAGAGATTCTGTTTTAGAACTCTCCACTACATCCTGTGTTTTTGTACATTTCTTCTTTTTTTCCACAAACTGCCACTTAATTGATAAAGCTATGATCAATATTTACCAAGGTTACTATCCCACCAAACCAAGTCATAATTGGTTATGCACTTTAAATCAATATCAATGGTGACAACTCCAGCTGATATGATGAAGCCTGCTCCAAGGAAGAATGCATGTTTAAATGTATTTATGAGCAATAAAAAAAGAGAAAAATGTGGACTTTTCCAGGCAAAGCATAAAAATATCCATGGAAACAAGCAGGTATCGAATCTTCTACTAGGAAAGTTGCACCTTTAAGGACCTTTATTATGCAAAATTGACTCTTGTGAGCTTTAAGCCATGTTATAACGTTATTAACTCATCAAAAACATACCTGGAGATGTTCTTTGTTTCATTCTCACACATTCTCACATACTCAAAATGCTCTGTTCCACCTTGTGATGTCATGAACTGGTAGTTTTCAAGTTAACAGCTACCGTTTACCTTTTGTTCAGTAGAGAGAGCAGTTCCAGAGTTGAAATTATCCTAATGATTCTAGGGAAGGTGTATGGAGATTAAAAACACAGTAGATACCTGTATTAACACATCACAAGATGGAACAGAGTGTTTTCTGTTTAAGAGAAAAATGCAGAATTTGTGTGTTAAACATGTATAAATTAAGCAAAACAAAACTCCAGGTATGTTTTGATGAAGAGAAAACATTAGAACAGATGAGAAATTTGCGTAATGTAGGCCTTTTTAATACAAAAAAAACAAAACTTTTTTTCTCCTGTTCAGCTTACATCTTCAGAACATAAAAAACGTGAGATATTTGATACAGCATGTTCTCAGACATAATGGTCGTCATATGTTTTTGGGTGATTAGCTGTTATTACCTGGTTCAAAGTTCAAGGTGTCCTCTCTTTGGCACCTCGGCCACATTTGGCAGTTATTATCTCCCCCCAGATCAGCCCTGAACATGCGTATTTACACGTGTTTACCACATCTGGAGCAGGTCATGTGTTAGCCATCCTGTTCCAATCTGCCTCTATTTGTGTCACCGCTGGCTTTACCGTAAACCAGTGACAAATCATGGAGCACCAGTTTCCTGTCTACGCCATTTCTTTGGAAAAACCCCTTCTCATACAGACGCAGTTTGGAGAAAAGGAAGTAGATGTAATTATGCATGTTACTGTATTTCAAAAAATAATAAACATTGGCAATAGTTAAAGGTGCATTTAGCTGCAACTTCTCTGGTGGAGGCTCCGTCGAATACTTTTTTTCATGGACATGTTATTGCTTTGTATGGTATGTTTCACAGTATGTCATTAAAACCTTTCTATCTTCATGGAATGGTTATATAAATAGACATAGCTAATGCACTAGCCGCCACTTTCCAAATAGGAAGCGAGCATGGGGGTGTTTCCGGTTTCCTCGATTCTGGATCCATTTGATTTTACATTGAAAAACTGTCAGCCTCTCTCTGTAACTGCTGGAGTGGGCCTCTTCATTTTGGCCTTAAAATGTTCGTATTAACCTGCTCTACATGATCTTGGGGTTTTGATTTTGCTTTCTTTTTTGTTTTTTTTCATAAATAAATTCCTATTCCTAATATGGAACTCTGCACCTAGTAGTATATATACCAGTTCATACCGAATACCGGTGTTTTTTTTTTTTAATGATGCAAATTTTTTCATATACAGTGAACCCTCGTTTATCGCGGGGGGTAGGTTCCAGAAATAGCCCGCAATCAGTGAAATCCGCGAAGTAGGACAATTTTATATTTTACAATTATTCTACATGTTTTAAGGCTGAAAACACTTCACCAGACACATTATACACCTTTCTGAGACTGGTATTAACATTTCCTCACATTTTTCTCTTGTTTAAACACTCAAACTTTTGTAGATCTTCATCAAAATATATTAATAGTGACGCGGGGGGAGACACGTGACACGCGGACACGTGCGCGCGGACACGTGCGCGCGGACACGTGCGCGCGGACACGTGCGCGCGGACACGTGCGCGCGGACACGTGCGCGCGGACACGTGCGCGCGGACACGTGTGTTTGTTTTGGTACCACATATCCATGCCATGTGCGAAAGTCGAGTGGAAAGCGAACTGGATATCATTTTGGGCAAGACTCAAGCCAATGCTAACAGTGCAAAACCGCTAACAGACGCCTCTGAGCACCAGTCCTCACCACAAGACCAGGTAAGACTAACCTGCACTCACAAGAGTTGGTTGCATTTCACCCCGGCTCCAAAGTCAGTCCGCCCCGGAGTTCGGGGCATGGCTATCAATGCGTCGCCAATACTCCACAGCTCTCTAGGACGGGGTCGGTTTCGTGACGGGGAAGACCCACTGTCTCCTCTCTGCGCGCGAGTGTCCTCTCCCGGCGGCTCCCTCGAATGCGGCTCTCCCCGCTGCGGGCTCCCTCGGCCGCGCGGCGTCCGTCCATGTTGATTCTTGGCTCTTCCATTTGTCCGGCTCGCACTCAGTCTCTTCCATGGCAAGTAAACAAAGGCCACACCTCCTGTCACCCAGGCGCTCTCGTGAAGGAAATCAGAGACTCTGTCCCTACCACCCTGCGTCACCATCCCTGGTCTAGACCTGGTTTAGTCCTGGTTTAGACCTGGTTTAGTCCTGTTTTAGACCTGGTTTAGTCCTGGTCTAGTCTCTTAGCTAATCAGGGCGCAGGACACAATGTTATACTGTAAAAAAAAGTTACACTATTAAAGTAGTTACACTACTAAAAAAAAGGGAAAAAAAATCCGCGAAACAGCGAGGCCGCGAACAGTGAACCGCGATACAGCGAGGGTTCACTGTACCCCAATACCAGTGAGTGTGTATGTAGAAACAAGCCGTGTCCCAATTCGAGGGCTGCAGCGTCCAAAGGCTGCTTTTTTGACCGCATTGCAGCCCTCAAAAACCGAAATGGGACAGGCCCAGCCCACGGAGCCGCTCCCCTCGCCCAGCACCCAGACACGCTGCTAATGCTAATGCTAACAACATGCACCACGCAGGTTACGCACACAGATCAATAACCCTTGAATTGGGACAGGGCTACAGTGTGTGTGTTGAGCGGTGAACAACATAAATGGAGAAAATGTTACAAACAGAGGAACTTATACCGAAAAGAGGAGCCGTGTCAATTGTGTGGAAGTACTTTGGCTTTAAAAAAATCTGGCGCTGATCAAACAACCGTATTCTGTAAATGTTGTCGGGCTAAAGTTGTAGCTGCAGGAGGCAACACAAGCAATTTGCTTCACCACCTCCGTCACAAACATGTCCTGGAATAAGAAGAATGCATGAAACTAAGATCTGCATCCTCTTCCACATCTGCAGGGAACGGTCAAGTTGGCGCCGCAACACAAAACGCAACTCAGACGTCACTCAAAGACGCGTTTGCTAAGGGGACCGCCTACGACAAGAAAAGCAAAGGGTGGAACGATATTACCAACGCTATTACTGTCCACTTAGCCAAAGACACAGTACCACTTAGTCCTGTTGAGAAAGGAGCTTCAAGGAGATGATTAAAGCACTGGACCCAGATATAAGATCAGATAAGATATGCCTTTATTAGTCCCACAGTGGTGAAATTCCAGTGTTGCAACACACAGATCAAAAACAGCAGGAAAAAGTAGCATGCAATAAAACAATATAATAAATAAATAATGGCCTAGGATAATTTAAAAATAGACCTAAAAATAGACTCTGGAGTATAGCTGAATATTGTAGTGCAGATAAAGTTGAATGACATGTTAACAGTGTTCGTTGTACAGTCTGACAGCAGCAGGAAGGAAAGACCTGCGAAACCTCTCCCTCACACAGCGAGGGTGAATCAGTCTGTCACTGAAGCTGCTCTCCAGAGCTGACAGAGCGTCCTGCAGGGGGTGACACTCATGGTCCAGCATAGAGGTGACCTTAGCCAGGACCCTCTTGTCCCCCACCTCCTGCACTGAGTCCAGAGGACAGCCCAGGACAGAGCTGGACTTCCTGATGACCTTGTCCAGCCTCTTCTTCTCCCTCTCTGTGATGCTGCTGCTCCAGCAGACCACACCGTGTGGCTGATGCCACACGGTGGCTGATGCCACCACAGAGTCATAGAGGGTCCCCAGGAGTGGCCCTCTCACTCCAAAAGACCTGAGTCTCCTCAGGAGATAGAGCCGACTCTGGCCCTTCCTGTACAGTGCATCTGTGTTATGAGTCCAGTCCAGTTTATTGTTCAGATGAACACCCAGGTACCTGTAAGAGTCCACTCTCTCAATGTCCCTTCCCTGGATGTTCACTGAGGGCGCAGTAGAGTGGCGTCTGCGGAAGTCCACCACCATCTATGTTAGATATGTTTTACCAAGTCGAATTTACTGCAGTAATTATTCTCTAAATTATTAGGAAATGGGGTTAACACCTAGTCATGCATGAAAAAAAATACTGTCAAATACCGTGACACCGATATCATTTTGAAAAATACTGTGATATCACTTTTTTGTCATACTGCTCAGCTCTAGCCCCTACCTAAACCCTAACATTGCCTTGATGTAATGGATGGCATGTCTGTTTATTGAATTTTTGGCACGACTAAACAAACAAAACTAAAGTGGAAGCACACAAAATAGTCCAGTAGTTTCAGTATGTCCTCCACTAATAGAACAGTTTACCTTATCTACAGTGGACATCATCTCCCCCAGGGAACAGTGGGACAGAGGGAGGAGGATTAAATACATGATTATGATGAGTGGATATAGAGAGGACTTGTCTGGTGCAGTTTCCGCTGGGACCCCCTCACACGGGTTGGGTCCAGCATCTGTCTCATGTTTCATTTTAATGTTGAGTTTTTAAAGATTTAACTTTATAGGGTAAGAAATCGAAAATGGAGAATGTAAGGCGAGTTTGTAAGGTCTGAAAATATTCGTTGACGTTGCAACAGATGTCATTTACAATTTAGTTATGAGGAGTCATGGCTAAATATAGTTTCCTCTCAAGATTGAATAAACAGGAATATGGTGGAAGCTGTGACTAAGCGGTGGGTCATTTGTTTACTTAGATGTCTACAACAGTTTAAGGTTTTTAGTTTTTAGTTTATTTGTGTTATATTATTTTACTTTATGGCATTTTATGGAATTGTTAAAGGTCCTATATTATGCAAAGTTGACTCTTGTGAGCTTTAAATCATGTTATAATGTTGTTACCTCCTCAAAAACATACCTGGAGTTTAAGTAATCCTGTATTATTACTCTAGTTATATCTCCAAAGCTACATTTTACCTTTTTTTAGTAGAGTGTGGCAATTCCAGGTCTGAAATTAACCATGTGATTCTAGTGAAGGTGTATGGAGTTTAAAAACACAGTAGAGCACTTTTTGTATTACCACATGATATCATAAGTTGGAACAGAGTGTTTTCTTAATCTAAATATACAGGGTTTGTGCTTTAAACATGTGCGAATGAAACAAAACAAAATTCTAGGTATAATTTTGATGGGCAAACAACATAATAACATAGATCAGAAAATAGTGTAATATGGGGGAAAAATACATTTTTAAACTACTAAATAAATAAATAAAATAGATACATTTTTAAAAATATATTCTTGCACTGGCACAAATGCAGAAAGTCTGAGTATATACGTAATACTGATGCATAAAGATATAAATTCATCCTCAAACCATCACCATCATACTAATGGCGCACTCAAGTCACCATTCATTCCAGCCCATTTTCACATTAGTGCTGGTTTGGAATATGCCCAGTACTTCTGCCGTTCCCATCCACTGTCTGCTGCAATTTCTTTTCTAATTCATTTCACTTATATTACTTGTTTTTTCACTTAAATTTCGAATTACTATTTCTTAAGAATATAACACTAAGTACACGTCAAACTAAATAACATCTCCTCTCAGACTGTATAAAGAAGTGGAATAAATGAGAGCGACATCACCTGTCAGCTCCAGTCAAATGAAGCTCACAATTCTAGAAGTTATAGGAGTGAATTTAAAGCTAGTGAATAGGAATTTATTTATGGAAAAAATATCAAAATAAAAACACCAGGATCATGTAGATTGAGTTAATACGACCAAAACGATGAGGCTCATTGCAGCAGACACAGAGAGAGGTGACAGTTTTTCAAAGTAAAGCTAATTGGAGCCAGAGTTAATGGAGCCGGAAGCGCCCCCATGTTTACTTCCTATCTGGAAAGCGGTGGCTAGCAGGTTAGCTATATCCATTTATACAACTCTGCAAAATGATCAGTTTTTCTGATTTGACTACTTATAGGTATGTGTTTGGGCAAAAGGAACATTTTTGTTTGAGTCTATAAACTACTGACAATATTTCCCCCAAATTCCCCCCAAAAATATCGTTTAGAGCATTTATTTGCAATGACAAATGACAAATGGTCAAAATAATAAAAAAAGATACATGTTTTCAGACCTCAAACAATGCAAAGATCAAATTCATTTTAAAACAGCATAATACTAATGTTTACACTTAAGAAGAGTTCAGAAATCAATATTTGGTGCAATAACCCTTATTTTTAATCACAGCTTCCATGCGTCTTGACATGCTCTCCACAAGTCTTTCACATTGTTCTTGGGTGACTTTATTCCACTCCTGGTGCAAGAACTGAAGTAGCTCAGCTTTGTGTTTGTGTTGGAATTCAACAGACGCTGGAATGGAATGGCTGTAATACATGTAGAGATGCTGATTTCAGAAAAAAATGCAGTGGTCTCTTATTTTTTCCCAGAGCTATCCATGCTATCTACTTAAGAGAGTGGGCAACACACAGCAGCAGAGCACCAGTTTATGATCCAGACCACTGCTGGAGATAAGTCCTTCCACAGATGGTGCATGTCGGAAATATCAGAACAACTACATCCCGCATGATCTCCCCTTGAGACCACAGGAACCCGCTGTCAGAAAGAACCTTTATCCACTGAACAGGTCTGAGGAGGCGGTCAGTGCAGGGCCAGGCTGGTAGTCCCATAGAGAGGAGTTAGAGGGCACGTACTGATAGTTCGAGCGGAAACAGCGAAGGATACAGAGGCAAAGGAAGGCCAGCATTACCCCTCCCAAACACAAGCTTTCATCAGGACAATGTGGTTAGAGCAGGGTTTCCGAATGGACTTTTTCCTCTTATCGCAACTGATTAGAATAGCCTTCATTTGCAGCTGATGTCATCAACATTTCCTGGGGGTGGGAAGTTAAAGATCCCATGACATGGTACTTCTTGATGCTTTTATATAGCTCCTTAATGGTTCCCTAATACTGTAAATGAATCCTTCTTCCAAATCAACACTCAGTGCATGAGAAACAGAGATAAGATGAGAAAGAGTCATAAATATCTCTCTCAAACTCTTTATTCTGGGCGTTGTTGCTTGAATGCAAATGAGGAGAAAAGAGATGGCCAATAGTAGAGGGTGGGGGCGTGGCCAAACTCTCCGCTCAGAGCTCAGAGCCCACAGCTGATCCATTTCCTTGTTTTTGCACGGGGGAGAGATTTGAAGCGTTCCATTGAAAAATAAACACATTTCCACATAAAATAAAATTAAACCACTGCTGTTCAAAGGTCCAGAGGCTCAGATAAAGGACTTCCGAGCCTAGAAACACTCGGACGTGCCTCCAGACAAATAAAAAAACACATTTCGCATTGCCTAGCGCATTCGCAGTCCAAACTCTCTGGGCGTGATTTACAGAGACGCTGAGTTCAGACAGACGGGGGTGGAACTGCATTTGCATTTCTTTTTTCGATCTGACGTCAATAAGGTGCCTTGTTCAAAATCGCCCTTTTGAGCTCCGATTTTTTGTAACGCAGAAAAAGATCGCAAATGCTCAGTTTAGACATTTCACAACTTTTAATCATGGGGGGGGGGGGGGGGTAAACAAAAACCTCAGAAAGTGAAAATTTCATGCCATGGGACCTTTAACTAGAAGCATTACTCTGTGTGAAGCTCTGTTATGCACGTTAGACAAATCAAAACACAACCATGAACACTTGTTTTGATCTCAGGCTCCTGAAAGTTAGTTGTTTAAATCCATTTTGTATTTTTTTCAGAATATGTTAAAACATTTTTGGCAGTTTTTGCTAATGTGTGCATTGTGTCCCCATGGTAACTTTTGAACATTCTGCCATTAGAGATACATGTGGAACACCCCAGCATGTCACTGAAAAGTATCCATAGTTTTGATTCTGTTTTTTTGCTGATATTTTTCATGATAGTTTTCCCATTCATTTGACTTGGCCTTGACATACTTCCTCTTCAGTGTTTTCCTAATAGAAAAATTGTTGGGATGTTGTCACTCACTGTTCATTATTTAGCACATATCCTATTCTTTTTCATGTGTCATTTACATTGTATAATATACAATGTAAATGCAAGACACATGACACACAAGACACAAAGATACGCATATTATTATAATATAATAATATATTATGAATTGGTGACAATAAATTGTCTGTTGGAAACAATACGGTGTAATCCCTCATTCGAACGATGTAGAGAAGGTTTCCATGGCAATCATCTGGACACTGTTTTTGCAATCAAGACATTTCAGCTCCATGCAGAAGCCATTTAATTTCAATTTTCATTCATCCATCCATCCATCCATTTTCTTCCGCTTATCCGGGTTCGGGTCACGGGGGCAACAGCCTAAACAGATCTGCCACCCAGATCTCCCTGCACCGGCCGGGCATTCCCTGTGGGGGAAGGCCCGGGCACCAGACGCTCACCGTAGACCACCCACCCCAGGCCTGGCTCCAGGGTAGGGCCCCGGTGACGCCAATCTGGGCAACGTAACTGGCCTTGGCCTTGCTGCATTTCTCAATTCAATTCTCACTATACAAAATTCAACGCCTTCATTGCAAAAACAGTGTCCAGATAATCACTATTGAAACCTTCTCTGTACTAAACTGTGGAAAACATAGTATAGTAAAAAATAGTATCAGATTTTAATGTCTAACTCTATCAGATAATCAAAGGTAAAGTGCTAATACAAGCCTATGTGCTGTGTAATATTTCTGCATTTTGTGCTGCTGATGAAACAATTATTTTATTTATTATTTTATTTATTTATTTTATTTATTTATTTTTATTACATATCTACATGTGCAATACTTATGCCTTATTTGACACCAGTCTCTTGCTATTTTTGCTACTTACTTTGAATGTATTATTACCATTTATATTTTTGATCTTTGCTATTGTATTTATGGTGATGTGTGAGCTACTGTATCCAAATAATGTCCCTTGTGGATCAAGTTTAAGTCAAGTTTAAGTCAAACTGGGTGCCAAAGATTGTAAACACACGTAAAAGCTACAAAGGTGTGTATTTGGCTAATTTTAAATGAATAACTTGAATGGCCTAAAATAGAATCAAATATCAATATCAATATCAATATCAAATAAACCAACTATATAATCTGAACATATATAATCCTTTTTTTTTGTTTAAACCACATTTAAAGCAGCCAAAACTTTCAATAACAATAGTATAAGTATTTAGAAATAAAGAAACAACACAGTGAAATACAGTATAATATAAAACCAAGATAGAGAGAAAAGCTACATTTTTAGTTGATATTTAAAGGTGTATTGTGTAACCTTTCTGTTGCGGGTCTGCTTTTTTCTCTGGAGATGTCATTGCTCTGTTTGAAATGTTGACATTAAACAGCTCTATCTTACATCAACTTCAGGTGTTTTATAGCTTAAAAATACCTAGAAAAACAGGCATTCTGACTCTGAGCGGGTTGCCTCTCCACAGATTTGACCTGTAACTTGGCCCGGTTTGGTTTCCATGAAGATAGAAATGTTTAATACAATACTATGAAGCGTTCCAGAGAACGTAATAACATCTCCATGAAGTATTTGACGGACCAGAAAAATGACACAATGCACGTTTAAAGTCCTGCGGTGACAGTGATGTTCAGATTATTATTGTATGTCTCTCACAGCTGATGCAGATAGGCTCCTGGTGTATTCTACAGTAGGTGGACAGTTGAATTGCTGGTTGGGACTGGGCCAGCTCCGTCTGCGGTCTGTGTGGTCAGACATCACCCTCACTAATTGGCTGCCGGGTTAGAGGCGGCTGTATACAGTTAAACAGGAACTGCCCCCACTAGACCAGACATGCAGTGACAGTATATCAAGACTCTCTAGGTGATTACCACAAATTATAATTACGCACACTGATGACTGAGTGGAGATTACTTACACTTTAATATTTGCAAGGTTCTTCCCACTGGGCCCATTATGATAATTACTATATTGACTTAACGTTCAGTATACTGTATGAAAGCTAGAACAATATATTTTAGTGCTCAGTATTTATGGCAGGTACTTTGTCATTGCAGTATTGCTAAGATTTTTGCCAAGATTTTTTTTAATATAATAAGATTTAGACTTAGACTTTGACTTAGAGAAACTTTATTGATCCACAAGGGAAATTACTTGGGCACAGTAGCTCACAAATCACAATATATTATGATAACAAGGAGTAAAAAACAAAAATAGCAAGAGACCAGTGGCAAATTACACATTATTATATAAATGTATATGTACAGTAAAAATAAAATAAGTAATAAATAAGGCTGGGAATATTAACGCGTTAATCGCGATTAATCGCGATTAGAGTTATGATCGCGAACAATTTTTTTAATCGCGATCAGAGTTTGCCAGCATTTTCCGCAATTCTACCATCCATATGCAGCTCATTTGGTTGTATTAATTAAACTCATTGTCGGTTAAACGCGCTATTTTGAGTTTGCTAGTATTTTGTTCCTTCTACGCATCCGTAGGCAGCTCGAGCGGGCTTCAATCATTTATTTACAATTTCTCAAAGTAAGCACTATTACTGTTTCATTGTTACTTTTTCTTTTCTCTGCACTTTTTTTTAAATAAAAAAAATGGTGAGAAATACTTTGCATTGTGAGTTTAACTTTAGATTCGAACGGTCGTACTGCAAGATATCAATTTTAAACATGCAAAATAAATCACGATTAATCGCGATTAACTATGAAATTTCTGAGATTAGTTGCGATCAAGAAAATTAATCGTTTGACAGCCCTAGTAATAAAATATCTCAGCTATATACAAGAAGTCAAGTGCAAAGATGATATGATGATTGTCATAGGACATAGGGTTATCTGTAGTTATAGAGGGTGGAATAAATAACTTTTATGGCTAATTATTGATTAATTCTGACATTTATTCTTTTTAATGATATTGTCTATTTAGAAATTGGTTTTCTGGGATTATCCTGCTTTGTCAGTGGCATACGGTATTTTCAATATTATTAAGTATTGTAGTATTTCTATGTAGAAATATATCATGCTTCAAAAAATGTGTTATCGTGACAGACCTACTTCCCAGCAATATTTTTCTTACTCTGCCATAACCACAAGATTTCAACCAGAACCGCGCTTACTTGTAGTTAAACCAAAAAAAGACTAAATGATTGGTTAAAATTTGGTTTTACACAATACACAATGTATAAAGGAGGTATGTTTGCAATATACAATTACAGTGACAATCATTTATGACAAATTTTATTCATTCTGTATGTGGGGGAGCACGCACAAAGCAGACGATTCTTCATCTGTAATGAGTTGTATTGTTGCTTATTGTTTATTTATCCACATGTATTTTTGGTTTCCATTCAAGACTTCCATCTATATTCCTTGTGTTTAGTTTTGACATAAGGTTTTGTTTTGGTGTGTTTTTGTTGATTCCATAGCAGAGAATAGCAGCCGACTGGATCATTCCCCATGTGACCCTCAGCTGTCCGGACTGAACAGAGGGGCGTTTGATTTCCGCTCCCTCTCAGCTGGAAGTGGAAGTGTGGGAACAGAGATTATTGACTAGAAGTTCTTGTTCGACATGTCCTGTGTTTACTAAAAGGGGACATGGATTGGCACTGGTAAAAGCTGCATGGAGAGTGGATTCTTGAGAGCTTTGAGCCATGTTAGAATGTTGTTACCTCCTCAAAAACATACCTGGAGTTGTGTTTTGTTTAATTTACTCATGTTAAAGGAAAAGTAACCTTTTTTACTAATTTGAGCCTTATTTCGGTAATAAAACAAGTTGTTTTACTCACCCATATCACTTTGGCAGGGCTCTCAAGTTTTGAGCGGGGTCGTGCGTGAGACTGAGGACCGGGGGGGGGGGGGGTGAACAATTTTTCCGGAGGAGCGGGGGGGGGCTTGAATTGCGTGAGAAATGCCGTGAGAGCGTGTGAACACGTCGAATTGCGTGTTGAGAGCCCTGTTTGTCTAAAGAGCAAACTTAAACTACAAAGCAACTAATGAGAGTTATATAAATGAAGTTATTACCTGATGGTTCTCAGTTTGTTTTATCATCACCGCACTTTGTCAGTGCGCGCATTTTTAACGGATTCATGTAAGAGTCTGGTTAATGCACCGGGCCCGCTTCTCACCGCGTCTCACCGCGGGCAGTTCAGGGAGGACACGTTCCCCCCCTCGGGGGACGGGAAGGGGAGGGACGGCGCTGAAAACGCGCGGAGCCTGCATAAACTAAGCCACACAGACCGATTTTCTGGGCACAAAAAAAAACAAACAAAAAAAACAAAGAAATCAGCGTGAGAAATGCCATGTGTGGCGTGTGTGCGTGTGAACACGTCGAATTGCGTGTGTCACACTCTCAATGTGTGAGACTTGAGAGCCCTGACTTTGGTGTCATATGGAGCATTTCCGGAGATGTTTTAGATTAGCGTTAGGCTAACGCCGTTAGCCTAGCGTGACTTATAGCCATAGCTCAGGGCATTCCCCGAGCATGTAATATGCCCCGTGCGGGCTCCAAATAACACAAACTTTAGCACTTTTCAAATCATAGAAGCTCGATGTCTTTAGTCTACGATTTCGTTTGGTCAAAAGTGGCCTGTAATCTGACATTTAGTCATAGTTTCGAGTAGATGAGGAGGCCAGTGCGCATGCACGGAGTGTGCTCTCAGCTCCCGGGACCCAAACATGGAACGCATAGCTGTAAACTATGGATAAATCTCGGATTACAGGCCACTTTTGATTCAAACGAAATCGTAGACTAAAGACATCGAGCTTCTATGATTTGAAAAGTGCTAAAGTTTGTGTTATTTGGAGCCCGCACGGGGCATATTACATGCTCGGGGAATGCCCCGAGCTATGGCTATAAGTCGCGCTAGGCTAACGGCGTTAGCCTAACGCTAATCTAAAACATCTCTGGAAATGCTCCATATGACACCAAAGTGATATGGGTGAGTAAAACAACTTGTTTTATTACCGAAATAAGGCTCAAATTGTAAAAAACGTTACTTTTCCTTTAAGTAATCCTGTCTACTTCTCCAAAGATCAAACCGCTCAGTTTCGT
Source organism: Paratrypauchen microcephalus (assembly GCA_036785185.1). Classification (NCBI taxonomy): domain Eukaryota; kingdom Metazoa; phylum Chordata; class Actinopteri; order Gobiiformes; family Gobiidae; genus Paratrypauchen; species Paratrypauchen microcephalus. The sequence continues at coordinate 2,239,227 of JAVJIX010000037.1, read as the reverse complement.
GTTGCGATGTTATGCGCTAGTTTTGAAGTTCTGCTTTTGTTCAGTAGAGATGAACAATTCCTGGTCTGAAGTAATCCAAATGGTACTAGTGAACGTGTGGTGGAGTGCTTTCTGTATTATCAAATGACATCACAAGGTGGAACAAAGCTGGAGTGTTTTCTGTTTGAGAGAACAACTCAGCTTAAATATGCAGGGTTTGTGTGTTAAACGTGTGCATAACATTATAACATAATATGGGCCTTTAATAACTGAAAAGACAGATTACTGCACTGTCAATTTTAGCACGTATTTCAATGGTGAAAATGTGCATTTACTAATCATTACTACACCTCATGTTCCTCTGGTCTGAAGGAACCAGGGCCCCTAGGTACTTCCTGTCAGGGGCCCCTCAGTCTCTTGAACACAGGTGTAAAACATCAACATTGAAGCCACTGCTTACTTTAAACTCAGGAATGTGCAGGGCTTGTCTGGGTAATGTAGTTGGCATGTCTTAAAGATCTGATGTACACAAAATGCCTACTTACTTCTACTTGAATTTTGGAGAAAAAAGCTGAAATTTAGAAAATCTCTTAACTGCCCCATTTGCAAATTTGTAGTTTTGTGTTTTATATTATTCTTGCATTTCTCTTTTTCTTGCTAGTGTGAGCAGTTGAAGCCAAAACATATTTCTGTATCCATGTTTTGAAAGGGACCACACCTCAAATCTAAGCATGTGATTGGCCAAAAACATATCCTCTGACTAGGCTTGTCACAATAATTATTGCATCAATTTCAAAGTTCAAAGTCAGGTTTATTGTCAAAAACCATGGATTTGAAATTGCACCGCTCCCTAGGCCCACAGTGAACATAAAACATCTGATAAACAAGAGAATAAACACCATAACTAAAAGATCACATATACCTGTAGCAAAAGTACAGTAAACTTGTATATAATACAAATAGGTAAAACACAATGTGTGGCATAATAAAGCTCAAATGGTGTCATTTAAGCAGTAGAGTCAGTGTCATTTAAGTGTCTTTTAAGCAGCAGTGTCATTGGGGGAGGGAGGGCAGGGCAGGTAGAGAGTCCAGCATCCTGACAGCTTGGTGGACGAAGCTGTCTTTCAGTCAGTCAATTTATCAGTCAATATATTTTATACAGCGCAATACTTTTTGGGGCTCAATATTTATCATGGGGACTTTTTCTCTGTACTAGCAAGGAACTTTTTGGTATTTTTCTGTACTATTTAAGCCGTAAAGTTTTGGATAAATAACTTTTACGGCTCATTATAGATACAAACGAGCTACTAAAGTGGTCAATTTTCTGCTCTTTTTAACTATATTATGCATTATCTATGTATAATATGACTTTTCAAGGGGTTATTTTCCCATTTTTCTCTACAAGGAAAACTGGTGGTAGGCTACATCCTGGTTGGGCCTCTTCTGGTTGCTATGCCGTTGTGTTTGTTGTCCACCTGTTGCATCACCCACGCTAATGCCCTGTTCCTGTGTAATGGTCCACTGTTTAGCCCGTAGCCTTGTTGTCTCTGGCTGGTTTATGGAGTTTAATGAGCCTGAAGAGTCCTGATGAGCTCCAGCTTTCATCAGTGCGGCCTCTTTACAGTTTTCCTCTGAGAATCAAAGGTATGGAGGCCCAGCCCCCCTGTGGAGAAAGAGATGGTTCAGTTTCATCCAGTGACCTCACCCTATCAGTGAGGGTAGATCAGATGATTGCTGTGTTCATACTTGATGACTATTGATTAGGAATGGACCAATATGAATTTTTTTTATTTATTTTTTGCTTATACAAATATTTGAACAGCCAATACTGATATGTTTCATGTTTAAAGACCCACAAATTTATCTTATTATGCATTATGCAACTTTTTCTGGTAGAGGTCATCTGCCATCTGCCTGTCACCATGAATATTTTATTACTTTACCATGTTCCATGGTATAGCATTAAACTTATCTAACCTCATGGTGATTAGTAGGTGACACCAGCAAGCTAAGTTACAAGTCAGATCGGTGGAGAACAAAGCCCGCTTACTATAAGAAAGCATGTATTTTGGGGCAATAACAACACCTGTAATTAAACAAATGCTAAGATAAGTAAGTAAGTATAAAGCCATACTGTGGAACATTCCAGGTAAACCAATAACATCTCTACAGACACAAGCACGTAGCAGACCTTCCACCAGAAAGGTTACACAGTGCACCTTTAAAGATCCAATCACAAATAAACTTTTCACTTTTGTAAAAACAATACTGAAATGTATTTTAGGGGGATAAAAAATAATAAAGTAGTTACATGTTTGTGTAAAAAATACAGACATGCTTTTCTATTTTCATTTTGGCTCATTAGTCTGGTCAAAAATAGCACAAAAAATATAGGTATTGATATCATATTAAAGAACTGATATCAGCTGATACCGATATTTGATCTTGAATTGAATTGAATTGAAATATCATCCGATATTAATACCACTGATATCGATACCTATGCTCAATACCAATATTTTTTTACACTGCCTATCCCAACCACCTTTGATTGTGCAATACTGACACTGGAGCACAACAGGAACAGTTACACTAGTACAGTAATAGTAGTAGTAGTATACTATACTATACTATACTATACTATACTATACTATACTTGCTTGAGGATATTATAGTGATGGGAAAACATCTTGAAGATCTGTTGTGCATTCACACATTTACACACACATCATCAAAAGTGTGACTAAACTAGAACTAAACCCAGAACTAAACCTGGATTATAGCAGGAAACAGTACCAAACCAAGTTCATCAAGACTAACCTGGGCTCAAACAAGGACCAAAACCAGTTACTATATACATTACATTATATACTAGTTTAAAGGTCCCATGACATGGTACTTCTTGATGCTTTTATATGGCTCCTTAATGGTTCCCTAATACTGTAAATGAATCCTTCTTCAAAATCAACACTCAGTGCATGAGAAAGAGAGATAAGATGAGAAAGAGTCATAAATGTCACTCTGGAACACTCCATTATGGGCGTTGTTGCTTGAATGCAAATGAGGGGGACAGAGATGGCCTATAGTAGAGGGTGGGGGCGTGGCCAAACTCTCCGCTCTCAGCTCTCAGCTGTGCCTGTGCGCTCTGACCCACTTCCGTGTTTTTGCATGGGGGGAGAGATGAGAAGCCTTCCATTGAAAAATAAACACATTTCCACAGAAAATAAAATTAAACCACTGCTGTTTCAGATATCCACAGGCTCAGATAAAAGACTTCCGAGCCTAGAAACACTCGCAAGTTCCTCCAGGCAAATTAAAAAACGCATTTCGCATTGCATAGCTCCTCCGCAGTCCAAACTCTCTGGGCGTGATTTACAGAGACGCTGAGTAGAGACGGGGGTGGAATTGCATTTGCATTTCTTTTTTCGAGATGACGTCAATAAGTTTCCTTGTTCAAAATCGTCCCTTTGGGCTCTGACTTTTTGTAACGCAGAAAAGGATCGCAAATGCTCAGTTTAGACATTTCGCAACTTTTAACCATGGGGGGGGCCTAAACAGGGTAGCGGAGCTCACATTAACGTTCAAAGACCTCAGAAATTTCATGCCATGGGACCTTTAAACATTGAACTGTGAATTTCTGTTTAAATTTACTTTAATGATCCACAAGGGAAATTAGGTAGTGTTTGTAGATGATATACTCAAATTTTGCTTATTTTTAGAACACAGTTTTAATGTAATGTAATGTTTAATGTAGGACAGGGAATCACAGGGTCCCTCACAATTCGATACGATACGAGACATGGGTCACTATTTGATATTGGATATGGAAATATACTGTATATTTTGCACATTTTTTAAGAACCAAACATCTTAACAACAGTATTTCTTAAACCATGACCTGCACAGACTTGATATGAAATGCATCTATTTTAATCATTAAAACAGTGAATATCTCAAGTGTACTGCATAAACAAGTCCTCTTACACCAAATAAGCAACAAAGTTATAGTTATAGTTATACAAAATGCAAAAGATACAACAACAAAAAAACTCATGGCAATATATCGATACATCAGCCTCACAATATATGTAAAGGTCAAGTTAGCTCTTATATACATTAACATACAGTCGATGGCATTTAATAGTAAGGTTACGCTTTTATTTTGGTGACTTCCTGTTTGAGCGGAAGTGACGGTGAACATGTTAGAATGATATACAAAAGGACGCAAAGTAAGGACAGCAAAATATAACGGTGAAAAACAAAACAAAACAAAAAATTGTGAAAGGTTACACAAAAACCCAAAGATAGCAACAGTCGACAGAGGAACAAGGTTTGTTTGATTTGTCAATGTATATTTGAGCTACAGTCATACCTCACCTTACGAAAGACCCAACTAACGAATAATCCAAGTTACGAAACGCGTTTACGTAAAATTTTCGTCTCTGAATACGAAAGAAAATTCAAGTTAAATTCAACGCGAAATCTCAAAAATTCAAATAATGCGCGCTCGGATGCGCGCTCGGCTTCGCAGCAGCCCGAATCCCCCATTGCGACTCTACTTACGAAAAAATCACGTTAAGAAACCACTTCTGTAACGAACTCATTTTGTAAGGTGATGTATGACTGTACTTGTAATTTGTGCTAAATGAATGTTAAAATATGGACAACAGTTAATCAATGTAATGAGCTAGAAATATGGTGTTCATATGGTAATTTGTTATTTTGTTCTTGTCGAGCTCTTACGTTAGTTAAATGACAAGGCATGGAAAATTAAAAGTCATTTTAACCATCAGTTCTGGCTTTCTAAATTCGACTGGATGCTACAATATATATGACACCTCTACCAGATTTACAAAACGTGACATTTGAAGAGCACATTGCTTAACCTTTCTCTTTGCTACATTCACTTCCCCACATGTGCGCTGAATCACAGGGGGCCGTTCTCACAGTAATAACATACCACAGGGGCTAGCTCATGAGTTGCCCCTTCAGCCTCTGCTCTTAAGCCATGCGTTGAGAGTTGAGAGCTGGGTCCATTAGCTGTGCCCCTGCCTGGGCTTTGATGGATCAGAGAGCGTGTAAAGGAACAGAGGAGCTGATCCAGGCAGAGAGGAGTGGGATAGGGAGCACTTTAGAGGTGTAGACATGCATGGGAGGGGTCAGTGAGGGTCACCGATTCTGTGGTACCCATCTGCGAGGAGATCTTGTTTGATTTTTGAGGAGCTGGCCATCACCATTTTTGGAATAGCTAGCATATTTAGTCAGCTTCAGTTGCTTTTAAAGGTGCAGTAACTTGTTGGTTGGGGGTCCGTCACCTGCTTGTTTCTATGAAAATATGTCATTGCTCTGCCTGGAATGTTCCACAGTATGACATTAAACAACTCTACCTACATTTGTTTTATTACAGGTGATTTTACTGCTCAAAAATATGCACTCTGGCTATGAGTGGGGTTGCCTCTCCACAGATCTAACCTGTAACTTGGTCTGGTTTGGTCCATGAAGAAATTGAATACCATACTGTGAAACATTCCAGACAAAGCAAAAACTTTTCCATGGCAAAAAGTATTTGATGGACCCTCCACCAGAAAAGTTAAAGGTAGGGCTTTTGATGTCATACTGTGGAACATTCCAGGCACAGCAATATGGAAGAGGGTTAGGGCCACATGAACAGATTTTATTTTTAAAAAATCTCAGAATTTCTGAGATTAAAGTCAGAATTTCTGGGATTAAATTTTATTGCCAGAAATCTGCCAGAAATGGCGGAAGTGGACAGGGGGCATCGAATCACTCTCACTCCAGTCACAGGATAGCATGAGAAGGTTGTCGCCATGGCTGCATCAGGTGCAGCCAACGATACCCCTGCATCTGACCATTTCCCCTCAGTTCCTCCTGCACAAGGGCTATCACTTGGTCTATGTCTGTCTGATTTCACTTCCTGAAAAGACCAAGTTTGCGACAACACCTCTTCAAAGTACGTATAGAAATCACAATACTGTGATTCTATGCCAAGACAGCAAGGATCTCCTTGTTATTAAATCCAATTCCGAAATAACACTTAATTAAGACTTCCATGTCAGCAGCAAACATGAACCACTTCCGAGGCTCTGTTGTGACTCGTAGTAGTCTACTTCTGCTGTTTCTGGCAGACTTTTTTTCTCAGAAATTCTGAGATTTATTCTCAGAATAATAATAATTTTAAAAAATCTGTTCACGTGACCCTAATCCTCTTCCGTACAGCAATGACATATCCATAGAAACAAGGAGGTGACCAACCCCTGACCAAAAAGATACATAGTGCACCTTTAATTAACATTCCTCATCTATTAAATAAGGGCCAATATTTAATTTCTATTTAAATGGCTCTAATCTTTTATCAGTTAGCTGGCATTTGGTTCTACAAAAACAACCATCACTCATTTTCCATCACAATAAAAAACATTACGAAACTACTACAGGCTCATTTTTCTCTACGCAAACGACAATCTTGACAGTCAGATTAGCACTTTCTGAAGTCATTGAGTATTATCTTAAACCATAACACATCCAGGCTGGCAGAGAAAATAAATCCTGAAATCTAAGCAGTAGCCGTAAAAATTATATTGGTGGAAGGAAGCAAAATAAACCATACTATTGTAAGTGTATTCTGCTGACTTGGTAAGAGAAGCCCATCAGATATAACATGTGAAAGATTAGACATGGTTTGATCAGTTGTAGCCGAGCGTTACCGAGTGGAGAAGAGGAAAGGCAGGGTGGAGGCTACAGCTACAGGAAGGGGGTGCGTCACTGTTGGCCAGAGCACATGGAATCTGTGTGTTTGTGCTGGCTCTACGGCCCCACCGGCGGGCACTGTGAGGGGCTAAAGAAGAGGAGGAAAGAGAGAGGGAGGGAGGAAGAAGAGAGAGCGAGAGACAGAGAGAGAGAGGAAGAGAGAGGATGAGGAGAGGGAAAGGCTGCCCAAAAGTAATATAAATGGTCTACAGTTTAAACGGTCTACAGCAGCGTTTCTCATATTATTCACAATCTGCACTAGAAGCTTTGCAAGTACCACAGCCACAGTGTCAAACTAAAATAATGTTAAAATGTTGTTACTTCATCAAAAATATACCTGGAGTTGTATTTTTGTTTTTTGTTTTTTTGTTTCATTTACACATGTTTAAAGGGACAGTGTGTAAGATTTTTACCCGTTAATTACTGAAATTGAAGATACCCATTCAAAAATACATTGTTTTCCAAGCCTTTTCACTTCCATCATGAAATCAAAGTATTCTTTTGGACTTAGATATAGTCACATAAAAGGGGGATCTTTCCCATGCAGAGGCAGCCATTTTGAATGCAAATGAGCCGCAGAAGGACATTTGGGCTCCGCCTATCGTAGAGGCTCGTGGTTTTGGGTAAACAACACAAGCATGCTGCCAGATCAGACGTCGTAATGGATCTAACACGTGTTTTGGACTACATTGTTTTACTGGATTTTATTTGCTGGATCCTTACGGACAAATTGAGAGCAAGTTTATGGTGAAATACAGAGTTTGACCTGTGCAAAGCATTCTAAGGTAAGCCTAGAAACCTCGTTTTGTGCTCCAGGCAAATAAAAAAAGCCCCATTGCCTAGCTCGCAGTCCAAACTGTTGTGCAGGGAAATGAATTGCATAGTCAAAAAGAGGAGACTGTAAGGTTTTATTTGATGTGTAGAATGTCATGTCGGGAATGTGTGTTTTCATGAGAAAAGAAGAAAAAAAAAAACGGGACCGCGTTTTATTTATACAGTAGCGGCGCGCAGACCTCGAGGTCTGCCGTAGCTAAAACAGAAAGTGCAATAGCACCATCCACCTATGCGCCACGAATCCTACACACTGGGGCTTTAACACACAAATCCAACATATTTAGGCTCTCTCTCTGGAGTTCTCTTCCACCTTTTGATGTCATGCAGATTCAAGATTCAAAGCTTTTATTGTCATATGCACAGTAAAGAAACACATTTCCCTGTACATTGAAATGCTTACTTTACTGCCCACTCTGGATGTGGAGTATACAAGAGCAAGAGTATGTAAAAAAATTTAAATAGATAAATAAGATAAAGAAGCATGTAAAAAAAAATATAATCAAATAGAAACAATCTTTACAGAATATACACTATGAAAAATATAGGCTAGGTGCTATGTACATATTTTATGTGCAACAATGTAGTTTGTTGTAGTATGTATGTAGTTTTCAAATTAACAGCTATTGTTACCTTTTGTTCAGTAGAGCTCGGCAATTCCAGGGCTGGAATTATACAAACGATTTCAGTGAAGGTGTGTGGAGTTTAAAAACACAGTGGAGCACTTCCTGTATTACCACATGACATCAAAAGGTGGAAGAGAGAGTCTAAATATGCTGGATTTGTGTGTTAAAAAAACAAACAAAAAACTCCAGGTACACTGTGGTACTGTGTTTTTAAACTCCACACACCTTCACTGGAATCGTTTGGATTTTTTTGAAAACTACATTTCCATGACATCACAAAGTGGAACAGAGCATTTTGAGCTTTGGAGATGTACAGTTATTTAACCTAATAATGCAGGATTACTCAAACATGTGAATGAAAGTCTCAGAGAAAAAGCTGTTGTGAAAAACACTAATCCAATGTATTTATATAACACATTTTAAAAACTATACAGAAACATTTTTTAAATAAACAGATGCTCTAACAGTGCTCATAACAATAACAATAAAACCCTAAAAAAACAAATATACACTCACTTATTATTATCTTGGTGGGCTAGCAATTTTATTAATACCAAACATGGCAAATCTTTATCTGTATTTGCTGTAGCCATAACAACGGACAACATCTGGACTTCTTCAAGACTGCTCTTATCCAAGAAGTTCTAGAGCTTTCCCATTTTCTGGTTGCATTTTCCTACAATAGAACCACATCCATTAAGAGTTATATGGGCTAGATTTCAGACCGAGGACCGCAGTTAGAAACAGGCATTCACTGTCAGTCCCAATCCAAATGTGCGGTTTTCCCAGGATTTTCTCAATGACTCCAAGATGCCTTCAGGGCTGTAAACTACACTGTATATTTCAACATCAGAGTTATTTGGGGGAAGTACAAGTTTATGCAAGAGACTGAATTTCTTTTGGGGTCAATAAAGTATCCATCTATCTATCGAAGAGACATTTTTATTGATTTGGTACTGGAACCAAACTCCTTTCTTCATTTTTAATCTTATATCAATCCTATATTACACAAAATGAATTCTCTCGAGTTTTAAGATATGTTATGATGTTTTTCTTCAAAGACCTGCCTGCAGTTGTGTTTTGTTTCATTCTCATATGTTTGAGTAATCCTTCATTATTAGTCTTTTTAGTCCAAGGCTCAAAATGCTCTCTTCCACCTTGTGATGTCATGAAGAAGTTCGAGCTGACAGCTACCTTTTACCTTTAGTTCAATTGAGATTGGCAATTCTAAGGTTCAAAGTTCAAAGTCAGCTTTATTGTCAAAAACCATATGTACAGGTTGCACACACAGGATTTGAAATTGCAGTGCTCCCTAGGCCCACAGTGAACATAAAACATCTGATAAACAAGACAATGAACACAATGACTAAAACATCACATATACCCGTAGCAAAAATACAAGACAAACACAATGACTAAAAACAATGCATATACCTGTAGCAAAAGTAGAGTAAACTTGTATATAATACAAATAGGTAAAACACAATGTGTAGCGTAATAAAGCTCAAATGGTGTCATTTAAGCAGCAGTGTCAGTGTCAAAAAAAAATGTCTATGGACTGGTCAGACTTGTCAGCAGTGAAGCACTTACTTTCTGTTCCCGGTGTGTTTTAAAATATGTAATATGTTTCAACTTTTAAGAATGTTTTAATATTGTGATGTGAATGTTGTATGTGAGCTACTGAATGTGTGCTAATGTGTGGTTTTTATATTGTTGAATGTGTAAATTGTATAATTTATTATTGTTCCTCAGGGACTGCAGATGGAAACTAGCTGCTTAGCTATAATCTGGTGCAGTACATTTCTGTTTTATGAGCATAATGTCTCTGTACATTGTCCCTTCAAATAAAGACTAATAATAATAATAATAATTTAAGTGTCTTTTAGCAGTAGAGTCTGTGTCATTTAAGTGTTATTAAGCATCAGTGTCATTTAAGTGTCCTTTAAGCAGCAGTGTCAGTGTCATTTAAGTGTCTTTTAGAAGTAGTGTCAGTGTCCTTTAAGTGTAATTTAAGCAGCAGTGTCAATGTCATTTAAGTGTCTTTTAGCAGTAGTGTCAGTGTCCTTTAAGTGTCCTTTAAGCAGCAGTGTCAGTGTCATTTAAGTGCAATTTAAGCAGCAGTGTCAGTCATTTAAGTGGCTTTTAGCAGTAGTGTTAGTATCCTTTAAGTGTCATTTAAGGAGCGGTATCATTTGGGGGAGGGAGGGAGGGCAGGGAGAGAGTTCAGCATCCTGACAGCTTGGTGGATGAAGCTGTCTTTCAGTCTGCTGGCCTTTGCCCTGAGGCTCCTCAGTCTCCTTCCTGATGGCAGCAGACTGAAGAGGCAGTTGGAAAGCAGTTCCAAGGTTTGTGTGAATGAAAGAAAACACAAGTCCAGGTGTGTTTTTGAAGAGGAAACAACATTATGACATAAATCAGAAAATAGCGTAATGATAATGATGGTAAAAGTACCACGCATGACATTTTGAGTTAAACTTTTCTGAAGGAGGGTCTGCTACCTAGTCTTCACAGAGATGTTATTGCTTTTCTTGGAATGTCCCATGATATAATATTAAACAAATCCATCTGGCATTTATTCATTACAGGTGTTTTTGTTGCTGAAAACTACAATAATTCCTTCTGTGGGTAGGGGCAACTCTCCACAGATCTGAACTGTAATGTAGTGTACTGCTGTAACCCGCTTGTTTCCCCCGTGATAGATAGGTTTAATCTATACTGTGGGACATTCTAGCAAAGCAATAACATTTCCATGGAGACAAGCAGGTAGCAGACCCTCCACTAGAAATGTTACACAGTGCACCTTTAGAGCAAGTGGACTGTAGATGAGGTCATTTAAATTTCTCTTTGGTGCCAAACATGTTACAAAATCGTTACATCAGCTATTGTTTGGGTTGTAATGGGCTCTGCATTACGGCCATGTTGTTACATAACTTTCTTACTTTATTTCAATACTAAGGAAATGGTTTGATACTGATTTTGATCAAACAACATTTCTTCCTGTACAACGTAATGCCATTTTCTATTTAAATGTCCTATTTTCTGATCTATGTTATAATGTTTCCTCATCACAAACATACCTGGAGTTGTGCTTTGTTTCATTCACACATATTTAACACAGAAACTCTTCATATTTAGGCCAAGTTCTTTTCTCTACCTTGTGATGTCAACTCCATACACCTTCACTAGAATAATTTGGATCTTTACAGCCCTGGAATTGCCCATTTCTACTGAGCAAAAGGTTGGAGTTTGCATGTTCTTCCCGTGTCTGGGTGGGTTCCCTCCTTGCACTCCGGTTTCCCCCATCAACCCCCCAAAAAACATGCTCCATAGGTAAAAAAAAAAAAAAAAAACCTCCAGCTGAGGTCCTGAACAAGCCTAGCAATAAGATCATGGAGATGGGTCCCCGGGTGCCTGAAAGCTGAGTCAAATGCAGAGAAATAATTTCCCTACAGGGATAAATAAAGGATGACAAAAAAATTAAACTTCATAACTACTGCTTCATGACATCACAAGGTAGAGCAGAGCATTTTGAGCTTTGGAGATGTAGACAGATAATAATAAAGGGTTAGTCAAACACGTGTTAATGAAACAAAACACAACACTGGGTATAATTTGAGGCAGTAACAGCTTTATAAAATGGCTTAAAGCTCACCATCTTAAAATTATATTTACATATAGCAAGTTTTGTGGTTTTACACTAGCTCTGATATAGACCAAGCTTCTCTAAACCTAATAAGGAAAGGTCCATCTCTGTCCAGTAGATGTCTTGCTATGAGATTCCGTATTGATTATTATCTGTTTATATCTGTTAATCAGTTAGTCAACAATATTCAGGCTCTAACACAAGGCAGAAGATGCTATAAATATCAAAATGAATACAAAATGGCATACATGTTCTACCATTTTCTCCAAAGCAAGCTCCAAGTGTTGAGTTTGTGTCCTTTAGTCCGCTGTGCACTTCCTGTCTTCATCTAAACAACATACACATGCTGAGAAACACTGGAGCGTGCACATATGTGTTCAGTTATCAGATCTCCACTTCCTCCGTTCACAGTTCGCTGCCCTGTGCCAGCAGGCGACATGGGAGTCGGCTGTGGCAGTGCTGGAAGAACTCACTATGTAACTTTTTGGCTGGGGTTCCTTCAAATGCTTTTCTCCATGGAGATGTTATTGCTTTGTCTGGAATGTTTTACAGTATAGTATTAAACCTTTCTATCACCATGGAGACATAAACAGGCCAAGGTCAGATCTGTAGAGAGGCAACCACACTCACAATCAGAATGTTTGTTTTTAGGTGTTTTTGAGCTATAAAACCAACTGTAATTGAATAAATAGTTGTTTAATGTCATACTGTGGAACATTCCGGGCAGAGCAATGGCATATCCATAGAAACAAGGAGGTAACACCATTATAACATGACTTAAAGCTCACAAGAGTTAATTCTGTGTCATTATTTGGCAATAAAATAGCAACAATATAATACTACTCCACCCACTCACTGACAGTAGTAACCTTATCCACTTGCAGTATTTTTGTTACTGCCAAGAAAGTATTATGTACACCAAATATACTTTATATGCTGTTCATATTTATTCATGCTTTTATTGTGTGTGTTATAGGTGGCCTCAGCTTGCATCCCTGCTCCATCCAGTGACATGGTGAGTCTCTTTTCCCCAACTGTCTGAAGTAGAATAGGCTTCCTTGGCCGTGCCCCATTTCTCTTTCCTCACTTCTCCTTGATTCCTCTCGTCGATTCCACAGGAAATAGGTGAGGAAGTCCCGCCCACAGAGGACACACGGGGAGGAGAGGCCAATAAAGTTTATTATTTTATCTGTCTGCCTTCTGTGGTTTTCTTTGGGATACATTTGATTGACAGCTGAAAAATGGAAGATCGAGGAGAGGAATCAAGGAGAAGGAAGCGAGGAAAGAGAACTGGGATGCGGCCCCTGTGTTTATCCAAAACAGCAGTGTGGTTCCTTCCCGGTGAATTGTTCCGGAAAGCCAAGCCCTCTGCTGTGGTCGTCTCCTGGAGTTCATAAATGTTTCTGTTGCCATAGAAAGACTCCAAGTTTCTTCTAGTGTTTGTTGAATTAACTCCTTGTCTTCCTCTGGGTCCTCTTGACCTTTGAACTCACTCACACTCTAGCTCACCTTTGACCTGCTGATCTCCAGTTACTTCCTGTTGTCATGCATGTTGTGTTTTATTTATTTTAAACATGATTTCCTTTTCCGTGTTTTCTGTTTCTGCAGCAGCGCAGAGGAACAGCTCCATCTCGACAAATCCAGCACATGGTAAGCACTACATTTTGAACAATGTGTCTTTATATTCTTTTTTTAATCCGATGTTTATAGTAACTGCTGAAGAAGTTATCACATATTTGCTAATTTGCACATTCCAAACTAAACAAAATAAATATTTAAGTACAACACGTGTAGCATAATATAAAGTCACTGTGAGACTACAAAGATTTTATGATAAACTCTTATAAAGCAGCATTTTTAGATGATTAAAGGTGCATTAAAAGGATACAGTGTCCTCCTCCTGTCTCTATGGAAATGTTCTGTTTGTCTCGAATATTTCATAGTATAGATCAAACCCATCCATCATAAGAGACGAGCAGGTTACAGCACTCCTCTACATTACAATTCAGATCTGTGGAGTGTCGCCCCTGTTCACAGAAGGAATTATGGTAGTTTTGAGCAGTGTCTCCAGGCACTCTGGTTGCCCCCATCAACGTGGGTCAAATGCAGAGGACAAAAGAGTCAAATGCAGAGGATAAATGGGTCAAATGCAGAAGACAAAAGGGTCAAATGCAGAGGACAAATGGGTCAAATGCAGAAGACAAAAGGGTCAAATGCAGAGGACAAAAGGGTCAAATGCAGAAGACAAATGGGTCAAATGCAGAGGACAAAAGGGTCAAATGCAGAGGACAAATGGGGAAAATGCAAAAGACAAATGGGTCAGATGCAGAAGACAAAAGGGTCAGATGCAGAGGACAAATGGGTCAAATGCAGAAAACAAAAGGGTCAAATGCAGAGGACAAATGGATCAAATGCAGAAGACAAAAGGGTCAGATGCAGAAAACAAAAGAGTCAAATGTAGAGGACAAAAGGGTCAAATAGAGAGGGCAAAAGGGTCAGATACAGAGGGCAAATTGGTCAAATGCAGAAAACAAAAGGGTCAAATGCAGAGGACAAAAGGGTCAAATGCAGAGGACAAATGGGTCAAATGTAGAGTACAAATTTTCCTACAGGTGTACCTTAAATCAGTGTACAGTACATCACCATGAAACACTTTTATTTCAGAGGCCTAACATACTGATGAATGGAGTACACACTCTGCAGTTTCTCATTGTGTTTTTGTTGCAGGGGTCCACCAAGTCTCTGACCTACACCAAACAGAGGAACACCCTGCCGAGGTAAAGGCCGCCTCCGTCGCACACTTATGCCTCTAATATATTTATATATAATTCATTCATATAATAACATTTAAAGTGCAAATCACGCCCTATTTCTGTTTATAATCCAATGTTCTCACAGTCTGTCGTCATCTCTTTCCTGCTGTTTCCACCCGGTTTAGACCTGACCATGTGACGGATCAAGCCACTTTATAATCTGACCTACTTGTCACGCACATCCAAACTTATATTATTATTATTTATCTGGTAACGCTTTATAAAAAGGTATACCTATAAATCTGTCAATGTTTATTAACCATTAAAGGTACACTATCTAACTTTTTTGTTTGGGGGCCGTTGCTCTGCCTGGAATGTTCCACAGTATGACATTAAACACCTCTACGTTACATTTATTCAATTAAAGGTGGTTTTATAGCTTAAAAAATGCTTACAAAAACAGGCATTGTGACTGCCTCTCCACAGACCTGACCTGTAACTTGGTCTGGTTTGAAGATAGAAAGGTTTAATACCACACTGTGAAACATTCCAGACAAAACAATAACATCTCCATAGAGAAAAGCATTTGACAGACAGGAAAAGTTACACAATGAATCTTATCTTAACTTATCAGGTGTTAATAATTTAACTTAATTATTACTTACTTAATTACTTAATAATTTCATTTACAAATGTTTTTAATCATTTCCTACTCATGTATTAATAATGACTTTTTTTTAGTAAGGATGAGTTCATTTTAGTTTATTTAGTAAATGTAGTTAACGCTTAGATTTAGATTTAGAAAAACTTAATTGACACACAAGGGAAATTACTTGGATCATAAGATGTTTCTAAAATCCCTCAATCATCCAGATAGGATGCTTTGGACCACAAGGGAAATTACTTGGAAATAATGATTAATAAACATTAAAGTAAATAAAGTGTTTTGCTTTTTCCCCACTAATACAAAACAAACTCCTCAGACGCTTAACAGTTGTTCAATATTACTTTTCTCCAATCCAATTTTATTTGTATGGCACATTTTATAAAGCAGTTTTCAAAGTGCTGCCCATAGCAAAGTAAAATTGAACTCTAAAAAGTTAGCAGAATTATGTTTCGAATAAAAGGAACTAACAGAAACCATAGATAAAAAATAATCAAATCAATTAATAACGGATAACTCTATGTCCTGTATTCATCATATCATCTTTGCACTGTTTTCAAGTATTATATTGTTATGTGTGAGCTACTGTGTCCAACTAATTTCAATAAAATTTGTCTAAGTCTAAGAAGTCTAAGTAAACGATACTAAAAAGTACTAAAAAGAATAAAATGATCAAAACAATAAATGAATGGTTCTGTTTTCTGTTAAAGGTCCTACATTACACAAAATGCATTCTGAATGTTGTTACCCCCTCAAAAACACACCTGGAGTTGTGTTTGTTTCATTCACACATGTTTGAGTAACTCTTTATTTTTAGTTTTTCTGCATCTCCAAAGCTCAAAATGCTCTGTTCCACCTTGTGATGTCATGAGGCTGTAAGCCAGGGGTGGGCAAACTTTTTGACTCGTGGGCCACAAAGGGTTCTAAAATGTGACAGAAGGGCCAGACCAGGAGCAGGTGGATTTTGTGGATTTTTGGTAAAAACACTAAAAATAACATGGGATATGTAGAAAACGTGCTTTATTTCAATTAAAAAAAATAGCATTACAACAAAATGTCCATCTTTCAAGTTCCACAGTATTTAGCTATTTATTGAAATGACTCTTAAAACACAGTTACTATTTTAAAGCACTGAAAGTTCTGTTCTCCTTCAGGTTCTTTCGTTGACTCCTTGCTAGCATAGTTAGCATGTTTTGTGGCAAAGTGACGGCTGATATTATATTCTTTAAAAACCGCTACAGTCTCTTGGCATATCAGGCATACAGCAGTTGATAAGTATTCGGTGAAAAAATATTAACTTGTCCACTCCTTATTTAACACTGGACATTCTCTGTCCACTTTTCTTTTCTTAGCTCCGCTCGTCTTTCCAGGAGGGCTGAGGGGTTAAAGAGTAAAGCACAAACGTGGAGCAAAACGCCGCACATAAACAAAGGTCAATGTATGTAGTGCGCCAGCTATTGGAAAACACCAGAATTACAGGGAAATTAAAACATTAACAAGGTTTCTTAATATAATTTCTTCAAGTTCAGCGGGCCTAATTAAAAAGCTTAACGGGCCGCATATGGCCCCCGGGCCGTAGTTTGCCCATGCCTGCTGTAGGCTGTAGTTTTTACCTTTTGTTCAGTAGAAATTGGCAACTCCAGGGTTGAAATCATCCACATGATTCTAAAGAAAATATATGGAGTTTAAAAACACCGTGGAGAACTTCCTGTATTACCACATGACATCACAAGGGGGAACAGAGTGTTTTCAGTTTGAGAGAAAAAAACAGCCTAAATATGCAGGGTTTGAGTGTTAAACAAAATAAAAACACAACTCCAGGTATGCTTGTCATGAGGAAACAACATTATAACATAAATCAGTAATAATACGAGGCCTTTGAACTACATTTTCCACCGTGCTGTGACTGTGCGTGTTTGACTGACCTATATCCACTGATCCCTTCTGCTTCATTGGTCCCTGTGTAGGAGCTTTAGCGTGGACCGTGTGATGGAGCGGGTCATGGAACGCCACTACGATTTCGACCTGACGTACATCACCGAGCGAATCATCTCAGTGTTTTTCCCGCCAAAACTGGAGGAGCAGAGGTACCGCCTGAACCTGAAGGAGGTGGCGGCCATGTTGAAGTCCAAACACCAGGACAAGTTCCTGGTAAGAGCAGACAAACTGTAATTAGTGGAGCTTTCCCAATGCACTCCTGTTTATTTTAAGATGTGTTGCACAAGTGAGAGGAGGAATTTTGTTGCATTGAAACCGCATGGAAGTATGGAGCCACAATAAGCGGGTGTTTTTTGGGGGGGTTTGGACGCGCCCTGAATGAGCAGAGTGTGGCTCTTACTATAATCTGTCACTTTGTGTTTGGCCCCTGTCGAATCTTCCATTTAATTGTGTTCTCTACCACAGTATATTTTGGTCTTTTTAACATTACTTACGGTTTACAAGGCCTTATACTGACTATGAGTTCAAATGGAAATTGTTGTTAAAATGTGAATATTTATGCAGGTAATTTAATTTAAACTTTCCTTTTACAGTTTTTTCTACTGTGTTTATAATTTTTTTTTCCTAGTTGCTGAATCTCTCCGAAAGGCGCCATGATATCAGCCGCATCAACCCAAAGGTACATCTTCTGCTGTAAAACATTACGATATCGCCATTATAGATTGAACTGAGCGTTCAGATTCAAAAAGTCGACATGACGTTCCACATTTCCGTGCTTTTAGCAAGTGCAGTCCAGTTTGATCAATATGTGGAATGCTACACATTTCAGTCTGGTGTGATCTAGATTAAGGTGTCAACAAACATGTAAATACAAAATACACAAAAAATAGAATGAATCATAGTTCAAGCCCAAGTCTGAGTCCAGTGATGATAATGTAGTAAAATGATACAGAAATAAAGATATGAACTTCTCTTTTGTCTCCCTCTAGGTGCATGACTTTGGCTGGCCCGACCTGCACGCTCCTCCTCTGGATAAAATCTGTGCCATATGTAAAGCCATGGAGATGTGGCTGACCTCTGACCCCCAGCATGTGGTGGTCCTGCACTGCAAGGTCAGAGTTCATTCACTTTTACGTGATCATAAAATAAAAACAAAAATAAACTTTCAGTGCTCATATTTTTGTGATTCAGTTAACCCTAACCCCCTGAACTCTCGCAGCCTCTCTCACTCACTGCTTGTGACTCTGAGTTTCAGTGATGATACCAGTGTAACTTCCTGGTTCACGGATGATAAAAATGCTTTATAATTACATGCAGACAGTACGAAATGGTCATTTTGACCCCAAGAGCTGCTTGCTGGAAGAAAAACACTTAAGCAAACTAAGCAAAGATAATACAATATTGTTCTGAGGTTATAACATAACACTTAAAATGCATTCAGAAACATACTACACTTGTTGCCAAAAACTGTTATGCAACAAGTAAAAAACTGCAGTTCTGTGCTTTATTATTCATGCATTTAACTTACAAAGTTATAAAAACACTAGCTTTTCCAAATGCTGTCACCATCAAACACTGCATCTAAGCTCTCATTTCTTTTGTGGACATATTATTTATTGTTCTGAAGAGTTGGGGGATTCAAATACTAAACCAGACTTCTGTGGTGGACTTGGCTTCTGAAACATTCCAGCTCAACCAGTAGTTTCCCAGCCGCGGATCACGCTATCAAATGAATAAACATGAATGGGGACTCTATTAGGGGCAATACAAGCAGTAATTTGTGCTAGCCTGCTAAGAGCTATCTGGGATCCTATTGGGAAGCAGAGGCTGGAATGTGCTGGAATGTGTCCTAGGAATGTGTCAGGAAGTTTAGTGAAAACGCCACAGGGAAATTCTTAATTTGCTCCATGCACTCACATGTTAATAAAAACAAAAAAGGAATCCT
The DNA here is from genome assembly GCA_036785185.1 of Paratrypauchen microcephalus. NCBI lineage: Eukaryota > Metazoa > Chordata > Actinopteri > Gobiiformes > Gobiidae > Paratrypauchen > Paratrypauchen microcephalus. Next base: position 2,220,080 of record JAVJIX010000037.1, on the reverse strand, counting down.
AATGTGCCCATAGAACTATTAACTTTCAAGTATTAGTTTGTTCCTTAAACTGCAGAGCCAGAGGGGGAAACCAAAGCCAATTTTATGGTCTTTCATAAGAGTTTTGTGATTCATGTTTTCCCATCAGGGTAACAAAGGTAAAACTGGAGTCATCATCGCTGCCTACATGCACTACAGCAAGATCTCTGCTGGGTAAGTGATCAAGACTATATGTACGGAGAGTACTTGAGCACTTTGGAACTTTTCTGGTGATGGGTACATGATGTGCTTGTCTCTGTGGAGATGTCAAAAACTGTCAAAACTTGAATTTATTCTGATTGTTAAAAATATCTTGAAAACATATATTCTTACTGTGCATAGATCTCCACAGATCTGATCTGTAACTTGGCCTGGTGGCATGGCCGAGAGGTGTCACCTGCTTGTTTCTATGTAGATAAACAGTTTAACAAGTTTAACAATAACATGGAGACAAGCAAATGCCGTACCCTTCACCAAAAATGTTACGTAGTGCGGTAAAAACATGTTTGACAGCTTTTTATGACAGTCCAAAAAAGTGAGTCTAGTGCTCTTTTTATTTGTTTTCTATCTGTACAGACAATAACATACAGGTCTGGAAAAAAATAAGAGACCACTGGATTTTTTTCCTGAAATCAGCATCTCTACATGTATTACAGCCATTCCATTCCAGCGTCTGTTGAATTCCAACACAAACACAAAGCTGAGCTACTTCAGTTCTTGCACCAGGAGTGGAATGAAGTCACCCAAGAACAATGTGAAAGACTTGTGGAGAGCATGCAAAGACACATGAAAGCTGTGATTAAAAATAAGGGTTATTGCACCAAATTTTGATTTCTGAACTCTTCTTAAGTGTAAACATTAGTATAATGTTGTTTTAAAATGAATTGGATCTTGTTTATTTGTATTGTTTGGGGTCTATCTTTTTTATTTTGACCATTTGTCATTTTCTGCAAATTAATGTTCTAAACGATAATATTTTATTTGGAATTTGGGGGAAATGTTGTCAGTAGTTTATAGACTCAAACAAAAATGTTCCTTTTGCCCAAACACATACCTATAAGGAGTAAAATCAGAAAAACTGATCATTTTTGTAGTGGTCTCTTATTTTTTTCCAGAGCTGTACAGTGCAATATCACCATAGGAGAGGTGTCCACTGTTTTGTCCATTATTCGTCAATTAGAATTTGTGTTGTGGGCTGGAACGGCTCAATGTGAAGAGTTCGTGAAGATGCTGATAAATAAAATACATTTTTATTTTGATTAAAGTAACTGTGCGCAGGTTTATGGTGCCCCGAGAGTGAGGCAGAAGAATATTATATAATGCCATTATCTCTTACCAAACAAATCAATGTTAATGCATGTCCGTCACTACTGCCCCCACACTGCCCAGCTCCACGTTCAATGACCCACTTATGATGTAGAATAAAGATGCAGTAGGAAAACGTATAATATATGAATGTACTTGATAGTAACAGGACAGTATCTTGTGCCTGTTGTCATTATCAACATAGAGTTCTGTTTAGATTTAGATGGGCTTGGTCTTCTGGTCTAGCCTGTCACACGGCAGCTGTATCCTCTCTGTACACACACACACACACAAACACACGGGGCTGGTGGAAGTCATATGGTGGAAAGAAAGAGTTTTATAAAAGTATGTGTTTGTTTTGGTTCACAGGGCAGACCAGGCGCTCAGTACTTTGGCCATGAGGAAGTTCTGTGAAGATAAGGTGTCCTCCTCACTACAGCCGTCCCAAAACAGGTTCATGCACATTACATAATCTCTTACAGCAGATGAAACCAACACCGGTTCACCTGCCAGAGGAAGACAGTTTTATAGACTGTTGCAATAGTGCTGTGTTTATGAAAATAATAGACTCAATTAACCAAATAAACAGCAAACATGAGTATTAAGAAAAAATAGGGTAAGCATTTCTACTTTATTTTTGTATGTTTTTATGTTTGTTTGTTTTTTACTTAAACATGCAAATCTTGAATGGATTTCAGGGGTATAAAATGATGTGGCCATAGCAATAAACAATTTAAAAGAAAATATAACATTTTAATGGTGAAAAGTACTCAAAATTGCACCTATAAACTGGAAGCTCAAACATATGAGCGTTTCAGCTTTATCTCTTATACAAAGTCCACGATTTTAGTTATGGTTACTTGATATTATCCAGCCCCCTAAAGCAAAATACAAAACTTAAGAAAATTTCAAGATTCAAGATTGTTTATTTGTCATATGCAGAATCAACACAAGGTCAACAATGCAATGAAATGCTTAGGATCAGTAGAACCGTTGACTCGCTAAGATAGTCAGAAGTACTAATAACATGCAATAATAGTACATGGTAAAAAAAGTGTTGCAAAAGTGCAGGGGAAGAAGTAAACAATATAATAAACAATATAATAAAATATGTAATAAAAAATACAAGGTACAATGTACAAGGTGCAGGTAGGATTAAATCAAAGATCAAAGTTCAAAGTTCAAAGTCAGCTTTATTGTCAATTCTGCCATATGTGTTCAACATACAGTGAATCGAAATTTTGTTTCTCTCTGGCCAAAGTAGTGCAAAAGACAGTGTACAAAATACAATATGAAGACAAAACACAACAAAAAACTATCTAAGACAGAGATCTAAAGTTAAACTAAAGTCTACGATCTAAAATCTTAAAACAGTGCAACATAATAAATAAACTATACTATATACTATATACTATATACTATATACTATACTATATACTATACTATATATACTATATATATACTATATATATACTATATATACAACATAATAAATAAACTATACTATATACTATATAAGATCAAATAAGGTGTAAGTATTTCACAGATTGCACATAATATGGTGTGGTGTAGGTGTTGCATGTGGATTTCGTATTGCATATAGTATGGTATAAATATTGCATATAGGTTATTGCACATAGGTTATTGCACAGGTAACAGTAATTTACAGTGAGGTAGTGACAAACATGATATATTCATACAGAGCAGCAGCAGAATTTGTCATTAGTTTACTGATTTCTTTTATAGACTGTTGCAATAGCACTGTGTTTATGAAACTATAGAATCATTTAACCAAATGAACAGCAATTAAGAAAAAAATAGGATGCGGATTTATACCTTTTTTTAATACTTTTTTTTTTACTTAAAGGGACAGTGTGTAAGATTTTTACCCGTTAATTACTGAAATTGAAGATACCCATTCAAAAATACATTGTTTTCCAAGCCTTTTCACTTCTATCATGAAATCAAAGTATTCTTTTGGACTTAGATATAGTCACATAAAAGGGGGATCTTCCCCATGCAGAGGCACCCATTTTGAATACGAGAGCCGCAGAAGGACATTTGGGCTCCGCCTTCGGCAAGGCTCGTGGTTTTGGGTAAACAACACAAGCATGCTGCCGGATCAGACGTCGTAATGGATCTAACACGTGTTTTGGACTAAATTGTTTTACTGGATTTTATTCGCTGGATCCTTACGGACAAATTGAGAGCAAGTTTATGGTGAAATACAGAGTTTGACCTGTGCAAAGCATTCTAAGGTAAGCTAACCTCGTTTTGTGCTTTTCCGTATAAAAGTCCCATGTGATTGTTTTGCAGGGAAATGAAATGCATAGTCAAAAAGAGGAGACTGTAAGGTTTCATTTGATGTGTAGAGTGTCATGGTACATGATCGGGAATGTGTGTTTTCATGAGAAAAAAAAAAAACGGGACCGCGTTTTATTTATACAGTAGCGGCGCGCAGACCTCGAGGTCTGCCGTAGCTAAAACAGAAAGTGCAATAGCACCATCCACCTATGCGCCACGAATCCTAAACACTGGGGCTTTAAACATGGAAATCTTGAATGGGGAACATTATTGTATTTCCATGGATTTCAGGGGTATAAAATGATGTGGCCATTGCAATAAACAATTTAAAAGAAAGTATTATAGCTTTTGAATAATCAAAATGGCACCTATAAATTTGGAAGCTCAAATATTTTAGCTTTATCTCTTATCCAAAGTCCACGATTTTAGATGTGTTTACTTGATATCATCCAGCCTCCTAAACAAAACATAAGAACATTTGTCATTAGTTTACTATTTTCTAACAGTGATGAGAAGACTACTTTGAACATCTAAAATTGCATGATGAAGTTCCACTGTGTATCCCCTTTAATTTAACAAAAGAGTAACTTTACCAGAATACAGGTACTCAAAATTAGTACTGAGAATGTGTATTTTCAGTATATGAAGTACTTCCCAACAGTGTTTACTAATGATATGACTTGTTCCATCAGATACATTTACTATTTCGGAGGCCTTCTGTCTGGAGCCATCAAGATGAACAGTAGCCCTCTCTTCCTCCACCAAGTCCTCATCCCGTGTCTGCCCAACTTCCAGGGAGAAGGAGGTCAGTCTGAAACCTCTACACAAACAATAAGTGCCTTTCTTTCAACTGTTAAATATGTATAAGACTGCATGTTTACCTTCTTGCCTCACAGCTGACCTGGTGCCTTCGCCCACACACAATCACTCTGTTTATCTTTAATCTGCTGATCGGAGGCAGTCAGCGCATTCCTTCACATGCCCTCAATGTCTGTCCCTGTTTCTCTCCAGGTTACTTCCCGTTCCTGAAGATCTACCAGTCTATGCAGCTGGTCTACACTTCAGGAATTTAGTGAGTCTTTTCTCTAAAAATGGATGCATCAGAGAATATGGGGTTTTGGTTACGCCATAGTCTAATTTACAAGGAATGGGTGGAGAAGAATGATACAATGAAAGCTTTATTCACTAGAGAATATTCAGTTTCATATTACGCTATTTTCTGATCTGTTATAATGTTGTTTCCTCATTGAAAACATGCCTGGAGTTCTGTTTTGTTTCATTGACACAACAGAAAATCCCTTCATATTTAGGCATTTCGTTTTTCTCTGTTCCACCTTTGACGTCATGTGGTGATACAGGTGGTGCTCCTGTGGTTTTAAACTCCATACACCTTTACTAGAATCATTTGGATCATTTCAGGATTGCTCAAACATGTTTGAATGAAACAAAACACAACTCCAGGTATGTTTTTGAGGAAGTAAGAGTATTATAACATGGCTTAAAGCTCACAAGAGTCAACTTTTTCGTAATTTAGGACCTTCAATCATTTGATACCAGAAATCAGTAGAAATTGCAATCAAGAATATGTCAGTGTGTTCCTGCAATACCTCCTATCATACCATAAGCTTATCTGATCTTGATGTTCGTTCTTGTCTGTGCAGTAACCTTCACGGCACTGGCGGCAGAAGGCTGTGCGTGACTGTGGAGCCAGCTTTGTTACTGAAGGGAGACATCTTGGTCAGTTTACATCACATCGACACAATAATACTTTGTGTTATCCAAGGACATTTACTCAGACATCATCATTTCAAATAATAGATAAAGATTTGTAGATTAATTTATTTGAGTAGACTTATGGCTTGTCAGTAATATAATATATGTATATAAATAGCTAACCAAATAGGAAGTGAGTATGGGGGCGCTTCTGGCTCCATCAGCTCTGGCAGTTTACATTGAAAAATTCTCACCCCTCTCTTTGTAACTATTGCAGTGACCCTCATTTTGGTCTTAAATTGTTTGTATTAACCCAATCTACATGATCCCACTATTTTGTCTGTAAATAAGTTTGTACTCCTAATATGGAACTTGGCTCCAAATTCACTCCTATAACTGCTAGCCTCATGAGCTGCAATTGACTGGAGCTGAGCACTATGAGTGACGTCACACTGCCTTGGTCCACTTCTTTATCCAGTCTATGGTCAGTGATAACAAAAACTGAAAAATCTCCTTTAAAGGGATATGCCACCCCCAGGTCAAACTTGGGCATCTCCCCACAGTCCAGAGACTAAAATAAGTGGTGGAAAGCGTTTTCCTGGTCACCCAGCCATTGTCCGAGTCTGTCAGCACTGACCGCCGCGGTATCTGCTGCTCCTCCGCGTTAGACTGGAGTCTAACGTCGCCAGAGAAAGATTTCGGCCAAAAGGAATTAATTTGCTCGATGCATTTCCCAATTACTTTCTGTGTAGTGCGCATTCATATCGAGTGCAAATAAATGTGCAAATCAACACGGAGAGCTTGACTTGGTCATTTTGGGGTGGGAACTATTTTACACTGCGGAAAAACAGAGCCGAAGCACACACCACGCTGCGTAACAGGGGAACTCCCAGCGTGGTGCGTAACAGGGATTCCCCTGTGTGCTTCAGCAGTGTTTTTCCGCACTGTAAAATAGTTCCCACCCCAAAATGACCAAGGCAAGCTCTCCGTGTTGATTTGCACATTTATTTGCACTCGATATGAATGCGCACTGCACATAAAGTAATTGGGAAAAGTATTGAGCAAATTAATTCCTTTTGGCTGAAATCTTTCTCTGGCGACGTTAGACTCCAGTCTAACGCGGAGGAGCTGCAGATGCGTGTGGCGGTCAGTGCTGACAGACTCGGACAATGGCTGGGTGACCAGGAAAACGCTTTCCACCACTTATTTTAGTCTCTGGACTGTGGGGAGATGCCCAAGTTTGACCTGGGGGTAGCATATCCCTTTAACAACATATTTTATTATGGACTTAGCTAGAATTACACAGTTGTGCACTACAGTATTTAAGATTACTACACGGATAATTGGTGAATCTACCTGTCATACTTTCTGCATAAAATCTAGGTGTATTCATGTTATTTTAACCTTAAATACAGTTTCAAAAATAGATGGGTTTAACATGTTCTGTTGCTCTCTTTTGCTGCCCCCTGTAGGTGAAGTGCTATCACCGCAGAGCGCACACTCCTGACAGAGATACCGTTTTCAGGCTGCAGTTCCACACCTGCACTATTCACGGGTCACAGCTGTGGTTCGGCAAAGGGGAGCTGGACGAGGCCTGTACTGGTAGGTTTTGGAGTTAGAATATTTTGGTTAAACTTTTACTCCAGCCAATCTTCTGACATGATTGTGAGATTGATTTTACTTATTCCTAAGGTATTAAAAAGGTAGTGGTCCAAAGAAGTGAGGTTTATTAACAAAAAAAACAAAAAAAAGTTCAATTTAATTCAACAAAAATGTGCTAAAAATGCCTGTGAGTGTCTTTGTTGATGTTGAAGTATGGCATAAAAAGTGAATGGACTATAAAACTAACCACAAAAATGCAGAAATATCACTTCAAAATATGCATTGAAGTTCAAAGTCAGCTTTATTGTCAAAAACCATATGTACAGGTTGCACACACAGGATTTGAAATTGCAGCGCCCCATAGGCCCACAGTGAACATAAAACATCTGATACAAGACAATGAACACCATGACTAAAACATCACATATACACACATATGATACAAATAGGTAAAACATTGTAATAAAGCTCAAATGGTGTCATTTAAGCAGCAGTGTTAGTGTCCTTTAAGTTTTCTTTAAAGATCCCATGACATGGTACTTCTTGATGCTTTTATATGGCTCCTTAATGGTTCCCTAATAGTGTAAATGAATCCTTCTTCAAAATCAACACTCAGTGCATGAGAAACAGAGATAAGATGAGAAAGAGTTTTTTTTTTCTCTCTGAACAGGCCATAATGGGCGTTGTTGCTTGAATGCAAATGAGGAGAAAAGAGATGGCCAATAGTAGAGGGTGGGGGCGTGGCCAAACTCTCCGCTCTAGCTCTCAGCTGATCCATTTCCGTGTTTTTGCACGGGGGGAGAGATTTGAAGCGTTCCATTGAAAAATAAACACATTTCCACAGAAAATAAAATTAAACCACTGCTGTTCAAAGGTCCAGAGGCTCAGATAAAGGACTTCCGAGCCTAGAAACACTCGGACGTGCCTCCAGGCAAATAAAAAAACGCATTTCGCATTGCCTAGCGCATTCACGGTCCAAACTCTCTGGGCGTGATTTACAGAGACGCTGAGTTCAGACAGACGGGGGTGGAACTGCATTTGCATTTCTTTTTTCGATCTGACGTCAATCAGGTGCCTTGTTCAAAATCGCCCGTTTGAGCTCCGATTTTTTGTAACGCAGAAAAGGATCGCAAATGCTCAGTTTAGACATTTCGCAACTTTTAACCATGGGGGCGGGTCTAAACAGGGTAGGGGAGCTCACATTAACGTTCAAAAACCTCAGAAAGTGAAAATTTCATGCCATGGGACCTTTAAGCCATGTTTGAATGTTGTTTCCACATCAAGAAAATACCTGGAGTTGTGTTTTCTTCATTCACACGTTTGAGAAACCCTTTATTATTATTATTCTGTCTACATCTCCAAAGCTTAAAATGCTCTTTTCCACCTTGTGATGTCATGAAGAGATAGTTTTCACGTTAACAGGTACCTTTTACCTTTAGTTCAGTAGAGACTATTCCGGGACTGAAATTATCCAAATGATTCTAGTGAAGGTGCATGGATTTTAAAACGTAGCAGAGCACTTTCTGTATTACCACGAGACATCATAAGGTGAAAAAGTGTGTTTTCTGCTTGAGAAAAGAACTAGAAATGCAGGGTTTGTGTGTTAAACATGTGTGAATGAAACAAAACATAACTCCAGGTATGTTTTTTGAAGAGGAAACAACATTATAACATAGATCAGAACATAGTGCAGTATAGGCCCTTTAATTGTGGCAATGGCTGCTACCAAAATGTATTGAGACTCCCTTTATGTCCCCTGAATGTCTGGATGAATTAAATCTCCCTTTTTAGCAGCTAATCCCTCCTCCCTGGATGTAATGACTGCCCCTTGGAGGTTAGCACAGTGAAAAAGACTTGTAATGTATTTATAGTGCAACAGTCCCAAAGCGACTCTCCAGTGGTGTGCTCCAGTTTAACACTGTAATAGATGTGTTCATTACCTCATTTCCTTGTTGGTTTCATTTTCTATAAACCACCACTTTGCAGCTGAATGTTAAATAGAGTTATGTGCAGAGAGCAATGCCTAGAACAGATCTGCTCCAAACATCTGTGGAAGATATTAAAGATCGTTTGAAATATTATAATAGAAACTACATGTGATGGCTTCGTCAGGGATGTAGCTTAAACACACGGTGGTTTTACTGTATATAGTGGTTTAACATACAGAGTGTACCAGATCGTTTTACATAGGGTCTTCTAGGAAATATTCAAGTGATTGTAAAATGTTAAATAAATTATTGTGCCAACAGATGAACGCTTCCCATCTGACGCCACAGTGGAGTTTGTCTTCTCCTCTGGACCAGAAAAGATCAAAGGTACTTTTACTTGTACTTTACCCTTGGAACAGAGCATTTTGAGTCTTGGAGATGTAAATAGAGTGATAATACAGATTTAGTCAAACATGTGTGAATGAAACAAAAGAGAAAAAGAGTCAATTTTGTGTAATACAGGACCTTTAATTTCAATCTGTTTTGATCAGGCCGTGAGTACCATAAGAATGACCCTGCAGTGACAGTGGACTACAACACTGGAGACCCTGTGGTCCGCTGGGACTCTTATGAGAACTTCAATGAACGCTACCAGGACAGTTTGGAAGGTAACAAGTGACTTCTGCACTTTTTACTTTATTTACATAGTAACAGAACCACCCCAGTGTGCTCTGATGTATTGTCTTTAAAAAGACCCTAAAACGTTAGTGTAAAAAAAGAAGGCAAAATTTAAGTTTTTGGATATGTGGTCCTCTGATTTATTTTATTTTATTTTCTTATTGATTTTATTTATTCTTATGGGTCTTTTAGGTTGCATCCCATTTCTCTGTCTTACCCCTTCGTCTTACCCCTACCCCTTGGTTTTGCGCATTCATGTGAGGGTAAGGGGTGTCCCGATTCTAATTTTGAGCAAGGGCTAGGGCCACGACCGAGGGCTACATACCCTTTGAAACGAAGTAAGATCAGGATGGCAGCGTCACATCGAACAGCCAAGGAGTCTCATAAATGTATTTTCAGCAGTTGTAATTATCGATTAACAGTTTAGCAGGTTTACAATTATGACGCTTATGTTCTACGTTACTTTTAGTGAACTGTTGTTGCGGTTTTAATTGTAGTAATGTTTGTTTAGCCGACATTATTGTTTTCATTGAACTTTCTTATATAAAGCTATGTATAAGCTAGTTTTTTTGTCAAGCTGAGGTACCCGATAATTTGTTATAAGTTGTTGTTGCCTCTGTAGATGTAGCAGCCAGGTAGAGGCAAGGGTGACGACGCAAATGGTAATCGAGTACCCCGAGCCCTCTCAGCTCGGTATCGAGGGGCAAGACAAAGACGTAGATAAATGGGTAGGGGAAGGGGTAAGACAGAGTAATGGGACGCAGCCATACTCTGTTGTTTTTATTATGTTTTTATTGTATTAAAATGTAGTCTTTGTTTATGAAATGTGTTATAGAAATAATGGATTGGATAATAGAAGCTTGAACGTACATTATTTCTTTTCCCCAGACATTGCCCATACGAGAGGTCCTCTTGACGGCAGCCTTTACGCCCAGATTAAGAAGCGCAGAGGGGCGGGGTCCGGATCTCTCACCTCGACCAATGGCAGCAGTCCCGGGGCGGGCATTATTGACGAACGAACCAGCCATCTCATCTCTCACAGTTCTGACTCTGGCCTCTCCGCACACTCCAGCCATTTGAACCAGTCCTGCCTGCACCAGGAAGACCCCTTGCCCCACTCCCCTCCACCCCCAACCCGTCAGGAGCAGGAGGAGCTGGAGAGGCTGCTGGGCGGGATTGAAGGTCGAGATGGCGAACGGGAGACAGCCATTTTGGACGATGGCGATTCCTTACCGCCTTCAGAGAGAAATGGTACTCTGAGGTTGAGTCGTTCTTGTTCTTGTCGGGATGGGTACCGCTCACAACGCTGCGCTGAACCTGGCTGTGACCGTACCCTGCTCATGCCAAACGGATACTGCCTGGACCGGGCACCTGGGACCAACGGCCATCTCGGAGCCACGCCCTCCGCTAGCTCCCCTCCTCCTTCCCACATGGATCTATGCCAGCACTACTCCCCGCACACGCACCAGTCCTTACCGCCTCCCGATCTGGTGTGGGACAGGCAAACCGGGCAGCACTATTTACACAGGTCATGCTCGGAAACGTCGCGCCACATGTGTTACCCTTCTCCGGATCTGGCTCCTCATCACCATAGCTACTCGCATCACCGTTCCTGTTGCCCGGACGACCAATACCCATCATACCACCACGCCCCTTCGCCACACAGTCACCCACACCATTCCAAAATCAGCCCAGCGTACCATGATTTGATACTCATGGATGGCCCATCGCACGCTAATTGTCCATGTCGGGATTGTGCAGTGAGGAGAGAGGAGTCGTATCACCCTATAAGAATGGAACGCGGTGATAGTTTTCATTGGGACAGGGAGGCGGAGCTACAGCAGAGAGAGGCCGGGCTTCGGAGGACACGGGAGGCGGAGCTTCAGAGGGGGCCCGATCTGCACTGGGATAGAGACCCGCGGCGAGCACGGGAAATGTCATTTCACTGGGACAGGGACGCAGAATGGGAGCGAGATAGAGAAGCAGAGTATTGGCACAGAAGGGCCACCGTAGCTTCTTATGGCGCACAGTCACATGATCTCCCTGCGTTTTCGTTTGACCCACTCCCATCCGGTCACCCTGCGTACCCAGAGGCCTCCCGCTCCCACGCACACTCCCACCTGGATATAAAGTACAGCAGCAGTAGCAGCGGGTACCAGACGCCTCGTCAGGCGTGCCCGTGCTCGCCGTACCAGCCCTCCCCATCTGAAAGCAGGGGGTATGCCTCGGGGTACCAGTCTGAGTCCACATCTCCGCTTCCCCCGTCCTCTTCTGTAACGGGACATTGTAACCACCATAGTAATGGGATACATCACTGCCCTGAGTCCGAGCTCCAGACGTATCCATCTGAGTCACACACTGGTGAGTCACACAAGTTTAAACAATGGGATCTTTTATACAATTAACTTAATCACATCACATGTAGCAAACCAGATGCATTCTCCTTATAATTATACTTTATTAGAGCTAGATCACTATTTTCACGTAAAGGTCAAGCTCTTTGTTGTCGCCAGGGGATGTTGTCACGTCCTTTTGTGGGACAAGATTTCCAAAAACAATGAAACAGTCAAAATTGTCATTTTCTATTCCTAACATACAACACATACATAACAAGTAATAGTAGACTATACTTATATACACTACTAAAGTTAAGGTATCTGTAAATAGATTTTACAGTGGATACTTCTACTTCTTGACATTTGAGAGCAGGTATCTGTACTTTTTACTCCACTGTATTTTTTAACTGGAATGGAAAGAAAAATACTTGTGACCTGCTGAAAAGGCTAATGATTTATTTTTAGCATGTTCATAGTTTGTACAAACAAAAATATACAAAGAAAAACAAATAGAAAGTACAATCGATTCAGTTGTTTCTGTTGAATAAAATCAGTACAAATCTTTATCAAAATCACTACATTTGAAGCTTTATTAGATCACAAAATCTGCGCAAAATACTTTTACTTTTTACTCTTTAAGTACATTTTTAAACAGGTTTTGTAATACTTTTACTTATAACAATTTTTAAAAATCTTTATTTTCTGCAGTACCTGTACTTTTACATAACTAAATTGAGTAGTTCTTTCACTTTTACAGTTCTTGCATTTATCCCATTAAAAGTCGTGTGTACCATTTAATTTGGGTTGTGAAACTGATTTTATATTCTAAAAAATGTTACTAGACGGTCACTCCCACTTTCCAGCTATTCGTCTAACCTGCATTTTATTTTGCAGATGGTTTGCGTAGTTCTGGTGAGAGCGTTGGCTGGAGGGACCATCTTTCCCATGGCTCGTTTAAAAGAGTTCATAGAGACGCCCATCCTGCCTGCTCCACTCCATCCGACATGTCAGGGCCTTCTACTCCTGTCCACACCAGTAGCCCACTACGCAACCAGGAGAGGTAACTGTCATATTGGGTGTGTACTTATGTGGATGTGTACTTTATACCCAGTGGATTTTTATTCTAATTTACAATAGCATTCATATGTTTGGCTTTGCGTGTAAACATGTCCTGAGATAAATAAGAATAATCACCAATACACAGAAGATAATTAAAGGGCACATACTATTGTTTCCTCACCACAAACATACCTGGAGTTGTGTTTTGTTTTGTTCACACATGTTTGAGACACAAACCCTGAATATTTAGGCTGAGTTCTTCTCTCAAACTGAAAACACTCTGTTCCAACTTGTGATGTCATGTGGTAATACAGGAAGTGCTCCACTGTGTTTTCAATTCATTTCATTTATTTATTCATTTCGAGCAGGTCAACACAAGGAAATAAATACATGTAACCAATATACAGTCAAATACATTCACTTTTTTGCTTGAAAAGGAGTGGGAAGAACAAAACTTATTGAATCCCACCCCTGTCTTCCAAAACAAAGCTTAAATTATTGATTTAGCTTCCTTGTCAGTTCAGTTGAAAAACAAAACAAAGGCAAATTCATTCTTGTACAAAAAAACAAAAAACTTTTGATCAGGGACAATAAATTACACATAAGGTGTTTCTATCAGGAACATTTTAAAGACCGCAACAAGTAAACATACCAGCAATGATAAGCACAAAAATACCAATAATGGAAGCACAACTACAATAACACACAAACATAAAACCAATGATGGTGAGACAACAGCAGATACCAAAGCACAAAACTGATACAGAAAAGTGCTATTTGACAATTCATTCAAACTCGTCTCTCTGTATTCAAACCAGACCATGTCTTTGTACAAGAACTTAAATTTGTGAATATTTTGGCAGAGCTTTTGTTGTAAATCCAGAGCATTCCACATTTTTACCCCACATAGAGTCTTACAACAAATACAACTTTTACGAGTGGTTCTAACATTAGGCAAAATGAAGTTTCCATAACCTCTCAAATTATAAATGTTCTCTTTAAGAGTAATCTCCATACACCTTCACTAGAATAATTTGGATAATTTAATCCCTGGAATTGATCTCCACTACATGACATCACAAGGTGGAACAGAGCATTTTGAGCTTTGGAGATGTAGACAGACTAATAATAAAAGATAACGCAACATGTGTGAATGAAAAAAATAACAATTTTGTGTAATATAGGGCCTTTAAACAGTGTGTGTAACTTTGATTTTAGATAATTCAACAAATATTACTATCTATTTTATTAAAAATCACTTCCATCTTTCTCTTTCCCTAGTCCTGGCAGTAGAGAGTATGAGATCCGGACCACAGACATCATCGGCAGTGACTGTGAGAGCTCAAGCCCCCAGGACGAAGCTCACGACAGGGACAGCGCTTCAGCAGAGCCCCCTCTTAACCAAGGAAATAGCACAGAACCTTCGTATAGCCAAGAGAACGGGACCAGCCCCCCGTCTACAGACCAAACCAAAGACTCCACTACACCAGCTGTATCCACACAAACAGAAAACCACATTTCAGAATCAAACCCACCAAACAGCCCACCCTCTCCAGTGCACGCCTCCCCTGCCCCAGATGTAACCCCCTCCCCACCAACAGAAGCCGCTGCTCAAATTCAAAGCCAAAATCATACGAGAATTGTGAATGGAGTGAACGGCTCTTCTCCAACTCCACATTCCCAAAAACCCACTACTCCAAATTCTCCGATATCTAACCATTCTAATAGTATGGAAGGCTCCCCTGTTTCCGAAAGTCCTGTCCCTGGATTTGCCACTTTAGGTCGAAAACTCATGCTCTCTGACCCCCACCACCACCCAAATCACGGACCCCTACCCCATCACTATCATCCTGGTACTTTAGATCGAAGACCTTACTACCCCAACCACGGTCAACAGCAGTACCACTCCAACTACTCCACCATCTCCATACCCCTGCCCCACCCTCAGCCTCCTCTGCCCGAGAAGAGGCACGCTCCAGCCCAGACCAGCCCCCTGAGCGATGGGGGAGTGGGAGGTGGGCCCAGGCAGTCAGTAGGGAGTCAGCACCATGTAACTTTTTCACCCACTGTAGGGGAAATAGCGCCACCCGCAGGACAAAATGAAGGATCTGCAGAGATGGAGAACAGCACCAGGGTCAGTGTGAAGTTTGTGCAGGACAGTTCACGGTTCTGGTACAAGCCGGGGATCTCCAGAGAACAGGGTATGATATAACAAGAACTTGTTTTAGAACCTGACAAATATTATCTATAAAACTTAATGGAGACATACAGCTCTGGAAAAAAATAAGAAACCACTGCAAAATTATCATTTTTTTCTGATTTCCCCCAAATTCAAATAAAAATATTATTGTTTCGAGCATTTAGTTGCAGAAAATGACAAAAGGTAAAAAAAAAAAAAGATATATGTATCAGACCTCAAACAATGCAAAGAAACAAGATCAAATTCATTTTAAAACAACATAATACTAATGTTTACACTTAAGAAGAGTTCAGAAATCAATATTTGGTGCAATATCCCTTATTTTTAATCACAGCTTTCATGCGTCTTGGCATGCTCTCCACAAGTCTTTCACATTGTTCTTGGGTGACATTATTCCACTCCTGGTGCAAGAACTGAAGTAGCTCAGCTTTGTGTTTGTGTTGGAATTCAACAGATGCTGGAATGGAATGGCTGTAATACATGTAGAGATGCTGATTTCAGAAAAAAAATGCAATGGTCTCTTATTTTTTTCCAGACCTGTAATACGCAAAATCTACTTTAGTGGGCTTTTAACCTTATTCTGACAGGTTTCCCATATCTTTATCTTACTCAGAGTTGTATTTTGTTTAATTCATGGATGTTTGAGTAAACCTGTATTGTCCTGCATTTGGGGCTCAAGTGTTCAGAAAATCACAGTTATCACCTACCACCTTTCCCCGCCCACATTCCTGTGCTCACCTCCTATTTCTTATGACCACTGAATGATACTTGTAGGTCTCTAAAATGTTTAGTAGCCACTATTCAAAAATAAAGAAACGCAAATGAAAATCTGTTACTACAATGAAATTAGTTAGTTCTGCAGCCTCTAAACAGTAATGTTTGATTCTTGCAGCAATCGCAGCTCTGAAGGAGAAGGAGCCTGGGACGTTCCTTATCCGGGACAGTAACAGTTTCCAGGGCGCATACGGACTGGCCCTGAAGGTGGCCACGCCCCCGGCCAACATCAACAACCACAGCAGCAAAGGTGCACACACTGTCAAGTCAATTCAATTTATTTTATAGCACATTTAGAACAACTAAAACAAGTTGTACCAAAGTGATTTACAACAAGAAACACCAAATATTCAAGCAATAAAACAAATCCTCCTGAGACACTGTGTTCTTTATAGTGGACATTGAGTTAACCAGTCTATCCTTTAAGTGTTTTGAGCTGCATTGTGATTAAAAAATAAATAAACAAATAAATAAATAACAAATTAAAAGGGAGTCTAAAATCTTTTTGAGGCAACTATAGAAGCTTGTCAGAGGTTAACTTCACGTGGATTTAACACTATTACAGTCCATTACAGAGGACATGTTACAACAAAATTAACAAAATGTAAATGCTAAGGTGTTCATTTGCCTCCAAATACAAAATAAAAAAAATATAATAATATAAATTGAAATACACTTTTATTCTTCGGATCCCAGGAGGATATAATTCAAAGAGCATATGAAAAGGTAGCTGTTAAAGGTGCACTCTTTGGTTTGGGGTCCGTTACCTGTTTGTTTCTATGGATATGTCATTGCTCTGCCTGAAAGGTTCCACAATAAGACATTAAACAGCTCTGCCATACATGTTTTCAATTACAGGAGGTGTATAACTCAAAAATACCTTGAAAAACATTCTGGCTGTGAGCCTCTTCACAGATCTGACCTGTAGTTTGGTCTGGTTTGGTCTCCATGATGATAGAAAGGTTTAATGCCACACTGTGAAACATTCCAAAGCAATAACATCACCGTGGAGAAAAGCATTTGTTGGAGCCTCCACCAGAAAATTTACACAAATGCACCTTTAACCATATTATGTCATTTCAACATTTGTTACTGTGACAGACCTATTCACTTGCATAGTAAAGTTATGGAGGGTACTTTCTATTATATCTTTGATGATTTCTGAATAAAAATTTTAAAACTTGAATGTGTGCAGTGAGTGACCCTCTGGAGCAGCTGGTCAGACACTTCCTCATAGAGACCGGGCCACGGGGAGTCAAGATTAAAGGCTCCCAGAATGAACCATACTTCGGTAAACTGCATATTTTGTTAACATTTTCGGGCCTGTGGGGACATCTTGTGGTGCATCTGGTAATTGTAATTCTAGAGCGATAACTTTTATATTAAAGATCCCATGACATGGTACTTCTTGATGCTTTTATATGGCTCCTTAATGGTTCCCTAATACTGTAAATGAATCCTTCTTCAAAATCAACACTCAGTGCATGAGAAACAGAGATAAGATGAGAAAGAGTAATTTTTCTCTCTCTGAACACTCCATAATGGGCGTTGTTGCTTGAATGCAAATGAGGAGAAAAGAGATGGCCTATAGTAGAGGGTGGGGGCGTGGCCAAACTCTCCGCTCTCGCTCTCAGCTGTCCGCTCTGATCCATTTCCGCGTTTTTGCACGGGGGGAGAGATGTGAAGCGTTCCAATGAAAAATAAACACATTTCCACAGAAAATAAAATCAAACCACTGCTGGTCAAAGGTCCAGAGGCTCAGATAAAGGACTTCCGAGCCTAGAAACACTCGGACGTGCCTCCAGGCAAATAAAAAAACGCATTTCGATTTGCCTAGCGATTCGCAGTCCAAACTCTCTGGGCATGATTTACAGACAGACGGGGGTGGAACTGCATTTGCATTTCTTTTTTCGATCTGACGTCAATAAGGTGCCTTGTTCAAAATCGCCCGTTTGAGCTCTGATTTTTTCTAACGCAGAAAAGGATTGCAAAGACATTTCGCAACTTTTAACCATGGGGGGGGGGGGGGGGGTTAAACAGGGTAGGGGAGCTCACATTAACGTTCAAAAACCTCAGAAAGTGAAAATTTCATGCCATGGGACCTTTAAATCATGTGGAATAAACAAATAAACAAAGTGAACTATGTTATTTTTTTGGTAGTTTTTTTCACCTCTCATTATCTGTGCGTGTTTCAGGGAGTCTTTCTGCGTTGGTGTATCAGCACGTCATCACTCCTATCTCTCTGCCCTGCGCTCTCAAGATCACAGAGAAAGGTCTGTACGTCACATTACATTTTGAAAATAAAAAAAAATACCACCTGAACAACAAATAGAAATTCTGAAAGGCCTTGTTCTGTTATTATAATATGACTAATGAAAGTTACTAACTTGTTTTGGTAATTTATGTAATTTCGTCATATTTATATTGTTTTACAGGATACATTTGAGCCTTAATTTTAAAGCTTTTTACTCTTTGTTTTCAGAACTCACTGGAGAGATACAAGAAGCGCCCCCAGTGGCTAACATCAGCACTGCAGCCGATCTGCTCAAACAGGGAGCTGGTAAACTAAAGCACTTTAAAGTAGATTTTCTTAATATCATTTTATTGTGTTTACTTGTGTTTCAGTCATATTTTCACTTGTGCATTGTCATATTTCATTTTCATCTATATTGTTATGCACTTTGGAGCAGTACTATCTTTAAATGTGCTATATAAATAAACCTTTACCTTGAAAACACATTACAGTATGCTAATTTAAACTGATGTATGTCTCTCCTCAGCCTGTAACGTGCTTTACCTGAACTCAGTGGAGACCGAATCACTGACCGGCCCTCAGGCTATCGCCAAGGCAACTGACTCCACCCTGAGCCGGGCACCCCGCCCCCCCGCCACTGTGGTCCAGTTCAAAGTGACGTCCCAGGGCATCACTCTCACTGACAGCCAGAGGCGGTAGGAGCTCATTTCTATGCATCGACTAGTACAAATTTACTGTGTAGTGAATAATAAAGTCCAGGATTAGTTATAACTTCTTCTGCTTTTATTGTTTCTGTTGTAGGGTGTTTTTCCGGAGACATTACCCAGTCAACAGTGTGACGTTCAGCAGCCTGGACCCTAAAGACAGACGGTATGGGTACAAACGAGACAGAACCATGACTAACACCGGCCCAGTGAATGTGTTTGCACCCATAGTGCTCAGCTGCTGTCAGCATGTCTAAATGTTATGAATATTTGATTTGATTGTTTAGTGTGATTGAGTTCTGTCTGAAGCATGTTGGCTGATGCTGCTGCTGCACGTGTCTGAGCCTGTCTGTTTTTTCTTTGGCTGTAGGTGGACTAACTCCGACAACTCCACCGTTAAGTAAGTTCTCCCAGTTTAGTGACTTCATCTGAACAGCCAACATATGTGCTATAGACCAGTATGAGTCTGTGCATGGCTTTGGACAAGTAGAAGCTATAGAAGGTCTATATTCTCTTGAGACATGGAATAATATCTATTTGTGTACAGTGAACCCTCGCTGTATCGCGGTTCACTCTTCGCGGCCTCGCTGTTTCGCGGATTTTTTTTCCCAATTTTTTTTTTTTTTCAATTTTTTTTATAGTGTAACTTTTTTTTTACAGTGTAACATTCTGTCCTGCGCCCTGATTAGCTAAGAGACTAGACCAGGACTAAACCAGGTCTAAAGCAGGTCTAAACCAGGACTAAACCAGGTCTAAACCAGGACTAAACCAGGTCTAGACCAGGGATGGTAGGGACAGAGTCTCAGATTTCCTTCACGAGAGCGCCTGGGTGACAGGGGGTGTGGCCTTTGTTTACTTGCACGAGCCATGGAAGAGAGTGCGAGCCGGACCATGGAAGAGCCAAGAATCAACATGGACTCTTCCAAGAATCAACATGGACGGGCCCGCTGCGGCGTCCGGGGGAGCCGCAGCGGGGAGAGGACACTCGCGCGCACAGAGGAGACAGTGGCTCTTCCCCGTGAGAGGACGAGAGGACGACCCCGACCCCGTCCTAGAGAGCTGTGGAGTATTGGCGACGCATTGATAGCGGTCTGATTTTGGAGCCGGGGTGAAATGCAACCAACTCTTGTGAGCGCAGGTTGGTCTTACCTGGTCTTGTGGTGCTCAGAGGCGTCTGTTAGCGGTTCGGCACTGTTAGCAGTGGCTTGAGTCTTGCCCAAAATGATATCCAGGTCGCTTTCCACTCGACTTTCGCACATGGCATGGATATGTGGTACCAAAACAAACACACGTGTCCGCGCGCACGTGCCCGCGCGCACGTGCCCGCGTGTCACGTGCCCCCGCCCCACTATTAATATATTTTAATGAAAATCTACAAAAGTTTGAGTGTTTAAACAAGAGAAAAATGTGAGAAAATGTTAATACCAGTCTCAGAAAGGTGTATAATGTGTCTGGTGAAGCGTTTTCAGCCTTAAAACATGTAGAATAATTGTAAAATATAAAATTGTCCTACTTCGCGGATTTCACTTATTGCGGGTTATTTCTGGAACCTAACCCCCGCGATAAACGAGGGTTCACTGTATACATTTTTGGTCAAACAACTAAAGTACTTTCAGAGTACTTCAGTGTGGAGTGTTGGTTTCTTTTTAATGCTTTTAGGTTTTATTTGACAAGACAGTGCAGTGTTAAATTTGGACAAGAGGTTTCAGTCAAACATCTGCAAACAAGTGCAGGACAAACTATTGGATCAATTTTAAAAATATATTTAATGGATTGTTGCAGTTTGCAACCCAAGAGAAGAGTCTCTGCAAGTTAAGCACCCTGTGATAAGGGAAGTCTGGTCTTTGTAATTCATTATTAATGAATGAATCATTGGATTTAAATAGTAACTTTCAAGACACCCAAAGCGCTTTACAGTGCATTATTCTTTCACTCCATAATCAGTGGTGGTAAGTTACTACTGTAGCCACACTCTAGCACCTGCTTTTCCCAGCGGTCTCCCATCCAAGTACCAGGCCTGGGCTGTAGGAGTAGTGTGTCTTTTAGAATGTTTATACATAGATTAAAACTACGGATGTTCTTATTTAAGTAAGAGTTAATGAGTTGGATACTGGTGATTAAGATAGACCAGATGTGCAGCCTCTCAATTAGACATAAAAACACAGTACAAAATGTTCACTATGGAGCACAAAAGTTCACTTCTGTGTCTCTAGGAGGATATTAAACTTATTACATAACTCCTCTGCTGCTATTTTTATCCCCAGGCGGTCAGATAGAGACAGTGTGGGACTAAATGTATACTTTTGTTATCTTTATCTCTCCAGAGTTTTTGGGTTTGTCGCTCGTAAGCCGGGCAGCCAAGGGGAAAATGTGTGCCACCTGTTCGCGGAGCTGGACCCGGAGCAGCCCGCCACAGCCATCGTCAACTTCATCAACAAAGTCATGCTCGCTCAGAGGAGATAGACCCAGACAGACAGAGATATGCAGCATCATGTCTCAGTGTAATGTGTCGTATGGAAAAGCACAATCAGACGTTAAATGTCATGTGTAAAGACTACAGTGCGTTATGTAATATATAAAGACACGTCAGTTTTTTGGTGTGTTTTTTTTTGAGTTTCCTAGTTTAGAGAAGCAGATGCTAGCAAAGATACAGGTTGTGTATAGTTCACCAGTATAGCCACAGTTATGCATTGCAATCCCAAGTATTCATTTGTGATTATACTGCTACTTTTTCTGTTATGTTTTCTTTTCACGAAAAACATCTTATAGGCTTTTATAATCAGATGTCAAAATTGTCAAAGGTATACAGTAATGTCACGCTACTAAAATTTCAAACTCAGTTTTATTATTGAAGAATAAAATTTACTGATTTTGATCAGCTGTGATTTTAAAATCTCTTTTTAGACATTAAATTATCCCATGTGGTCTTATGCTCATTCTGATAATACTCAAGATGAAACTATTCTGGAAAGGTCAAATTTCATCCAGTTATGTGATTTTTTCTATATCAATACTTGTGTAAATGAGTATCTAGTTTCAATAGTTTAGTATGGATTAGTATCTTATATTAGTTACTTTTGACAACCCTAGTATACAGTAGTAACTTAAAATTATATCACCCTAGTAGAAGAAAAAATACTATAAAAATTAGTGCTGTCAGGCGATTAAAAATTACAGTATTTGTAATTAATTAATCGAATGAATCACATTTTAAGAGTGAGAGAGGGAGAGATTGTGAGTGAGTGAGTGAGTGAGCGAGCGATTGAGCAAGCGAAAGAACGAACCCACTTTGCGATTGAGTTTTCATGTGGTCGCTTTGCTCAATCGTTTCCCACATTCTGCGAGCGTGGTTTGGTGGTTTGGTGAAGTTCGCACTATCACCGGTAATCATGGAACTTGTCCGGACGTGTTTATCGTTCAAATGATCCGTCAGGCTGGAGCAGCTTTGGTGATCAGAAGATACTTTTTTACAAAAACTACAAATCACCACGTTCTTGTTGATAGTCCAGTCTTCGTTCTTTTTTCTAAATAAACTTGCCGTTCAAAGGCCCGAGCAGCGATTTGCTCGCCGCACGCCAAATTTAAAACGCATGCGCACTGAATTGCCACTCATAATTAATTGCGTTAATTTTTTATAACGCGTTAATTTGCAGTGTAACTAATTAATCTAATTAACGCGTTAAACTGACAGCCCTAATAAAAATACATGCCATACCATAGTTGTCCAGAGTAAAAAATAAACATTTTTGGCCAATGTGAAATTTACGTTTTGACTTACTGTACTGATTTGCAGTATTATTTGTTCACCTAGTATCCATGTGACTGTCTGCTTCTCTAAACACAGACTGTACTCAACTGTTCTCACTATTCACAATTCACTGTGAACCATACCTTTTAGTTACTGTAAAAGATAGTTTCTTCCAGTCTACTTTCTCAAGCCAAGGAAGCTTTTATGATGTTTCAATGCACTGTTTAAAGACAAGTTTCAAAAAAAGCACCAAACACATGGAGCTATAATGTAAATTCTATATTCTCTTTATATATATTGGACATGTGTACAGCTTTACATACAGTGCCTTCATAACACTGCCAACAGAAAAGACAATCCTCTATATATTCACAATACAGACGCAAAAGAGTCAGTGTAAAGCTATATAACAAAAAGGGGTACCTTGAAAAACAAAGTATCTAATAACCAGACTTAGTTAAAATGACTATCACAAAAAGTTTAACCAAGATCTTGGAAATGTTCAAGGACTGAGTAAAGATCAGTTTTATCCAACCATGTTACGGTTATGGAGGAAATTTGTGTACAGATGAAAAGAGGCTGCGTTACATACTTTTGCAGGATATAAAGAAGAGATTTAAATAAAAGGTAAGCGTATGAGGATGGACAGAGACTGAAGGCCGAACAGAAACTTGTGTACTTACCAAAGACAAAGCACTATTGTATTATTAATAAGCTTATATTCAGCTATATTTTTGTACTTATGCTTATATGTTTCTATGCATTTATGTAGTGGATGAGCCCTAGACAGACTAGTATCACAGCCATAATATATTAAGTTGTATCCGCGCCATTATAATGTAACGTTAGTAATATATTTTCACATGCAGCTATAGAAGTCTATATGTTGAGTCATAAAGGAAGTATTGGAAGAATATGATATTTTGTATGCAACAATGAAGACATGTATTAAATTGAAAACATATGGTACCACATGTTTTAAGAGTGTCATTTCAAATACAAATACAAATACGCATACACTGGTGGTTGTAGTTTTATTGTCAGTAATTTTATGAAAAGGAAATTACAATACAACAACAAAAAGGCATTAAAATTCACAATCTAAAGAACTATTCCCAATAAAAGCAGTTAAGGTCATTCCCTGAAAACTGAATTAGCTGTCAATCCAAGTTGATATTATTATTATCATCATTATTAATTGAAATATATTCTCTAAAAACACTCAAACACATAATTAGCATTCAGCTTGGTTAGCATGTAACTGTAAACAACTTCTGTAATTAATATTTTTCATTGTTTTGTATGGAATCCTATGGACCTGAATGCAGTAACAGGATTTTCCATTAATTTATCCTCTCCTTTTGAGTAATTTATGGCCAAATAGGCTTTGTGCACAAATAGCAAACTCACTGTTAGCATCACTACTTCCTGTCAAATTATATTTACATGGGGCTCTTACCAAGTCATGCTAAAACAAAGAAATATATAAACATAAATCTGTGAACGGGGAGCTGAAGGTGGATTGACTGTTAAAAAGTACACAAATAAAACAAATACTTCAGCGGAGGACACTTCTTTGTTTAGAAAGAGATGTTTGTGTCTCAATGCTAACGCTAATGCTAATTTAGAGGCGTAACAATAACAAAAACAGCACAAACTGAAGTATTCTACGTATAAATAAAATTGGGTAGTCTTTATTATATAATTTAATACATTTTGTTTATTTTATACTTTACGATTTTAATAAAAGTTGCTACTGTGCACGGAGCCTATTGAACCAAATGCAATCTCAGCTTTAGACCAATATCCTGTGGTCATGTGACAGCAGGAAATTGTAAAGCTTTGCAGACAAGCAGTTCATTATGAGCTAAATGTGATCTATTCTCCTGAAAGAAAAGAGCATTGTCTCCTCCAGTGCTGTGGTGTTTAACCAGGATGCCAAAGCTGATAGTGATAAACACAGATAGATTGGGTTTCTCAGCAGATCTTGGCCATAACATTATTTTAAAAGGTGCACTGCGCAACTTTTCTGGTCGAGTGTCTGCTACCTACTTGTCTTCACGGAGAGGTTATTGCTTTGGAGTGTTCCATGGTATGACATTAAACACATCCATCTGGCATTTATTCATTAATTCATATAATTAAGGGCGTTTCTGTTGCTCAAAACTGCAATTAGTTCTTCTGTGAAAATGGGCGACTGTCCACAGATCTGAATCATAATGTGTAGTGCTGTTACCGGCTTGTGATAAATAGGTTTAATCTTTACTCAAGAACCTTCTAGACAAAGCAATAATATTTTTGTGAAGACAAGCAGGCAGCAGCAGACCCTCCACTAGAAATGTTACACAGTGCAGCTTTATCTTTAAGATTGTGTAAACATGATAACACCGGTCAATAGTAAATAAACAGAAACCTCCCAAACTAAGCTGCCAAACACAACATGTGATTTCAAACTGCAAGTAACCAGGCCCGCTGACAGAAATTTGTGGGTCCAGGGTAAGAAGACTCATATGGGGCCCCCTCTAATATTAAAGGTCCCATGACATGGTACTTCTTGATGCTTTTATATGGTGCCTTAATGGTTCCCTAATACTGTAAATGAATCCTGCTCCAAAATCAAGACTCAGTGCATGAGAAAGACACATGTACAGAGTCAGAAAGTCTCTCTCTGAACAACTCATTCTGGGCCTTGTTGCTTGAATGTAAATGAGAAGGACACAGATAGGTTAGAGGAGCGGGTGGGGGGTCAAATACGCCACTGGTTCCTTGTTTTAGCGCTGCGCTGTGCTCTGTCCCCACTTCCGCGTTTTAAGCGCGGAGGAAGAAAGGAGAGGCTTTTCAATGAAAAAAAACACATTTTCACAGAAAATAAAATTAAACCACTGCTGTTTCAGATGTCCACAGGCTCAGATAAAGGACTTCCGAGCCTAGAAACACTCGCACGTGCCTCCGGGCAAATAAAAAACCGCATTTCGCATTGCGTAGCTCCTTCGCAATCCAAACTCTCTGGGCGTGATTTACAGAGATGCTGAGTAGAGACACAGACGGGGGGTGGAGCTGCATTTTTCGATGTGACGTCACATAGTTGCCTTGTTCAGAATCGCCCGTTTGAGCTGTTTTTTTTTCTAACGCAGAAAAGGACCGCAAATGCTCAGTTTAGACATTTCGCAACTTTTAGCCATGGGGGGGGGGGGGCCTAAACAGGGTAGGGGAGCTCACATTAACGTTCAAAAACCACGTTCATGCCATGGGACCTTTAAATAATAGTCAGAAGTTCCAATTCCGGGTCCCTAAGACCTTTGCCCCCCCATGTCGTCGACTCTGTTAGTAACACTTGCATTTTAGGGTTTAGAAGGGTCCCAGCACTGCCTGCTCCTGTGGGGGAATGTGCTATTGGCTCCACAGTCTATGTACGGGTAAGACTCCAGGTTGTTCTGAGAAGTCCTCACCATATATGAGGTTTTCACTGACGTCCTGAAGATACAGCACAGGAGAACGATTTGGATCAGTCATTTAGAACATTGTTTTTTAATTATACGCAAAGAAAATAAAAAAAATAGGCAAAATATGAATCAATACTGAAACTAATGTCAAAATTAGATACTCATTTGAGGATATATTAATTCAAAAACACATAAATAGGGTAAAGTTGGACCTGTCCTGTATAGTTTCTTGATTATTATTCCAAATTTATTTATTTTTTTTTTAAAGGGAGGATATACACACTTCACTATGTTTAAAATTTTCCCAAAAAAATTTAATAAATAAACTCCCACAGCCCACCCCTCTCTCCACACTCGCCACACACAAAACTACACAAAAACATTTGGCAAAAAAACATGAACTGTCAGCCCAGTGATATTCTGTAATATTCTGTAATATTCTGTAATACACATGTAAGAGTCTTGCAGTAAATATGAATAAAAGTAAACACCAGGTTACACCAGCTACTGAAAAATGCAAACAAATATAATAAAACCACAAACCAGAATTTAAGTAGTAGTAGTACCAGTAGTAGTAGCAGCAGTAGTAACAGTAAAAAAGAGATACTTACTGCATGAATATAACAAGGTTGTGGACCTTGATACTGGGCATGGTACAGAATGTACTAAAACAAACAAAAAATAGTACTACATGAAACTAATATCTACAACTTAAGAACAGTGAATAATAAAATATTCTTTATGACTTACTACACGTACGGGGTCCTGCCAATCTCCACATTCACTGTGTAGTTAACCTGAGCGCAGTAAACTAGTCAGTATAAGGAAATGTTTGACTATTTTAGACAGTAAAAACAGTACCTGGGACTGGCTGAGGGGCTGAATGGTGGTCACATTGTCCATCTGACTGAAGCCCACCACGGTCTTCATGTACAGGACCTGACAGCTGAGGCTCTGCACCAGCACAGAGAAGAAGTTGGGGTTGGTGAAGTTCAGAGTGCTCTGTGGAGAAGACAGGGTCACCATATGAACTGAATTACTATAGAGCTCTGTAAATATTAGCTAACTGGATTATGGCGCTCAACAGTGCCTGCCTGCTCAGGTTCCAAAAGTACATTTTACCTTCATTTTTCCCATAGACATTTTGACTTCAAAGACATCGTGGAGGCTAACATGCTATGTGCTATACTATCCATAATGTGGTTGTTTTAAGTGCAAAAAGCACATTTAAAATGCAAATGCTTTAAACATCCATCCATTCATCCATTTTCTTCCGCTTATCAGGGCCCGGGTCGCGGGGGCAACAGTCTAAACAGGGACTCCCAGAGTTCCCTCACCCTGGACACTTCCTCCAGCTCCTTCAGGGGGACCCCAAGGCGTTCCCAGGCCAGCCAGGAGACATAGTCCCTCCAGCGTATCCTGGGTCTTTTCCGGTGGGACATGCCCGGAATACCTCCCGAGGGAGGCGTCCAGGAGGCATCCGGAACAGATGCCCGAGCCACCTCAGCTGGCTCCTCTCAACGTGGAGAAACAGTGGCTCTACTCCGAGCCCCTCCCGTGTGACTGAGCTCCTAACCCTATCTCTAAGGGTGCTCCCAGCCACTCTGCGGAGGAAACTCATTTCGGCCGCTTGTATCCGCGATCTTGTCCTTTCGGTCATTACCCAGAGCTCATGACCATAGGTGAGGGTAGGAACGTAGATTGACCGGTAAACTGAGAGCTTCGCCTTTTGGCCCAGCTTCCTCTTCACCACAACGGTCCGGTACAATGACTCATCACTGCCGACGCTGCACCGATCCGCCTGTCAATCTCACGCTCCATCCTCCCCTCACTCGTGAACAAGACCCCGAGATACTTGAACTCCTCCACTTGAGGCAAGGACTCTCCACCCACCCGGAGAGGGCAAGCCACCTTTTTCCGGTCGAGAACCATGGCCTCGGATTTGGAAGAGCTGATCCTCATCCCAGCCGCTTCACACTCGGCTGCAAATCATCCAGGTGCACATTGGAGGTCCCGGTTCGATGAAGCTATCAGGACAACATCATCTGCAAACAGCAGAGATGAGATCCTGTGGTTCCAAACTGGATCCCCTCCGGCCCCTGGCTACGCCTAGAAATTCTGTCCATAAATATAATGAACAGAACCGGTGACAAAGGGCAGCCCTGGCGGAGTCCAACATGCATCGGAAACAGGTCCGACTTACTACCGGCAATGCGAACACAGCTCCTGCTCCGGTCATACAGGGACCGAACAGCCCTTATCAAAGGGCCCCGAACCCCGTACTCCCAGAGCACTCTCCACAGGACCCCACGAGGGACACGGTCGAATGCCTTCTCCAGATCCACAAAGCACATGTGGACTGGTTGGGCAAACTCCCATGCACCCTCGAGCACCCGATGGAAAGTATAGAGCTGGTCCAGTGTTCCCCGGCCGGGACGAAAACCACACTGCTCCTCCTGAATCCGAGGTCAACAGATCCCCACCCGCATTGTAAACAGTGTTGGTGAAGCACTGCTTCCCCCTCCTGAGGCGCCGGACGGTTTGCCAGAATTTCTTTGAGGCCGTCCGATAGTCCTCCTCCATGGCCTCTCCGAACTCCTCCCAACCCTGAGTTTTTGCCTCTGCGACCACCCGGGCTGCAGCACGCTTGGCCCGCCAGTACCCGTCAGCTGCCTCAGGAGTCCCGGGAGCCAACAAGGTCCGAGACTCCTTCTTCAGCCTGACATCCCTTACTTCCGGTGTCCACCACCGAGTTCGGGGATTGCCGCCGCGATAGGCACCACTTTAAAGCTTTAAAGTTCACTTTTTATAAAGTTTCAGAAGTAGATTTTAAATAAAATTATGTCTTGTTTAGTCATTACATAGCTGATTAGCTCTGAGCAAGCATTCAAACTTTTAATATTTTTTTTTCTTAGAAAGCCTATGGGAACAATTAATGAGAAATTAATAATTCAGGAACCGAGGGGAGGGACGTTGCTGAGCTCATGGAAGTAAAATCTTATTATAGATCCATGGTTGAGCTGCATTCACCTGTGTGATTAGGGTTGCACTAAATATTGCCATTTCACTATTGGCTAATTCAATCAATATCGCATATTCTCCATGTTCCTGTTTTTTGAAAGTTCATACTTTAGCCTTGTTTTGTCCTGGTTTACTTTTTGCTGTTTAATTGTCTTTTTTTAAATTTTTATTTAACGTAAGTTATTGCGTTAAAAGATATTATTTGAAAATGCATTACAAAAAATGTTCAAATATAGATTTTTTTTCTCATATTATGATTAAAACGGAACATAGAGTAAAACAACGTATTTAATTTAATTCAATATTTAGATGGCAACTAAGCTAAATCAAAGTACACAGAAGTAGATCTATATTAGAACTAACCCTGTGTACCATCAGTATTTACTGGAAAGCCTGTCTCAACGAACACCCGGTTTTTAACACAAATCCTACAATGTTTTGAAGAGATTTAGATGGTAAAATAAACATGCATCACTCCCTGTAATGTAAGAGGAAATTCAGAATTCTAACTCACAGTGAGCTTCATCAGGACCATCTGGTTGGTGGGGTCAAAGTGGACGATCACAGAGTGCACCCCGTCAAACACGACGACGACAGGTCGAGGGAAGAGGAAGAATGCCACGAGAGTGGAGGTGAGGAGGCACAGCACCACAGACAGCACCACGTACAGCTTCCTGCATTAAGGAATACATATTTTATCAGCATCTATTAGTGATAAAAGAGTGCTATCAGCACTCTAACCAGAACTGACGAAGCACCTCGGATGAGTTGCGAAACATTTTCGACCAAATAAACTTTGTCCAGTTGACAAATTGAATTTCTCCTTTTATCATGGATTCTACCTGGACGACTGAGGGATTCTTCACAGCATCTATTAGTATTCTACATCGGATAAATGAGGCATGTTTTTACTCACGTTCTTTGGGGGCGCAGCCGTTGGTCGCTGTATGGAATCAGAGCCACAAGTTCATTCACTTCTGTGGAGAAAATGAAATAATACTTAGACATTTGAGATTTGCCTGATCTTCACAAAACAGTACATTACAGTATCAGCCACATAGAGGACTAATGTCTGCTGGAGTGAGGTTTGAATCGCCAATCTTCCGATCAATGGGCAAAGCCTTAATCATGAGCAACTAACGGATTGCCCATGACAATCTGTTAGTGTAACATAAAAACAAATCCCAAATCATACTTTTTTTGTTGTTTATCTAGAGTAAAATTATCAGCAGTGTATTGATTTATTGATTTATTGATTAATGAAGGTTATCTATGTGACTGGATGTTGTTTCTGTGTGACTACATGTTTCCAAAAGCAATCTCACACACACTGATGTCCATGCTGTTTTCAGCACTCTTGCACAAATTGCACCTTCACTCATTGCACCTTACATACTGCACATTTCATTCTACCTCGAACTTTCCTTCTTGTTAGAAGAGTATATGTTTACCTGTATGTCTTATGTCTATTTATTGTTGATAAGTGTAGCTGTGTGTTTGTTTGTGTTTGTGTGTGTGTGTGTGTGTGTGTGTGTGTGTGCCTGTTTTTAGTTTTTAGTATAAATTGGACATTTGTTTCAGTCCTCTGTGTAATGTCTGTTACATAGTGAATTGACAATAAAGTACACTTTTAGAAGCCAGTGTGCTAAAATGTTCTTCTGATAAAGACTGTTCCTTCTACACAGCCAGTCTTTGTCCAAGTTTAACCCAAGTTTAACAGTTTAGTTTCAGGCACACAGGTTGCACACAGTTTGTTCAGTGTTTTCATTTGTCACAGCTGCAGCTTCCTCTGGGCTGACCTGAGGGGATGCGGCCGGTGCCCTGGCAGGTGGGGCAGGTGATGCTGTCCCTGCCGGTGAACTCCACGTAGGGGAACTCCGCTATGTCCTCCCTGCGGTCCATCCCGTCCAGAGAGTCTGTGTCGGGCAGCGGCTCTTCTCCCCGCCGCGTTTCGTGCCTCCTTCCCGGGAGCAGGGACTGGCGGCTGCCGCTGCGGGACATCCTGACCCCCATGAAGCCGGATTAACGCGTCTGTGGGCGGTAAAGTTTGGGTTAGGATTACTGGAACACAGAAAGTGTCAAGAAACTAAACAGAAAAAAAGTGAAAACGAGCGAAGTAAAAAGTGCAGACGTAGTAGATCCATAGACTCTACAGTGAGTGACGGTACACCGTGTTACCGGAAACAAGCGAAACTAACTTTATGGACTTATTTAGTTTTAATTAAACTGAGCTCTCTGTAGGATATAACTGCGCTATTTAAAACTACAAATACTAAAAATCATACCTCAGACACGGAAGCTCCCATCACTGTTTTAACCCGCCTGGACACGCGAACCACGACATGCCCTGAACACAACACGCTCTTCCTGTGCGGCTGTCAGTGCACTGCTGCCTTCAGGACACCTCGGACTTTTCACTACTGTTTAGATTCTAGTAGTGTAGTAGTAGTGTAGTACTTTACAGCACTTTTGGCTGATAAGAAATCCTAATCTTATACTGGAAAACATCTTCACGCCGAACCTGTGTGGACTACTACTGCAACATTTAAAAAATACATCAAATCTAGTGTAATGTATAGGTATGAAAAATAAAACTAAATTGTTGTGCTTAAAAATGAAGCTTTCTGTTTACGATTGATTAATAATTGTGATTGGAATGGAATTGGAATTTTGAAATGTTTTATAGTCACAATTGTTTTTAAAGCTTTGAATGAACTGGCCCCAAAATACATCTCTGACCTCATTCAAATCTACAGACCGGTGCGCGCTCTGAGGTCAGAGGGCCAGCTCCAGCTCGTGGTCCCTAAGACTAGACTTAAAACTCGGGGGGACAGGGCTTTCTCTGTGGTTGGCCCTAAGTTATGGAACGCTCTGCCCCCTCATGTCAAAGCAGCCCCCACATTGGAGAGTTTTAAGTCTCGTCTTAAGACCCACTTTTATTCTCTTGCTTTTAATACCGCGTGAGTTGTGTGGTCCTCTGTGTTTTTATAAATTGCTTTTGTTTTTAGTTATTTTATTATTATCCTTTTATTGCTTTTTTTAGTAATGTTTTTATAAATGCTTTTGTTTTTAGTTATTTTATTATCACTTTATTTATTGCTTTTTTAGTCATGTTTTTATTTTTTTATAATTGCTTTTGCTTTTAGTTATTTTATTATTATCACTTTATTTATTGCTATTTTAGTAATGTTATTATTAAGTTCTATTGATTTTTATGTGCAGCACTTTGGAAACTGTCTCTGTTTATAAAATGTGCTATAGAAATAAAGTTGGATTGGATTGGACAATTGGTGTTAATGTCTGGAAAAGGGAAGAAGGGGGCAGATAACATAAGATTACTCTTCTTTCTGCTCCCTTTCATTCAATATTTTGTATTGTTATCACACTGATTATGTCTTTTTATACTTAATGAATAAAAAAAAGAAAAAGACTGGCATTTTTTATTTATCTACTGGCACTGACCAAAAAGTTGGCTACCCCCACCAGTGCATATGCCCTTCTGCCATTGGAGAAGAAAATGTACAATTTTATTTCATGAATATTATGGAGTTATGGAATGTATTTTTCAAAACAAACAAACAAATAAACAAAAACAATCAAAGAAATCAAACCCACATTGCCCCCACTTCTGATCATAAAATTATTTGTTCATTCATTTCTTCATTATTTGTTGAATCGTTTTGTGCAGCTAGAAATCACCTCATTAGTTGTTATGTTTGTCACTATGATTTTCCTGTGGTGGTATTTTTAAGATAAGATAAGATAAGATATGCTTTTATGGTGACTTATAAAAAGATAAAGGTAACTAATAAAAGGTAAGACAGAGCTGCCAATGGAAAATTGTAGAAAATGTGTTTATTTTATTTAATGTTTGATCAGAAATCAGGTCATTTATTTAGAAAGCCAGGGAGGAGTTGGTTTGGTCCAGCTTCCTCTTCAGCTCAGTGTTCTCTCTCTGCAGCATTTTATTCTGAGGGCAAAAGGAAAAAGGAGAGCGTTTTCAGTTTGTTTTAAAGGTGTGCCATGTAACTTTTTTGGTGGTGGGTCTGCAACTGTTGTCTCTGGGTGTTATTGCTTTGCCTGACATGCTCCACAATAGCTTTAAACTTAAATATTTCTATGGATACAAGCAGGTGGCGCCATCAGGCCAAAGTTTCAGCTCAGATCTGTGGAGACGTGAGCCTGCTCAATGCCAGAATGCATGTTTGTATTTTTTTTAGCAACAAAAACTCCCATATTTGAACAAATGCCAGATGAATTAGATAATTGTCACACTGTTGAACATTCTTTCTCTTTTAACTTTGGACTGGAAGTGTCTGCAATAAAGTTCATAAGATTCCAGGCAAAGCAATAACAACTCTGTGGAGATAAGCAAGTGACAGACTCCCTTCTCAAACAATGGTAAAACTAGACTCAAAATCAACGTCTTTATATTTTTAATCTGTAAAAAAAAACAACATAGCTGCACAATCAAAGTTAAAGGCAAAGTAACGTTATTTTACAATCTGAGCCTTCTTTCGGTAATAAAACAAGTCGTTTTACTCACCCATAGCATTTTTCTGTCAATTGGAGCAGTATCGCAGAACTTATGTTGAGCCGTTCTGTTCTACTAATGATCCCGTATCCGTTAACATGGTGCTGTATCATTTGCTCGGGGCATTACTTTGCGGTCTCCAAATAACACAAACTTTAGCACTTTTCAAATCATAGAAGCCCGATGTCTTAATGAAAAATTTCGTTTGAAGCAAAAGTGGCCTGTAATCCGAGATTTAGCCATAGTTTCGAGTAGATGAGGACGCCAGTGCGCATGTGCGGACTGCTCCGGGGATCCAAACAGGAAACGCAAAGCTGAAAACTATGGATAAACCTCGGATTACAGGCCACTTTTGCTTCAAACGAAATTTTTCATTAAGACATCGGGCTTCTATGATTTGAAAAGTGCTAAAGTTTGTGTTATTTGGAGACCGCAAAGTAATGCCCCGAATACAAATGCTAATGGTTACGCTACAACATAACTTTCTTCAAACAGCTCCAAATGACACGAACGTGATATGGGTGAGTCAAACGACTTGTTTTATTACCGAAAGAAGGCTCAGATTGTAAAATAACGTTACTTTTCCTTTAAAAGCGAGTGTGTGCAGGTACCTTGTGTCTGAGAGCCTCTACGATCAGGTCCCTCCCTCCCTGAACACTGCTTTCCTTCTGTGAGGCCCTGAACGCATCTCCGATCACAGACACCAACACATGAGACTGAAACATAAGATGAAAATTTAAGGGCCCATATTACGCTATTACGTTGTTTCCTCATCAAAAACATACCTGGGGTTGTGCTTTGTTTCATTCACACATGTTTAACACATAAACCCTGCATAGTTAGGCTGAGTTCTTCTCTCAAACTGAAAACACTTCCACCATGTGATGTCATGTGTTAATACAGGAAGTGCTCCAGTGTGTTTTTTTTAACTCCACACACCTTCACTGGAATAATTTGAATAATTTCAGCCTTGGAATTGCCAATGAACTACCTGAAGTACAGGTAAAAGGAGCTGTTAACTTGAAAATGACCACTTCATGAATTCAGTTTTGAAGATGTTGGCCGATTAATAATAAAGAGTTACTCAAACATGTGTGAATGATACAAAACACAACTCCAGGTATGTTTGTGATGAGGAAACAATATCTAACAATACAGGATCTTTAAAAACAGTACAATTAAAGCAGATCTTAACATCAGGTTTAAACTATCACAAGAACTGCATAATAATAAAAATGCCTTAGATTTATAAAGCGCTTTTAAAGATACCCAAAACATTTCCCATGTGATAAAATACTGTTGTAGACGCAACTGCCCAGGGGGGAGATGCTCTTGGTGCAGCTTGTGGGCGTCTGTGACCACTATAACTCACTCACTCAAACACCACATTCATACTTACGCAAGGTGAGTGAAGTGTCTTGCCCCAGGACACAATAACTACATTCAATACAATTTTGATTTCAAACTCTATTTCCAGGGAATGGTAATTTTCCCATGCCAAGTCTGTTGTAATATCTGTTGGAATATTTATGGCCATACCAGCTTGTCAGAGCCTGATCCTGTCAGATCTCAGAAGCTCAGCAGGGCCGGGCCTGGGTAGTACTTGGATGGGAGACTGCTGGGAAAATCAGGTGCCACAGTGGGGCGCCAGAAACGGTCGTTATGTCCTTAGGCAAGACACTTTACCCACATTGCCTAGTATGAAAGCAGTGTGTGCGTGAGTGTTGGTGGTGGTCAGAGGGGCCGATGGTGCAGATTGGCAGCCTTCATTTCAATCTGTTCCAGGGCAGCTGTGGCTACAGAAAGTAGCTTACCACCACCAAGTGTGGAGTGAATGAACAATGAAGCACTTTGGGTGTCATGAAAGGCACTATATAAATGCTATGAATTAATATCAGTGGTTTTATCTTTTGCTGTCAGTGACTTAGCACCAGTTGGCGTGGAGTTCTGAAGTTGTCTCTCATGACAGTTTAACTAAGGTGTGTTTATGCCTCTTTGGCAGGTGAGGCAGTTTGTGTTTTAGTCACACAATGGAATGTCATTTTCACACCTTTTTTAATTATATTTACTATTGCATTTATTATTATTTTATTATACAACTTTCAACTGTATTTATAACTTCTAACAGTCAATACAATTGTTAATGGTCCTATGTCATGCAAACTTGACTTTTGTGAGCTTTAAGCCATGTTATAAAGCTGTTATATCATGAAAAACATACCCAAAGTTGTGTTTTGTTTCATTCACACATGTTTGAGTAACCCTTTTTTATTAGTCTGTCTACATCTCACAAGCTTAAAATGCTCTGCTCCACCTTGTGAGGTCATGAAATTGTAGTTTTCAAGTTAACAGCTATCCCTTTTACCTTTAGTTCAGTAGAGATTGGCAGTACCAGGTCTGAAATCATCCAAATGATTCTGAAGACAGTTAAATAGAGTTTAAAACCACACCGGAGCACTTCCTGTATTACCACATGACATCACAAGGTGGAGTGATTTCAGTCTGAGAGAAAAACTCGGCCTAAATATGCAGCGTTTGTGTGAATGAATCAAAACGCAACTCCAGGTATGTTTGTGATGAGGAAACAATATTATAACATAGAAAGTAGCGTAACATGGGCCCTTTAAAATGCCAGTACTCACAAACTTCTTGCTCTGAAATAGATAGCAGTGGTACGTGTCTACGGCCAGGTGCTTGGCCACAAAACCGAAGATTTTGGGTGAAGATGGCAGTACAGCGCAGAAGGACACTGTGGGCAGAGGGCACGAGTATAACAGGAACTACAGGAAGCAAACAGGGACAGTTTTGAACCATCTGTGCTGTAATCGTGTTTATAATTAATCATTAATTAGAATGTCGTGTGTTTGGGCCCCACCTTGGTTTTGTTTTCCAGGATGTCAATTCCATTCGTAGACAGGAACAGGTGAACTTTGCTGTTCTTCGCTGCTTTCTCTGAAGAAGTTGAATCAGCTGCCTGTGGAGTAGAATATAAACACGTTAAAGGTGCACTGTGTAACATTTGTAGTAAAGGATCTGCCACCTGCTTGAGTTCATGTAGATGTTATTGTTTTTATCTCCATGGAGACAACCAGGCCAATTTACAGGTGAGCGGGCTAACTCACAGGGATAATGCATGTTTTGGCGGTAGTTTTGGAAAATAAAACACCTGTAATTGAATAAATACAAGGTATATTTGTTTAATGCCCTACTGTGGAACATCAGAGCAATATCATCACCATGGAGAGAAGCAGATGGTGAACCCTACCAGCAGAAAAGTTATACAGTGCATCTTTAACATTTATAATCAAATAAAAAAATCACAAAACCTTCACAAACCTTTCACGCTACAATGTCCTGTCTGAAAAGGTCTACTGACTACATTTTTACAGTCAATAGTTGCACAATACTGCCGAGAACAGATAACAAGAAGGACAATTTGAAGGATCTTAACGTGCAAAACACCCGACTGACCCCCTGAAAAACAAAATATAACACAAGATAGTGACCAGTAAAATTACAAAAGTGGATAGTTCCTGTTCTGTGCATTATTATTATTATTATTTGATGCACAGAACAGGAACTATCCACTTTTGTAATTTTGCTGGTCATTATCTTGTGTTATATTTTGTTTTTCATGGTGATGGAGGGTCAGTCGGGTGTTTTGCACATTAAAGATGTACTGTGTAACATTTCTGGTGGAGAATCCGTCACCTGCTTGTCTCCATGGAGATGATATTGCTTTGTCTAGAATATTTCACAGGATGGTGTTAAACTATCCATCTTGTATTTAATCAATTACAAGATGGATAGTTTTTTTTAATTATTGCAACATGCATTCTTACTGTGAGTGGGCTGGCCTCTCCACAGGTCTGACCTGTAATGCCACACTATGGAACACTCAAAGCAACGCAATACATGTCTATGGAAAGAAACAGGCGAACCACCACAGTACACAGTGCAGTGATAGGGAGTATTGCTCTAAACAGTAGTAGACAAAATATGATCAGTAATTTGGTTATTTCCATTTTACCACCTTGAGACTCAGCGATGCCTCCTCCAGGATCTGTAGTCCTTCAGGCCGTAGCACCTCCACACGACCAAGGAACTATAAGAAATGTATAGGAAATGTATAGGGAATGTACAGACCCTTTAAAATGTGTAAACAAAAACATTCTAGATTCCAGACTGGAAGCAACGGAGAAAAGTGGCAAAAGTGAAGTGGAAAACAGGCCCGTCGACAGAAATTTGGGAGCTCGGGACAAGAAACCTCACATGTATAAAAACAAATAATATAATAATATATATAATAAAAGCCTGGAGCTCATGCAAGAGACTCCTTTGTCCTTCCCTGTCTACTGCCCTGGTGGAACATAATGTGATTTCAATGGGAAAACTGGGATTAGAATATCACAAAATTTGAAAAATCAAGTGAAATTTGTCTAATGAAAACTAGAGCCATTTAAAACATTTACAATTGTGTTTTACATTTTCGCTATGCACGTTTTACATTTTTGGTATGATAAACACTAAGCATTTTTGAAAAAGGAAAAAATAAAAAATTCAGGAATCCAAACAGGAAAGGTGAGTCCACTACTGTTTGTCTCTTCATCTCCAGATGTATTAAACATTTCATCATAAATTATACTTTTTGTGAAGCTCAAGTACAGTTTTAAGTTTAAGTTTGTCTTTCCTTCTTAACAGAGCAGCAGTTAACTAATGTGTACCTTGAAAATTCTAAATTGTTTTTTAATTTTTGTTTTTAATGTTGTAAAACCATTAGTATTCAGATCTGTTAATTATTGAAAATATATCTGCCTCCACTTACCTTGATTCTGTCATTTTGAATATTCTAATGACGTACTAGTAGAATTTTAAAGGGAAATCTAGTAAAGCAGCGTAGTCTAGTATTTTGTCATGTAGTAATTACCTTGACTCCGAAGGTGATCTCAAGGTTATCGTCCGAAATGTCACTCATTTTCCAGCCCAGACTTAACCCTTCAACTAAAGAAAGTACAGACTCAAAACTGCCTGAAAACAGTAGTAAAAAAAATAATAATCCTACATGAATACCTTATTACCTTAGTTGCAAATTCATGTGTTGTGTCCAAGTAGTAGAGTCAGCGTTCCTGTTGTAAAGGTCTGTATTGTTGTAGTCAATCATTCACACAGCAAGTCTTCCTTATTGCTACTTATCAGACATTTCCATTATATATAACATATTTCATTAACAAGAGTCAACACAATACACTATGACACAGCCTCTTAAATTTTATCTTATTTCATTTATCTGCTTTTACTAGATTTTTTTTTTATTTCTCTACGTGCAGCAATTTGTAAACAGTCTATGATAGAAATAAAGTAGATTGAATAATTTTTACTCAACTATTCGTATTTTTGGTTGCTCATATGTGCCTCTATACATGTTGTGTTTATTCTTCAATCTACATCAGTGGTTAAAGTGGAGTCATGAGCTGGGGGGGTGTCTTTAGATGTTTTTATGTTAACTTATTATTACACTGCATTTAATCTTTAATACATTAATTAATGTTTTAGTGAAATCAGGTCAAATGACTAGTCAGAAACTAGTTATCTTAGCTATAATCTTGTGTGAAACATTTTTATGAGCTTAATGTCACTGTACATTGTCCCTTCAAATAATGACAAAACTAAAATCATACAAACTATTCAAATTAACAGTTATTTTGGACACACCTGCTCTAAGTAACAGTTGGCCATCTAAAACCTTTCAAATAAGCACAAAATACTGAATTTATTTTCAATCTGATTTAATATTTATATAGTCTGAGCAGTTTGATGTATTTCATGTGCATAGAGACACATAATTAACAATATGTATATACAGCCTAGAATAGACCGTTAAGACACTTCATAATCTGTCAATAAAAAACTGATCCCATTACAGAAGTTGCAGTGACAACCCCAGAAGAGAAAAGCATGAAAGAACACACCAAAACATCCAGAGTGAATAGTGAAAATTGACAATGTATCATAAAGACAAACTAGGTCAACATAAAGCTTTTTTGGGAGGCTCATTGTTTTTAATTCATGGCAGACAGTTATATGAAGATAGATCCCTTTAGAAGTGCATGTAGATTGTGAAGATGTACAGCCTCGCAGATGATCATAGATGCCCGGTTCAGTCCTTGCGGATGCTTGTAGCTGGAGGCCCTGTTATGTTCAGGTCTATGAGTCGTTGACAGACATGCTCTCCATCGCATTGGGCAGCTCTCCTCCTCCCTGCTTCTTCTTCTTGCCTCCTCCGTCCTGCTGCTTCTTCGCCTTCTTGCTCAGCTCTTGGTCGATAGGTGCAGGTTTGACAAACTTGATAATTTCAGTTAGACCTAAAAAGAGAATCAATATATTAACAGGTGCATTGTGTAACTTTTCTAGTGGAGGGTCTGCCAAATGCTTTTCTCCATGGAGATGTTATTGCTTTGTCTGGAATGTTTCACAGTATGGTATTAACCCTTTCTATCTTCATGGAGACCAAACTAGATGAAGTTGCAGTCAGAATGCAAGTTTCTCTAGTTATTTTTGAGGTATAAAACCACCTGTAATTAAATAAATGTTAGGTAGAGGGGTATTTAATGTCATATTGTGGAACATTCCAGGTAGGCACTTTGTGTTACATTTTGTATGAAAAGCGCTTTATAAATATTGATTGATTAATTGATTGACAGAGCAATGACATATCCATAGGAACAAGCAGGCGACAGACCTCCAGACATAAAGGTGCACCAAGTAAGTTTTAAGTGGTAATTGTCATGTTTCACAAAACATATAGCCACTCTTCCTGTAGTGAGTCTTACCAGGAGGCATGAAGTCCCTGAGCTTTTCTGGAATAATAATTCCTTCATCAGTCTGATAGTTCTCCAGGATGGCACAGATCACACGGGTGGTGGCACACATGGTGGCGTTCAGCATGTGCACAAACTCGGTCTGAAAACAAAACAAAACATACAAACGCATTTCAAATAATGTTTTTTTTTTGTTTGTTTTTTTTTTATGGGAAAACCTGAAAAAATTGAGGTTACTAAGTGATATCCATTATAGGTGTTTGAGTACACAATGTTTTCCCCTTTAGTTTGAGACTAAGGTGGCACATGTTCTTAAACCCTTTTTAGCTCATACAGTTGTGAAGTGCTACGTGTTTATAACAAGACAATAGTATTCAGCATGGTTGATTTTAAGGTTAAAACTTTAATGTCCCCGTACGGAAGGTTGTCCTCTGCATTTGACCCATCCTTCAATACAGCTGGGGCAACCTGCCAGGAGTGGGTGCCAAACTCTGGGAAATAATTCCAGATCTTGACTATGGGGGGACATTTTAAGACAATAAGGGGTCACAGTGTCCTGCCATTAATAGGAGACTGTAGCAACAAACAAATGAAAATCCTATCTTAGATTTATAGCTTTACACATTTCTTAAAGCACAACAGCAGGGCAATATTCATTCACTCCACACACTTAAGTAATGGAGACTGTAATCTTAGTAGTAATGATATGCTATTGATGCTGATGGAGGGAACATTGTTTCTAGTCTGCTGTTGTACATGTCACTCACCTTATCCATCATCTTCTTAGTCTGTCCGTAGCGGATACGAAGGCGCCTGGCCTGGTAATCTGTGCAGTTTGAACAGGACACCAACTCTCTGAAAGCTCCTGATCCGGGGAACCAGGCTTCAAGGTCGAGCTTTTTACTGGCTGCATGGTTCAGAGCACCTGGGGAGGGAATTTTACATTTAATTTGAATAAAAGCAGCCTTTTTTATTGCACAAGAGGAGAAAGTCCCTACCAGAGACGATGTTCACAATGCGGTAAGGAATTCCTAGAGACTGATAAAACTCTTCTGCTGTCCCAATCATCTCGTCAAACATCTCCCAGGATTTACCGTCATGAGGAGACGCATACACAAACTGCTCGATCTAAGAGACAGAGACATGGAGTCAGGGTTTAAATATGCACAATCATTTAAAAGGTTCTATGTTACGCAAAATTGACTCTTGTGATCTTTAACCCATGTTATAATGCTGTTACCTCATCAAAAACATACCTAGAATTGTGTTTGTTTAATTCACACATGTCTGATTAACTTTTTACTCACTCTGTCTGCATCTCAAAAGCCTGAAATGCTCAGTTCCACCTTGTGATGTCATGAAGCGATAGTTTTAAACAGCAACCTTTTACCTTTAGATCTGTAGAGATTGGCAGTTCCAGGGCTGAACTCATCCAAATGAATCTAGTCAAGGGGTATGGAGTTTGCATTAGCACCATATCACAAGAAGTGTTTTCTGGTTGAGAGATGAACTCAGCCTAAATATGCAGGGTTTATGTGTTCAACAGCGTGTAAATGAAACACAACTCCTGGTGTGTTTTTAATGAGGAAAGAACATTGTAACTGTCCAATATGGGCCCTTTAAAGTAACTTACTTGCATCTCTGTGTGGATCATACCTTCTCAAACTGATGCACCCTGAAGATTCCACGCGTGTCCCGGCCGTGAGAGCCCACCTCCTGTCGGAAGCATGTGGAGAAGCCAGCATAGCGGATGGGCAGGTCCTCGGGTTTGAGCCACTCGTCGCGGAGGAAGGCTGCGATTGGCTGCTCTGAGGTGGCAATCAGGTACTTCTCATCAATGGAGCTGTCATCTGAACGCTCACTCCCCTTCCCAATTACCTGAGAGATAAAGGAAAATACAAAGAAAATGGATCCTGCTTGAGCATGTTTATTATAAAATGACACCGGTCTCTTGCTATTTTTGCTACTTATTTAGAATTTATTAGTACAATTTATATTTTTGCTCTTTGGTATTATATTATATTATGATGTGTGAGCTACTGTGTCCAAATAATTTCCTTTGTGGATCAATAAAGTTTGTACGGAGCCCTGTAAGTGTCATAGGTGAATAAATGAAATAACAAGGCGTGCGCACAAGTTATAAGGCCTGCGCACAAGTTATAAGGGCTGCGCACGAATTATAAGGCCTGCGCACGAGTTATAAGGCGTTCGCACGAGTTATAAGGCGTTCACACGAGTTATAAGGCGTTCGCACGAGTTATAAAAAATCTGTAATATATACTACTATTTTGAATGAGGAACAACAGGCATTTCCATTCTACTGTGAGGCAGGCATGACTCACTTTGTGCTTATGAGCATCATAATGACCTGTGAACCCCTCTCCTCTCACATATATTGTGTATAGAGCCTGCATCAATGCTACCAGCAGGCCTTGGTGACATTTTATTGCATAAACGCCATGCGTTAAATTTAAATATAAATTATATAATAAAAATATGATTTGCATATAAATACTATATAACATAAATAATATAATATAAATAATATAATATAAACATATAACTGCTTATTTGACCAAATTCATCACATAAAACAACAAGGAGATGTCAATTCTGTTCTTTCTATGGTGTAAACCATTGACATTTTCCATTAACCTAAATGGTCAACATACCCCAGGAGATACAGTTCATAAAATCCAAACTGTATGACATATTTGAAAAATTCCAAAAGATTTATGTTTTTTTGGGTCCAAATAAGATCTTTCCAAACATGAAATGATTTTTTGTAACAAAAGTTCCAGTAGTGACCGTTTAAGAGTTAACTGCATGGCTCAGTGGAAACACCCATAGGATATGAAGGGAAAAGAGGAAACGCTTGAATTTGCTGTTTTAAGACGCAAGTGTAAATGTCATGGCACCATAGCTGACACAGCAATGAAAATAAGAAGGTAACATTAATTGTGTAAATGTGTAAAATCAAAACAATGTGATTGGAAAGTATTTTACAGCCAGGAAAATATTTAGCTATGTTTGATAGGCAGTGTTGGGCAAGTTATTCAAAAACTGTAATACATTACTGATTACATGTTACTGTCTTTTCAACGTAATAAGTTACGTTACAATGCTATATTTAAAATGTAAGGCATTACACTACTTTTGCATTACTTTAGCTACTCTCGCCAAAATAACATGAAATATGGATCTGGCAATTTACAGTATAAATCAAGCTCATGCGTCATGACTCTTTCACCTCCCATCCAGGAGGTGTTTCGGCAGCATACACACTAAAAACTAACTAGGTTCAGGAATAGTTTCTTTCTGACCCACCACACTGAACACCATTAAAATCCAGGTTACGGTAAAATGTACTGTAACTTGTATATATTAGATTTTCCCCCATGTAATGCCTTACAATACTGTGTTACAGCAAAAAGTAATGCATTTGTAGTGTTACACCCCCCCCATTTTCTTGTTTTTGTTGCCCTGTAATGAGCTGTGTCTTATTTTGGCTTTATTGTGGTGCTATTGCACTTTGTGACCAGTAGATGGCAGTTGAAGACCAGATATGAATCTGAGTAGCCTTAGTAACAAGAAGAGGAACGAAAACGAAACTTAACAGAGAGTGATGAATCAAAGGCAGCAGTTGCGTGTTATTCAAGCTGTTTATAACTCGTGCGTGTTATTTTATTTATTCACCTATGACACTTCCAGGGCTCGGTAAGTTTGTCCAAATGTCTAAAATGAGCTGCCTGCATTTCCAGCGGTCTATAGTGGGCAGTATAGGTTCAGACATGCGTTCCTCTTTCACTGTCATTTGAAAAGCATAGGACATTTCTAACATGTTTGATTTCCAAGTAAGATGTATTTTAACTAGGACACTGTATAAAAGATTGCCCAACAATTACATCTTTTTTGGATTTGTTGACACTTTATTTTGTTACTGCTTATTATTTTATACAACTTGGCCAGAGACCTACTGTATAAAGGAATGTGTTTGGTAGTCATCCAATAGAACCATCAATCACAATTTGTGGTTTGGTGTGCCAGTAGGTATCATTCACTGATTAGTCACTTTCAGGGGAATATGATACACCTAATTGAAGTATGTTTTACACAGTTGGTTAATAATTTGGCCGGTACATACCCATTCAACCCAGTTCTGTTTAAAAGGTCC
This sequence comes from Paratrypauchen microcephalus, assembly GCA_036785185.1. Classification (NCBI taxonomy): domain Eukaryota; kingdom Metazoa; phylum Chordata; class Actinopteri; order Gobiiformes; family Gobiidae; genus Paratrypauchen; species Paratrypauchen microcephalus. Next base: position 2,175,467 of record JAVJIX010000037.1, on the reverse strand, counting down.
TATATTACTCAAAATTCACTTGAACATCAAAAACATGCCAGGAGTTGTTTTGTTTCATTCACACATTTGAGTAACCTGCATTATTAGTCTGTCTACATCTCCAAAGCTCAAAGTGCTCTGTTCCACCTTGTGATGTCATGTTATAGTAATTTTCAAGTTAACAGTTACCTGTCACCTTTTGTTCTGTAGATTGACAATGCAAGGGCTGAATTTGAAATGATTCTACTGAAGGCGTATGGAGTTTAAAACCACAGAGAAGCATCTCCTGTATTAATCTTTTATTGATCTCACACAGGAGAAACTGTCCTCTGCATTTGACGCATCCTGTTATGAGGAGCAGTGGGCAGCACATGACTGCCCTCGGGGACCATCTCCATCTCAATGCTCTTATTGCTTAGGCTTGGGCAGGAGGATTTTTTACCTATGGTGCATGTTTTTGGGTTGATGGGGGAAACCGGAGAAAACCCACCCAGACACAGGGAGAACATGCAAACTCCACACAGAAAGTCCATACCAAGCCATACCGTACCATCTTACGGCCATACCACCCCGTCACACAGGGATCAAACCCGGAACCTTCTTGCTGTGAAGCGTGAATGCTAGCCACTCAGCCATCATGCCGCCAAGTATTACCACATGATATCACAAAGTGGAATAGATCGTTTTCCATATAATAGAAAAAGTCAGCCTAAATATGTAGGATTTGTGTGTTAAACATGTGAATGAAACAAAACACAACTGCAGGTATGTTTGTGATGAAGAAAACATAACAGATCAGAAAATACCATAATATGGGCCCTTCATTGCTTTTATACGTCGGCTCTACACAAGTTGCTGTCTGAAAGAAGTATTAGGTAGTAGTAGGTACGTACCTTGTAAAGCTCCTCATCAAACTGGCTGAGCTGGGCCACCTCCTGCATCACCTCCTTCCTCATGAAGAAAGGGGTGTACAGCATTGTGTAGTTCTTCTGATACAAGATCCTCAGGGCGTAGTTGATCAGTGCTTGCTCTAAGAATACCAATGGGCCCTTAACACAAAGAAAATAATTCAGCGGTTGTTATTACACCTGCCAATTACGGATTTTATTTTAAAGGGATATGCCACCCCCAGGTCAAACTTGGGAATCTCCCCACAGTCCAGAGACTAAAATAAGTGGTGGAAAGCGTTTTTCTGGTGACGCAGCCATTGTCCAGGTCTGTCAGCACTGACCGCCGCGGTATCTGCAGCTACTCCGCGTTAGTCTGGAGTCTTAACGTCGCCAGAGAAAGATTTCGGCCAAAAGGAATTAATTTACTCGATGCGTTTCCCAATTACTTTCTGTGTAGTGCGCATTCATATCGAGTGCAAATAAATGTGCAAATCAACACGGAGAGCTTGACTTGGTCATTTTGGGTGGGAACTATTTTTCAGTGCGGAAAGACAGCCGAAGCACACTACGCTGACAGAGGAATCCCAGTTACGCACCAGGAAGGGAGTTCCCCTGTTACGCAGTGTGGTGTGTGTGCTTCGTCTATCTTTTTCCGCACAGAAAAATAGTTCCCACCCAAAATGACCAAGTCAAGCTCTCCGTGTTGATTTGCACATTTATTTGCACTCGATATGAATGCGCACTACACAGAAAGTAATTGGGAAACGCATCGAGCAAATTCCTTTTGGCCGAAATCTTTCTCTGGCGCCGTTAGCCTCCAGTCTAACGCGGAGTAGCTGCAGATACCGCGGCGGTCAGTGCTGACAGACCTGGACAATGGCTGCGTCACCAGAAAAACGCTTTCCACCACTTATTTTAGTCTCTGGACTGTGGGGAGATGCCCAAGTTTGACCTGGGGGTGGCATATCCCTTTAAGATATGCCTTGCAAAAGCATGTAGGCCTGTTAGTGCTTGCACACGTGGATATGAAAAGAAATAACCTTGAGGAAGTAGCCTCTGCTTCCAGCCACCACAGCTCCCTTTTCTCCTTCAAACCCGTCCACCATTACCACTAGGTCCACGTGGGAGTACTTCTTCTGGACAGTGCAGTCGCCCCATGTACGCTCCACCTTGTTGTCTGCATCCTGTGAATTAAATAACTGTAGTTTTTAAAGGTTGTTTAAATGGCAATTAATATGCCATTTCTGACCCATGTTGCAATGCCCCTAATTTTTCATGTGTCTGAGTATACACACCAACTCCCTGAGCGTTACTTGGACCCCTGTGAGCAACATCCGACATGCACATTGTGGCCACACCAGTATCACACCTGAGCAGTGTTGTATAGTAACGAAGTAATAATACTTCACTACTGTACTTAAGTACATTTTGGGAGACTTTGTACTTTAATTGAGTTTTTAAAAAAAATTATAACTTTTACTTTTACTTCACTACATTTCCAAATTTAATTGCATACTTTTACTCCGATACGTTTTCAATGTGCCATTTAGTTACTCGTTACAAAAAAAACCTCTACTGACTGCAAGGAAGTCAGGATGTGCCAGGGCTTGTTCGCTACTTGCGCATGACAATCAGCCTACACCTGTTGGTTTCATGCAGCTAGTTTAATCAATCAACATCCCCACTAGGGATGCAAATTATCGGTTAATTCATTAACTGATAGTTGATTGACGTTATCGATCGATTAACGATTAACTGATAAGCGGCGTTTTTCACCTGAATTTTAGTGTTTCAATAGGGTCTTTAAGAATATAAGCTATAGTTTACATAACACTGAGTCAAAAATATATCATAGTATTATTATATTGTATATTCCTCAATTAATTATTCCTTAGTAAAAAGCAGACAAATGTATTGATGCTGAATAACAAAATACAGTAATCCCTCGCTCTATCCAATTTTTTTTTTTTTTATAGTGTAACATTTTTTTTATAGTGTAACATTGTGTTCTGTCCTGATTGGCTAAGAGACTAGACCAGGACTGAACGTGGACTGGACCAGGTCTGAACCAGGTCTGGACCTGGACATGGACTGGACCGGGACTCGACCGGGTCTAGACCTGGACTAGACCAGGATTAAACCACCACGTGCCGCTGCTGCTGGTTTCGCCGCGGGGCTCGGGGCGCGGGCCGCGGCGAAACCAGCAGCAGCGGCATGCATTCCGGGTTCAATCTCGCCTCGCGCGTACACCCGGGGCTGCTGAGCAGTGCCGTTGGCGCCTGTGGTCGGCTGCGAGTCGAGCTTGGCGCAGCGCGGTTGCCTTGTTTCGGGTGCGCGTGTCCGCGGTTACAATTAATGCATTTTGATCGACCAACGTCTTAATCGACAATTAACCGTTAATCGATTAATTGTTGACATCCCTAATCCCCACACAACCCAGATGTTTTAAGACAAGAACATTTACTACACGTCATTAGTGCTACCGTACCATAATTATTAAATTACAAATAACGTATTTTGTGCCTGCATTTACTTGCTCATAGGACGGCGTTTCATGGATATCACCAAACCCAATATCTTCGACAGTGCTCCATATGACACAAAACTACCATGAGTGAGCCGAACATGGTGTTTTACAGTAGAATTAAGGGCCCAATTGCAAAAAACCCTCTTCCTCCAAAAACGCTCCTTCAATGGTGTTATGTTTGCCTTATTTTCAGCACTGGTTTGGGGGTGGGCGAACATTAAAAAATATTAAATTCAGACTGCCTTTGCTTGATACTTTTACTTGTACTTTTAATTACATTACTTGAGTACATTTATTTTTACATTACTTGTCATACTTAAGTACAAGAAGTTCCAGATACTTTAAGACTTTTACTCAAGTAACATTTCAGTCAGTGACTTCGACTTTTACCAAAGTCCTTTTTGGGAGGGGTACCTATACCTTTAATTGAGTTTGATTTTCCAGTACTTTATACAACACTGCACCTGAGATCATCGCAAGTTAGCTTATTAATCAAATTACTGCAGTTATTTCTATAAGAGTACTTTTAATATAACAGATTTTTTTGGTCCACTTAAAATAACAAAGACGAAAATCTGTTCATAGAGTGTTGTATGTCAGTGTGAGGGTCCTGCTGTGGTCAGTGAAACATTGAACATTACAATAGTTTGAAAAATAACCTCATACATAAAATTAAATTATAGTGTATAAACCTGCAAAACATGAAGAGATTTTTTCAGCTTGATAAATATAGCCTACATGTAGCTGCAGATTTTTTTAGGGATTGTAGGACTTATAGGGCACTAAAAGATGGGTCTTTCCCAAAATAATGATCTCCAAAATAAGTATACATTTTTATTAGTTTATATCTTGCTTTTTAATCATTAGCCTATTGAAGTAATTTTGTGTGAATGTCAGAGCTCTGTGGTATAACGCTCTGTGAAGAGGACTCACACTTTGAGAAAGTCCCGTGTTTTTGGCTCACAAAAAACTATAGCTTGGACAGAAACAAAGTAAACAGCCGAGGATTACATTATGGCTCTACCTGTCTCCTCTTCTGTTCTTCCCTACACTATGAGCTGCAGCAGCTGCAAAGATGTGCTCTACAACTATGGTCATACTGAAGGAAGCAAGAGAAATGCGGTCGAAATGTATCTGTTTGTAGTTGGCTTGTCCCCAACGCGTGTCACATTCACATGTGCAACCTGAATCTATCAGACTGGATTCCGTGTGTCAAACCAGCGCTGAGTTCAGGTTAGATTTTATTTTATGTGCTGAAAAGAACTTGATGTGCACGCTGAACGTCTGAGCAGTGCACGACTGTGCAGGCGGGAACATTAGAGGGAACAAGCTAGAGTTGTATTTCATTTACAGTAATCCCTCGTTTCCCTCTGGGTTAGGTTCCAGAAATAACCCGCAATAAGAGAAATCCGCAAAGTAGGACAACTTTATATTTTACAATTATTATACATGTTTTAAGGCTGTAAATGCCTCACCACACACATTATACACTTTTCTCAGACTGGAATTAACATTTTCTCACATTTGTCTCTAGTTTAAACACTCACACTTTCATAGATTTTCAACAAAATGTATTAATAGTGACGCGCGGGGTGACACACGGCTCCGGAAGCCCCGCCGGACGCGCGAGGAGCACTGCCACGTCCCGGGACGCGCACCAACCCCTTGGAGAAGTGCGCGACACGTGCTGCTCTGTCACGGATTTGTCCACGATGAGGGGTTCATCATGGACAAATCCGTGACAGCAGCACGTGTCGTGCGTACACTGGGGCTGCGAGCACGAGATAGAACCGCGGCGCCCGGAACGCATCGTCTCAGCCCGAGCCACAAACTGAACACGCACAAACGAACGCAAGAGCCGCACGGAGTGATTTAATCCTGGTTCCGTGATTTAATCCGTGACAGAGCAGCACGTGTCGCGCATACACCGGGGCTGCGAGCACAAGCTAGAACCGCGGCGCCCAGACCGCGTCCTCTCAGTCCGAGCCATGAACCAAACACGCACAAACGAACGCAAGAGCCGCACGGAGTGATTTAATCCTGGTTTAGTCCAGGTCTAGACCTGGTCCAGTCCTAGTTTAGTCCAGGGCCAGTCCAGGTTTAGACCTGGTCTAGACCTGGGTTAGTTCTGGTCTAGACCTGGTTTAGTCCACGTTTAGTCCTGGTCTAGTCTCTTAGCCAATCAACACAATGTTACACAATTAAAAAAATGTTACACTATAAAAAAAAATTGAAAAAAAATAATAAAAATCCGCGAAACAACAAGGGCGCGAACAGTGAACCGCGATAGAGCGAGGAATCACTGTACACATTTTTAACTCACAAACCCTGCATATGCTAATTTCTTCTTTTAAACGAAAAACATACTGTTCCACTTTCGGATGTGATAATGCAGAAAGTGCTCCACTGTGTTTTTAAACGCAGTATATTTTCACTAGAATCATTTGAATAATTTCAGCCCTGGATTTGACCAACTCTACTGAACGAATCAAAAGGTCAAAAGGTAGCCAATAACTTGAAGTACCGCTTTATGACATCACAAGGTGGAATAGAGCACTTTGAGCTTTGGAGATGTAGACAGACTAGTAATGCAGGATTACTCAAACATAGACCTGCGCGATTTATCGATTAATTCGAATTTACAGTTCAGGACGATGTGTTTTTATGAAAAATCAATTTTTAAAATTATTTTAAATGCGAGCGTAACTGATGCGCCGCCACGCTCTACACAGGTAAGTTAGCGGGCCGCACCCAAACAAGCTAGCGTGCGAGTGAGGGAAAGCCTGAGCTTGTACCAAACAAATGTGTTGCTACATCTGTTATATGGTTCGGTTTTCTTGCGTCAGACATAGAACAAACGAGTGCTCGCTGTAAGGTCTGTTCAAAAGCTGTTGTAGCACAACAAATGTATCCTAGGACCTACAGCAGAGGCACGCAGCAGAGTAGGAGAAGTGCAAGTCCCCACAGCACGAGCACATATTGTAAAAGACATGGTGCCCATATATACTGTGGAAAAGCCAAGATTCATTAACATGGTGAAAGTTTTGGACCTGAAGTATGTGCTACCAAGCCGCAAATATTTTTCTGAAGTTGCCACAGCTGTATACAGACTGCACAAGCTAACATACATGAACACAGACAATGGCTCCCTCTTTTCTGCATCACTCGAGGAAAAATTAAACTAAAACACAACACTACCCACTCCAGTCCATCTTTCCCACAATCAGGGAATAATTTAGCTCCATAAAATGCTTCTTTATAAAAAGAAAGATATATATATATATATATCACAGTTATATAAATATTTTTAAAACAATAACAGCTTAATTGATGCAAGGTGTAGTGTATTTGTTTTATAAAAGTACGTTGCATTGTTTTGAGCCATTTGTCATCTGTTATTTGTTTTGAGTAGGGCAGAGAAAAATCTATTAAAATCGGAAATCTGATTTTTTTTATTTTTTTTTAATCTGATATTTTATTTTTAGGCCATATCGCCCAGATCTACTCAAACAGGCATGAATGAAACAATACTAAAAACAATAATACAACACTTGGATGGTTTTATAAGTTGCTCAACTATTTTCAATTGAGAAACTGAATTTTTAATTTAAAGGGATATGCCACCCCCAGGTCAAATTTGGGCATCTCCCCACAGTCCAGAGACTAAAATAAGTGGTGGAAAGCGTTTTCCTGGTCACCCAGCCATTGTCCGAGTCTGTCAGCACTGACCGCCGCGGCTCTGCTGCTCCTCCGCGTTCGACTGGAGTCTAACGGCGCCAGAGAAAGATTTCAGCCAAAAGGAATTAATTTGCTCGATACGTTTCCCAATTACTTTCTGTGTAGTGCGCATTCGTATCGAGTGCAAATAAATGTGCAAATCAACACGGAGAGATTATTCAGTGCGGAAAAATAAAGCCGAATCACGCACCACGCTGTGCAACAGGGGAACTCCCTTCCTGGTGCGTAACTGGGATTCCCCTGGCAGCGTGCTGCGTGATTCGGCTTTATTTTTCCGCACTGAAAAATAGTTCCCACCCAAAATGACCAAGGCAAGCTCTCCGTGTTGATTTGCACATTTATTTGCACTCGATATGAATGCGCACTACACAGAAAGTAATTGGGAAACGCATCGAGCAAATTAATTCCTTTTGGCCGAAATCTTTCTCTGGCGCCGTTAGACTCCAGTCTAACGCGGAGGAACAGCATATACCGCGGCGGTCAGTGCTGACAGACTCGGACAATGGCTGGGTGACCAGGAAAACGCTTTCCACCACTTATTTTAGTCTCTGGACTGTGGGGAGATGCCCAAATTTGACCTGGGGGTGGCATATCCCTTTAATATTGTGCCATAGTTTTCATGCTACCACTTATTGCAGTCTATTACTAACCTGGGAAATCCCAGGCTGCTTTCGTTCGTTCTGATCTGAAAGACAGCCTGGCAACTATGGCAAGCGAGCTCTCCTGATTTTGGGAGCCAATCAGAGAGCGGGGAGGGGTGGAAAGACGGTGACGCGTACTACGCGACAAACGGAAGCTTGTAGTTTGAACTGACAACTGACATGATTGGCTTTGGGCTACGTGTACGCCAATGATAGACATTCGTAACGCCCAATAAACGGCCGTTGGTGATCGTAAACCACACCTCTGCTACGAGATATTTAGTAGGTGGCTCCCAGACCATATATCACTTGTGATAAGTCTATTACTGCAATGTGTATTAAACGTACAGTTTCATAGAATAATGCATGCATTATAAGCAATGTTATACTGAATGTCATAACTCACTTAACTTGCGTATTCTATCAGTATTTTACAGTCACAGTTTCAACAAAAAACATCCTGTCTTGTGCTTTAATTCATGCCAGATTAAATAAAATGTTAGGGATGCAAATCCTTATCCTTGACCCCACCTCATCGTTGCTGACTGGGACTGACGGATGCAGAAGATTCCCGATCTCCCTCAGATACTCGAAGCGCTTTGCCTCTAATCGGATCCGTTCTTTGTCAGTTTTCTCTACAGCCTCATCCACCAGCACACGCACCTTCTTAATCTGAGTAACTGTCAGACCCTGTCATAAAAGAACACAGGAAATGAAACACATCATAAAAACTCAATTATTCAACGTGTCAAACATCATTATTGATATTTTTCATCAATATTCCCTGAGGGGTTGATGATAGCTGCTTTGTCTCTCTGAGCCTTGTTTTAACACAATCTGACCACAAAGTCTTAGCAGAAACTACAACAGATGAGCTGATTTTTGCCATTAATCAAGTCCCTCTCAAATAACATTGCAGTCACAAGCTAACTAGCATTGGTCGCTCTTCTTCTTAAAAAAGAAAATGCACTGTTTAAATCTTTTTTGTATTTTTTCTTGAGTTTTCAGACAGTGTGTGGTAAGAGGGGCCGATGGCGCAGATTGGATGCCTCGTTTCCGTCAGTTTGCCCCAGGAGAGCTGTGGCTACTATAGTAACTCATCACCACCGAGTGTGGAGTGAATGAAAATTACCCTGTAAAGTGCTTTGGGAGTCTTTAAAGGCACTATACAAATCCAGTTATTAATTCATTAATTAATTCTGAATATTCTGCCATATACATACATGCAGAACACCCCCAGTGTGATGTCACCGCAAAGTATCAATTTGGATTTGGGAGACATAGAGCAGTAGAGTAGTCATACCGTTAAGACTTCAGCTGTCAGAGACTCCACGTTTTGAGCCTCATCAGGTAAAGAGTCGTCATCTCCAACAGGCTCTTTTTTCTATAAAGAACAAAGTAGAACACTCAAACACTGATGGACTTAAAAAGAAGCTATACGTCTTGATATCTAAATAGATCAAACTCTTACCTTCATTTTCTCACCAATGCTCTTGCTGCATAGGTTCTTGGCTTTGTTGAGGTTGTCTGCAGTAAATCGACCTATAAATTAAATTGTACATTACAATTATGTTCCTTAAAACATAACTCATGCTGGGTTTGTTTTATGTATATTGATACAGTATTATCTATTATATTACATTACATTTATGACGACATTTATATTCAATAAAAGGTATTTTGTTACTTTCGTTTTGTATGATTAGTTAGGCCAGGGGTTGGCAGAGCCACATGTGGCTCTTTGGTCCCTCTGATGCGGCTCAGTACATTGGTTCTTCATTTAACGCGGGGGTTACATTGTAAAAATAACCTGCGATAGGCTAAATCCGTGAAGTAATCAGCTTTATATAGCGTGTATAAATGTGTGTATTTCACAGTTCCTCTGACCGAGGCGCCTGGCCCCGCTGCGCTGTTGCGGGTTTTATTGTAGTGAAAACGCTTCCGTGCGTTCTCAGGACTGGTTCCACCGCCTGGACTCCAGGTTCGTTCTGTGGAAACACTGCCGCTACTTCCCAACGCGCATTTACCACCCAGAGAAGTGTGTGCTCGGACATGTGCACCTGCACTCGTGGTCAAATCCGTAATAGAACAGCAACACCGGTGCGACCAGCCCCAGATGAGACGCACGGCCGTGGCCCTTCTGGCAAGTGCCCAAATGCCAGACCGCTCAGTCCTCACTGCTTCAGAGTCACACTGCTCGTGATCACGTTTAAGTAAATTTGGCAAACTGAACGCATTCTGTAGCCTACTGTACAGGAGACACGGAGGAGAATGACTGACGAATCGGCAAAGGTCTACAGTCCCTTAGCCAATCAGGATGCAGAACACAATGCGTATTGATACACTATAAAAAAAATCTGCGAAACAGCGAGGGACCACTGTATTTAATTAAAATATATTTTATTTTAGTTTGTTCATTTTCAAAATGTAATTCTATGGCACAAAGATGTTAAAAAATGTTATATGCAGTGTTATTTCATTTTAAATTTCAAAAGGGTTTTGTGGCTCCCAGTGTTTTCTTTACTGTGTGAAACGGGTCCAAATGGCTCTTTGAGTGGTAAAGGTTGCCGACCCCTGAGTTAGGCGCAGTGTGGTTTTGCAGAGGCAGGATGACAGCAGCACCACACCTCGGCCTGCAGGTTTGGTCAGGATTGCATCAGATTTCTCATCACAAACTTGCTGGCTAAGCTAACAGGCTAAACACAAACAGCATATCTAATGAAAAACTAGGACCAAGAAGACACTTTTGTGGCCGGACCAGTTTATAGACCTGCTGCTGAGATTTTAAGACGAGTGGGTAAGTTGGGGTTAGTGGGTGTTTTTTATTAAACTCTGTTCAATAGTGTAATATTAATACATCAACATTGCCAACTGTCAATGGCATATTTCCCTAATGAATATGTATTGGAAATAATTACACTGATTGACCAATGTCCCTGTTGAAATCAATAAATTAAAGTAAGACGTAACTGGTTAAAGTTAAAACCAAATAGGCAAAACAATTCAAACAATATCGCTGCCAGCTGTCAAAGGTCTTTTAAATGAACATCGCCAAAATGTATACACTGTAATCTTTAAACCAACAAGTAATGCAGAATACAGCAACAAGTCAAACGCTGAATGCTCCTTTTTGTTGGGAAAATGATGCAGAAACATTGAATGATCACAGGCTTCACACAAGGCTAACACTAGCATCATTAGCTACTGCGTTAGCATTAGCTAGCTGGAAGAAACCGGCTAGTGTTAAAACCACTCACATTTCCTCCATTCTGTGTCTGCTGCTACCAGTTTATCCACCAACGTGACATCTTTGAACCGTTTCCTCTGAGTTTCCCGAACGATTTCGGGATCGCCTCCTTTGTCGGTCCTAAACAAGTCTAGATCGAGTACCATGTCTGCCGCTGCACGCTGCCTGTGTCCGAGACAGTCAGCTCACGTACACTGACGCACACTGACGCACACTCACGCAGCTCCACCACGCCGCTGTCCTACACGCGCACCTCACTGCTGTGGTCAGGCGCTGGTCAGGCAGGGCGGTGACACGTGTTCATTTAGACCAGGGGTGGGCAATTATTTGTCCCCAGGGGCCAAATGAGAAGCAGAAAATATTGTGGAGGGCCGGTGTTGAATCTAAATTTCGTTTCTCTCTGGCCAAGTAGTGCAAAAAGACAGTGTACAAAATCCAATATATAAAGACGAAACAAAACAAAAACTGTCTATTTATTCCGTAAAATAATTCAAAACAACGGTAAACGTGAAACATTTGTAACGTTTTTTCAGTCACATTAACCCCACAGTGCTTTCTGAGTTTAACTTTCTTTACTTTGTATTAAGACACCACAATGTCTTTGTTTGCCAAATAATATAATACAAGATATGTCACAACATTTTTTGTCCAACTGCCAAACTGTGTAGAAAAAAAGTCAAAGTTAGCATGTTTTAGTTTTTTTTTTTTTTTCTTGATCGGTGAGAGAAATCAAGCCTCTGTTGAGCTTTAACAAGTGCATCAAAGTCAGATTGCATGTTTGAGGTGGAGAAGTGAAGTACGTCCGACAGGTGATCATCAGTACAAATACATCAGTACAAATGCATTATTTACAATTTTGAAAGTAGGTTTTATTTTCTTAATTCCAAGCAACCTTTCTCGGGCCAGTCAGAATCGGCTTGCAGGCCGTATTTGGCCCCTGGGCCTTGAAATGCCCAGGTCTGATTTAGACCCAGTGAACACCACGTTTGTAAAACGATCTGATTTGGTCTGTTAATATTAAAGCAATATTTTATCTGAGCATTCGTTTGACCAAACGACAAACGACAAAGTCCATTTCATGATGCAACTTTCAAATGTTGACATTTAGATTTATTTATTTAAAAATATATATAATTAAATAGTGCATACGAACAAACACAATATGAACAAAGACACAGACATGTAATATTACACTCAGATAGATATTACAAAATGCAATACATGAGACAATATTATACACAATCCAATAGACTGTCATCCAATGCGTTACTTTTTTATTAGAAATATATTTGTTTTTTGTTTGTTTTATTGCATTAGGACTGTTTCTAGTATAAATAACCCAGAAGGTAATACAACTAATTTAGTCAATTTCTGTTTAATAATGCAATTAATGATATTTGTTCTTCCAAACCTTAACCTGCAAGATGCCTACACACGCAGTAATAAGCTAGATCAATATACAGTATCTAGATACAATCTTAAACTTTAAGGGTAATACTTCAGGGTACTTTATTCACTTTTATTCACGCAACTTACATAATTTAACATAACACTAACATTTAACATAACTGACATGCAAATGATAAATACTTACTACATTCCCTGTGTTTTGTTTTTTTTATAAATCCTTCCTGTGAACCAGAGTGAGTGAATATACTTCAGAGTGTAGCTGTCAGGGTATCTGGTCTGTAGTAGAAGTGTACAAAAGTTATATTTCTTTCACTTTATTGCAGGTACACATTCATGCACCCTAAAAGCACTTTGCCCTGACAACTACCGATAAATGCTTATAAATAGAAACATTTACTGTTGCACTATTCTTCTTGCCTTCATTACTTCTGCAGCCTCACAGATGGCGTTCTGTAGAGCTGCCCCGGCAGGTAGTTTGGTGAAACCTTCTTCTGAAATGTGGCTGATCTTCAAGTAACCCCCAGGTCGGTGTAGAGACACTCCATGCAGGTGAGAGAAGAGCAAAGGTAAGTCAGTGGTCAGAGTGTAGTGAGACACAAGGCTCAGCTCTGTGGGAATGTCTGTCTCTTCTGAGTATTCAAATATGGCAGCCATGTATTTGGACAGATCCTGGCCCCTGGCTTTAGCTCGGCCCACTTCAGCTCCGATCAGACTAATGGCTGCCTCTGCACTGGAGTTAGCCATCTCCCAGCTGGACTCTTCCTCCTCTGGGTTTTCTTTTAACTCTGAAGTCCCCAGTCTGTGGCTCAGTCCACGAGAACACACAACCAACACAAAATCACAGTTCCGAATGTGGCGGCTGTGCCAGGCCAAACTGCCCTCCTGTGCTACACTCAGAGAGTCCCACAGGTCCAGACAGACCTGCCAACAAATGTACTTTAATACAGTGAACATGAATGAGCCCAGCAAGAGGCGTGACTCCATACCTGTGTGGCCATGTGCTGCTGGATGAAGGCACCCAACTTCATGACCGCCTTGATGTGAGCAGGTCCTTCAGAACTGCAGTAGCAGATGAGGAGAATGGGAGCAGACGTTCTGCTCATGGGCCATGAAATCACTTCTTCCTGGGTCTTACTCTCCTGATGCTCCTTCATAATGTCAGAATCTGGAAAAACAAACATGGAAACATGGAATCATTTGGCTGTTCATTGGCTTAAAATAACATAACATAAAATTATTATTATGATTTTTTTTTTGCACCTGTCACCATGGGCAGTTTCAACAGTTTCATCTTGGCTTTTGTCAAAGTTAAAGCCACCACTACGACTATGATTATAGCAGCAAGAGCCAGAGCCAGTGGGAGGAGCAGAGTCACAGGGGAGGTGGAAAGTGTAGAGTTTGGTTCTATGAAGAAGAATATGTCAAAATCTGTCAAATGTAGCTGGACCCCAGTGCTGAAAAAGACCCTTAAGTACCTTTAACTTGGATAGTAAATGTTTTCCTCACAGCGTCAAACTCATCTGCTGCAATCTACAATACAAAATATGTCAAATAATGCTATTAATAATGCTAATAACAATAATAATGTGTTATACCCCACAAGTGTAGTTGGTTCCCCCTTGAAGATCTTGGAGCTTGAAAGTGTAGTGGGTTTTGTTGGTGCTCAGATTCTGTTAGTGACATCAGTGAGACGTTTTAAATGTTAGTCATCACAGTTAAAACTTGCATACTAGCAAAAGGCTCACCGGTGTGATATCCACTTTGTTTGCCTGTTTTTTTGTTCCATTTGTGTAACAAATGGAGAAGTAGGATTTAATGTCCAGGCTCTCTGGGGCCAGGTTAAAGGTAACTGCAGCAGTAGTCCCATCCAGCTCAACGATGACATGCTGAGGATACCAATCTACAGTCATAATAATTATGTCAATAAAAATGTCCACACATTGTTTCATAAGTTTGTATAAGAAGACAACAAAAAATGTTTTTTTTAACAGAAATTTGCATTGCAGATTAAAAAACAGGTCTGTATTTAACTATTGTGAGTCCAATCTGCTGCTGAAATAGAGATATATACTGTAAAAGCACCCAAAGTAGAGACATGCATAGTTATTATTATTGTTAATAAGTATAAAAAGGTAAAGAGTTTGGCAGTTTAATTATAATGTCCACTGACCTCTTTTGCACTTATCGAGCCCATTCTTCTCTGCACACGCTGTAAATACAAGACAATATAAGTTGTACAAGTTCAGAGATAAATATGAAACTTGTAATGAACCAATAAACCGTTAGGTAACCAAAAAGGTGATATGCAGTATGTGTAGTGTTCGATTCAGTGGTGGAAGAAGTACTCAGTTTTGTTACTTAAGTAAAAGTACAGACACTCATATAAAAGTAACACATGAAAAATCTACTTAAGTATTAATGTAGTTGTATTTTGCAAAGTTTTTGTGATCTAATAAAGCCCTAACTGAAGTCATTTTGATAAAGAATTTTGCTCAACAGAAACAACTGAATTCATATATTTTTCCTATCTGATTTTATTTATAGATTTATATTTTAGTTTGCTCAAACTATAAATGAATTTAAAAAAAACATTCAGCCTTTTCAGCAGTTTTCAAATTATTAAAAAATACTTTTCTGTCCTGTGCAAAAAATGTAGTGGAGTAGAAAGTGCAGATACATACTCATACTAAATGTAGTGAGCTAAAAGTAAGTACAGATACCTAAATATTATACTTAATTTCAGTACTTTACTACTTTTACTTTGTTATGTTCCACCACACTTTATGGAGGCGCCTGTATTCCCTGGTTAAAAAGTGTACCTAGTCTAATCTGATATAAAGGAGTCTGGTCTGCTTACAGCGTGTATAGAAGATGGTACTGTGATAGAACCGGTCCCACTGCTCTGGTACCGGCAGGGCCATGACTGTGACTGCATACTGAGAGCCCAGGGGCAGGCCTCGGAAAGGGTCCGATTTGTACACCTGAAAAACACAAGGCAAGAGGTTCTGTCAGTCATGTTTACTGTTGTTCGATGTTCACTGTGGGATTTGAAAAAATATATACAGTATGAAGTTTTTGGTGCACTATACAGTCTTTTTTTACTATTATATTGTGTTGATTTGAATGGGAAGCATTTTGTTCTCCTTGAGTGTTGTAAAAGGGTCTGTAAGATAAAAAAATAAAAATAAAAATAAAGTAAAAATAATAAAAATAAAAACGAATTGATTTGAGGTTACATTTACAAATTGATACAGACTGTGTCCTCACATATAATGATTTTTATTAAAATGTAAAAATTAATTCAGAAATACGTATATAGTTCAATTGAAATAATAATAAGAAGAAGAAGAAGAAGAAGAATGGGCCTCATTCATCAATCTTTTCTTTAAAAATGTTCATAACTTCCACTTTAAGAAGATGCTGAGAGAGCCAGATTCACAAAGCGTTCTTAAGCAGCCTAGTTCCTCCTTAAGTGACAGTTGCGCCTAATTCACCGACACCCAGAGGTACGAACACATCCACTCTCATAGGTAAATGAGAGTATATGTAATATGTTTATAGGAAATAATTTAATTCCTTACTATCGTGGAGGAATTTGAATTTCTTGTTGCATTATCAGAGTAATAATATTCTAAAACAGTAAAATTCTTACGGTTGCTTTTGACTGTTTGTTGGATTTGTTCTTCCAGAAGAACATTTTCAGATAAAAAAAAAAGTTTTGTGAATACCAAAAATGATCGTAAGAAGGCCATAAGTACAAATGTGTTCATAAGAACATTTTATGAATGAGACCCAATATTTTTTTCACATACATGAAATTTGTGCTTTGTCCGTACGAACTCTTTCAAGCATATTTTGATGCACACTTTTATAATTGAAGCCCCAATTCTTTTCTTCATTTATGGTTTACCTTTTGAGCGTGTGATGCAGGGAGGGACAGGTTACTGTGAAAGAGAAAGAGCTGGCAGTAGACACTGAATCCTCCCAGGGCCTGCAGGGACACCTGAAAGCCTCGCAGGAAAGCAATACCTGCAGAGAGCACACACAAAAACACATTCCTCACTGACACGGACTACTCGCATTCTGGATTTGTTTTGCCAATTAACCTTTACGCCAAATTCAATCAAGCATTAGACTGTAAATTGTGTTGTATTGTAAAATTAGATATCTCACTAAGAATGAACTTTTTGCTCTTTGTTTGTGTAGAAACTTTCTTTAACCCAAGACCAGAATGTTGCGTGAGCAGTCAAAAGTTTGGACCCACCCTCTCATTCAATGTTTTGTTTCTTTTTACTTACTACCTTCTACTTTTTAGATACAGTAAAGGGTGTAAAGGGTGACTAATTTGAGAATTTGTTTTTATTATTATTATTTGTATGTATCTGCATGTATATCAAATGTAGAAAGTAGTAAATATACAGAAAAAAACATTGAATGAGAGGGTGAGTCCAAACTTTTGCCTGGTTTTGTATAGGCTACATATCATATAAACAGATTAGATTGTTTTGTTTGCATTGCATTGTTTTATGCTATGTTTAATGTTTTGTCGTGTTGTGTGTCTCTGGGACTGCAGATGGAAATTAGCTCGAAGAGTTATAGTCTGGTTGATTAATGCTCCTGTACATGGTCCCTGCCAAATAAATCAAAGAAAGAAAGAAAAGAAAAGATATTGAGAAAATAGATTAGGTTAATATTGTTAAGTAATGTCTCTTTTCTTTCTCGAAGTAGAGTTAATAAATAAAACTTTCTTTTTTTGGGTATATTTTTTTAATGAAAGATCCCCTCCATTCCAGCAAGCAGACTGTCAGAAGTTTTTTTGGCTGGAAAAGAAAAACATTACATTACACACATTACATTAGCATTAGACTCCCACCCCCATGTTTGACTTTTGGCATGTATTTTAAGAATGACTGACTCCCATTCTCTTCTGCATGATTTCCCTTGTGTCCAAACAACTGTATCAGTGTTGTGAGATCCAGTGTTGGTGACCTATAGCTTCTATCCACATGGGGTTTGTATTACCTGTGGTGACAATACCTGTCACTAAGGTTGTACGTCTATAATCCCTGTTTGTGTCCAAGGAATAGTTGGACCAAACTTCACAATCCCATAGACAGTATATGAGATACAGTTTCCACAAGACGAGACAAGATAACATTTATATTGAATAAACTGTGCAATCCAGTTCCCAATTTTGGCCAGTACTTAACTCTATTCTCTATACGTTAACTATTGCTTATCCAAGCCAAATGCAAAAACATGGAAAAGAAACCTCACAAGAACATTTTTCTCATGTGCGCTTAATCTTTTGGCAATTGTTTCGTGAGATTTGAGGTGTGAGATCTTGCCCCATCCCTACTGCATATATACTGTATATTATACAGTCTATGACAATCACATACCGAAGGGACTGGGCCTCCAGGAGATGACCACAGAGTCAGCGTCGGGGTCTGGATCCTCCACTGTTTCCATGGTTACGTTGTTGGGTGAGTGGACGTAGTGGCGGCAGATGTCCGGGTCTTTACTTCCTATCAGCTCAGTACACGGCCACGGAATACAACCTGCAGACAAATACCTGTGTCATAATGTTTTCACACGACAGTAACAAAGGCTCTGTCGTCATCAAATATATGGAAGGAGCCAATTTCAGTTTTGAAGGTCTATATTCTATTCTATTCTGTTGTATATTGTTTCTAAATTTAGTTTGGGGAATATTCAAATTTAAAAAAACAAAAACATAAGACAAAATATTGAACTAAATATACATATTCTATATACTGGACAGAGTCAAAAGCTTCCCTGAATGTTGATCACTTTTCATAGATACAGCTCTGGGAAAAAAAAAGGTATTTTCTTTTTCATTATTTTGACCATTTGTCATTTTCTGCAAAAAAAATGCTCTATACGATAATATTTTACTTGGAATTTGGGGGGAAATGTTGTCAGTAGTTTATAGACTCAAACAAAAATGTTCCTTTTTCCCCAAACACATACCTACACATAGTAAAATCAGAAAAACTGCTAATTTTGCAGTGGTCTCTTATTGTTTTCCAGAGCTGTATATGGAAGGAGCCCATTTCAGTGCTTTACAGTGTGGGTTGTTTTGAAGGTTTGTATTCTATTCTATTCTGTCCTATATTGTTTCTAAATTTAGTTTGGCGAATATTCAAATTTAAAGAAGCAAAAACATAACACTAAATATTTTACATATTCTATATACTGGACAGTTCTACAAATTGCAGAGACAAAAGAGACAAATGTTGATCACTTTTCACAGATATACAACAAAAGTCTCTCTCTAGTCTTGTCTGTCTTTTCCTGCTCATTCACATTTACTTCACAGTGAAAGGTTCATATTAAGATCACTTCTATTCACATTTAGGGTATAAAGGAAAAACATCTAATCAAATGTGTATTCACGCGAAATCTTTTTAGGAATATAGGTCATATCTGTTTCCACTTACTTCCCAGTGTTTTGAGCGCTGTGGAGCCGAGGGCCTTTCGCACATCACCAGGGGTAATCCTGCAGTATTTACACCGGGGGTCCCCCTAAGAGGACACATTATATTATAGAAACATTAACACAACAACCCAAAGTGCATTAGGCAACTTGATTATAGCTATAGTTCATGTCATTAAAAGCTTCAACCAGAGCTGCCCTACAGGTTTCAGATTATATAGCCTACTATATACTTAACAGCAAAAAGCAAAAGGAATGTGTGCCACAGGCTGTAAAGGGAGTGAGGAGGTCCAGGAGTGCTGGAGTTCACACAATAGTTAAGCTGTCAGAGGAGATAATGACCGTTTCATGGTTCAGCAGAATGTAAATACTTGCTTGCACGCTATATATGTTCAAACAGCATGTAAAACGCATGAGTGAATAAATTACTAGTAGAGCACACTTCAAATCAAAATAAATGACCGAAAAAGATAAAAGTCCACTGTCACAAGTAAAATGATGTATTACTAGCTATAATAGAATGTGGCTGGCTGTAATACTTTTTTAAGTGGAATTGGAATTTTTTTATTGGTTAAACAGACAACGCCTTTCGAACATTTTTTGTTCTCATTATTAGTTGTATAAATGGTACAGGACATTTTTGTTGTAAATATTATAATGTTAAATTGACTGCCATGATAGTAATGTGTGAAAAGGAATTGAACAACCAAGCTCGAAATAAATGATTGATTGGTTGGTTGCTGTATAGTAGGGCTGTATCACCATCTAAAGCCACTGGTTTGGTCAACTTATCCACAGACCTGACTGATTGTTTCCATGGCAATAATATTGCATTGTCTGGAATATAAAATTACGGCTTCATCTCTACGGAGCCAAGGTGCACTCCACAAAAATGTTACGCAGTGGGGCTTTCACCAACTGTTAAACTTAAGCCACTGTTAGCCCTGACCACCCTACCACTTTTGATTCTGCCTGAACCATATATTGGTTTATTTTATTTATTATACTTTAATACTTGGTTCAGTATTTGCCTGCATTTGTTTGTAGTCTATAGAATCTGTAAATAATGTGGTATAATTGTTACTTATTTGTTCAATCAATCAAACATTATTTATAAAGCGCTTTTCATACAAAAAATTTAACACAAAGCGCCTTACAGTGATTAAGGATTAGAAGATTGACTTTTTATTGAAATCACACAGGAGAAATTGTTCTCTGCATTTGACCAGGGGACCATCTCCATGATCTTGCTGCTTAGGCTTGGTCGGGACCTAAGCTGGAGGATTTTATCTATGGCGCATATTTTGGGTTGGTGGGGGAAACCGGAGTGCCCGGAGGAAACCCACCCAGACACGGGGAGAACATGCAAACTCCACACAGGAAAGCCCGGGTCATACACTTTAGACTTTATTGTCCCCAAGGGGAAATTCATTTTCACACACACAGAGCCTGTTTGACACACACAGCCACAACACAACAAACACAAACACATTACAATAAGCGTTACAGCACACTCAGCAGGGCCTGTTGTTCAAAAATGTGACGGCTGAAGGGATCAGGCTTCTGCCAAAGCGGGCCCTCCTGCACCTAATCGCCCTGTGCCCCCGTCCTGAGGGCAGAGGGGTGAGGTGTTCCTGAAGTGGGTGAGTGGGGTCCTGTTTTATTTAAAGTGCAATGCGTCCAATAGCCCTGTCGTTGAGATCTGCAAGGTTAGGTGTGGGGAGTCCTATAATTTTAGCAGCTGTACGAGTTACCTTTGTGAGTTTAGACTGTTTTTTAACAGTGAGCATATTGAAAAAGCAGGTAGAACAATACAACAGAATAGACTGGATGATAGATTGATACAATAGTAATAACAGAGATACTGTCATACCCGGAATCTTCTTGCTGTGAAGCGTGAGTGCTAGCCACTCAGCAACCATGTTGACAATTTGAGATTTATATAAAGATTATGCAAATGTATGTATTGTTATTCCATAAAATCTTAAATAAATATGCTTAAAAATATTTTCTGGAAGTTTAATTTTGCATCTTATACGTGTGTGTGTGTGTCTGTGTGTGTGTGTGAGACGCAAGTATAGACGATACACAATAAAATTGAAACCAAACCGTAAAGAAGAATCATCTCATATACAATGTTAAAAAAAATAACATGAGCTGCCCTAAATACTGAATGCAACACTTAAATGGTTAGTTTGTGTCATAAAAGTTCATATTTAAACCTTCCACAGCTCAAATCTTATCGTAGTACAGAAATGTAACCAAACTTTTCCCACTAAAAAGTCTCCACGATAAATACTGACCCCCCAAAAAATTCTTGTTCCATCATGTCCTGTATTGAACGATAATTGGATATAGTAATCATGCCAATCAACCAATAACAGGCCTCCAGTCTTCATAGTATATTGGTTCAAACAGATGAACTTTTGTGGTGGAGGGTCCGTCAAATACTTTTCTTCATGGATATGTCAGCGTTCTACCCGAAATGTTCCACAGTATGACATTAAACAGCTCTACATTACATTTATTCAAATGCAGGTGATTTTATAGCTCAAAAATACCTAGAAAAAAGACATTCTGACTTTGAGCAGGGTTGCCTCTCCACAGACCTTTAACAATGCACCTATAACAACTTAAAGTGCGTAAAGTATGATTTAATCTGAAGCAAATAGAAAAGCAAAAAAATGTTCCACAGTATTGTATCTTCATGGAGACCAAGACCAACCAGACCAAGTTAAAGGTCTCAGATCTCCACTCACAGCCAGAATGCCTGTTTTTCTAGGTATTTTTGAGCTATAAAACCAACTGTAATTGAATAAATGTAAGGGCGGTTTAATGTCATGGTGTGGAACATTCCAAGCAGAACAGTGACATATAATTAGAAACAAGCCGGTGACGGAGTGCACCTTTAAAATGGAATAAGGACGAGCAGTAACGTACCTGGCGGAGACAGTCCAAGCTACAGTTCTGAGGAGTGAAGGTGTCTGCGTTGGCATCCTCTAGAGCCCAAATGATCTTCACCACTGTCAGAAATACAAAAACTCCCTTCCACATCTTGCTAAGAATATCAAAACATTATCGAAAAAAACACTAGTAAACAACCATTTCCGTAGATCTGTGCTGATGTGCGGAGTGTGACAGCGCGATGTGCAGAGTAACAGAGGCTGGGAGGGGAGTGGTGTCTTGAGGCTATGGGAGGTACAACCAAATGTGGGCTGCTGCCAGACCAGTTCTCATCTCTGTGACACACAAACCTCTTTGGCTTCAGATCAGTTACATGGAGCAAAACAAGATTCATCAATTGACCCCTACACTACGTCAACAAGATTCATCAACTGAACCCTACAGTCATTAGACCAGACTTCCCAGAGAGTAGTTTCGCTTTATTGATCACAAAACAGGTATTTACATAAAAAAACACAATGATAAAAGTAATGAGATGGTTGAATAATGTTATTTTCAACAGCAAAAGTCCCAGGTCCCATCTCCAGGAGGGCAACTGCTTTCACCGGATCTGAAAGAAGAAGAAAAAAAAAAGCGTTCCAAATCAAACTGACTAAATAAGTCAGAATAATAATACAATATAATATAACTCTGCATTTACTGAGTTTGACACAGGCCAGAAAAATATGAAATTCCTGGTCCAACATTAAACCAAAACACAGAGGTCCTTTCACTGTTCTCAACTTCCCCGTCTTCATTTCATGTGCATTCACTTTGGGAAAATTATTGGAAATTTAAATTACCTGGATGTGGTTAGTACAACAATAAACTTTCAGGCCTGGTTCAGTGTTCAAAGCTTAGGTTTTCATGTTTGGATTTTCACCGAAACGTAATTTAAGATTTTGGGATAAAATCAACAATAATGAGCTCATGTTTTACATCTGGTGTTAGGGAGGAAAACTGAGCGTGACAAAAACAGCCAATTTACAATTTTGCATGTGAAAGAGGGTGCTAAACCCTTTTAAATACTGTGTAGTGTATTGTTTGAATAATGGAAAGTTCAACTGAAAATCCCTATCTGTCCTCACTCTGTATTTGTTTTAAATATCAGTTGCCTTTGTAAACTTTAGTGGAGCCACAGGTGAGACGCTGACTTGAGTCGTCTTAACATTTGTGATTTTTCTCCTCAACATCTCCCAGTCAAACTGGCTTTCTCAAAATTATAAATAAACAAAAGGCTCACTGTGTATTTGTCCCATTTCTTCTCAGGATCGTAGGGCTCCCAGCGACTGGCAGGAAAGATATGCTTGTTCTTCTCATACCAGCTCCTCAGAACCACTTTTCCAGCATGTGACTGTGTAGAAGAACATTTAATTTGTTAAATTGGATCCGAAGTTCCGGACAGATGTAATTAAATATTATTTCTGACAACAGATATTATTGTGTACTTCTGAGTTTTTTTCTTTCTACCAGGAACACTTCTATATCCTGGTATACTTATCATGACCTATGTAGTTTCTGTTTTGACTGAGCAACACAGATATGAAGTCAAAATGTTGTTTTGTAAAATTGGGGGGGGCTCTTCCACCATGGAGACGCTATTGCTTTGCTTGTAATTTTTCACAATATGGCATTAAATTTATAAAGTCTTTTTGAATTATGGTTGTTTTTATTACTCAAAAATATAAAAACATGCATTCCATGAGTGAGGTCAAAGTTTCACAGATTTCACCTCTAAATTGGCCTGGTGGCGTCTCTATGGAGCTGAATACGTTTAATGCCATACTTTCATCGGTCCATCACCTGCTTTTCTCCATGAAGATATTGTTTCACAATATGGCATTAAACCTTTCTATCTTCACTGAGGCCAAACCAGACCAAGTTACAGGTCAGATCTGTGGAGAGGCAATCAAGCTCACAGTCAGAAAGCCTGATTTTCTAGGTATGTTTGTGCTATAAAATCACCTGTAATTGAATAAATGTAAACTAAAACTGTTTAATGTCATACTGTGGAACATTCCAGGCAGAGCAACAATATATCCATAGAAAGAAGCAGGTGATAGACCCCCAACCAAAAAGTTACACAGTGCACCTGTAAATCAGATTACTTCTCTACAAACAGAGCCAATTTTTTTTAACAATTTTCCAACAATTTCCTTTGTGGATCAATAAAGTTTGTTTAAGTCTATTATCTAAGTCTATTGTGTTTTTGACTAAATCAATATTTTCTTCAGTGTGGAGATTTATCCTTTCTATCCTCTAAAAAGTTTCTGAATGTTTTTTGTCCTGGTTTTGCACCTGATTTGTGTATAAAACTGACATTAAAGTGAACAGTCTGTCAACTGCTGTTGGCAGAAATTTTATTGCTTTGTGTAGAATGTTCCACAGTATAGATCAAACTGATCTATCACGAGGGAGACGTGGACTATGCTACATTACAGTACAGATCTGTGGAGGATCGCTTCTATTCACAGAAGGAATTACTGTATTTTTAAACAATAGAAACACCCTTAATGAATACATTCTAGATAGATATGTTTGATGTCATACCATGGAACATTCTAGGCTAAGTAATAACATCTCCATGGAGACAAGCAGGTAGCGGACCAGCCACCAGAAAAGGCACCTTTTCTGGTGGATGCATCCACAAGGCACCTTTCAGGTTCAAGGTCTGCACAGTTCCATTTGTTAAAGTATTTTAAAATTAGTCTCCAGGTCGTTAAGCTGTCGTCACCTCATCTTTCTCCACAGTGGCGTCGTTAACCAGCCGTATGTCATCGTGCACGTCAAAGCTGAAGAGGGGGCCTATGGGGGAGCACAAAAACATATGAACGTGTTAAACTCCTTTCTACGATTGGAAGACGCAACATCTGTGTAATAACGATGGGGTATTTTTGAGCAATAAAAACACACATAACTGAATAAATGCATATCATGCAAGTTTAATACCATACTGTGGACGTTTACAGGCAAAGCAATAGCATCTCCATAGTCGCAAACCCCCAACCCCCAACCAAAGCTGTACCTTTAACTTATTTAGACTATATGATACATGCAACATCTGCGTAATCAATATGGGGTTGGAGAAGTTGTGTATTAAATGTAAATCTCTTTGTTTGTATGGTATTGGATGTAACAATCCGCTGTTTTTCCACCAATTGTTACATGAATATTAAAAAGAAAAAATCTGAGGCACTCCGACAGCATTAAAAGTCCTTTAAAGGTGCATTGCGCAACTTTTCTGGTGGAGGATCCGTCACCTGCTTTTCTTCATGGAGATTTATTGCTTTGTCTAGAATGTTCCATGGTAGAGATGAAACCTATCTATCTCAAGGGAGACAACCACAGGTTACATTACAGGTCAGGTCTGTGGAGATGCAACCCATTTCACAGAAAAAATGTATTTTTGAGAAACACCTGTAATGAATAAATGCTGGATAGAAGTGTTAAATGTCATACTATGAAACATTCCAGGCAAAGCAATAACATCTCCATGGAGACAAGCAGGTGACAGACCCCGGAGGGGCAATTCTATTTGCAGTGACAGACTACAGCATAAAAAACACACACATACATTTCACACAGGTCAGGTGCTCGTACAATTATCAGGGCAAATGAGTCATAAGGCGTATTTGCACACCTATTATCTTTTTACAATGTTGTTCAGGCTGTTTTTGTCTTTGACTGATAAACCATAAAACCAACAGGTAAAAGAAAAGGTTATTATATCTTATTATCTTATCTTATTATCTTATCTTATTTGATATTCATCTTCCGCTTTTTCCATTCTCTGGGTCGCGGGAGCAGCAGTCCAAGCAGTGTTCCACTGCCCAGAACACAATGCACCAGCCCTCATGAATCCTCCCGCGGGTGGTGGGTCCACAGGAGGACGGCTCACGTCACAACGGGCCTTGATTTATCTTCTGCCATGGGGGCTACCAGTGTCCGCAGACACTGGGGGCGAGGTGGGGTTAAGTGTCTTGCCCAAGGACACAACGGCAGTGCTCATCTGTGGGAGCTGGGATCACACATGGTCCATCCGTCCGGGATTCGAACTGCCAACCCCTGGATCACTAGGCATGCCCCTTATTTGATATTGTATTT
Source organism: Paratrypauchen microcephalus (assembly GCA_036785185.1). Classification (NCBI taxonomy): domain Eukaryota; kingdom Metazoa; phylum Chordata; class Actinopteri; order Gobiiformes; family Gobiidae; genus Paratrypauchen; species Paratrypauchen microcephalus. The sequence continues at coordinate 2,149,528 of JAVJIX010000037.1, read as the reverse complement.
TTATATTTGACTACTACTTTTCTATGTAAATCTGATTTGTACATATATATTTATTATCATTATTTTTATGTATATAATTATGTCATCTGACACTGGTATATTGCTCTTTGGTTGCTATTCCATCTAATATATATATATATATATATATATATATATACAGTGTATATATATATATATATATATATATATATATATATATATATATATATATATATATATATATATATTATTCCCAGCCCTAATATATATATATATATATATATTAGGGCTGGGAATATTAACGCGTTAATCGTGATTAGATTAATGTAAGTTATGATCGCGAACAATTTTTTTAATCGCGATCAGAGTTTGCCAGCATTTTCCGCAATTCTACCATCCATGTGCAGCTCATTTGGTTGTATTAATTAAACTCATTGTCGGTTAAACGCGCTATTTTGAGTTTGATAGTATTTTGTTCCTTCTACGCATCCGTAGGCAGCTCGAGCGGGCTTCAATCATTTATTTACAATTTCTCAAAGTAAGCACTATTACTGGTTCATTGTTACTTTTTCCTTTCTCTGCACTTTTTTGAAATAAAAAAAATGGTGAGAAATACTTTGCATTGTGAGTTTAACTTTAGATTCGAATGGTCTTACTGCAAGATATCAATTTTAAACATGCAAAATAAATCACGATTAATCGCGATTAACTATGAAATTTCTGAGATTAGTTGCGATCAAGAAAATTAATCATTTGACAGCCCTAATATATATATATATATATATATATATATATATATATATATATATATATATATATAATTTCCATCTACTTCTTTTCCTTTCTTTCCTTTTTACCCTCTGTTATATACAGTGTTGTGCAGTAACGCGTTACTAATAACGCGTTACTGTAACACCGTTACTGTTGACAGTAACTAATACTGTAACGCGTTACTTTTAAAATAAAGGAACTCAATTACCGTTACTAAACGGCGCGTTACCGCGTTACTGAACCTGCTCATTTTGAAACTGGCATCATGTGCGCGACTCGCACAGGCACAGGGGAAGTTTTTTTCTCCCTTTGGTAAGGGCGGGATAAGTAATGATGATTGGCTAAAGCAGAGTCAGATTTCATGTTGAGCCAATCAGAGACACCCAGTGGGCGGTGGGCGGGTTCTACACACAATCCCAGCACACAGTAGTAGCGCACACACAATCCACACACCCCGTGTCAGATGGCGAGTCCCGAGTCGAAGACAGAAGTATAGGCAGTATTTTAACATCGTCGAGGTAAAAGGTAAAAACGTACATGTTACGTGCACATTGTTTACCTGGCCAGCCAAATGATATCTCTCTGTATTTCCTATACAGCGCGATACTGCTGGTACAGCGATGAGTCATGGATTCTTCCAGGCAAGCACATTGTGTCAAAGACCAAAGACTTTGTCCACGTCCAATATAAGCAACTCGAATTTAATGAAGCATCTCTGGACGGCGCGCGCTTCTGTTAAACTAGTGGCCACCAGCAGGCCGCATGATGATAATCGCATGCTAGGTGTCGTTAACAATGAAGGAGAGAGGAGGAGGAGGAGGAGAGGAGGAAGAGGAAAGGAGAGGAGGAGGAGAGGAAGGGGCAGAAGAAGCAGGCTCCATGATGATAATCTCATGCTCGGTGCCGTTAGCAATGAAGTCCACGGTGACAGAGCCACGCCAGCCAAGCAGCAAAAGCTGTATAATGCACTGTCAAAAAATCCAAATTATTTGACATTTTTTAACTAAAAAAAAGTAACGCATTAGTTACTTTCCTAGGCAACTAGTTACTTTTATAGTGTAGTAACTCAGTTACTAACTCAGTTACTTTTTTGGGTTAGTAACTAGTAACTGTAACTAATTACTTTTTCAAAGTAACTTGCCCAACACTGGTTATATATTATATATTACATTTGATGAGTGAGCTAGCGTACCCAAAACAATTTCCCTTGTGGATCAATAAAGTTTGTCTAAGTCTAAGTTTTCAGTCTAAAAAGCTCTCAATAAAAGTACACAGCACTGGTTTAGAGACATGAACAGAATTGAGTTTGCAATAGAATCTGCTTTTGTCAAACCTTAGGCAGAGTATTTGATTCAGAGCCAAGTATTTGTTGGAGTCTACAATGTCTCTGTTTCTTCCATTTATGACACTGACATCATAATCTGAATGTTTTTTTCTGAAGTCAACTATAATTTCTTTTTGGCACATTCAAATCCAAGTGATTATCTTCACACCATGGAGCGAGCCTGTTTCTGTGCCCTGCAGGAGAGACAGCGGTACTGTGTCATCTGAAAATGTGACGAGGTGGCTGCCCTCCTGACTGCTCCTCCAGGGTCTGTGTACATTATATACAGAATCAGAGACAAAACACAACCCTGAGGAGAACCACTGCTAGAGAAGACACTTTCAGACAACTGTCCATTTACTAAAACCCGTTGTTCTCGGTTAGTTAAAGTTTAAGAGCAACAATAAAATCTGATCACGAAGTTCAATTAAAATGTCAGGTTGCATCTGATTAAAAGCGGAGGAAAAATCACCAAATCAAATTATAAATAAAATAAAACGGGACTAACTTTTAATCTACGAAAGGACTTTTAATGCAGTTTAATGCAGGAGTGCCTGTTTTGTTTTGTTTTTATGTTTGTAAGTGAAGTTTTTCAAGTGTGATCCTGATGAGCACCTGAGTTGAACTTTGACCCACTGTTGCATGTATTTATTTGTATTACTATATTTCTATTTTATTTTTACTTGTACATATGATTATGCTTTATTTGACACCAGTCTCTTGCTATTGTTGCTAGTTATTTAGAATTTATTATTACCATTTATATTTGTTTTCTCTTTGTTATTAAAGTTATGACATGTGAGCCACTGTGTCCAAATAATTTCCCTTTGTTTTTCACATAAGATTTTACCTTTGCCTACTCCTTTTGAGCATTACTGTGTTTTCTAATATGTATTTGTAATGTAATGTAAAAAATTTGCTCAAATAAAATAAATGTTAAATTAGAAAAGGGGGTGGGATTAAATAATTTTCCTTCTTCCCACTCCTTTTTGGACAGGTTTTTGTCGATGCTGTTCTTGTTTCTGTTGGTATGATTGCACTAATGTCAATATGCTTGATATTATGTTCCACTGTAAAAGAACGTAAAATGTGTACTTGCCCAAAATAAATACAAAAAAAGAAGCGACCAACCTGATTTGCCTCTGGCTTTGGTTACAATGAAGTCGTAAAAACTGTGATGCTACAAGGAGCAAGTAATAAAACAAATGATCAACACTTGTTAAAATACTTGTTTTGAAACATTAAAATATTGATTACAAGGAAGAGAACGTGCACTTACATGTGGGATTATCAGGTCCTCTTTTATGTACATCAGCTGCTCCACGCCAGCAGACCTGACAAGATTTAGACACATTTAGGACTATAGCTGTTAAAAGTATCAGTACACAGTGAGTAGGGACAGGCAATATTGACAAAAATTAATGTAAATATTTTGAGGATTCTGAAAAAAAAAACATTTAGCAGATGAAAACTTAAATAATCATCAGAAATAATGAACGTTTTCACTTTTATTGTTAAATGTGCACTGTGTAACTTTCCTTTTGAAGGGGCCATGACCTGTTTGTTTGCCTGCAATGTTCCAAAGTATTAGCCTGGGAATTCTCAGGCTGCTTCCGTTCGTTTCGAACTGGAAGGCGGCCTGGAAACTCGTCCAAGCGAGAGTCCCAGATTTAGGGCCCCAATCAGAGAGCGGGGGAGGTGTGGCAAGATGGTGACGCGTACTACATGACAAACGGAAGCTTGTAGTTTGAACTGACAACTGACATGATTGGCTATGGACTTACGTATACGCTCAATGATAGACATTCATAACGCCCAATAAACGGCCGTTGGCAATCGCTAACCACACCTCCGCTACGGGATTTTTCGAAGCGAGTTTCCAGACCCATATCTCACTTGTGATATGGTCAGGTGTTAACCAGACTACCAAAGTATGGCATTAAATTATCCAAATCCACAAAGACAAGCAGGAGACACCACTAGGCCAATTTAATAATAATAATAATAATAATAATAATAATAATAATAATAATGCATTTTGTTTAAAGGCGCCTTTCTGGGCACTCAAGGACACAGTACAAACAACAATTAAGACACATAAGTAAAAACTATCAAACAAAACATCAGGATATTAATGAGGGAATGTTGGGAATGTATCTGCCTTCAAAGCGGCGGTGCTGAGGCCCCTGCTGAAGAAGAGCAATTTAGATTTTAATGATGTTAACAACTACCGACCAGTGTCTAACTTGCCATTTTTAAGCAAGATTCTAGAGAAACTTGTCTCTATCCAATTAAATGAGTTTCTAGATGATCACAACATTTTGGAAAAATTTCAGTCTGGTTTTAGGGTGAACCACAGCACCGAGACTGCCTTGGCAAAGATTTTAAATGACTTTAGAATAAACTGTGACTCTCAAAAGGTGACTGTGTTGATTCTGCTGGATCTGAGCGCTGCCTTTGACACAGTAGACCACATGATTCTTTTAACTCGCCTAAAACACCTCGGCCTCTCTGGTGCTGTTCACAAATGGTTCACGTCCTATCTCACAGACAGAACATTTATGGTAAGTATGGACACATGCTCCTCCAAGATCCATAAAATCACATGCGGTGTCCCCCAGGGTTCCATTTTAGGCCCTGTGCTTTTCAACCTGTACATGCTTCCCCTTGGCGGCGTCATCAGGAGACATGGAATCAATTTCCACAGCTATGCAGATGATACGCAGCTTTACATTTCCGTATCTCCTGATGACACCAGACCAATGGATGCTCTTTTTAACTGTATTCTAGATATCAAATCCTGGATGGCAAGAAACTTTCTCCAGCTTAACCAGGACAAAACGGAGGTTTTAGTCATCGGTCCTGAGGCCCAGAGAGAGAAACTTTTATCAAAACTACAAGCACAGTCCTTTTACCCATCTCCTCAAGTGAAAAACCTGGGCGTCATTTTTTACTCTGAGCTGACTTTTATCCCACATATCAAGAACATCACAAAAATGGGCTTCTATCACCTAAAAAACATAGCCAGAGTTCGCCCTATTCTCTCTCAGGCCAATGCGGAGACACTGATGCATGCTTTTGTCACCAGCCGTATAGACTACTGTAATGCCCTGCTCTCTGGTCTTCCCAAAAAGAGTATTTCAGGTTTGCAATTATTGCAAAATTCAGCAGCACGTGTCCTGACTAGGTCCAGAGGGCGGGATCACATTACACCGGTCTTAAAATCTCTGCATTGGCTCCCTGTGAGTTACAGGATAGATTTTAAAGTTCTTTTACTGGTTTTTAAATGTCTTAATGGTCTTGGGCCTTCCTATCTTTCAGAACTGCTTTCCCCTTACGAACCTTCACGGGCCCTGCGCTCCTCCAGCAGCAGGCTCCTGGTCATTCCCAAAGTCAGGACACACACTCACGGAGAGGCGTCTTTTCAGTACTACGGCCCTCGTCTATGGAACTGCCTGCCGGAGGACCTCAGGGCTGCAGAGAACGTTCATGTTTTTAAGAGTGGGCTCAAGACTCACCTGTTTAGCTTGGCCTTTGACTGACTTCGGTCGTCTGTTTGCTTGTCTTTTATTTGTTCTTTTGTTTGTTGTTGCTGTTCCTGTTGTTGCTGCTGCTGTTGTTGCTGTTCCTGTTGTTGCTGTTCCTGTTGTTGTTTTGTTGTTGCTGTTGCTGTTGTTGCTGCTTTTGTTGTTGCTGTTGCTCTCGTTGCTTTTGTTGTTGCTGTTGTTGTTGTTCTTGTTGTTCCTGTTATTGCTGTTGTTGTTTTGTTGTCGCTGTGGTTCTGTTGTTGTTGCTGTTCCTGTTGTTGCTGTTGTTGCTGTTCCTGTTGTTGCTGTTGTTGTTCCTGTTGTTGGCGTTGTTCTTGCTGTCGTTGCTCTTGCTGTCGTTGCCGTTGTTGCTGCTGTTGTTGGTGTTGACGTTGTTGCTGTTGGTGTTGCTGTTGTTGCTGGTGCTGTTGTTGCTGCTGCTGCTGTTGTTGCTGTTGTTTCTGTCGTTGCTGCTGTTGTTGTTGCTGCTGTTGTTGTTGCTGCTGTTGTTCCTGTTGCTGTTGTTGCTGCTATTCCTGTTGCTGTTGCTGCTGCTGTTCCTGTTGCTGCTGTTGTTCTTGTTGTTGCTGTTGTTGTTGCTGCTGTTGTTGTTGTTGCTGCTGCTGTTGTTGATGTTGTTGTTGCTGCTGTTGTTGTTGCTGTTGTTGTTGTTTCTGTCGTTGTTGCTGCTGTTGGTGCTGCTGGTGTTGTTGGTGCTGATGTTCCTGTTGGCGTTGTTGGTGCTGTTGTTCCTGTTGCTGCTGCTGTTGTTGTTGTTGCTGCTGTTGTTGTTGTTGCTGCTGTTGCTGCTGTTGTTGTTGCTGTTGTTGTTCTTGCTGTTGTTGTTGTTGCTGTTGTTCTGTCGTTGTTGCCGTTGTTGTTGCTGCTGCTGCTGTTGCTGCTGTTCTTGTTGATGCTGTTGCTGCTGTTGTTGCTGTTGTTGTTGCTGTTGTTGCTGTTGTTGTTGCTGTTCTTTTTTTTTTTTTTTTTTTCCCCTGGCGGCACGGTGGCTGAGTGGCTAGCACTCATGCTTCACAGCAAGAAGGTTCGGGTTGCCCGGGCCCTTCTGTGTGGAGACTGCATGTTCTTCCCGTGTTTGGGTGGGTTTCCTCCGGGTACTCCGGTTTCCCCCACCAACCTAAACATGCGCCATAGGTAAAATCCTCCAGCTTAGGGCCTGACCAAAGCATAAATAACAAAACAAAATCATGGGGATGGTCCCCGGGTCAAATATAGAAACAACTTCTCCTGTGCGAGATCAATAAAGGTCAATCTTCTAATCCTTGACCACTGTAAGGCGCTTTGTGCTACAATTTTGTATGAAAAGCGCCTTATAAATATTTGATTGATTGATTGATTGATTGATATCAAGATTACAGGTGGGATCTGTGAAGCGATGACCCAACCCACAGTAAGAATAAATGCATCTTATATAAGTTTAATACCATATTGTGGAACATTACACGCAAAGCAATAGCATCTCCCCCAACCTGAAAAGTTATGCAGTGCACCTTTAACTTAGACCAGAGGTCTTCAACAGGGGGGGTCACGGAGGTACTGCAGGGGAGTCGCGAAATCTTTTGATTTCACTTTAAAATAATATAATTTTATATTTTAATATTTTTAAAAACAATATATTTTTTCATTTTTCCCCAATCAATTTCTCCCTTGTCCCTCCACCCTCTCTGATGTCTTAAAATGCACATTAATGCGTACATGGCGAATGGAGAAATAAAGGCAAACGCATCATGCTATGCCGTATATTTAGTAGGGGGTCCCTGGCCCAGTTTGCTATCTGTTTGGGGGTCCCTGGCCTGAAAAACGTTGAAGACCCCTGACTTAGACTATATAATACATTTTACACTTTTTCATAACTTTAGAACCACTGTTTTTATATACAGTGCTGGAAAAAAGAATTTTTTGTGTGTCACACTTAACTGTTTCACAACAAAATTTAAATATTAAACAAAGATAACCTGAGTAAACTAAAATTATGATTTTATTTGTGAAGAGAAAAATATTATCCAAGTTGCTTTCTTTCAAACCCACATGATCTTGTGTGAAAAAGTAATTGCCCCCCTTGTTAAATGATGAGGTAAGCAAAACATAAATAGAACCTGAACCCAAGACATCATGACGCGATCCAAAGAAATTCAGGAGCAGATAAGAAGAAAAGTAATTGACATCTCAGTCTGGAAAAGGTTACAAACCATTTCTAAATCTTTGGGACTCCATTGAACCATGGTGAGACCATTATCCACAAATGGAGAAAGCATGGCACAGTGGTGAACCTTCCCAGGAGTGGCCGGCCTACAAAAATTACCCCAAGAGGTGAGCGACAACTCATCCAAGAGGTCACAAAGGAACCCAGAACAACATCTAAACAACTGCAGGCCTCACTTGCCTCAGTAAAGGTCAGTGTTCATGACTCAACCATAAGAACATAAGAAAGAGACTCGACAGAAATGGCATGCATGGTAGAGTTCAAAGGTGAAAGCCACTGCTGACAAAAAAGAACATAAAGGCTCGTCTCACTAATGCCAAAAACATCGTGCTGATCCCCAAAGCTTTTGGGAAATGTTCTGTGGACTGATGAAACAAAAGCTCAACTTTTTGGAAGAAGGGCATCCGGTTACATCTGACATAAAATGAACACAGCATTTCATAAAAAAGAACATTGTGCCAACAGTGAAACACAGTGGTGGTAGTGTCATGGTTCGGGACTGCTTAGCTGCTTCAGGATTTGAACAACTTGCTGTGATTGAAGGAACCATGAACTCTGCTCTCTACCAATAAATCCTGAAGGAGAATGTCCAACCATCAGTTTGTGACCTCAAGCTGAAGCGCACTTGGGTTCTGCAGCAGGACAATGATCCAAAGCACACAAGCAAGTCCACTTCTGAAGGGCTTAAAAAAATTAAATGAGGGTTTTGGAATGGCCTAGTCAAAATCCAGACCTGAACACAATTGAGATGCTGCAACATGACCTTAAAAAGGCGGTTCATGCTTGGAAACCCTCCAATGTGGCTGATATAAAACAATTCTGCAAAGAAGAGTGGGCCAAAATTCCTCCACAGCAATGTGAAAAACTCATTGCCAGTTATCGCAAACGCTTGACTGCAGTTGATGCTGCTAAGGGATGTTCAACCAGTTAACAGGTTTAGGGGGCAATTACTTTTCTTTTTCACATTGGCCATGTAGGTTCGGATGGCTTTTTCCCTTAATAAATAAGATTGGCACTTAAAACTGCATTTTGTGAGTTATTTTGTGGCTAGGAGTGACAAAGGTGCAAAAAAAGTAAGAAATTGGTAAGCGGGCAAATACTTTTTCACAGCAGTGTAATCATGTACAGAATATATTGGTCAGTCCACCTCTCGCAGTGGGTAAGTAGTATTTTAGTAGGAAAGTGTCTATGTATTGAGGATATACTGTACAATATGGACTGACATTTCCTGCTTCACCTTAAACCCCAATAAACAAAGAGCTTGTGATGATACTTCTGGACTGTAAAGTGAATGCATGTTTACCGGAGTTCACTGAAGTCCTTTCTAAGAACTTCAAGAGCTTTTTGTAGGAAGTTCTGGATGGTGTTTCCTTTCTTCATCTGTACAAATACAATATACAAAGAATAAATGTTTACAGTGCACTATAGAGGATGGTAGCATTTTAGGGCTGCCACTAAATTACTTTAAAGGTGCATTGTGTAACTTTTCTCGTGGATGGTCCATCACCTGCTTGTTTCTATGGATATGTCATCACTCTGTTTGGAATGTCTCACAGTATGGCATTAAACAGATTGATCTTATATTTATTAAATTACAGTTGGTTTTACAGCTCAAAAAAAGGCATTCTGACTGTGAGCGGGGTTGCCTCTCCACAGATCTGACCTGTAACCTGTTTTGGTCTCCATGAAGATAGAAAGGTTTATACTGTGAAACATTCCAGACCAAGCAATAACATCTCCATTGAGAAAAGCAAAAAGTTACACAATGCACTTTGAAAAGACATACAGGTTTTGGAAACATCTCATTTTGATTTTAAAGTGTTGCAATTGATTAATATTTATTCACAATGCACATTTTGAATATAAATTGATAAACTAATAAAGATTAAATTCAATTTGTTTTGTTTTTGTTGTTTGCAAAGGATATTAAATTACTGGAGTCTGGTCATAATAATTCACATTGTGATTGTGATTCAAAATACTATACAGTGGTACCTCACCTTACGAATGACCCAACAAACGAAAATTTCAAGTTACAAAACGCCTTCATGGTAAATTTTGGTCTCTAGATACGAAAGAAAATTCAAGTTACGAAACACGAAATCTCAAAAATTCAAATAATGCGCGCTCAGCTACACACATTATATGCTTTTCTCACACTGGATTTAAACTTTTCTCACATTTGTCTCTCGTTTAAACACTCAACCTTTCATAGATTTTCAACAAAATGTATTAATAGTGAAGAGTGGGGGGAAGGGGGAGGGGGGAAAAAACTGCGCTCCGACACGTGTGTGATAGCGGCATGTGTGACAACTGACCCGGCGCGGGGGCTGCCAGCAGGTCTAGACCTGGACTAAACCTGGACTAAACCTGCTCACATGCAAGACCCGCAGTCTAGACCTGCTCTCTAGGCACGGAGCCCCAGACATCCAGGGACCCAGGGGGACACTGCCAGCCTTAAAGGGATATGCCACCCCCAGGTCAAATTTGGGCATCTCCCCACAGTCCAGAGACTAAAATAAGTGGTGGAAAGCGTTTTCCTGCTCACCCAGCCATTGTCCGAGTCTGTCGCCACTGACCGCCGCGGTAACTGATGCTCCTCCGCCTTAGACTGGAGTCTAACGTCGCCAGAGAAAGATTTCGGCCAAAAGGAATTCATTTGCTCGATGCGTTTCCCAATTACTTTGTGTGTAGTGCGCATTCATATCGAGTGCAAATAAATGTGCAAATCAACACGGAGAGCTTGCCTTGGTCATTTTGGGTGGGAACTATTTTCCAGTGCGTAAGAATACAGGCGTATCACGCACCACGTTGTGCAACAGGGGAACTCCCTTCCCGGTGCGTAACAGGGATTCCCCTGGTAGCGTGCTGCGTGATACGCCTGTATTCTTACGCACTGGAAAATAGTTCCCACCCAAAATGACCAAGGCAAGCTCTCCGTGTTGATTTGCACATTTATTTGCACTCGATATGAATGCGCACTACACACAAAGTAATTGGGAAACGCATCGAGCAAATTAATTCCTTTTGGCCGAAATCTTTCTCTGGCTACGTTAGACTCCAGTCTAAGGCGGAGGAGCACCAGTTACCGCGGCGGTCAGTGGCCACAGACTCGGACAATGGCTGGGTGAGCAGGAAAACGCTTTCCACCACTTATTTTAGTCTCTGGACTGTGGGGAGATGCCCAAATTTGACCTGGGGGTGGCATATCCCTTTAAGAGCTCCCTAAGCGGGCATGGGTCCGGGGATTGTCCCGGTCACCGGCCTGGAGGTCTTGAAGAGGCCGACCTCACGGTTCTATCCAGGCCGCTCTGTGAGCACCTTACGCGGGCAGGTCTAGAGCAGCGGCTCTTGCATGCGCCTCAGCTGTGACTCGAAACGAAACCAGGAAATAGACCCACGCGCGGCGCTTTAATCCACCTGGTCTAGACCTGGTCTAGTCCTGGTCTAGTCCTGGTCTAGTCCTGGTCTAGTCCTGGTTTAGTCCTGGTTTAGTCCTGGTTTAGTCCTGGTTTAGTCCAGGTTTAGTCCAGGTTTAGTCCAGGTTTAGACCTGCTGGTAGCCCCGCGCCGGGTCAAACTGCGCTCTGACACGTGTCAGAGCGCAGTTTTCTCCCCCCTCCCCCTACACTTTACTATTAATAATTTTGTTGAAAATCTATGAAAGTTTGAGTGTTTAAACGAGAGACAAATGTGAGAAAAGTTTAAATCCAGTCTGAGAAACCAATCAGGACACAGAACATGTTATATTATAATGGTATATTATATAACTATAAAAAAAGTTACACTATTAAAAAAAAACTTGGATCGGGGCCTTGGAACGAATCAGGCTTTTTCCATTGAAATAGCTACTCAACTTACGAATTTTTCACGTTACGAAACCACTTCTTAATTTCGTAAGGTGAGGTACCACTGTATTTCTTTTCTTATTTCTTATTTATTTAACTGTAAAGGGTCACTATACTTACTTTGACAGTCTTTCGATGTCCAGACCCATCCCAGTAACTAAAGGTGATTTCTATCTCCTCATCTAAGAACAAAGGCAAACGGTTTGTGTTTGGAGACTGGACTCAATATGTGACCGTTAACGCAACAATACACTCACTTTTGATTTTCTCTTGCTTCAGCTCCCACTCCTGTCTCAGCTCCTCTCTCAGCCGATTCTCCTCCTCCTAAACATATTTTGTAACATGAAGGGACTGCAAAATGCCCTACAATCATGATACTATGGGCTTAATACTAAAACATGAGTCATACCAGTGTAAAACACAGCAGCAAAAAGGAACAAATGTGATCCAAACAAGAGATTTTCTGTTGGGAACATTTCTCAGAGCTCACTGCAGGGGCTAGTCCGTTCATAATAATATCATTTTACTACACAATTTGTCATAATTTAACAACAACATAATCTCAAATAGAGTGTTCATTTCCTAACCACATTTGAGTGAGTGCATGACAATCAGGGCAATCAAGGCAAGCAGTGGTTGACCAATAAAATCTAAAATCATCGTGTGTCAAAAGTATAATTCAATAGTTTTGAATTATATCCAAATAACACAACTTTCCCTTCACTTCTGTCTGTTTGAAACATGTAGTGGGGGTGTCCTTTACTACACTCTTCTGGTCACTTAGCTGCAACAACCGCGGTTCCGAACATCTGTGCCGTTTTGCTTTTCTATGGAGGCCTGGAGGCACATAAGACAGCTTCCATACTTTGTACATGCACTTTTACAACCGGAGAGGCCAGCAGGTTGTTTTACAGATTTGTGCATTCGTATTGAGGACCACAGCCGGCTCAAACAGCACTGAATAAACCCACATCATCCACGGGAACCAGACATATGCTGCAATTCCACGGGAGTGCACATGTGCGGCAGGAGATGACAACAAGTGTCTAAAAATAAGCCCCTTTAGTGACAAGTCATTGTTTGTAGTTTCTCGTTTGTAATGATTGAATGTTAGTTAGAAATACAGGCCATCATTTAATTAAACAGTGAGCTAGTTTCAGGGCTAGTTTGTGTGAAATGGAGAATCCAGACGGAGCAGTGGAGTGAGAGCAGCTGGGGCAATGAGGAGTCCGATTCGTCTGTGTGTTTATGGAGGAGCGACAGTGTCAGTGGAATAACAGCACTATTACACTATAACAGACCTACTCCGCTTCAGGGAAACACAGGAAGTTTCTTCAGAAAACATGTAGTTTTGCATCTGTAAAACTACTCTTACACATGTGTAGAGCTGTCATATGTTATTCATATGGTTTCTAGATACATTATTATAATTATATAGACAACAATACTACTGAAGGCTCAGCTGGATAAATAAGGTGTAGGAATAGGACAAATCTGTGAAGAAACAAATGGACCACAAATAGCCCTATTTGTACAAAGATGGTGTCTAATACAGTCCAATGTACAAATATTAAACTATGTAGGTTTAGGTCTCTCTAATTTGACTGAATACCATTTACTGGCTCAGTATATATGTATTTAATATGTAAGTAAAATAAATACAGGGGGTCTTCGGGTTACGACGTTGATCCGTTCTTAAGACGCGTCGTAACCCGAATTTCGTCGTAAGTCGGATTTTGCCTTTGATCTTCCAACCAAAGCACCAATAACCTTTCCATCTCAATAATTAGACCACTACGCTGCTTGGTTATCACTGCCGCTTTCATAGGAGCAGATCAGAGCCCACATCAGGTACTTCCGCCCACATTGGGCACGCACACGAGGCTGTCTTCTTCTCCCTACAACCACAACAGAGCGTATTCTTCCGCCGTGCGCCGTTCGCATTTGTTTACATCTCTTACCACGCTAAACCGCGTAAGACGGAATGACGCGTAATATATATATATATATTTTTTTTTAATGGGGGCGCGTTCGTAACCACGAAACGTCGTAAACCGAGACCGTCGTAACCCGAGGACCCCCTGTACTCATTTGCAATGTGGTATGCATAAAAGGTGGTGTTATTAAATTGTTATAAATATTAAGTCTGCTTGCCTACCCATAAAATCACTGCACGCTACCGTCATAAAAGTCTTAAAACACAGTGGTTGAGCTCACCTCCCTGTCTCGATCTGGCAGAAAACTGGTGTCAACATCTGGATTTTTCCCCAGTTTCTTCTTCTTGGCTGGAAAGTCTGTGTCATCAAAGCCAGTATAAGTTAGCTTTGTAATAAATTGTGAGCTTGTTGTTTCATACATTCTTACCCTCCAGCTCGTCCTCCTCCCCTTCCTCCTCTTCATCCTCCTCATCTTCAGGGTTAAAAGACAAACTGGCGATCTTTCGTTTCTGCTCCTCTTTTCGTTTCTTCTCTTTCTGCTTCTCAAGTTTGCTGCAAATAAACGTCATGCCATAAATAACAAGAACTGCACAAAAGATGGAAACCACAACTAAATCCCTTAATCAGCAGGGTAATAATAATTTGTTTTTAGTGGCCGAATCCTGGAGCCAGTTTCTTGAGCCAGCTGAACAGGTGCCTAAAGAAACATAATTATACATCTCTAATGTTCAAAGAAGACCAGATATTTTAACCTCTGTCATTCACGATAATTACTATACTGACTTATCATTCAATAGATATGAAAGCTGGACCAATATTTTTATGGGATCAATATTTAGTGTGTGTAATTATTCTTTCCACTACTACTACTATTTTTGCGTAATTTTTGGGCTTTGAGATTTGAGCCATAAAAGGTTGAATTGAATTAATAACTTCTACGCAAGCTAACTACTTAAAGGTCCCATGACATGGTACTTCTTAATGCTTTTATATGGCTCCTTAATGGTTCCCTAATACTGTAAATGAATCCTTCTTCAAAATCAACACTCACTGCATGAGATATGACTCTGAGAGTCTTCATGAGGCTAGATATGTGTCTAAAATGCTTTATTCTGAGTGTTGCTGCTTCAGTGCAAATGAGAAGGACAGAGAGATTGGCTAAGGAGCGGGGGGGGCGGGTTTCCCCCGCTCGAAGCGCAGCTCGGCACCGCTTTCTCCTCTCTTCCGTGTTTTACGCAGGAAGACAGATGAGAGACTTTGCAATGAAAAAAAGCATATTTACACAGAAAATAAAATTAAACCACTGGTATTTCAGAGGTCCAGAGGGTCGGGTAAGGGACTTGCGAGCCTAGAAACACTCGGACGTGCCTCCAGGCAAATAAAAAAACGCATTTCACATTGCGTAGCGCATTCACAGTCCAAACTCTATGGGCGGGATATACAGGAACGCTGAGCGGAGACAGAGGGAGGGGCTGGAGCTGCATTTGCCGAGGTAGGGGAGCTCACATTAACGTTCAAAAACCTCAGAAAGTGAAAATTTCATGCCATGGGACCTTTAAGTGTTTCATTCTGCTGTTTATTCATCCATCCATCCATCCATCCATCCATTTTCTTCCGCTTATCCGGGGCCGGGTCACGGGGGCAACAGTCTAAGCAGGAACTCCCAGACTTCCCTCACCCTGGACACTTCCTCCAGCTCCTCCGGGGGAAGCCCAAGGCGTTCCCAGGCCAGCCGGGACACATAGTCCCTCCAGCGTGTCCTGGGTCTTCCCCGGGGCCTCCTCCCGGTGGGACATGCCCGGAACACCTCCTGAGGGAGGCGACCAGGAGGCATCCGGAACAGATGCCCGAGCCACCTCAGCTGGCTCCTCTCAACGTGGAGAAGCAGCGGCTCTACTCCGAGCCCCTCCCGTGTGACTGAGCTCCTCACCCTATCTCTAAGGGTGCGCCCAGCCATTCTGCGGAGGAAACTCATTTCGGCCGCTTGTATCCGCGATCTCGTCCTTTCGGTCATTACCCAAAGCTCATGACCATAGGTGAGGGTAGGAACGTAGATTGACCGGTAAATTGAGAGCTTCACCTTTTGGCTCAGCTCCCTCTTCGCCACAACGGTCCGGTACAACGACCACATCACTGCCGACGCTGCACCGATCCGCCTGTCAATCTCACGCTCCATCCTCCCCTCACTCGTGAACAAGACCCCGAGATACTTGAACTCCTCCACTTGAGGCAAGGACTCCCCACCCACCCGGAGAGGGCAAGCCACCTTTTTCCGGTCGAGAACCATGGCCTCGGATTTGGAAGAGCTGATCCTCATCCCAGCCGCTTCACACTCGGCTGCGAACCGCCCCAGTGCACATTGGAGGTCCCGGTTCGATGAAGCTATCAGGACATCATCATCTGCAAACAGCAGAGATGAGATCCTGTGGTTCCCAAACCGGATCCCCTCCGGCCCCTGACTGCGCCTAGAAATTCTGTCCATAAATATGATGAACAGAACCGGTGAGAAAGGGCAGCCCTGGCGGAGTCCAACATGCACCGGGAACAGGTCCGACTTACTACCGGCAATGCGAACACAGCTCCTGCTCCGGTCATACAGGGACCAAACAGCCCTTAGCAAAGGGCCCCAAACCCCGTACTCCCAGAGCACTCTCCACAGGACCCCACGAGGGACACGGTCGAATGCTTTCTCCAGATCCACAAAGCACATGTGGACTGGTTGGGCAAACTCCCATGCACCCTCGAGCACCCGATGGAGAGTATAGAGCTGGTCCAGTGTTCCCTGGCCGAGACGAAAACCACACTGCTCCTCCTGAATCCGAGGTTCGACTATCGGTCGAATTCTCCTCTCCAGCACCCTGGAATAGACCTTACCGGGAAGGCTGAGGAGTGTGATTCCCCGATAGTTGGAACACACCCTCTGGTCCCCCTTCTTAAACAGAGGGACCACCACCCCGGTCTGCCAGTCCAGAGGTACTGCCCCCGACCGCCACGCGATGTTGCAGAGACGTGTCAGCCAAGACAGCCCTACAACATCCAGAGACCTGAGATACTCAGGACGGATCTCATCCACCCCCGGGGCCTTGCCGCCGAGGAGCTTTCCAACCACCTCAGTGACTTCAGCCAGGGTGATGAGTGAGTCCACCTCCGAGTCTCCAGCCTCTGCTTCCTCCTCGGAAGACGTGACAGCGGGATTGAGGAGATCCTCAAAGTATTCCTTCCACCGTCCGATAACATCCCCAGTTGAGGTCAACAGCTCCCCACCCGCACTGTAAACAGTGTTGGTGAAGCACTGCTTTCCCCTCCTGAGGCGCCAGACGGTTTGCCAGAATTTCTTTGAGGCCGTCCGATAGTCCTCCTACATGGCCTCTCCGAACTCCTCCCAAACCCGAGTTTTTGCCTCTGCGACCGCCAGGGCTACAGCACGCTTGGCCCGCCGGTACCCGTCGGATGCCTCAGGAGTCCCATGAGCCAATAAGGCCCGATAAGATTCCTTCTTCAGCATGACGGCATCCCTTACTTCCGGTGTCCACCACCGGGTTCGGGGATTGCCACCGCGACAGGCACCACAGACCTTACGACCACAGCTACGGGCGGCCGCATCAACAATAGAGGCCAAGAACAGAGCCCATTCGGACTCTATGCCCCAGCCTCCCTCGGAATCCGGGAGAAGCTCTCCCAGAGGTGTGAGTTGAAGGTACCCCTGACAGAGGGATCTGCCAGACGACAGACCTTCACTACGCGCTTGGGCCTGCCAGGTCTTTCTGGCTTCCTCCCCCGCCAGCGGACCCAACTCACAACCAGGTGGTGATCAGTTGACAGCTCTGCCCCTCTCTTCACCCGAGTGTCCAAGACACGCGGCCAGAGGTCAGATGACACGACAACAAAGTCGATCATCAACCTCCCTCCTAGGGTGTCCTGGTGCCACGTGCACTGGTGGACACCCTTGTGCTCCAACATGGTGTTCGTTATGGACAAACTGCGCATAGCACAGAAGTCCAATAACAGAACACCGCTCAAGTTCAGTTCAGGGAGGCCGTTCCTCCCAATCACCCCTCTCCAGGTGTCACTGTCGTTGCCCACGTGGGCGTTGAAGTCCCCCAGGAGAACGACGGAGTCCCCGGGCGGTGCACTGTCCAGTACCCCTCCCAGGCACTCCAAGAAGGCCGGGTACTCTGCACTGCTGTTCGGCCCATAGGCCGACACAACAGTGAGAGCCTGTCCCCGCCCCGAAGGCGCAGACCCTCTCTTTCCCCCGGGGTGAACTCCAACACTCCGCGGCTAAGCTATGGGGCAATGAGCAGGCCCACACCAGCCCGCCGCCGCTCCCCGCGGGCAACGCCAGAGAAATGGAGAGTCCAGCCCCCTTCAAGGAGTTGGGTTCCAGAGCCCAAGCTGCGCGTGGAGGTCAGGCCGACTATATCTAGTCGATAGCGCTCAACCTCCCGCACAAGCTCAGGCTCCTTCCCCCCCAGCGAGGTGACATTCCATGTCCCCAGAGCTAGTCTCCATGTCTGGAGATCTGGTCGCCGAGGCCCCCGCTTTCGGCTGCCGCACAGATCTCTCTGCACCGGCCCTTTATGGATCCTCCTGCGGGTGGTGAGTCCATGGGAGGACGGCCCCACGTCGCTCCTTCGAGCTGAGCCCAGCCAGGCTCCATAGGAAAAGGCCCGGCCACCAGGCGCTCGTTGGCGAGCTCCCACCCCAGGCCTGGCTCCAGGGTGGGGCTGCGGTGACGCCAATCCGGGCGACGTAACTGGCCTCGATCTCTTACTCATCATAATGGGCTTCTGAACCGCTCTTACTCTGACCCCGTCCCCCAGGACCTGTTTGCCTTGGGTGACCCTACCAGGGGCATAAAGCCCCCGACAACATAGCTCCCGGGATCATTCGGGCACTCAAACCCCTCCACCACGTTAAGGTGGCGGCTCAAGGAGGGGGCTGTTTATTCATGCAGCTCATGATTTTCACAATATTGTAGATTTAGAATACTTTTTGTAGTTTAATCTGCTCTCGGGTTTTTGTGTCAGTGCCAATTAATTTCAATATTATCATTTATCTTCTCTATTTACTTCAGCAATATATCAAGCTTTAAAATTTGTTTTCATGACAGGCCTAGTTTCCAACCCTAAGCTCAGTGTTTAAAGGTGCATTGTGTAACTTTTCTGGTGGAGGGTCCATCAATAAAAGGAGATGTTATTGCTTTATCTGGAATGTTTCACAGTATGGTATTAAACCTTTCTATTATCATGGAGACCAAACCAGACCACTTTACAGGTCAGATCGTTGGAAAGGCATCCCCGCTCACAGTCAGAATGCCTTTTTTTCTAGGTATTTTTGAGCTATAAAACGGCCTGTAATTGAACAAATGTAAAGTACAGCTGTTTAATGTCATAGTGTGGAACATTCCAGGCAAAGCAATGACATATCCACAGAAACAAGCAGGTGATAGTCCAAACAACCAAAAAGTTACATAATACACCTTTAAAGAACTACGAAGCAGTGCAAGTAGTAATGAAATAGAAGCAAAAAATAAAGACAAGGCAGATGTAAAAAAACAGGTTTGGCAATAAAGATCGTCTATATTGCTCAACGAGGTATAGAAAATGTAGTCATGCCCCATTAAAAAGAACACGAAAGGCTTTGGGCTGAATTGAAATACCTTAGTTGTTACGTACTGACCACATATGACAGAAGAAAAAGAGAGTTCGTGGATAAGAAGCAGAGAAATTGCCAGAGCTGCAGGGCAGCCTCATATATGTGATTTACAGTTTTACTACTTCGATCAAAATGATATGGAAAATAGAATAGCTTTTAAATGTTAAGACAAAAGGTCTCACTGAGAACTGACACCTGCTGTTTTTTACTGTTGCTTTTGTTCAAACATGTGTTTTCCATCCATCCATCAGTTCATTAAAAAAAAAAATTATGTTTTGCATTTTGGTTCAACATTGGGTGCCCCCATCTCTCAACAGGAGTTTGAGGATGGATGTGGGTTGGAGGGTCACAGCTCTTCTGATCTGAGTCACGTTCGTCTCATATACATCACTGTGTTTGTTGTGACCTTTGACCTATACTCTGACACAGAGGCTGAAGAGTGTAACGCTGGGAGGACATCTGACTCACAGCTGGAGCTCCTTGGATTGCTCTTTCTTGGCGAGCTGCTTCTCTCTCTCTTTCACCAGAGCCTCCTGTTTGGCCTTCATATCGTTTAGGGTCACCAGACCTGTTTAACACATCATTCAACAGCTTTATCAATTCATCTTTATGCTGCATATAATTCAAACAAGTGGAAAAATAAGAGTATTTTTACTCAAATAATACTCAAAACGTTCATAGAGATACATATATTTGTGGCCAAACCTCTATGTCAAAGCCTACCAAAGCTATGCAAGGCTGGGCCTGGTTAGGACTTGGATGGGAGACCATTTCAAATATCAGGCAAAACTGCCATTGTGTCCTTAGGCAAGACACTTCGGCTGCATTACCTAGTATGAAAGTGGTGTGTGTGTATATGTGAGCGTGGTCGGAGGGGTCGATGGCCCTGATTGGCAGTCTCACTTCCATTAGTCTGTAACAGGGCAGACCTGGCTACAGTAATAGTTTACCACCACTGTGAAGTAACTGCATAATGCTCTGCACTTTTGGTGTCTAAAAAGTGCTATATAAATCCGGTGGTTAATTAATCATATACAAATACATTTAAAGACTTTATCATTTATATTTTCTTTTTTTTTCTGCATTCCTCTTCCACTGGCGCTCAAGTTTAGTGCTCACACATTTAAATAAATTCATGGGATTCATAGGATAGTATGTGTTCAGTAACAGCATACACTATATGCCAAAAATATTCACTTACCGATCCAAATGATCAAAATCAGGTATTCCAATCACTTCCATGGCCACAGGTCTATAAACTCAAGCACCTACGCCTGCAGGCTGTTTCTACAAATATTTGTGAAAGAAAGGGTCGTTCTCAGGAGCTCAGTGAATTCCAGCGTGATACTGTGAAAGGATGCCACCTGTGCAACAAGTCCAGTCAAGAAATTTCCTCACTACTAAATATTCCACAGTCAAATGTCAGTGGTATTTTAACAAAGTGGAAGTGATTGGGAATGACAGCAACTCAGCCATGAAGAGGTAGGCCACATAAACTGACGGGGGGAAGGGGGTCAGCGGATGTTGAGGTGCTTAGTGCGCAGAGGGCGCCAACTTTCTGCAGAGTCAATCGTGACAGACCTCCAAACTTCATGTGGCCTTCAGATTAGCTCAAGAACAGTGCGTAGAGAGCTTCATGGAATGGGTTTCCATGACCGAGCAGCTGCATCCAAGCCAAACATCACCAAGTGCAATGCAAAGCGTCAGATGCAGTGGTGTAAAGCACGCCAACACTGGACTCTAGAGCAGTGGAGACATGTTCTCTGGAGTAATAAATCACGCTTCTCCATCTGGCAATCTGACAGATGAGTCTGGGTTTGGCAGTTGCCAGGAAGACGGTACATTGTGCAAAGTGTAAAGTTCGGTGGAGGGGGGATTATGGTGTGGGGTCATTTTTCAGGAGCTGGGCTTGGCCCCTTAGTTCCAGTGAAAGGAACTCTGAATGCTTCAGCATTCCAAGAGATTTTGGACAATTCCAGGCTCCCAACTTTGAGCGAATAGTTTGGAGATGGCCTCCCTCTTCCAGCATGACTATGCCCAGTGCACAAAGCAATGTCCATAAAGACATGGATGAGAGAGTTTGCTGTGGATGAACTTGACTGGCCTGCACAGAGCCCTGACCTCAACCCGACAGAACACATTTTGGATGAATTAGAGCAGAGACTGAGAGCCAGGTCTTCTCGTGCAACATCAGTGTGTGACCTCACACATTCCCATAAACACACTCCTAAACCTTGTGGACAGCCTTCCCAGAAGAGTTGAAGCTGTTATAGCTGCAAAGGGTGGGTTGATGACATATTAAACCCTATGGATTAAGAATGAGATGTTACTTAAGTTCATATGCGAGTCAAGACAGGTGAGCGAATACTTTTAGCAATATAGTGTATATAGCATTTTTATTTTTTTGAAGTCCAACATAAAATGTAAACGCATTACAGATGGTGTTTAGGAGTGGGCAAAAGGCCTAAAGCTAAATCAAAATCATGAACGTCCCTCCACATTTCACACCACTCACACCACAACTGAGGGTCAACTGAGGGCGTCCAACAAGACGAGAGGTAAAGGAATCCAAATGTGCAAACTGTCACAGGGTGAGGTCACAATTTGATTTGGCATGGTCCCCCACCAAAAGTGTTTTATTATTGTGTTCAAACAAAGAATTTCTTCATATGGTCTTTTTCATGCTTTCATGAGTGAGTGAAAGGTGAATTTAATAAATAACAATAAAGTAGAAAAATTCTGAAGCTTGAAACTATATCTTTCTATAAGTAGTGTGTTTTGGCATATCACTCACCCCCATTACAGTATAATATGGAGTTGTTCAAGCCCCCAACCAACAATATTCAAAGATAATCTTTTATTTTAACTTACCAACTGTACTGGACTTGAGCTCTGCCTCCACAGCATCATAATGAGCTGAGAATTTTTTATCAATGTTGGACTTGACCATGTTGTCCTGAGAAAACACACACACAATGTAAGCTAAATGCTTGTATTATAGTCATAGCCTCATAATAATGATGATGAAGTAGGATGAATAATAGTATAGTATATAGTAATAGTATTTTGAAAGTTGCTACTTTTTTGTATAGTGGTTTCATATAAAGAAATCATGAGCACGTGGTAGCTATACTTGCATAACACATAACAAGAATGGTGCTACCTGGTACTACAATGTTTTGTAACTCTAATAGGCTTAGGTCCCCTTAATTTTGATTCTGGACTTTTCCTACGCAATACAGTTTAAAGGGCTGATATAATGCTCTTTTCTGATCTGTTGTAATGTTGTTTCCTCATCAAAAACAGACCTGGAGTTGTGTTTGTTTCATTCAGACATGTTTAATACACAAACCCTGCATATTTAGGCTGCCTCCTTCTCTCAAACAGAAAATACTCTACGTGATAATACAGGAAGTGCTCCCCTGTGTTTTTAAACTCCATTCAATTTCACTAGACTCATTTGAATTATTTCAACCCTGGACTTGCAAATTCCTACTGAACTAAAAGTAAAAGGTAGCTAGTAACGTGAAAACTACAGCTTTGTGACATCAGAAGGTGGAATGGGGCATTTTGAGCTTTGGAGATGTAGACTAAAACTGCCAGACTGATAATTTATTATCTGTCTGGCATTAATACACAAACCCTGCATATTCAGGCTGCCTCCTTCTCTCAAACAGAAAACACTCTACGTGTTACTCATGGTTTACTCAGACATGTGTGGATGAAATAAAACACAATTTCAGGTATTTTTGATGAGATGCCAACATTACAACATGGCTCAATTATGCGTGATGTAGGATCTTTAATACACAACTCTGCAGTGTGGCAGATTGTAAATACATAATTATCTATAATAAAAGTGAGATGCTTCGTACTTCAGCTATTTTCTGCTTGAGCTGCTCGAGTTGTTCTCGTTCTTTTTCTCGTTTCTTCATCAGCTGCATGGCTCTTCCGGCCTCACTGGCGGCTCCTTTATACTGTGCCATGGCTTCCTCTGGCTCCCGACGTCCACTTACCCAAAATCAGAGTTAAAATAAGGAAAATAACGCTGAAATTTAAGTTCAATCGTGTTTAGAGCTGGGAGTTGGGCTCTGCGGACTCCACAACAACAATGATGGCGGCGGAGAACAGCATGCTGGGTAATATGAGGGTGTTGTTTGGCGCCCCCTTCAGGTCGTCAACTTCATAATGAAAACTAATAATGTTGAAGTTCAAAGTGTGAATAAACTACAACTGCTTCACTTTCATATATCCTCCTGAGACCCGCCCATTCAAATGATCAGAATCAGGTGTCCTAATCACTTGGCCTGGCCACAGGCTGGGCTTGGCCCCTTAGTTCCAGTGAAAGGAACTTTGAATGCTTCAGGATACCAAAACATTTTGGACAATTCCATGCTCCCAACCTTGTGGGAACAGTTTGGAGCGGGCCCCTTCCTCTTCCAACATGACTGTGCACCAGTGCACAAAGCAAGGTCCATAAAGACATGGATGACAGAGTCTGGTGTGGATGAACTTGACTGGCCTGCACAGAGTCCTGACCTGAACCCGATAGAACACCTTTGGGATGAATTAGAGCGGAGACTGAGAGCCAGGCCTTCTCGACCAACATCAGTGTGTGACCTCACCAATGCGCTTTTGGAAGAATGGTCAAAAATTTCTATAAACACTCTCCTCAACCTTGTGGACAGTCTTTCCAGAAGAGTTGAAGCTGTAATAGCTGCAAAAGGTGGACCGACATCATATTGAACTCTATGGGTTTGGAATGGGATGGCACTTCAGTTCATAGTATGAGTCAAGGCAGGTGAGCGAATACTTTTGGTAATATAGTGTATATCCTCCTGAGACCCGTCCTTTACTCCATGTCCTTTATAGTGGACATGGAGTTAACCATTCTATCTTTTAAGTGTTTTAAGATAGACTCTAGTTTGTGGCTGCACTATGATTAAAAATAAAATAAAATAATAATAAAATAAAAATAATAATATAATAATAATAATAATAATAATAATAATAATAATAATAATAATAATAATAATAATAATAATAATAATAATAATAATAATAAATAAATAAATAAATAAATAAATAAAATACACAATAATACAGAAAATAGATACATAAAAATATAAATACAAAAAAAAAAACATAAATAAATACATAAATAA
This sequence comes from Paratrypauchen microcephalus, assembly GCA_036785185.1. Taxonomy (NCBI): domain Eukaryota; kingdom Metazoa; phylum Chordata; class Actinopteri; order Gobiiformes; family Gobiidae; genus Paratrypauchen; species Paratrypauchen microcephalus. The sequence goes on along the minus strand of JAVJIX010000037.1, from coordinate 2,125,096 downwards.
GTAAATAAATAAATAAATAAGAAATTAAAAGGGAATCTAAAAACTTTTTGAGGTGTTTGTAGAAGCTTGCCAGAGATGTTGGTCATCAAAAAAAGTGTTTTTGTTCGGTTGCTAACTTCACATTTAATATTATTACAGTCCATTACAGAGGACATGTTACAACATTATGAATAAAAATAAAATTAACAAAATGTAAATGCTAAGATGTTCATTTACCTCCAAATAGAAAATTAAAATAATAATAATAATAATAATAATAATAATAATAATAATAATAATAATAATAATAATAATAATAATAATAATAATAATAATAATAATAATAATAATAATAATAATAATAATAATAATAACTTAGATACACTTTTTTCTTTGGGTCCCAGGAGGTTAAACAGCTCTCATCATGTACTACAGCCATTCCATTCCAGCGCCTGTTGAATTCCAACACGAACACAAAGCTGAGCTACTTCAGTTCTTGCACCAGGAGTGGAATAAAGTCACCCAAGAACAATGTGAAAGACTTGTGGAGAGCATGCCAAGACGCATGAAAGCTGTGATTAAAAATAAGGATTATAGCACCAAATATTGATTACTGAACTCTTCTTAAGTGTAAACATTAGTATTATGTTGTTTTAAAATGAATTTGATCTTGTTTCTTTGCATTGTTTGACGTCTGAAAACATGTATCTTTTTTGTTATTTTGACCATTTGTCATTTTCTGCAAATAAATGCTCTAAACCAGAGGTCTTCAACAGGGGAGTCAAAATGAAATCAAAAGATTTCGCGACCCCCCCTGCAGTACCGCCGCGACCCCCCTAGGGGTCGCGGCGGTACTGCAGGGGGGGTCGCGAAATCTTTTGATTTCACTTTAAAATAATATAATTTTATATTTCATAGTGTAAAATACAGTATTAACCTGTGTATTATTTCCTTGTATTTGATGTACCATAACAGAGTAGCAATGTTTATACATGACACTAAGCTCAATTTAATATAAAACACAATTTTATGCCGTATATATAGTAGGGGGTCCCTGGCCCAGTTCGCCATCTGTTTGGGGGTCCCTGGCCTGAAAAACGTTGAAGACCCCTGCTCTAAACGATAATTTTATTTTATTTTTTATTTTTTTAATTTGGGGGAAATGTTGTCAGTAGTTTATAGGCTGTTCCTTTTGCCCAAACACATACCTATAAGTAGTAAAAAAAAATCTATTTTCTGGACTAAATTAATGTTTAATATTGAGTCCTTCAGCAGCAGAATGAGACATCATCGGTCAAATGATTTTATTTCTATCTCCGCTGGGCTCATTTTATTCTGCTTTGCCAGGGGTCTCACCTGTAGCTCTCCACCCCCTTCCAAGTAGCTCACCAAGGAATTTCTGAATTACACGTATTGTCCTGAATAACTAAAATTTGGTTAATTAAATGCCTATTATTATTGTAAATCTCTCATTTTGATGCCTGACTTTGTGCACTCATAAATAAATAATGGTCTATGTTTTATGTTTGATCTAACTGTACCCCATCTATGTCTTGCCATGGCTCTTATGCATACTTTATTTCCTGTGACCACTAAAATGAGTAGCTCTCTGGAATTTTTGTTTTGTAAAGGTAGCTCACCCAGGGAAAAAGGTTGGAGACCCCTGCCATAGATTATATACAGTCTATGGCAATAACCTTTCATAACCTAATGTACAATACCTGACACCTGTGATGGAAGAAGTACCTTAACTCCTTTATTTTTAACTGAAAAAACAAAGTTGCCTACTACAGTCTGAAAATGAGAATGCATTGACTGTAAACCTCTTATCTCCTTTATGTTAAAATCAATCATGGTTTTATTGCATTTATTGCATTCTTAATATCTGTACAAGTACATTTTTTCCACTGTAATAATTCAGTTTTATATTATCTTTCTTTTGTATGTATAAATGTAACTCTTTATTTACAAAAAAAAAGTTTTATTTCATTTGGCCATTTCTTTTCTTTCTTTTTTTTTTTCTTTTCAAACAGAGCATTGATTTGCCAGTGATGGTTGAGATATTTGTGACTTGATGCCAAACTCCCAGATGGGGGACAAGAGCCATTTTTTTATTGATTACATTGTACTGTATTGCACTGTACCAAAAATATATATAAATACACAAATATTAAACCTGATCATTTCTTTCAATGATTAGACACAAGAACTCACTGTACTGCAACACGAATCAGCATTTTAACAATATCCATTTTAGCAGCCCCTCATCTGTATTAATCATCTGAAACCAGACAATACATAATTTACATTTAAAAAAAATAAAATAAAATAAAAATAAAAAGAATATAATAAACAAATATTTTTTTTTTTTAAATGTGCTTAAATCAAACCAGTGGTGGGTGAGGTACTCAACTTTGTTACTTAAGTAAAAGTACAGATACATGGGGAAAAAAGTTACTCAAGTAAAAGTATCACATGAAAAATCTACTTAAAAGTATTAAAGTACCTGTTTAATATGTATTCAAAAAGTAAAAAGTAACGTATTTTGCAGAGATTTTTAGAATAATTAAAAGATGAAAGGTAGTGATTTTGATAAAGAATTTAGCTGATTTTAAGTGATTCAATTGATTGTTGTTTTTTTTTCCTTTTTGTTTGCACAAAGTTGGGATGGAAACTCAAACTAAAAAGTAACTGTTTTTTCGGTCCAGATCTAAAATGTAGTGAAGTAGAAAGTACTGATACACATTCTCAAATGTAGTGAAGTAAAAGTAAAAAGTATCCATTGTAAAATGTACTTAAGTAATGTACAGATACCTAAAATTTGTATTTAAGTATTGTACTTTTGTACTTTGTTACCTTCCACCACTGGATCAAACAGAAAATACATTATAAAAGTCAATGATCTGTGCTTTTTCCCCATTCACACCCCCTCTTTGTCTGTTTTTAGAGACTGCCAGTCTTTATTGGAGAAGATAATGGCCACGTGGCTACAGCAGAGGGCCAGGCTGGTACACAACGGTGAGATCAGGAGATTAACAGTGCAGATCCACACAGAGCGCAAGCAGGGGAGGAAGGTGTGACTGAGCTGAGCCAAAGGGACCATAAACCTGCACCAAGAGAGGATCAAAAGCGGCAATGAAAACAAATTATTGAGTCATCTGTTAACACATGAATCCAATAATTAAATATGTGTGAGTGCAGCTAAGGACACCTCACATTTACTGTCATAATGTGTTTTTATTTTCAGCCACAAGTATATTCCAGAAACAATAATATTTAATATGCAGGAAGACTCTGAAAATATAGGCTGAAGCTTTAAGGTGGATTGTGTAACTTTTCTGATGGAGGGTCCGCCACATGATTTTCTCCATGAGTTTTTTCTTTACTTAGAATGTTCCACAGAAGGGCATTAAACATATCACCCTTGCTTTTGTTCAATTACACTTGTTTCATAGCTTAAAAATATGAATTCTTACCATGTTTAGGCTTGCTTCTCCATAGAGCTGACCACTATCGTGTCTCTATTGTGATTACCAATTTTACTTCCATACTGTAGAATAATCAAAGCAAAACCGTAATATCTCCATGGAGACAAGCAGGTGACAGACCCTCCACTAGAAAAGTTACACAATCCACCTTAACTTTCAACATATTCTGTGCTTTTATAGTATTTTTTAGTTTTTTTGTTTTTTTTTTTTGCTTTTTATAATATGTATTTATTCTTAAGATGTGTGAAGAATCCCTCAGTCATCCAGGTAGAATCCATGGTAAAAGGAGAAATTCAGTTTGGAGAAACAAAACAGCCACTTCACAAGAGGATGTACCAACACAGACGGGCGTGCCAGAGTGGACCTTCATCTGCCGTACATCTCCACCTAGAAGCCACGGGCCATTCTTTTGAGGACAGTGAGGTTCAGATCTTAGCCAGGGAAAAGAACTGGTTTGAGAGGGGAGTTAAAGAGGCTATTTTTGTCAAAAAAGAGAATCCTTCTTTAAACAGGAATGGGGGAGTCAGACATAATTTGTCTCCCATATATAATTCCATTCTCAAACCTAAATCAAAACAAACAAAGGAAACATGGAGGCTACCTAGGCCCAGGTCCAGAGGTGTGAAAACAACCATTAGGGTTTGAATGGGTATGGTAAACTAGACGCCAGACAGAAACTGGAAAAACAAAAGACAGAAAGCTGAAAACAAAGAGGTGGGATAGTTTCAGAATAATTTCAGTGTAGTTAGCTCCTCCCTGCAGCTAGATATAAGCAGTGTCTATCAGCACTCTAACCAGAACTGACGAAGCAACTCGGATGAGCTGCGAAACGTTTTTGACCAAATAAACTTTGTCCAGTTGACAAATTGAATTTCTCCTTTTACCATGTATTTATTGTAATAATGTATTGCCTCCCTTTCCTCTGTGTTTAAAAGATTGAGTGATTGATTCATTTATTTCGATCACAGGTACAGTATATTCTGACATTATATCAGAAACAATATTTAACATGCAGGAATCTTAAAGGTGCACTGTGTAACATTTCTGGTGGATGGTATGACACATTTTTGTCTTGGCATTAAAAGTCTATTCAGCCTTGTTTCATTAGAGGTGATTTTATTGTTTTGTTGCATTCTGGTTTAAACAGGCCCACCCCTCCACTGAACTGATCTGTACCTTGGTCTGTTTACAACCATGGAGACAGATATAGTACGTTTAATGCCTTACTGTGAAACATTCTAGGCTGAAGAGTTAAGTACAGACTAGCATGAAGTGTACTCTCCCCAATGCACAGTGCACCTTTATGAATGACGCTATAACAGGGGGATAATAAGTATTATAATCTCCAAACAAGTCACACATTGTAGAACATTCCAGGCACCACCTTTATGATTTAATAGACAAGATAACTGCTGTATTATTCAGTGTGAATGGCAACACCTTTTCTTTTGGTATGCCCATAAAAAATGTAGCCTATAATTAACTGGTTAATTATAGGCTACATAAATAGCAGTTGTGGAATATAACAAAATAAAAGTAGTAAAGTACTGTATTTAAATAAGGAAATGGCGTATCTGTACTTGACTTAAGTCAGTGTGGATACTTTTTACTTTTACTTCACTACATTTGAGAGCATGTACTAGTATCTGTACTTTCTACTCCACTACATTTCTGAACAGGACTGAAAAGTAAAAGTATTATATTATTATATTGTGAGACCTGCTGAAAAGCCTGAGGGGTTTATTAATAACATGTTCATAATTTGAGCAAATAAAAAATATAGAAATAGCAACAGCTAGAAAAAAACAATTCATTCATTTTTTTCTTTCTGTTGAACAAAATTCAGCACAAATCTTTACCCAAAACTATTACATTTGAAGGCTTATTATCTCTCAAACTCTACTTGAGTATGTCTTTGCTCTGACATCTGTACTTTATATTATACTATATATATATATATATATATATATATATATATATATATATATATATATATATATATATATATATATATATATATATATATATATATATAAGTATAAGTATATAAGTATATATATAAGTATATATATATATATATATATATATATATATATATATACTATATATATATATATATATATATATTTTTTTTTTTTTTCCTTGTGCGGTGAAAAAGACATGCTGGTATGACTCACTCCCTGCAGACATCGACATGCTATTGTATATATCTTCTGTGTTGTGTTCAGCTCTGTGAGATCGGCGAGGACGTACCAGACATGTAAACAGGCCAGAAGACCCAGGGAGACCCCACAGAGAAAAGCAAAGGGGACAGCCAGAATCAGAGACAAGATCCTATAGCTCCAAACACGAGTCTTCTCAAAGCCACGCACACTGTAAAACCAGACCTGGTCTATGCTGTGAGGAGAGGCAGGTTCAGCCAGTACATCACTCACCTCCACCTGCCCAGGACAGAGGACACAGATAAAGGTCTTATGATAACACATCAACACATCCTAAGTATATTTATATGAGCTATTTCCATTTATATATACAGTCTATAGTCTGTATGCATATGCACAGTGTAGGTATGGATTTAAATGGTACTCATACTAAATAAATCATTTAAATATCAGAGCTGTTCATTTGCCCCTGCTCAATAGCACCACCATGTGACTGACTACAGCAATGCAGGTACAGAGAAACAGCTTTTTATCTTCTCATACCACCTTTTTATAGTCTGTATAGCAGCAGATCTGGATTATTTTACACATACACTGAATTTCCCTTTCAGCTGATTTTAATCCTGATGTCTAAAATTAAAAAATCAAATGTTTAGCTGTGAAGAGGACATGTTTTCTTCAAGGTGCATTGTGTAACTTTTCTGGTGGAGGGTCTGTCAAATGCTTGTGTCCATGGAGATGTTCTTTCTTTGTCTGGAATGTTTCACTGTGTAGTTTTAAAGGAATATTAACAACAACATAATGTACACACCCATTGTACTTTGGTATCATTTGGAGCATTTCCGGAGATTTTGTAGTTTAGTGATATTAACATGAGTGCCTGGGGCAGGCGATTGCAGTCACCAAATAACACAAACTTTATCACTTTTCAAATTACAGAAGCTCAATGTGTTAGTCTACACTTTCGTTTGAGTCAAAAGTGGCCTCTATTCTGAGATTTAGCCATAGTTTCGAGTAGATGACGAGGACTGTGCAAACCTTTCTATCTTCATGGAGACTAAAACAGGCTGAATTACAGGTCAGATCTGTGGAGAGGTGACCCCACTCACAGTCAGAATGCCTGTTTTTCTAGGTATTTTTGAGCTATAAAACCACGGCATACTGTAGAACATTCTAAGCAGTCATTCCAAGACCCCCAACTGCAAAGTTACACAGTGCCTTTATGCGTTATTATTATGATTATTATGATTATTATTATTATTACTTGTGCGTATCTTGTGCGTATGCACTTTTTTGTTCTAACGTCCTTTTGCACTAAACTGCCTGGAGCTAATGTGGCAAGTGAATTTCTCCTGTGGGAGATCAATAAAGTCTTATCCTTTGTAGCAGATTTATTTTGTATATTCCATAAAATGATGAAAACCAAGTAATTCCTTTTCAAACTTGAAGCACACACATAATACAAGAGACAACGCGCTCCCTTATTTTCCAACTTTTTTTCTGCTCTTACCTGCTTGTTCGTTTGCACACTTTGAAGATTATGTGTATAAGGCTAAGTGCTTCAGATACGCGATGTTTCTGCTCCATTTCAACCTCTATTTTCCCTGGATTTTAACTTTTTCACCGTTGCTATGTGCGTTGCTATGTGCGGAGGAGCTGCTACGGAGGACGCGCAGAGGCCGACGTTACTTTTTCGTGCTGTTCTTGATCTGTGCGTTGCAACACTGGAATTTCCCCACTGAGGGACTAATAAAGGCATATCTTATCTTATCTTATCTTATCTTAATAATGAACCTTGAGATGCTGGTTGATGCCGTATGGGTCCCTGCTGACTGGAGGGGCTGGAGGAGTAGGGACAGGTGTGGCAGGGGCAGTTGGAGGTTTGGAGGAAGGGGTGGGTGCTTTGGAGGCAAATTCAGGAGGGGGAGGAGCTGAAAAGGCCAGCTGCACCTCGTCTTCATCCTCCTCCTCATGATCATCAATGGGACACTCCACCAGACACTCATCACTGATCATTGTAACTGAAAGAAAGTTGGTCAAATAGTCAAATTTATACAGCGTTTTTCCACCTCCAAAGTTTTCTTTACATCAAGGAACCACTCACCCATTCACACACACGTTCACACGCTAGTGGGGGGCGAGGTGGGTTAAGTGTCTTGCTCAAGGACACAACAACAGTACGATGTGCATTAAAGGTACAGGGCTGCTATGTCTGATTTCATTATGAATGTATCTTGCTGTTTTTTATATTTTGTATGTGAAACACTTAAAAATAATAAACTTTACATATTTCTTTCTTACTATTGTGTAACTTTCCAGGTGGAGGGTCCACCACCTGCTTGTCTCCGTGGAGATGGTATTACTTTGTCTGAAATGTTTCACAGTGCGGCATTAAACTTATCCATCTACCATTCAGTTGTTCATGTTTGTTTTTATTGCTCAAAGAACATCCACGTCTACACTCAGCGGGCCATCCTCTACACAGATCTGACTTGTATTTTGGTCCTGTTTCCATGGAGATAATCAAGTATAATACCACACTGTGAAACATTTCAAAGCAATTGGATCATCATGGAGACAAAAATTTGGAATAACCTCCACCAGAATGTTTTTTACAGATTGATTGATTAGTTTATTTTGGTCACAGGTGTATTCTGAAATTATTCTAGAAACAGAAATATTAAACATGCAGGAAGCCCGAAAAGGTGTAGGCTGGAGCTTAATCTTATGATCGTTTGTGCTACACAGTGGTGGAAGGTAACAAAGTACAAAAGTAAAAGTACAATACTTAAGTACAGATTTTAGGTATATGTACTTTATTTAAGTCCATTTTACAGTGGATACTTACTACATTTGAGAGCATGTATCTGTACGTTCTGCTCGACTACATTTTAAATCTGGACTGAAAAGTGGCTGAAATGTTATTTTTTTTAGCACATTTAATTTGAGTTTCTGTCCCAACTTTTAGAAACACAATACTGTACACAAAAAAACAAACATGACTAGAAAAAACAAGAAGTCAATTGAATCACTTAAAATTGCCTACATTCATTTTTCAAAATCACTATCAAATAAATTCATCATTTAATTATTCTAAAAATATTTGCAAACCCCTTTTACTTTGTACTCTTTAAATACATGTTTAAGCAGGGACTTTAATACTTTTGCTTAAGTAGATTTTTTTCAAGTGATAATTTTATTTAAATAACAAAACTGAGAATTTCATCCACCACTGGTGTTACAGTACTTTGCTGTACTCTTACAGTATGCGTGAAAAGTCCCTCAGTCGTCCAGGTAGAATCCATGATAAAAGGAGAAGTTAAATTCGTCAACTGGACAAAGTTTGTTTGGTTGAAAACGTTTCGCCGCTCATCCGAGAGGCTTCGTCAGCTCTGGTTATTGTGCTGGTTAGACACTGCTTATATCTAGCTGCAGGGAGGAGCTCCTACACTGAAATAGCTCTGAAACGATCCCCACTAATCTCTCTTTAGTCTTTCTAGTCTCTTTGTTTTTCAAATTACTCTGGCGACTAGTTTCGCCTCCCTATTCAACGCCTAACGACCCTCTCCACCCCTCTGCCCTGGATCGTCTGCCCTAATGTTTCTTTGTCTGTTTTGACTTGGTTTAAGAATCGAATTATAAATGGGAGACAAGTTATGTCTAACTCCCCCATTTCTGTTTAACGACGGATTCTCTTTTCTCTTTAACTCCCCTCTCAAACCAGTTCTTTTCCCTGGCCAAGATCTGAACCTCACTGTCCTCAAAAGAATGGCCCGTGGCTTCTAGGTGAAGATGAACGGCAGATGACGGTCCACTCTGGCACGCCCGTCTGTGTTGGTACATCCTCTTGTGTTACATTGGGGAAACCAAACAGCCACTTCACAAGACATTTATAATTTGATTCTTAAACCAAGTCAAAACAGACAAAGAAACATTAGGGCAGATGATCCAGGGCAGAGGGGTGGAGAGGGTCGTTAGGCGTTGAATAGGGAGGCGAAACTAGTCGCCAGAGTAATTTGAAAAACAAAGAGACAGATTAGTGGGGATCGTTTCAGAGCTTTTTCAGTGTAGGGAGCGCCTCCCGGCAGCTAGATATAAGCAGTGTCTAACCAGCACTAGAACCAGAGCTGACGAAGCCTCTCGGATGAGCGACGAAACGTTTTCAACCAAACAAACTTTGTCCAGTTGACAAATTGAACTTCTCCTTTTATCACTCTTACAGTATGTTTGTTTCCTTTTGCTATTTTTATGAACATGATCAGTTCATACACCAGTGTACGCAGACACAGAGGTGGGTTAAGTGTCTTGCCCACAGACACAACAGTATTCATCGGTGGAAGCTGGAGTCGCACCACCAACCTCACCGTCAGCAGATTTGACTGCTCTCCAAATGATGTTTATGTCGAGAGTGGGATTCGAACCATCAACCTTCAGATCAGTGGACAAAAACTCCAACTGAGCTACTGTCACCCCACAGAGCCACATATGCTGTGGACGGCCGGCATGGAGATGGACAGACAGATGCCAAGTGTTGTTCCTTCGACCAAACACTGGAAATTGCTGAAACCTTCTTAAAAGTGCACTGTAACTTTTCAGTTGGGGGTCCGTCACCTACTTGTTTCTATGGAAATTGCATTGTCTCTGCTTAGTATGCTCCACAGTATGACATTAAACAGCTCTACCTCACATTTATTAAACTACAGGTGGTTTTATAGCTCAAAAATACATACAATTACAGAGATTCTGACTGTGGGCGGGGTCGCCTCTCCACAGATCTGACCTGTACCTTCATCTGGTTTTGTCTCTGTGAAAAGAGAGAGGTTTAATGCCATACCGAGAAACATTCCAAAGCCAATGACATCTCCATGAAGAGAAGCATTTGACGGACCCTCCACCAGAAAAGTTACACATTGCACCTTTAAATAGAAACTGCATAGAGAAATATAGATTCAAATAAAAGATTATAAGATTTGGAAAAGTTTCAGTAAAAAGGTCAGACCTATTAAACACCAATGTAAGTAGGACAATAAACTTAATACAAGTACAAGCTAATTATATGACAGCTATTTCCAGTTACATTGCACTTACCGTGTTTAAAGTTCTAGGCTAATCTGGTAACAAAGAGTTCTGAAATGTGCGATAATCCCCACTGTCAACGAGACCACTTCATCAGTCTCCCTGGTGCAACACACAAACACACACGAGTACACACAAACCCCTGCACCTCTCAAACCTGGGCTGGACCTGGATCTGCTGGCACTAACTCTGCTAATGGGGATAAGTCCTAGGGCTACTGTGGGCTGTGGAAAAGAGTTTATTTTAGGCAGGGCAGTGGATAGCTTTTGGATCGCGTTACAGTAGTGGGCTAGTCTCTCCACACTGGGATCAGGACAAAGAAGCACAGAGGTTTAGTGGCATTTCTTTACACTGTTCATTTATTCATTTGCACAGACAGTTTTGGGCACACTACAGTTTGTTGACATCAGCAAAGAGTGATGCAGAAATCATGTTATTTTTGTCATAGAAGCAGAATCATTATAAAAGAACATTCAGTTTCTATGCTTTTAAGAATGAACACAACAAAACAATGTGTGTAAAACAGTTGAAATGCTATCCAACTTATAGTTTGGAATGAGAACCACTGTAAAAAGCAATTTCCCTTGTGGATCAATAAAGTTTGTCTAAGTCTAAGTCTAAAAACTGCAAAAAACTGTCTGAAATCTATAAGATGCACTATGTAACTTTTTGGTTGGGGGTCCATCACCTGCTTGTTTCTATGGATATGCCGTTGCTCTGCCTGAAATGTTCCACTGTATGACATTAAACACCTCTACTTCACATTTATTCAATTACAGGTGGTTTTATTGCTCAAAAATACCTAGAAAATCAAGTATTCTGACTGCAAACTGGGTCACCTCTCCACAGATCTGACCTGTAACTTGGTCTGGTTTGGTCTTCATGAAAATAAAAAGGTTAAATACAATACCATGAAACCTTCCAGACAAAACAATAACATCTCCATGGAGACAAGCATTTGACGGACCCTCCACCAGGAAAGTTACACAATGCACCTTTAAACAAAAAACACCTTATTCTGGAAGTTGTTGTGGGCACATTGTATTTTATATGGAGCAGCCAATCCTAGCAGCAAATAAGTGCGGACTACAAAGCTGTTTTAAAGCCCCCCAGAGACACAAATGAAATGATTAATCCGCAAAACTTTTCTCAAATTCGTCATTGACGTGCATGGGATTCCCGTTTAACCGGAAGTGCCGCCACAAAAATGCGCGGTTTAGGAGCAGAGGGTGGGTGGAGGGGAGTAAAGTGAATAGAAAATAGTTGCTTCACTTTCACAATTGTAACTAGTGCACCCTTTTCATATTTGTAAAAGTATACAGCTCTGGAAAAAAAATAAGAGACCACTGCATTTTTTTCTGAAATCAGCATCTCTACATGTATTACAGCCATTCCATTCCAGCGTCTGTTGAATTCCAACACAAACACAAAGTTGAGCTACTTCAGTTCTTGCACCAGGAGTGGAATAAAGTCACCCAAGAACAATGTGAAAGACTTGTGGAGAGCATGCCAAGACGCATGAAAGCTGTGATTAAAAATAAGAGTTATTGCACCAAATATTGATTTCTGAACTGTTCAGACTGTTTTACTGTTTAAAAGTTTTGTTTGTTTTCAACTGTTGCATTTAACTGCCTATAATGTATATTGTATTTGTTGTAAGGCGACCTTGAGTGTCCAGAAAGGCGCCTAATAAATAAAATGTACTATAATAATAATAATAATCATAATAATAATAATAATAATAATAATAATAATAATAATAATAATAATAACTATTATTATTATTATTATTATGTTGTAAAATGAATTTGATCTTGTTTCTTTACACTGTTTGAGGTCTGAAAACATGTATCTATTTTGTTATTTTGACCATTTGTCATTTTCTGCAAATAAATGCTCTAAAGGATAATATTTTTATTTGGAATTTGGGGGAAATGTGGTCAGTAGTTTATAGACTCAAACAAAAATATTCCTTTTGCCCAAACACATACCTATAAGTAGAAAAATCTGAAAAACTGATAATTTTGCAGTGGTCTCTTATTTTTTTCCAGAGCTGTAAATCAATTAAGTTAATTAATTAAAAATTAATACAAATTGAAAAGTAAAATCAGAGTCAGATTTTTAACTTCTTACAGTGGTTCTATTCCTTTCCTGGTAAAGTCACAGTATGAACAGACCTCCAGTGAAAATGCTCACACTTCAGAAATAGACTCACAGATGTTTTAGGCCGAAAGATAAGCCGAGGACCAGGATGTAAAAATGAGAGATTACTTCAGTCAGAATTCACAGTTAAACGCAGAGGAGAGCTCGTGGCTGTCCTCTCTGAAGGGGGCCGTTTTGGCTCTGGAGGCGAGGGCACAGTTTCCAGTGGACCAAAGCCCTGAGTGAAGAGAAACTCATTCGTCCTTCAGTTACCACACCTGAGTCAGCTCGTCTCTAACTCTAAAGCCCTGAGATCTGGCCTTTCACCAGGCCGAAGCTCACATACGACGGGGAATGAATGCTTTATACAGATCTGTGTAAACAATGGGAATAGAAATGCTGTCACGTAAAAAATGGTCTCATACAAATGATTATTATTCGGTTTGTAATCAATATGTCAAAATGGGATAAAGATTAAATGTTGATTCTTATCTATCTATGCCTTAGGATCTTGAAAATTAGAGCCACTCACTGCGCTTGGTAAATTATGTAATTTACATAGTTACATAGTGTTTAAAGGTGCACTATGTAACTTTTTGGTTGGTGGTTGGTCATGTGCTTGTTTCTATGGATATGCCACTGCTCTGCCTGGAATGTTCCACAGTATGACATTAAACACCTCTACTTTACGTTTATTCAATTCACTGGTCTACAAGCAAAATGCTTCCAGAACAAAAGTAGTGAAATTTTTCTTGGTTTAGGTCACTAATAAAGAAAAAGTCAGAAGTGCTGATTTGCTATAGTTTCCAAGATATAGTATTGGGTCAAAATAGGAAATTTATGCAAAATAAGGCAAAAACAGTAGTTTATCAGAAGGTACAGTGTGTCTACAAGCAACCAGTTCTATCTGAAAGCCTGTCTGCACATTCCAATAAATTCATTTTAACATGTCTAGAGTTTTAACATCAAATATTTTTTGATTTCGCATGAGATGCCTTGAAATTGTGTGCACCAGATGTCTTAAGATATTTCTTGTTTATATCTTAACAGATAAAGAAGTGCAAGTTAAATATTTTCAAAACATAAATGTTATTTTTAAGCAAAAATGCCTAAATCTATTGTAAAACAGATGCAATTTTGATGTAAAACAATATCATTAAATATCTTGAATACATTAGCTAACCAGCACAGTTATCAATTGATTTTCAGTTCATCTTATCAATATAAATGAGATTTAGCCACTTTTATCTCAGAAGCAGACCAGTGTACAGGTGGTTTTAAAGGTCAAAAATAACTAGAAAAACAGGCATTCTGACCATGAACGGGGTCGTCACTCCAGAGATCTGATCTGTAACTTGGTCTGGTTTGGTCTCAATGAAGATAGAAAGGTTTAATGCCATATTGTGAAACATTCCAGACAAAGCAACAACGTTTCAATGGAGAAAAGTTACACAATGTACCTTTAACAAAATACTTCAGCTGCCTTGAGGCTAACTGACTGAAAAGTGTCTGGAAATAAAAAGAGCAACAGTCTTTAAGCGTATGCATTTATCTTTCATGAGAGCATTATAACAGCATTTCCACACCCCCTTCTTCACTTTTTTACACAGCAATGGACGATCGTATGTGTTTTCTGAAGCCGCATGCTTTTGAATCACACAAAATTATTAAGCACAGTTTTACACAGAAGTTACATAAAGGTGAGAATGTGAAGGCACTCCTAGACACAGGCCCCAGATCAGTGTTCTTCTTTTAAATAAAACTATTGGTGAGCTGATCTCAGACCTGCCACTAGGGAGCAGCAATACCGTCGAGTTAAGTTTGATGTCCACTTTTCTGTTCAGTCTCATGATGCCTTTACATGGTTCTCCCAAAAGATGCAAAAAAAAAGAAGTCCACACAATAAAATTAAAACCACCTGGACACAACAATAAGAATTAGACAAAATGGCACATATATTCTACACGTGTCAAAGAATCTTCCACCTCCGGAGCTGAATCAATGTCACAGAGCAAGCATGTGCTCAGTCAGTCCACGGGTCTGAAGAGGACACGACCTCGAAGCCCGAAGCCCCCCTTCTTAGCGACGGGCTGGGGCAGAGGAGGGGAGGTGTTGGCGCTGGAGGAGGAGGCAGGGGGCGCTGTAGTGGGCGGGACAGGCAGAGCAGATGGTTGTACTGCAGGCTGGCGAGACAGAAGCTCTTTGAACACGGAGTTCATCTGACGGCTGATCATCTCCTGTAGAGCAGAGAAAGATTGTATTAATGTACTGCTGACAGGGGAATCCCAGTTACGCACCAAGAAGGGAGTTCCCCTGTTACGCAGCGTGGTGCGTGCTTCGTCTGTCTTTTTCCGCACTGAAAAATAGTTCCCACCCAAAATGACCAAGTCAAGCTCTCCGTGTTGATTTGCACATTTATTTGCACTCGATATGAATGCGCACTACACAGAAAGTAATTGGGAAACGCATCGAGCAAATTAATTCCTTTTGGCCGAAATCTTTCTCTGGCGACGTTAGACTCCAGTCTAACGCGGAGTAGCTGCAGATACCGCGGCGGTCAGTGCTGACAGACCTGGACAATGGCTGCGTCACCAGAAAAACGCTTTCCACCACTTATTTTAGTCTCTGGACTGTGGGGAGATGCCCAAGTTTGACCTGGGGGTGGCATATCCCTTTAATAACAAGAAAATTAACTTGAGATCTCGAGAAAACGACACAATTAATTTGTTATCTCGAGAAACCCAAATTTTCGAGATCTTGAGAAAACAAAAAATATTCCATGATCTCGTGAAAACAAAACTGTTACCTCGAGATCTTGAGAAAACAGCTGAGATGTAGGCCTGGCTACTGCTATGCCCCCTTGTAGGCCAGACAACGAAAGGCGGGAGACGAGACGAAGACGTAGCCTTATCTGCTGATCGACTACTATTCCAGACATTCTAATGACCAAAAACATGTCTATTCAGAATGAGAAATAGCCCCGAAGTCAGCCTGTCACAATGTGGCGGTAGACGTTTCAGATGTTTTCTTGAGATCACGGAATAATTGTTTCGTTTTCTCGAGATCTTGAAATAACTGTTTGTTTTCTAAAGATCAAGAATTAATTATCTCATTATCTTGGGATAACAAGGAAGAAAAAATATTTCTTATGAATATGGCCTCTGTCGACTTCTGTATGATTCAGATGTGGTTAATATTGATACTTTGCAGCTGATGTTGTCAATGTTCTCTGAGGGAGTGATGCTAACTGAAAACCCTGCAATGTCTGAAGCTCTGTTACTCAAGTTAAGACTTAATTTGAGCTTTATCTTAACACAATTTGACCTGAAAGACCTGACTTAGTTGGAACTTGTGATCTGATTTATGCACTTAAACAAGTCTCTCACATGCAAATTTACAGTCACAAGCGAAACAATTTTTCTCAGATTTATTATTTTTGTTGAAAATCAAGCTCTTAAACAGGACCCGTATTAATCACAGGCTCCTGTGTTAGACTTAAACTTAGACAAACTTTAGTGATCCACAAGGGAAATTGTTTTGGGAACGGTAGCTCACTCATCAAATATAATGAGAGGACATTACCCCCCAGGGTACTGTCCTCTCACCCTTCCTCTTCACCATATACACCTCGGACTTCACATACAACACGGACAGCTGCCATCTCCAGAAGTTCTCCGACGACTCGGCCATTGTGGGCTGTGTGTCTGAGGGGAACGAGCTGGAGTACCGCTCGGTCATCAGTGACTTTGTGGACTGGTGTGGGCGCAACCACCTGTGCCTTAACACCAGTAAGACAAAGGAGCTGGTGATCGACTTCAGGAGGAGACCACTACCTCACTCACCGGTGAACATCCAGGGGCAGGACATAGAGACTGTGGACAGTTTCAAGTACCTGGGTGTTCACCTCAACAATAAACTGGACTGGTCCCACAACACCGACGCCCTGTACAAGAAGGGCCAAAGTCGCCTCCACCTCCTGAGGAGACTGAGGTCCTTTGGAGTGTGCAAGACTTTTTATGACTCTGTGGTGGCCTCTGCTCTCCTCTACGCTGTCGTCTGCTGGGCCCCGAGCAGCACAGAACGGGACAGAAAAAGACTGAATAAGCTGGTTAAGAGGGCCAGCTCTGTCCTGGGCTGTCCTCTGGACCGTGTAGAGGAGGTGGCTGAGAGGAGGGTACTGGCCAAATTCATGTCCATTAAGGACGACACCTCTCACCCTCTGCACCGGACTGTAGAG
This sequence comes from Paratrypauchen microcephalus, assembly GCA_036785185.1. Lineage (NCBI taxonomy): Eukaryota > Metazoa > Chordata > Actinopteri > Gobiiformes > Gobiidae > Paratrypauchen > Paratrypauchen microcephalus. Next base: position 2,108,012 of record JAVJIX010000037.1, on the reverse strand, counting down.
GAGCTGAGCAGCTCCTTCAGCAGCCGACTGAGGCACCCCCAGTGCAAGAAGGAGCGCTACTGCAGATCCTTCATCCCCACTGCAATCAGACTGTATAATTCTAACATATAGGCCAGATGTGCAATATCCTCCTTTTCATGTTGATGCTTGTTGTTACTATTATCATTATTACTATTTTCCATTATTATTATTATTACGTATTACTATTTGTACTATTTATTACTTACTTTATCCCCTCCCTGCCTGCATGCACTTTTTTCCCTCTTGTCCAAATGTCCTGGAGCTACTGTGGCGAGTAAATTTCTCCTGTGTGAGATCAATAAAGGCTTATCTTATCTTATCTTAATATATAATATATAACAGAGGGTAAGAAGAAAAAAAATAGATGGAATAGCAACCAAAGAGCAATAGACCAGTGTCAAATGAGACATAATTATATACATAAAAATAATGATAATAAATGTATATGTACAAATCAGATTTAAATATAAAAGTAGTAATAAAATATAAAATACAATATCAAATAAGATGTACAATCCCAGCTATATACAGTTGTAGGGAGTATTCTATTATCTATTGCACAAGTGTGAGTTGTACAGTTGTATGGAGTATGGTATTGTGGCTGTGTTTTTTTGTTTTGTTTTGTTTTTCTCGTGAGTTCTCAGACAGTCTTAGAACTTTTTGGCATTATTTGCTAATGTGTGCATTGTGTCTCCATGGTAACTGGTGAACATTCTGCTAATACACATACATATACAACACCCCCAGCATGATGTCACTGCATAGTATCAATATGTATGAATATGGCGGAATGTTAACAAGTTACAATGGTGACACAATTCGGAATAACTGCCAAAAATATTTTAAGAGAGTCTGAAATACAAAATTTGATGGATTTGGTTTTCATCAAAATGTGATGTTATTTGAGAGGGACGTTACAAATTAGCCCACCTGTTGTAGTTCCAGCTAAGTCGATTCTTTACGCTCAGATTGTGTTAAAACAAGGCTGAGATTAAACTCTAACTTGAGTAACAGAGCTTCAGACAGAGCAGTGCCTACAGTTAGCATCACACCCACAGGGAATAGTGATGAGTGATGATGATCAGCTGCAAAGTATCAACTCTACAGTGCTTCAGATGTGACAAATATAAGAGACTTTGTCATCACATTTCAGCTTCCTCATTCAGTTTCTTACATTATATGACAAATAAAAATGATTCAGAAACATCCAGGGTAAGTAGAAGGACATGATATATTTGTTGTATGTTTTGTTCTTGATCTAAACTTATTTGGGGACTGGGTAAATATTTTTATGCTATATTATTTTCCATCCTCACCCCATGGCCCATTGTATAGCATTGGTCATAGTGCAGTGCGTAGTGGATAAATAAGTAGATAGTGTAAATCAATAATGTACTTTATTGACTTGGCAAACCCTCTCTTGTTCTCTGCTGATAAATTATTAAATTACAATACCAGGGTACTTAACATTCTGTATTGATCTTTGTAAGTTAGCGCATCACACCGGTCAGTTTATATAGACGGAGTTACAATGTTAAATTTAAAGGGCCCTCAATGGAAATCTGCTGCAGTTCCTTTAATATCTAAGTGGTTTTGTGATGTCTTAGGATTTTTTAAATTGGAAAAGATTAATATTGCAGCTAAGGGGAATGAAGAAAAATTTGAACAGAAATGGGGTTTGTTTATGAAATACTGCAAATCATTAAAAACTCTGCCTTTAGACTGATAAGACTGACCCCACACACACACTTTCTTCTCTTATCCTTCTCTGCTTCTCTCTCTTTACCTTTTTGATTTTATTTTTTCCCTCATCATCACAATTATTACTGCCGTTTAATTGTTTGCCTTTATTTAATATTAAGATGTTTTTTGTCTGTTTTTTTGTTTCTGTTTTGAAAATAAGAAACATGTAAAAGGAAAAAAAATAGGTGTAAATATTGTATGAGTAAACTGTGATTCTTTATAAAAATATATAATATAATATAAAAATGTCCTTAATAAAAATATTAAAATATTAATAATTAATAAAATGTAAATATTATATTATATTATATTATGCTATTTTCTGATCTATGTTATAATATATATTTTAAAACTCCATACACCTTCACTAGAATCATTTGGATGATTTTAAACCAGGAATTGCCAATCTCCACTAAACTAAAGGTAAAAGGCAACTGTTAACTTGAAAACAGCCACTACATGACATCACAAGGTGGAACAGAACATTTTAAGCTCTGACAGGCCAATAATAAAGGACTACTGAAATATGTGTGAATGAAAAACAAAACACAACATTATAACACGTATTAAAGCTCGCAAGAGTCAGTGTTGCATAATATAAGACCTTTAAGTTAATAATTTCAAATAATTTAGTGTATTATAATTGTGACCTTGTCGATTGCAGTCTTGTCGGGCTGAACAAAGCCTGGTGTGGGTCTGAAGCCTCCTTGTCGCAGAGTGTCCAGGGTGTGTCTCCTTTCCTGGGACCTTTATTTAAACAAAGAAATTTTACTTGTATCATACATTAATAACTGTTGTTAAATTGTTTCCCTGAAGTTTTTACAAGACTATGGTGGCCGAGACAATCCTCATTTGGAAGAAATATACTAGTTAGAATATCATCATATTTTTTGTCACTTACTTCAGAAAGTCAAACCCACAAATTATATAGACTGATGACACATAGAGTGACATTTTTCAAGAGTTTGTTATGTGAGCAAAAATGTGACTATAGGGGGGCCACCATACTCATATCAAACTTACACTGGAAAATGCCTTGTAGCTGGAGAAGTGGGTTGTTTGTTTGGGCTCACTTCACTTCCTCTCTGTCGTCCTGGCAAAGAAGCACTGTCACTGTTCACACGCATCCTGATACAAAACACAAGAGAAACTGCAGTTAGCATAGACTGTATTATAAATTAACATATATTTACTATGTTAGGAGGAAAATAATCCAAACTTTATCTCGACCGAAAGACTTCACACGACAGAGCTCAGTGATATAGACGCCGAGTAACTTCGGCCTGATTCTATGAAGGTTAAAAAGGCTAAAGACTCAAACTACTGTCCTGAGGCTGAAGCGGAGACCAAAGCCAAGGAGAGCTGCTGCTCCAAGAAGATCTTCTGGATTCACCATTGTCCATGTGGCCAAACCTGAACTCAAAGTCCAGGAGACACAACATCCTTCGACCCTGAGTCAGACTTTCCTGCTCTCAAGAAGAGAGAACCAACGGAGAAAAAGATTCTAGACTTTTTCAATGCAAAGGCCCAACCTAACAGTTATAGTACAGTAAAGTCTCCTAAATTCTATATAAGGAATAGGCATTTATTTACAGATGAAAAAATAAATAAAATAAATAGATGGATAGAAATAAAAACACCGTGGTCATGTAGAGCAGGTTAATATGAACATTTTAAAGATCCCATGACATGGTACTTCTTGATACTTTTATACGGCGCCTTAGTGGTTCCCTAATACTGTAAATGAATCCTTGTCCAAAATCAAGCCTCAGTGCATGAGATAGCCTCATGAAGACAGAGTCATAAATATGTCTCTGAAACACTTTATTCTGGGCGTTGTTGCTTGAATGCAAATGAGGACAGAGACAGGCCAGTGCAGCAGGTGGGTTGTGGCCAAATACGCCGTTTTTTCCTGGATTAGCGGTGCGCTGGTGTGCTGGCCCCACTTCCGTGTGTTAAGCGCGGAGGAAGGTACCAGACGCGTTGCATTAAAAAAAAACACATTTCCACAGAAAATAAAATTAAACCACTGCTGTTTCAGAGGTTCGGAGGCTCAGATAAAGGACATCCGAGCCCGGAAACACTTTCACGTGTCTCCAGGCAAATAAAAACAGGGTAGGGGAACTCACATTAACGTTCAAAAACCTCAGAAAGTGAAAATGTCATGCCATAGGACCTTTAAGACCAAAATGGCAAGGCTCACGACAGCAGTTACAAAGAGAGGGGAGACAGCTTTTCATTGTCAGGTGAATTTGAGCCAGAATCAATGGAGCGGGAAGTGCCCCCCATGCTCACTTCCTATTTGGAACACAGTGGCTAGTGGGTTAGCTATGTCCAGTTATATATAGTAGTCTATGGTACTTATAAATAAAAGTATATTTTCATGTTAGATGTTAGATTTCATGTTAGACTTTTAGTTTTGAGTAAACTCTGTTTTCTTAAATACAATTTCAGATTAAAATCTCTTTAAAGCATTAATAACATTTGTACTCATAAATTGTATGCATGGACATACTTGTGTCCTGTTCATAGCCTGCATAAAAAAGTGGACTAAGGGAGTGTGACATCAACCAGTGAAGCCCGCGATGCTAAAAATTACAGGGGCACATTTGGAGCCAGGGTCTATATTACGAATAGGATTTTTTTGAGGTTCAAAACAGTGAAACAAAAAAACACTAGGATCGTGTAGAGCTCTGCTGCCTGCCTCCAGTGAACACATCACCCCTGTCCTCAAAGATTTCCACTGGCTCCCCATCCCCCAGCGCATCCGATTCAGGCTCCTCACCTCGCCCTCACCTACCTCTCTGAGCTCCTCCACCACCACACCCCCACCCATGCCCTCAGATCATCTGACTCCAACCTCCTGTCTCCCCCCACCAGGACTAAACATAAGACCTGGGGGGAAAGGGCCTTCTCTGCTGCTGCACCCACGCTCTGGTACTCCCTGCCCAAAAAAAAGCCCTGAAAACTCACCTGCATTTGTGTCTGTCTTGATCTACATGCAGCGTCTTTGAGTGTCATGAAAGGCACTATACAAGTGTTATGTGTTATTATTAAATTATTAGTAGAGCGGGTTAATACGAACATTTTAAGACCAAAATGACGAGGCTCACTGCAGCAGTTACAGAGAGAGGGGCCACAATATTCCACTGTAAGTCAATGGTAGCCAGGGTCGGAAGGAGCCGGAAGAGCCGCATGCGAACTTCCTATTTGGAACTATGCTATGTCCGTAGTCCTTAGCTATGTCCATTTATATATATACACTCTACGATCCTGTTTTACATCTAAGCGAATACTTAAAAAACAGACTTCAGACACTTCATTCACCTCACTGGTTGCAAAAGTGGCTGGTGAGTGAAGTAGATTCTGAAGTGGAACAAGTTAAAAAAGAAAGTAAAAAATAATAATCAGGAAATACTGAAGTAAAACAGCAAATCAAAGTAATGTGTTTAGTGTCATTTCATTACAGAGCTCAGTCAATTACTAATCCTCTACTTGAATTCATTTCTCTTTAAGTGGCCGCAGTTACAAAAGTGCTCTTAATCAGAACAGATTATTATCAGATTATCAGATCTGATTTCAGTTACAAGATTATTAAAATCACATTGTAGACAGCAAAACACTTTTATTTCTTTCTGATCATAGGTCTTCTGAGTAATCGTGTCAGAGTTTGCAGTTTTCATGTCATTTAAATGATCTTATAGGAAGGGCTGCGCCAATACAGCTTTTTCAGTTCTGATACTGATTTTGGTAATATTGCTTTAAGTATCAACCTATACCAGACAGAAAACAGCAATTATTTGATTAAAAATAAAATAAAATAAGACAAAACTTATCTAAATGTGTTATGTAGCTGATATTTACCCCACAAGTAACTACAGCTCTGTATAAATAAAGATTCAAACATTTTGAGACTTTCTGGGCTAGCTACATCTGTTATATAGTAAATAATCTTGTTACACAAATTTACACATTAAACCATGATAACTGACAGCTGAACTGTTTATTTTAAGATATCCGTTTCCAGAAGATTATGCAGTATCAGCACCGATATTTGATACCAATATTAGATCAGTGAATGTCTATTTGAAGGTCCAGAAATCGGATTATAATCAGATTTTGGTGTGCATGTGAACCACTGTCAGCCATAAGAAGGAAAATTAGCAACTTAAACGCTTCTATTGCAGATAAACTACCATAACGTTACTAAAAGTTTGAGGTCACTCTCTCCTTCACTGTTATTTCTATTTACTTTCTATTTACTTTCTACATACAGCTCTGGAAAAAAATAAGAGACCACTGCATTTTTTTCTGAAATCAGCATCTCTACATGTATTACAGCCATTCCATTCCAGCGTCTGTTGAATTCCAACACAAACACAAAGCTGAGCTACTTCAGTTCTTGCACCAGGAGTGGAATAAAGTCACTCAAGAACAATGTGAAAGACTTGTGGAGAGCATGCCAAGACGCATGAAAGCTGTGATTAAAAATAAGGGTTATTCCACCAAATATTGATTTCTGAACTCTTCTTAAGTGTAAACATTAGTATTATGTTGTTTTAAAATGAATTTGATCTGGTTTCTTTGCATTGTTTGAGGTGTGAAAACATGTATCTATTTTGTTATTTTGACCACTTGTCATTTTCTGCAAATAAAGGGTCTAAACGATAATATTTTTAATTGGAATATGGGGGAAATGTTTTCAGTCGTTTATAGACTCAAAAATGTTCCTTTGGCATACCTATAAACGTATAATTGCAGTGGTCTGTTATTTTTTTCCAGAGCTGTATACAAACAGAAGATGTCAAATATATGAAGTAAGATGTATAGCTCTGTTATTATACATTTTATAATATAACAAATCCTCAAATTAGCTACATACTGTATATTTGATGTCTTCCATATGCATGTAAAATATAGAAAGTGGTATGAATATTCTGGTATCTTTTGTCTCACACTCTTACATAATGATTTCACACCACATACGCAGTTTCCTCCTGACCTCCATACAGTAATTATAGCATTCTGAACAACAACTATTTCAGATTTGCACACATTTTGAAGTAATGTTTGTGTTTGTACCTTGTGGGGTTTTCCATTGGATCTTCAACTGTGAGATTACCAGTACTCCCTCCTCCACCTCCCATCTCATCCCTCTTTCCTCGCTCGTTCCTGCAATAACACAACATGAAGATTAAAAATTTATCAAATTTATAACGGACAAAAAATAAAAAGACACTAAAAGGCCCATATTATTCTAGTTTCCTCATCACAAGCACAAACCCTGCATATTTAGGCTGAGTTCTTTTCTCAAACAGAAAATACTCCAGCTTGTAATGTCATGTCAACGTGAAAACTACCGCTTCATGACGTCACAACAAGACAAACTAATAATAAAGGATTACTCAAACATGGGTGAATGAAACAAAACACAACTCCAGGCGTGTTTTTGAGGAGGCAACAACATTATAACATGACTTTAAGTTCACAAGAGTCAATTTTATTAATAATAATAATATGGGCTCTTTAAAGGTGCATTGTGCAATTTTTTCATCCATCACCTGCTTGTTTCTATAGATATGTCATTGCTCTTCCCAGTATGTTCCGCATTATGACATTAAACAGCTCTACCTTACTTGTGGTTTTATAGCCCAAAAACACATAGAAAAACAGGCATTCTGACTGTGAGCTGGGTCGCCTCTCCCCAGATCTGGCCTGTAACTTGGTCTGGTTTGGATTTGATGAAGATAAAAAGGTTTAATAGCATATAAAACAATAGCATCTGCATGGAGACAAGTATTTGACAGACCCTCCACCAGAAAAGATACACAATGCACCTTTTAGGCAGGAGGTAGTATTTCACATAACAGCACAACTATTTACACATACAGAAACAATACATTAGTACATACACAGATATTGCAGAAAGTTAAAATGATGGAAGATTACTTTTGTAAGAACTGAATTTCAAAGTGTCAGATCAGACATTGTAGGGGTATATCTGGCAGCAGAGACACCAGTGAATTATTTTAAGCTGTTCTCTAAATGTGCTAATGACTGGAGTGTGAGCTCTGTGTATGTGTCACATCTTTTTCTGCTGAATCACTTCCACTACTATTTCTAACTACTACAAAACTACAAGCATTTTAACCCATAGGGAATTAATGTAGCCTATATTATATAATTATGCCTTACTGACACCTGTCTCTTGCTACTGTGTTTTTTCCTACCTTTTTAGAAATGATTATTACCATTCATATTTTTTACTGTTTGTTATTACATTATATTGTGATGTGTGAGCTACCGTGTCCAAATAATTTTCCTTGTGGATCAATACAGTGGATCAAGACAATGTCTAAATCTAAGTAAATCATAAATTATCATGTGCTATCTTGTGGATTTCACATCTGTAATTTATGGCAGATTGTGTATTGTATGTTTATTAGCAAATTTATCAGGCCATTATAGTTGAACATTGTGTGTAACACTGTTCAGTGTTCTATTCTTTTGCATTATTTAAAGGTGTATTGTGTAATTTTTCTGGTGGAGGGTGCGTCAAATGCTTTTCCCCATGGGGATCCTATTGCTTTGTCTGGAATGTTTCACAGTATGGTATTAAACCGTTCTATCTTCATGGGGACACACACAGTTAGAATGCCTGTTTTTGTAGGTATTTTTGAGCAATAAAACCACCTGTAATTGAATAAATGTAAGGTAGAGGTGGTTAATGTCATATTATGGAAAAGTTACATACTTCAAACTAAACTAAATGATGAAAAAATGAAAATTGTGTTTTTCTGTTAAGAAGGAGAAGGAGGAGAGAAGCTGAGAATTATTGCTCGGCGCGGCGCGGCGAGAGCCGGAGCTGGTTGCAACGCGCTCCCTTATTTTCCAACTTTTTTTCTGCTCTTACCTGCTTGTTCGTTTGCACTTTTTGTAAATAGTGTGTATAAGGCTAAGTGCTTCAGAAACGCAGTGTTTCTGCTCCATTTCAACCTCTATTTTCTCTGGATTTTAATCAGTGCAGGAGGTGGGGGACAAGAGGGTCCTGGCTAAGGTCACCTCTATGCTGGACCATGAGTGTCACCCCCTGCAGGACGCTCTGTCTGCTCTGGAGAGCAGCTTCAGTGACAGACTGATTCACCCTCGCTGTGTGAAGGAGAGGTTTCGCAGGTCTTTCCTTCCTGCTGCTGTCAGACTATACAACGAACACTGTTAACATGTCATTCAACTTTATCTGCACTACAATATTCAGCTATACTCCAGAGTCTATTTTTAGGTCTATTTTAAATTATCCTAGGCCATTATTTATTTATTATATTGTTCTGTTGCATGCTACTTTTTCTTGCTGTTCTTGATCTGTGTGTTGCAACACTGGAATTTCCCCACTGTGGGACTAATAAAGGCATATCTTATCTTATGTTTCCTGGAAAAAAATAAGAGACCAAGAGACCTTTTCTGAAATCAGCATCTCTACATGTATTACAGCCATTCCATTCCAGCGTCTGTTGAATTCCAACACAAACACAAAGCTGAGCTACTTCAGTTCTTGCACCAGGAGTGGAATAAAGTCACCCAAGAACAATGTGAAAGACTTGTGGAGAGCATGCCAAGATGCATGAAAGATTAGAAATAAAGGTTATTGCACCAAATATTGATTTCTGAACTCTTCTTTAGTGTAAACATTAGTATTATGTTGTTTTAAAATGAAAAATGAATTTGATCTTGTTTCTTTGCATTGTTTTGAGGTCTGAAAACATGTATCTTTTTTGTTATTTTGACCATTTGTCATTTTCTGCAAATAAGTGCTCTAAACAATAATACTGTATTTTATTTGGAATTTGGGGGAAATGTTGTCAGTAATTTATAGATTCAAACTAAAATGTTCATTTTGCCCAAACACATACCTATAAGTAGTAAATTGAGAACATGCAGTGGTGTCTTGTTTTTATCCAGAGCTATATAAATGCTTACCCGTCCAAAAGACTAATATATTTATGTGGGATGAGTCCCTTGACCCCGCCCACTTCTCCTCTCCACCAATCGCAGGAGGCCTTGCTGTGGAGTATCAGGAGCTCTCCCTGTTTGAAGGACAGTTCTGCTGGTGATCTGGCCACATAGTCGAACATTGCCACAGCCTCCAGTTCTGAACACAGCATGTTTACAATGTGGTTAAAAAAAGCATAAACAAGCAGTGATAGTACATGTTATCAACAAAACTTATACATCTAACTCAAACATGTGCTGCAAATCTGATTCACAAACTACAACACAAAACTACTGTCGTTAATGTGCTCTTTAATGCACTTTTACTGGTTTAAAAAGAAAGAACAATCACAAAAACTGGACCTGGGGCCTTAACCTGCACAATGGTGTGTTTATATATCAACAGACACTAGCGGTGTTTACATGCACACTCAAAATCTGATTATTTTGGGAGATTTTGGGAGTTGTAAGACTAATATTACAATGTCATGCAAACAGAAAAATTAAATGTGAGTATTCAGAGGGGCCACAGCTGAGAGAAATCGTTTTTTAATTTTGCTGTTTATATGACATTGTAATAGTCTTACAACTCCCAAAATGTCCCAAAATAATCAGATTTTGAGTGTGCAAGTAACCACCGCCACTGTCTCATTTTAAAGGTCAGAAATTCCAGAATACAAAAAATATAAATGCAAATACTATACTTTTTTACTCACCCTCTTCACTGGGCAGATGTTCTGTCTCCCCATCTCCTTCTTCAGTTATTGGTTCACTGAAAACAGGAAAAAATGTCACAACATTGTATTTATTTAAATTATTTATTCCACATTTAAAGGTGCATTGTGTAACTTTTCTGGTGGCGGGTCAGTCAACTGCTTTTTGCCAGGGAGATGTTATTGCTTTGTCTAAAATGTTTCACAGTATGGCATTAAACATTTCTATCTGCATGGAGACCAAACCAGAGCAAGTTACAGGTCAGATCTGTGGAGAGGCGACCCCGCTAACAGTCAGAATGCCTTTTTTTTTTTTTTTTTAGGTATTTTTGAGCTATAAAACCACCTGTAACTGACAGAGAAATGACAAATCCATAGAAACAAGCAGGTGACGGAGCCCCAATCAAAAACTTACATAGTGCACCTTTAAGCAAACAAAAAAACAAACATAGTGATTATTTCCAAACCGATTATTATTTCAATTGTGTATCCCGAAAAGAGGTGTGGCTGGCTATGAATGCACTCTCTCACCAGTATTCCTGCTCCAGCGTCATGTGCTTCTCGTAGACAGGCCCGGGCACCTCTGATTGGCTGGGGAAGATGACATCGTGCTGGAGGATCATGGTCTTGACGAGGTCGTTGACCTGTGGTTGCTGGGCGACGGCATCATCGGAGTCCACCCCTCGCAGCAGACTGGGCCCGAAGCACACGGCCAGATTATATGGCTGCATCATGTTCTCATCACTGTACTGGGAAACACTGGAGGAACACAGAATAATAACAATCAGGTTCATGTAGTGCTTTTTTGTTGAATACGAATGTTCATGGTCCTGTTTAGGTGTGATTTTCAACAAATACTAGCTAGCTTGTGAATGAAATATTATTTGAGAGGAACTTGTTTAACAGCACAAATCAGCTCCCCTGTTGCAGTTCACTCTAAAACCTTTTTTTATGGTTTAGATTGTATTAAATAAAGCTCAGATTTAAGTCTAACAAAGCCTAGACAGTGTAGTGCCTACAGTTAGCTCCACACCCCTAGGGAGTGTTGATGACATTAGCTGTAAAGTATCAGTAATATCACAGCTGTATAATTATAATGTAGATATAAGAGTAACTACCTTTTACTAAATATTCATGCCCTACCACCTTTTTTCTTAACTATAAACAGAAAATACCATTCAATAACAAAATCATTATGTGGCTTGAAACAGAACATTGGGTTATTTTAGTTTTTGCTGAAATAAAAAGTGACGACTTACTGATTCAGGAAAGCAAAAAGGTATCGCATCACAATGAGCAGTGGCCGAGGAAATGAGGCGACAACAGCTTTAATCTGAGCAGCTTTCTCAGACACAGACTCAATTTCTGCAACAAAAACAACAGGAAAACAGATTATTTAAACCATGGCGTGAACCTAGAAATGCTCTTCACTGGTGGAAAAAAACTGCATCCAACATGAAGAATTACGCTACTTCAGTGCAGTTAAATTAAAAGGAAATGGTAGATTACAATGGGTTTATGCAAATGCAGTGGGTTTTGAAAAATAGAAAACAAACAAGAGTCAGAGCGAGACAGAGGAACCAAAGCCAGTTTCACAGTCAAAACAACATCTATAAACAAGATTCACAAGAGAAAATGGAGAGGTTATTAAGCAGTTATTAGGCAGAATGGTTTATTTATATTAAAACAACTTTATTAACACTCTGAATAAATAATTTTCTAAACTACAAACAATAGATTTCAGCTGAGATATGAGGTACACCTGCAAGTATTACATAGTAGCTAAAGGTGCATTGTGTAACTTTTGTGGTGGAGGGTCCATCAAATGCTTTTCTCCATGGAGATGTTATTGCTATACTGTACCTTTTGTACCTTTCTATCTTCGTGGAGACCAAACTAGACTATAACAGTTAGAGGTCAGGTCTGTGGAGAGGCGACTCCACTCACAGTCAGAATGTTTTTTTTTGCCTGTTTTTTTAGACATTTTTAAGCTATAAAATCACCTGTAATTGAATAAATGTAAGTTGGGGCTGTTCAATGTCATACTGTGGAACATTCGAGGCAAAGCAATGACATATCCATAAAAACAAGCAGGAGAAAAGTTATACAATGCACCTTTAAAATGAACGAATGATAAGCTAAACAACCGATGCAGAGCTCCATTAGGACAGGGGTCTCCAACCTTTTTTCCTTTGGTGTGAGCTCCTTTTACAAAAAGAAAACGGCAGAGAGCTACTCATTTTAGCGGTCGCAAGAAACTGATGTTTTAATCAGCATAATACGTATAATTCAGAAATCCCTTGGCGAGCTACTTGGAAGGGGGTGGAGAGCTACTGGTGCATTAGGGTAAAAATGCAGTTATGCTTGTGTGTTAACTGTATTGTAGATAGATAGGAAGTAGAAAAATGAACCAATAAGCAATAAAGATATAAACAGTCCTTTCATATCAGATATTGTGTACAAAAACTCAAATCTAGAACATTGAGCACAGCACTTATTGTTGCATTTAGAGAACGTATCAATACTGGTAATAAGGAAAACAACATAACTTAAACATCTATATAACTGTTCATGGGTTTCTGTTTCCTTTTGTATGCAATGTTATGTGGACTTTTTCACATTCAAAAGATATAATATTTAGGTTTTAAATAGTCAATCGCTGTGGCAACAGTTCTAATTTTTCATTATTCTGAAACCCACAGATGCCTATCTATCCATCTATCTTCTCTTCTATCACCTGTCTACAGCTCTGGAAAAAAATAAGAGATCACTGAAATCAGCATCTCTACATGTATTACAGTCATTCCATTCCAGCGTCTGTTGAATTCCAACACAAAGACAAAGCGGAGCTACTTCAGTTCTTGCACCAGGAGTGGAATAAAGTCACCCAAGAACAATGTGAAAGACTTGTGGAGAGCATGTCAAGACACATGAAAGCTGTGATTAAAAATAAGAGTTATTGCACCAAATATTGATTTCTGAACTCTTCTCAAGTGTAAACATTAGTATTATGCTGTTTTAAAATGAATTTGATCTTGTTTCTTTGCATTGTTTGAGGTCTGAAAAAATGTATCTTTTTTGTTATTTTGACCATTTGTCATTTTCTGCAAATAAATGCTCTAAATGATAATATTTTTATTTTGGGAGAAATGTTGTCAGTAGTTTATAGACTTAAACAAAAATGTTCCTTCCTGCCCAAACACACTTATAAGTAGTAAAATCAGAAAAACTGATAATTTTGCAGTGGTCTCTTATTTTTTCCAGAGCTGTATCAGCTGTACCAGAGCTTCCTATCATCTACTTATCTTTTCACCATATAGTTTTTTATTAAATATTTATCATATATTGTGTGTCAAAATCTTTCCTCTCCTCCTCCTCAAAAAAAAGAAAGAAAACAAAACATAACTTTTGACCCAGAGCTGTGCAAATAACTTCAATCAAATCAAATTTTAATCAAGATTCTGTCATTATTTGTTATGGACATGCACATAGAGCCAAAGAGGCACTTACGGACGCAGTCGAGAAGCTGGTTGTAGGAGTCATAGGGAAACAAAGGAGGCTCCAGACCCCTGAAGTACAGCTTTAGTACGCCGGCCACTGAGTCCAGGTCACACTCACTGTCTGACAGAGGGTCCTCTCCTGTAACGCACAGCAAATACAACATGTACTGGCAATCTGGACACTGTTGAGTGAATCTACACTGATAATAATGCTGTCAATAAATATACCATGGACATCTTACATTACACTATTTTCTGATTTATGTTATAATGTTGTTTCCTCATCACAAACATACAACCTGGAGTTTGTTTTGTTTCATGTACATATCAAAACATACAAACCCTGCATATTTAGGCTGTGTATATACTGTATACAGTAACACCACCATATACAGGGAGTGCTGCACCTTCACTAGAATCATTTGTATAATTTCAGCCCTAGAATTTCCAATCTATACTGAACAAAAGGTAATTGTTAACTTGACATGACATCACAAGGTAGAACAGAGCCTTTTGGGATTTGGAGATGGAGACAGACTAATAATAGACAGACTAATAATAATTACTCAAATATCTGTGAATGTCAAACAAAACGCAACTCCCAGGTATGTTTTTGAGGAGGTAACAACATCATAACATCACTTAAAACTCACAAGAATCCATTTTGCACAATATATGACCTTTAAAACAATGGTCAGCTTCAATTAATTTCTGACCTGTTTGAACTAGGTATAAAAAGCCTCAAGCTTCTGGTCCTCTAAAGTAATTGTCAATGTTCTTTTACCTGGATTAGATTGAAAACCTCTTATCTCTTTTGTCTTTTCCTTGTACACTGTGTTCACTCATTCAATTCTAAAAGCCTTACTCTTTCACACGGAACGTCTGAAAAGACTCGCAAACAATGAGAGAAAGGGGGAAAATAGCTGTCACAATTATACTTTAATGTTCCCCGTGTATTCACTGAAGAGATTGAAGGCTGAAACAGAGACAGGTCTGTTATTTTCAAAAAAGAAAGCGTTGTTACAAATGACTACTGCAAAACTAACAAGAATACATGAGTGTAGTGTGCACTGTTAAAGCGCCTATATTACACAACATTGACTCTTGTTTCATGTTGTTATGTTGTTACCTCTTCAAAACATATGTGGAGTTGTGCTTTGTTTCATTCACACATGTATAAAACACAAACCCTGCACATTTAGGCATATTTTTCTTCTCTCAAACTGAAAACACCCTGTAATACAACTCTAGAAAAAAATAAAACATTTTTCTGAAATCAGCATCTCTACATGTATTACAGCGATTCCATTCCAGCGTCTGTTGAATTCAACAGACACAAACACAAAGCTGAGCTACTTCAGTTCTTGCACCAGGAGTGGAATAAAGTCACTCAAGAACAATGTGAAAGACTTGTGGAGAGCATGCCAAGACGCATGAAAGCTGTGATTAAAAATAAGGGTTACTGCACCAAATATTGATTTCTGAACTCTTCTCAAGTGTAAACATTAGTAATATGTTGTTTCTTTGCATTGTTTCAGGTCTGAAAACATGTAACTTTTTGTTATTTTGACCATTTGTCATTTTCTGCAAATAAATGCTCTAAACGATAATATTTTTATTTGGAATTTGATGTTGTCAGTAGTTTAGAGATTCAAACAAAAATATTCCTTTTGCCCAAACACATACCTATAAGTAGTATAATCAGAAAAATTGATAATCTTGAGGTGGTCTCTTATTTTTTTCCAGAGCTGTATATGTACAGGTAATATAGGAAGTACACCACTGTGTTTTTAAACTCCATACAACTTCACTAGAATCATCTGCATAATGTCAGTCCTAGAATTGTCTCTACTGAACTAAAGGTAAAAAGTAGCTGTTAACTTGAAAAGGATTACTCAAACGTGTGAATGGAGCAAAACACAACTCCAGGTATGTTTTTGATGAGATAACAATATTAGAACATGGCTTAAAACTCACAAGAGTCAACTCATTACATTCCACCTTTGCCTCTAACCCTCATTATGATGTAAAGAGTGACTGTACCTCTCTCAAATGCGTCTCTAATGAGGTTGACTTCCCTCTGAGATCCAGGAACTCGGAATATTCCCTCATGATGCAGACCTAAGCAGGGAGCAGAGCCACTTTAAGTACACCACAAAAGATTTCCAACAGTCCAAAAGCTCCACAGAACTGACTCACCGTGAAGGTTTATGTAACGAATACAGCTCTCAACCACCACAGGGATCTGCTGCCCCGAACTCTGCACAGGGAGAGGATCACAGATTAGAATAAGAGCTCAGCAACAGTTCGTGAATAGCTACACAAAAGTAACGCTGACTCAAAAAGGCTTAAGGGCCATGTCTACTCAGATATTCCAGAGTGGGCGCGCAATCGCAAATGCCATTTAACAAAACAGTCTGTGGGTGAACTGTGAATGACGGTCTAAACAGAACCAGCACATGCATGAGCAGAAGAGCTGTCTATGATGTGAAAAGTAGCCACATCATAATCTGTATGGATGTAACATGCAGAGGGGGCATGTACCGAGGAGGGAAGTGGTTGATTAGCTGAGCATTGAAGGCAATTAATGAGCTAAATCAAAACAAAATTAGGGATGCATCGATCCAGTTTTTTCTGTCTCAATATCAATGTCAATATTTTGGCTTTAAGTATCTGCAGATTACAACTGATATCAACTGATATCAGGACAAAGACTGAAAATAGCTTTTATTTCCTTTAAACACAAAAAGGATAAAGTACAAAATGATCCAAATGTGTTTAGTAACTACTGAACAGTTTTGTAAAAATACAAGTTTAACAGTATGAGATATTTTGGTCCAACATTGGCCAAAAATGCTTTTATTACACCACAAGAGAGCACTGCATTTTTTTCTGAAATCAGCATCTCTACATGTATTGCAGCCATTCCATTCCAGCGTCTGTTGAATTCCAACACAAACACAAAGCTGAGCTACTTCAGTTCTTGTCACCCAAGAACAATGTGAAAGACTTGTGGAGAGCATGCCAAGACGCATGAAAGCTGTGATTAAAAATAAGGGTTATTGCACCAAATACTGATTTCTGAACTCTTCTTAAGTGTAAACATTAGTATTATGTTGTTTTAAAATTAATTTGATCTTGTTTCTTTGCATTGTTTGAGGTCTGAAAACATGTATCTTTTTTGTTATTTTGGCCATTTGTCATTTTCTCCAAATAAATGCTCTAAATCATAATACAGTGGTACCTCACCTTACGAATGACCCAACAAACGAAAATTTCAAGTTACGAAACGCCTTCACGGTAAATTTTTGTCTCTAGATACGAATGAAATTTCAAGTTACGAAACGCGAAATCTCAAAAATTCAAATAATGCGCGCTCAGCCACACATACTATACGCTTTTCTCAGACTGGATTTAAACTTTTCTCACATTTGTCTCTGTTTAAACACTCAAACTTTCATAGATTTTCAACAAAACGTATCAATATTGAAGTGTGGGGGGAAGCGGGAGGGGGGAGAAGACTGCGCGGACACATGTGCGCAGCATGACCCGGCACGGGGCTGACAGCAGGACTAGACCAAGATCTAAACCTGGACTGGACCAGGACTAAACCTGGACTGGACCAGGACTAAACCTGGACTAAACCAGGACTAAACCAGGACTAAACCAGGACTAGACCAGATGGATTAAAGCGCCGCGTGTGGGTCTATTTCCTGGTTTCTCACGAGTCACAGCTGAGGCGAGCAGCGAGGAGGCAGTCTGAGCGCATGTGAGCAAGAGCCATGCAAGAGCCGCGGCTCCTCTAACAGTATCCAATGTTTGTGGATATCCTAAATGGGCTGTCAACAGAACCAAGAGAGACAAGGGCAAGAAACAAGACAACAGAGAATCCGAACCCAGGAGGAAAGGGGTAGCGATTCCGTACCTGGCCGGCGTTTCGGAAAAACTACAGAGGATTTTCAGACAATATGAAATTCCAGTTTATTTCAAACCCACAAACACTTTAAGACAAAAACTCGTCCACCCAAAGGACAGAACACCGAGCCACAAACAAAGCAATGTGGTCTACTCCATTCAGTGTAGTGAGGACTGCAGTGAGCGCTACATTGGGGAAACAAAACAGCCACTTCACAAGAGGATGTACCAACACAGGCGGGCGTGCCAGAGTGGACCGGCATCTGCCGTACATCTTCACCTAGAAGCCACGGGCCATTCTTTTGAGGACAGTGAGGTTCAGATCTTAGCCAGGGAAAAGAACTGGTTTGAGAGGGGGGTTAAAGAGGCTATTTTTGTCAAAAAAGAGAATCCGTCATTAAACAGAAATGGGGGAGTTAGACATAACTTGTCTCCCATTTATAATGCGATTCTTAGACCAGTCAAACAGAGCCAGGGCAGAGGGGTGGAGAGGGTCGTTAGACGTTGAATAGGGGGTCGAAACTAGCCGTCAGAGTAATTTCAAAAACAAAGAGGCAGATTAGGGGGGATCGTTTTCAGAGCTTTGTCATTGTAGGACGCGCCTCCCGGCAGCTAGATATAAGCAGGGTCTAACCAGTACAATAACCAGAGCTGACGAAGCCTCTCGGATGAGCGGCGAAACGTTTTCAACCAAACAAACTTTGTCCAGTTGACAAATTGAACTTCTCCTTTGATCTTATAAAAAAAAGTTACACTATAAAAAAAAAAAAAAAAAACTTGGATCGGGGCCTTGGAACGAATCAGGCTTTTTCCATTGAAATAGCTACTCAACTTACGAATTTTTCACGTTACGAAACCACTTCTGGAACGAATTAATTTCGTAAGGTGAGGTACCACTGTATTTTAATTTGGAATTTGGGGGAAATGTTGTCAGTAGTTTATAGACTTAAACAAAAATGTTCCTTTTACCCAAACACATACCTATAAGTAGTACAAAATTATCAGAAAAACTGATAATTTTGCGGTGGTCTCTTATCTTTTTCTAGAGCTGTATAACATATATTCTATACCAGTGTATCAGTGCATCTCTAATCAAGATGAGTGAGGTGGTGATGGTGGCGCACATACGTGACTTCCTAGATTACCACCTGATGACATCATGCAGTGTGGCCAAGCCTTTATGGTATATTTTCTTGCAGTTCTTGTCACAATAATATTTCAGGCATTCCTTAGAATTAATTCTAAGGATGGAAAAACTGTTTTTTGTACTTAATTTGAACATATTATAACTAATATTGATCTTACATAAACACATCTGTGTATACCAGGCCCAAAAGCAATGATGATAAAACATATTTTGCTGCATGCAGGGACAAAGGGGGACAGCTGGGATTGATACCTGTGTCCGGGACATTCTCCTCCTCCTCCTGCACCAAGCCAAACACAGAGTGGCAGAGACAGATAAGAAGAGAGGGGAGCGTAAAAAATAAGGGTATAAAGATTCAGCAGCAAAAGGGAGGACACAAGGAGAGAGGAGAGAGCGGAGGCCAGAGCTGTAATCCCTTCAGAGAGGACACATGAAAGGAACTGAGGAAGGGAAGAAGCCGGAGTAAGCACTAAGCAAACAGAGGAGCGCCAAATACCCCAGGGCACAGACAATCTGAAAGCCCCCGGTCTATTCTACTGCTCCCCTCTGTCAGAAGTGTTCTCTGTGAGGTTTACAGCGAGGTGAAGAGCAGCAGCAGCTAGTGATGTAGTCGCTGGATCACTTTTAGGTCACTGCTTGAGTTCATTGTTGCTTAATCTCTTCATACATAAGATTAAGAATGGAGCATTGTACCAGTAGCAATGACAGTACTTAGCTCGGAGACTATGATTAGATTAGGATCAAAGTGTGCAATCATGCATATGTGTTGTAATTCTAATCACAGTAACCCATAAAATATAATTCACATATGAAAAGTGTTCTCATATTAAACAAAATTCACTCTTGTGTGCTTTTAGCCATGTTAGAATGTTATCTTATCAAAAACATACCTAGAGTTGTGTTTTGTTTCATTCACACATTTGAATAACCCTTTATTACTAGTCTGTCTACATCTCCAAAGCTCAAAATGCTCTGTTCCACATTGTGAGTCATGTAGTGGTAAGTTTTCAAGTTAACAGCTGCCCTTTACATTTAGGTCAGTAAAGATTGCCAATTCAAGGGCTGAAAATATCCAAATGATTCCAGTGAAGGTGTGTGGTGTTTAAAAAGAAAACGGAATACTTCCTGTATTACCACATGACATTACAAGGTGCAACAGAGTGTTTTCTCTTTGAGAGAAGAACTCATAAATACAGCTCTGTAAAAAAATTGTTTGAGGTCTGAAAACATCTATCTTATTTTGACCATTTGTCATTTTCTGCAAATAAATGCTCTAAACGATAATATTTTTATTTGGAATTTGGAGGGAATGTTGTCAATAGTTTATAGACTCAAAGAAAAAATGTTCCTTTTGCCCAAACACATACCTATAAGTAGTAAAATAGTCAAATCAGAAAAACTGATAATTTTGCAGTGGTCTCTTATTTCTTTCCAGAGCTGAATATAAGGTTTGTGTGAATAAAACAAAACACAACTCCAGCTATGTTTGTGTAATATAGGACCTTTACATGCCAGTGTGAATGACGATAAATGTATTTTGAACAATATAAGAGATCCAATGATTGCATTTCCACTTTCCATTTCCATTTCTTTCTTCTCACAAGTATTAGATCAGAAGGATAATTTGACAGTGTAGTGTAGATTCCTTGTTTTGAGTGGTCCTGACTACATCATTAGCATAAGCAGATGTACTGAAGGAGCCCCTGTTAATCTGGTGTTACCTGTATATAGGAGAGCATGTCTGTGTTGAAGAGTGAGTGGCAGAACTGAGAGACGGGCCTGGACTTCCGCACACGCACAGACCGAGCACACTGACTTCTGGGAAATATAGTACATACATATGGGTGAGGCTCTTCAGATGTGAATCATTGCCGATCTCTGGTACATATATGGGACCCTCCTCTGCTCTCCTCTCTCCCCGTGTCGCATCAATTCTAATACAAAAGTCATTACCTGGAGGGGTCGCTGTTCACGGCTTCAGCTATGAAAAATAAAACAGAACAGAAAGTAAATACACAAGTAGAAGTAGAATTTTCTGATCTAATATAATGTTGCTTCCTTATCGCAAACATACCTGGAGTTGTGTTTTGTTTCATTCACACATGTTTGAGTGATGCTTTATTATGAGTCTGTTTACATGTCCAAAGCTCAAAATGCTCTGTTCCACCTTGTGATGTCATGTAGTGTTCTACATTTGACTTTTTATACATATTTAACACATAAACCCTGCACATTTAGCAGTTCTTCTCAGGAAGTTCCCCACTGCATTTTTACACTCCATACACCTTCACTAGAATCATTTAAGTGTTAATTTGACTACCACTTCATGACATCACAAGGTGGAACAGAACATTTTGAGCTTTGGAGATGTAGACAAGTAAAAATAAAGGATTACTCAAACATGCGTGAAAAACAAAAAAAACAAAAAAAAACTCCAGGTATGTTTTTTAATAAGGATAAAAACATTCTAAAATGTCTTAAAGCTCACAAGAATCTATTTTGTGTAATATAAGACCTTTAATATCTCAATGTACAAAAGTGTGATTGAATGTGTTTCAAAATGTGCTGCTGAGATCTGGATTAGCTGGCAGGAAGATGTTTTTCAACATATGCCCGCGTATGCTGCCAGACGATAGCTAAAAGGGAGTAAGCAATAGCAACAAATGCCGTATATTTTATCATATCATATGAAGGCACTGGTTGTTTCCCTAAATGTGGTAGAAAATGTTTTAAAGGTACTGGTGGAAGGTAACAAAGTGCACGTAGTAAAGTACTGTACTTAAAGGTGCACTGTGTAACTTCTCTAGTGGAGGGTCAGTCAAATATTTTTCTCCATGCAGATGTTATTGTTTTAACAGGAATGTTTCGCAGTATGGTATTAAACCTTTCTATCTTCATGGAGACCAAACCAGACCAAGTTACAGGTCAGATCTGTGGAGAGGTGACCCAGCAGTCAGAATGTATGTTTTTCTAGAGATTTTTGAGCTATAAAACCACCTGTAACTGAATAAATGTAAAGTAGCACTGTTTAATGTCATAGTATGGAATATTCCAGGCAGAGCAATGACATATCCATAGAAACAAGTAGAAGATAGACCTCAAACTAAAACGTTACACAGTGCACCTTTAAGTTAGTTTTACAGTGGATACTTTTTACTTTTACTTGCATTTGACTACTGCACTACATTTTTGAACAGGACTGAAAAATAAAAGTATTTCTCATATAATTTTAAGGGTTATTTTTTTTTACCATGTTCATGGTAAGACCCTGCTTTCAGAAAAACAAAAAATATACACAAAATGAATGAGAAATGTATTCATTTTGCAACTGTTATATGATGTGAATATTATTTTTATATGAATATAACTAAATGGGTACTTTAATACTTTTTCATAAGTAAATTTTTTCATGTGATACATTTACTTACTTACTTACATAGCATGATTAGTTTCATACTTCACTTTCTGTATTAATGTGACTTCATAATCTAAAATAATCCTAAATAAACTACACACAGGTGGTGAATTCTGGTCATTTAAGGTCCTATATTCCACAAAATGGATTCTTTTAGTTCATAAAGATCAACAATTCCAGAGCAGAAATCATTCAGATCATTCTAGTGAAGGTGTATGGAGTTTAAAACTACAGTGGAACACTTCCTGTATTACCACATGGCATCACAAGGTGGAACAAAATTTGAGAGAAGAACTGGGCCTTAAATATGTAAGGTTTGTGTGTTAAACATGTTTGTTTGTATGTTTGTGATGAGGATACGACATTATAACGTATAACGTAGATCATAAAATAGCATAATATGGACCCTTTAAAGGGACAGTGTGTAAGATTTTTACCCGTTAATTATTGAAAGTGAAGATACCCATTCAAAAATACATTGTTTTCCAAGCCTTTTCACTTCCATCATGAAATCAAAGTATTCTTTTGGACTTAGATATAGTCACATAAAAGGGGGATCTTCCTCATGCAGAGGCAGCCATTTTGAATACGAGAGCCGCAGAAGGACATTTGGGCTCCGCCTTCGGCAAGGCTCGTGGTTTTGGGTAAACAACACAAGCATGCTGCCGGATCAGACGTCGTAATGGATCTAACACATGTTTTGGACTAAATTGTTTTACTGGATTTTATTCGCTGGATCCTTACGGACAAATTGAGACCAAGTTTATGGTGAAATACAGAATTTGACCTGTTCAGAGCATTCAAAGGTAAGCTAAGTTAACAAACCTCGTTTTGTGCTTTTCCGTATAAAAGCCCCATGTGCTTGGGGAGTGATTATTGTGCAGGGAAATGAATTGCATAGTCAAAAAGAGGAGACTGTAAGGTTTCATTTGATGTGTAGATTGTCATGAATCATGATCGGGAATGTGTGTTTTCATGCGAAAAGAAAAAAAAAAAAGTGAACGGGGGACCGCGTTTTATGTATACAGTGGCGCGCGGTTCGTGCGCGGGTACGCGAGCTGTCGGCGCTACGGCGCGCCCGGGTGACCCTCGAGGTCTGCCGTAGCTAAAACAGGAAGTGCAATAGCGATTATCCACCTATGCACCACGAATCCTACACACTGGGGCTTTAAGGATATTTAAATTGCGTTACTAAATTATTCCAAATACTACTTGATACAACGCACCTTTCTGTATGGCATCTTGTAGAAGGTCATGTTTGGCTTGAAGTTTGGAGGACAGAGAGCTGCTGGTGAGGAACTCCTTCACTTTCTAAAGATAAAAAAAAATGACAGATGCAATCATATACTTACATACATTTGCATGAAATTCAGGGAATGTTTGTACTGTAAAATAGAAGGTCTCTGTCTCCTGCTGATTGGCTCTACGTTTGGCGAGAGCAAGTTTGGGGGCAGTGCTTCCCCCAGGCGGCTCGTGTGATTGGCTGCTTGGCACATCAGGGGCGGGATTACTGTCACTGTCACCCATACTGTCGAGTAAAGCAGTAAGTGTGGCCTTGAGGGTTTTACTGATCTGAGGAAAAAAAATAAAACAAAAAACAGGCCCAGTTTAAAATGATAAAAGCTCAATTCTGTTAGATAACGTCAACACTGAGTCAGAGAGAGTGCCACACTGACACTTTCAGATTCATAATCACATGACGCTGACCTCTTCTGTTTCCAGGGTAACGGCTGCGAGGCGAGACTGGAGCTGCTGGAAGCGGGTCTCAAGCTCGTACCTGACCTGGCTCTCCGCACTGACCTCGCACACCTGAAACAAAAACAATACAATCATTTATGAAGATTTGGCCATTTATAAGTCAAAGGGCCCATACCCAAACCCTGCGTCTTTAGACTGAGTTCAATTCTCAAACAAAAACAATCTGTTCCCCCTTGTGATGTCATGTGGTAATACAGGAAGCGCTCCACTGTGTTTTTTTTAAATCCATACAACTTCACTTGAACCATTTGAACCACTTGAACCGGTTCCAGAAAGTGGGAGGTGCTGACCATTAGCTGACCTGAGTGTAAGAAGGGGGGCACCTCCTTTAAACGCTGGCTGCTGGAGATTGTAGCTCTATTCTCACCTCTCCACCATGCAGCCACAACTTTACACCTTGTTTTTAATAAATATCTATTTCTTGTACCCTTTTTAAGCATGTTTGCCTATCTCTTCTGAACTAAAAGTAAAAAATAGCTGTTAACTTAGAAACTACCGCTACGTGACATCACAAGGTGGAACAGATTTTAAGCTTTGGAAATTTAGACAGACAAATAATAAAGGGTTACTCAAATGTGTGAATGAAACAAAACACAATTCCAGGTTTGTTTTTGATGAGGCAACAGCATTATAACATGGCTTAAAGCTCACAACAGTCAATTTTGTGTAATAGAAGATATTTATGTATTAAAATATTGTCACCTGGTCCCCTTCATGCGGGTGATAGTTGAATCTAAAAGGCAGGCAGAAGGCAGTGTCGTGCTGCTGTAGAAGAGCGTCTCTGTCTCCGCTCTGATCCAGGGAGGTCACAGCCGTCTCCAGCTGCTTCAGACCAGACTCCTCCGTCTTAAGAATGCGCCACCTATTGGTCAGGTAGCACTTCATCACCCTCTCCACAGACTGGTGGAAACCCAGGTCACAGCACTGATGCAGGAAATAACAAAACAAATCATTTGTTTTTATTCATCTTTCCTTATGTTTTTTCTCTTATTTTGTATATTTTAAAATTATTTTTATTCCTGCTCAGGCAATACCATTCTCTTATTCACAAATAGCAGGTTTTGCAACAGAACTGCAGCGAGTAAAAGCTGATTTCCTAAACTAAATTTAAGGATAAAAGTTTGATACAGGACCTTTAAAGCCAAATTATTATTATCCATATTTGAAATGCACTTTTATATAGCGCTTTTCTAAGCTTTCTTTGCCCAAGAACATGATGGAGCTGGAATCACACCGCCAACCTGTGGGTCAATTGATCTGACCGTTCAACCAATAATGTTTTATGTCGAGACTGGGATTTGAACCTCCAACCTGAGCTACTGGTATGGTATGATATAATTTTAATTTATTTGTATAGGTACAGTGCACAACAATACATTAACCAAGACAAAAGTCAGAGGAAAGATGCTGGTGACAGTTTATAACATGAGTGCTAATATTTCTGTAGTCACTGAGCAGTTTGGTGGAAATACTGAGACAGATTCAATGTATATATAGATAATTCAAATGTTCAAAAGTCCGTGCACAGCTTCCCGGTGCTGGTAACAGCAGGAACTCTGAATAATTCCAGAAAAGAAGAAGTTTACCGCACACTTGTAATCGGAAAGTCAAACAAGTGTGCGGTAAACTTCTTTTTTTCTGGTATATATAGATAAATTGACCACAAATAAATTAAACCAGATATTGCTTAGGGTCACATTGTTCATATACTATTCTAAAAATGACATATGCCAAACCCATAAGCACTGGCACTCTTAGCCTCTTCCACTCTTTATCAAGGCCCAAGCACACACTGTTCATTCAAATCACACTCATCCCTAATGTGACCTGTGGTTGGTAGAGCTATTGGTATCCTAGCTCAATTTTATTTGGAATAGCAGAATACAAATTGTGAGTTTAGCACTGTGCTCCTTACATCAATGAGTGTGCTGACATCCTGCAGGTAGTACTTATTCATGGCTGCGTTGGCTGCTGCCAGGTTCAGCAGGTAGTCATTCCGAGCTTTAGTGCACTTGAGCTGGGTCTCCTGCACTCGCCCATGTCTCTGTTAAGTACACACAAAAACATTATGTAAGAGTAGCATTAATTATGATAAGAGTCTAGCCCCAAATGTTAACGTATTATTCAAAATATACACTACCAGTTAAAAGTTTGGACTCAGTGTACAGTATATATGTTTTTTACATTTTATATACATGCAGAAAACATCAAATATATGAAGTGAGATGAATAGGATTATGTAGCCATGGAAAAAAGTTAAAAATGTAGAAAATAGTGAGAAAAAAGAAACAAGAAATTGAGTGAGACGGTGAGTTAAAATTTTTGACTGCTAGTGTACATACTCTATGCAGCTGTACAATTTATAATAGATATAATATCATCATCAATATAGAATTAGATTATCTTGACTATGCAGCTCTGTTAATCTCTCACACCACATTTTCTTATTCTCTTACTGTATACAAGTATTGTATATGATATCTTTTGTTTACGCGCCAGGGGGGAGGACTGGCGAGTCTCAACGGCCCAGCTTGGTGACATGAAGTTGGGGACTTTGCAGTACCAGGTTTCGGACCAAATGTCCGTTCACCTTTCTAAAGTGTGTTTGATTATGCACATCTTCCCTTTGGCTAATTAAACTCTCCCAGAAAATCTGCAATAAACAGGACTGCTGTATTTTGACTATGTTCTGCTGCACTGGACATAATTATCAATTGGCTAGAACACAATAACACGTATTTATAAAACACTCATTCTTGTACTCTTGCCCCCCCACTGTAATGTTTTCCAAACAAAAAGACACCTTATGTAAACTATTCC
The DNA here is from genome assembly GCA_036785185.1 of Paratrypauchen microcephalus. Taxonomy (NCBI): domain Eukaryota; kingdom Metazoa; phylum Chordata; class Actinopteri; order Gobiiformes; family Gobiidae; genus Paratrypauchen; species Paratrypauchen microcephalus. The sequence goes on along the minus strand of JAVJIX010000037.1, from coordinate 2,080,994 downwards.
ACTGTATTATGTTGTATGTGTATGTCTATTGTTACTGATTGTATTGCTTTTTTTTCTCTACTCTGTTATCTCCAAGATGGCTGCGCACTTGGCGCAGCGGCCCCTTTCTGTGCCGATACTTTTCTTTCTCTGCTTGGCTAAAGAGAAACGCAATTTCGATTCACTGCATGTCGAGCATATATGGCAGAAGTGACAATAAAGCTGACTTTGACTCTCTCTCTGACTCTCTGACTTATATACAAATCTGTATATTGGCCCCATGCTACATTTATGCTTTTTCTTTTTTAACATTGATTTGATTTTTTATTACTGTTTTATTTCTGCTTTGTTATTGTTTTAAAAGTGCACTGTGTAACGTTTCTGCCACCTGTTTTCTCAATAGAGATATTATTGCTTTGCCTAGAATGTTGCACAGTAAGATTTTAAACATGTATCTCCATGGCAACAAACAGATGGCGCATGTTATTGACCAGATCTGTGGAGGGGCTAGAGCGTGCAGTGAGGATTGTTTTTAAAGGTATTATTTAGCAATATAATCACCAGCAACTGAGAAAAAATTAATGACATACAGGGGAACATCCCAAACAAAGAAATAACATCTTCACGGAGACAACCAGGTGGTGGCAGATGCTCTACTAGAAAAGTTACACAATGCACTTTTAACATTTTATATTCACCGACTGTCAAAGTGTGTTATCAAAGTAATAAGTAGTAGAAGTAGTATTAAAGCATTTTTTAGAGAAAGTCCTATTTTTTGCTTTTCATATGACCTTATTATACGGTTATATTAAACAGGCCAGACATAGCAGGGCCTATTTTTATTAATTTTCACCATGTATAACTAACAGCAGGTGCTTTTGTAATAGTCTTTTCCAGGTGTGCACAGACACAGGAAGTGGTTGAGTGCAGAGAGTTGAAGGTTTCCTCTGCCGCATTCGGAGCTATTATCTCTGTCACCTTCTCCATTAATCTCTCCATCTTCTTGACAGAGCTCCGCCTCGTGCTTCCTGATTGGCCGATACCGAGCTCAGCTGACTTGCCGGTCTGTCTCTCCTCCAATCGCTCGGCCTCCTTGAGTTTCCCCTCAGCGATGAGACAGTCCGTGTGGTACTGATTGTATGTCTTTAAGGCCTGCAGAAAAGCACAAAGTGGGTCTCAGTGATTTAATGAATTATTTAACGCTGTTTTCATGAAGAGTTCAAATGACTCACAGTCTGAAGCTCAGTGGTGACCTTTAGCAGCTCATCCTGCATCTGGGTCCCCACTTCTTTACTCTGGAATACACAAAGGCAGAGGGCGGTAGAGATGGATAATATCTCATAGTGTAAAATATAGAGGTCCTGTATTACACAAAATGGATTGTTGTGAGCTTTCAGAAATGTTAGACTCTTGTTACCACATCAAAAACATACCTGGAGTTGTGTTTTATTTCATTCAGGCATGTTTGAGTAATCCTTTATTTAATTTGTGTACATCTCCAAAGCTCAAAATGCTCTGTTCCACTTTGTGAAGTCATGTAGTTTTCAAGTTAACAGCTCCTTTTAACTTTAGTTCACTAGAAAACGGCAATTCCAGGGCTAAAATTAATCCAAATGATTACGGTAAAGGTGTATGGAGTTTAAAAACGCAGTGTAGCACTTCCTGTATAACCACATGGCATCACAAGGTGGAACAGAGTGTTTTTAGTTGAAGAGAAGTGTGAATGAAACAAAACACAACTCCAGGTGTGTCATTGATGAGGAAGCAACATTATTATAACATAGATCATAAGATTGTGTAATATGGGTCCTTTAAAGCAGAAATACCAGAACCACGTCCTCATCACAAACATGTTTAACACACAAATAGTGAATATTTACGAATACACTGGTGGCGTGGAGGTGAGGCCGACTATATCTAGTCGGTAACGCTCAACCTCCCACACGAGCTCAGGCTTCTTCCCCCCCAGCAAGGTGACATTCCATGTCCCCAGAGCTAGCCTCCATGTCCGGAGATCCGGCCGTCGAGGCCCCCGCCTTCGACTGCCGCCCAGATCTCTCTGCACCCAGAGGAGCTCAGAGTAGAGCCGCTGCTTCTCCACGTCGAGAGGAGTCAGCTGAGGTGGCTTGGGCATCTGTTTCGGATGCCTCCTGGACGCCTCCCTCGGGAGGTGTTCCGGGCATGTCCCACCAGGAGGAGGCCCCGGGGAAGACCCAGGACGCGCTGGAGGAACTATGTGTCTCGGCTGGCCTGGGAACGCCTTGGGGTCCCCCCGGAGGAGCTGGAGGAAGTGTCCGGGGTGAAGGAGGTCTGGGCGTCCCTGCTTAGACTGTTGCCCCCGTGACCCGGCCCCAGATAAGCGGAAGAAAAGGCATCCATCCCTTTTCTTCCGCTGGATGGATGGATGGCATTAAAAGGAGGACATATGAACTTGTGGGTTTGATTTGAGCATATTTGAATTTATTCTGAGGTATTACAAAGATTTGGTTCAGTCAAACAGGTGAAATCAAACTACTTCTACAAGTGCATACATTTTTGGGAGTACTTTGTATTTAATTGCAGACATAATATCACAGTAAATGATAATTTTTGTAATCATACAGAACTAATATGACATAAAAACAAGAAAAAAAATGCATCTCTAGAAAAGGCACGATAAATATTGTGTCTGAAAATAATGTTCATCATAGACTGTAAATGGACATAGCTAACCCAGAAGTGTGCATGGGGGCACTTCCGGCTCTATGGACTCTGGCTCCTATTGACTTTACAATGAAAAATTGTAACTGCTGCTGTGAGCCTCATCATTTTTGTCTTATGTTCGCATTACCTCGCTCTGCATGATCCTGCTGCTTTTTATTTTGCTATTTTGTCCGTAAATAAATTCCTTTTCCTAATATGGAAGTCAGCTCCAAATTCACTCCTATAACTGCTAGCATTGTGAGCTTCATTTGACTGGAGCTGAAGGTTATGGGTGATGTCACACTCCCTTTAGTCGACTTCTTTATACAGTCTATGGTCTATATCCTAATTATCGTAGCAGGTCTACCTTGAAATGTAATGGAGTTAGACTTTTATGATCCACAAGGGAAATTATTTGGACATAGTAGCTCACACATCACAATATACTACATAATATAATACATAATATACAATATAATAACAATGAGCAAAAAATATAAAGGGTAATTTCTAAATAAGTAGCAAATATAGCAGAAATCGCAAAAAATGGTAAAAAATAGCAAAAATAGCACACATAGCGAAAACAGTAGAGTTGAGTGTTTACCCTCTTGTGCAGGCGGTGTGTGTCCTCAGTGCTGTGGGTGAGTCTCTGGGTCAGAGTGTTACAGCAGGTGTCCCCCAGGGAGGCGTGCTCCCTGCTCATCAGACGAGTCTGTGTGAGGAGGACGGTCCACACCTGACACACGGACTGGCCCCACTGCTCCTTCCTGCACAAACAGTTAGGCACAAACCAGTTCATGTGGTGATACTGCTCAATAGCGTAACAGCTAGAAAATAAATATTAACTGCAATATGAATGTTACAGGCTTTTGGATTATCTACCTTAAAGCTGCATTGCACAACTTTTCTGGTGCTTGTCGCCTGCTTGTCTCCAAGGAGAAGTTATTGCTTTGCCCGGAATGTTCCATGGTATAATATTAAACATACGTATCTATCTACCATTTATTAATTATGGGCATTTCTATTGCTCAAAAATACAACATTTCTCTCTGTGAATAGGGTTGCTTCTCCACAGATTTGACCTATAATGTAGCCTATAGATGTCTCCCTTGAGAGGATAGGTTTAATCTCTACCGTGGAACATTCTAGACAAAGCAAACATCTCCATGAAGACAAGCAGGTGACAGACCCTCCATTAGAAAATTTGTGCAATGCATCTTTAAATAGTATTCTCACTACACATGCCTTAACTATTATTGTGTGATGAAACCCTAGCAGACATGTTATCATTGAAAAAAATTCAAATAAAAGTTCAGGTTTCCATCATACATTGTATATATGGACACAGCTACCCCTCCTAGCTGTTGCTTTCTAAATAGGAAGTGACCATAGGTTCTCTTCCAGCTCCAATGAGTCCGGCTCCAATTCACTTTGTATTTTACTGCAACTGCACCTGTCAGGCTCCTCATTTTGGTCTTAAAATGTTCATATTAACCAGCTGTACGTGATACTGTTTTTTTCCCCGTTGTTTTGTCTATAAATCAATTCCGATTCTTAATTTGGAACTTGGCTGCAAATTTGCTCCTAAAACTGCCAGCCCCGTGAGATCCATTTGATGGATGACATCGTACTCCCTTCCATCCATAAGTTTTTTTTTCACCAGTAGATGTCAAGATGTGACCTGCTCACCTCACCTGGCCTCGGTTCAGCGTCACCTGTGCTTTCTGATTTTCTTCTGTCAAGTCAAAGCTGGCACACTATCAGACTGCAGCAATGTAAAAAGCATTTATGTGAGAATGCAGCATGGCCGGGTTTACAATCTAATTACGAAGGATAGCTTTTAAAACCCAACAAGGCCCACTATAAAAACTTAACTGCTCATCATCTACCAAAGTGAAGTGGTTTTAAATGACCAATATTGCACTATTTTCTGGAATTTAATTTAATTTAAATTTTTATTGTAATGTTTCCTCATCACAAACATACCTGGAGTTGTGTTTTGTTTCATTCACACATGTTTAATGCACAAACCCTGCATGTTTAGACTGCGTTATTCTCTCAAATAGAAAACACTCTGTTCCACCATGTGCTAATACAGGAAGTGCTCCACTGTGTTTTTAAATGTCATACACCTTCAGTAGAATCATTTGTACGATTTCAGTCCTGGTAATGCCAATCTCTATTGAACTACATTGAAAAGGTAGCTGAAAACTATCACTTCATGACATCACAAGGTGGAACAGAGCATTTTGAGCTTTGGAGATGTAGACGGGCTAAGGGTTACTCAAACATGTGTGAATTGAAAAAAAAACCCACCTCTGGCCACATTCTAACGTGGCCTAAAGCCCACAAGAGTCAATTGTGTGTAATATAGGACCTTTAAGCCCAACTTTGTACACCTTTAAAGTTGGCTGACAAAACTGTACCATCACACACTCAAACTCTTCATTCATCAGCTAAATACCTGTAAGGAGTTCGCCCATTAACAAACCAGAACTCCAGATCAGAGAGTCAAAAATCACATAAGGTGACAGATGTGGCGTAGATGGCTGGTACTCACTTCTTGGTCTTGTGGGTGAACCTCTCGGTGAGTTTGTCCAGAGCACGGGCATATTCCGACTCGATGTCTCCACGGCGACGGAGGAACTCTGAGAGGTCCGAGAGCTGCTGCTGTTTCACGTCCACCTGCGAGTCCAAGATCTTCATCTGCTCTCCCAACTGGGCCCGCAAGTCTGATGCGTGGAAAAAAAATAAAAATAATAATAATACTGATGGTATATTTTTGTCATTATCCAGTATACATACAGCTCTGGAACAAAATAAGAGACCACTGCAAAATGATCAGTTTTTCTGATTTTACTACCATACTATAGGCATGTGTTTGGGCAAAAGGAACATTTTTGTTTAAGTCTATAAACTACTGACAACATTTCCTCCAAATTCCAAATAAAAATATTATCATTTAGAGCATTATTTGCAGAAAATGACAAATGGTAAAAATAACAAAAAAGATAGATGTTTTCAGACCTGTAACAATGCAAAGAAACAAGATCAAATTCATTTTAAAACAACATAATACTAATGTTTACACTTAAGAAAAGTTCAGAAATCAATATTTGGTGCAATAACCCTTATTTTTAATCACAGCTTTCATGGGTCTTGGCATGCTATCCACAAGTCTTTCACATTGTTCTTGGGTGACTTTATTCCACTCCTGGTGCAAGAACTGAAGTAGCTCAGCTTTGTGTTTGTGTTGGAATTCAACAGACGCTGGAATGGAATGGCTGTAGTACATGTAGAGATGCTGATTTCAGAAAAATATGCAGTGGTCTTTTTTCCGGAGCTGTATATTATAATTGTCTTTTAGCAGAATGTCTTCTCTTTTCTGATTTGCTTGTTTATGTTTAAGTAGATGCATCCACATCCATTGGTCTATTGATTTAAAACTTTTCAACTTTAATAGAGCTGGACCATATCGACTAAAAGGTGCAGGATGTAGCTTATATACCTATAATACCTATATAGAAAAACAAATATTTTTTCTTGTGAGCGAGGTCATCTCTCCTCAGATCTGACACGTGAACGAACTTGCCGAGAGTCACCTGCTTGTTTCCATGGCGATCGATAAGTTTAATATCAGACTGTCATCTGTAATGATCGTCTATTATTTGTCCATGTCTTTGTTTTTAATGTCTCATGCCTTTTCCAATGTGTTTTAACTGCAAATGGCAAATAAATTAACCTAACCTACTGTGTAACCTTCCTAGCACAGCAATAACATTTTCATGGACACAAACAGATGGCAGACCCTACCCTCTGCCCCAGACAGTAGGGCATTAAACGTATTGTCCAATGACATGTTCAAAAATATCTTATAAACATGAATTCTTTTCATGTGTAGGCTTGCTTCTCCATAGATCTAACCGTTAACCTGTCTCCATTGTGATTGCCAAATTTATTTCCATACTATGGAATAATCAAGGCAAAAAAGTAATATTTTCCAGCAGGAGGCAAGCAGAGAAGTTACACAATACACCTTTAATATAAAAGGAAAATAAAAAGCTAGCATTTAGAACAGCCACAACTATGATAGAACTATGGCCTCAAACACTGAATAACAGTTTCTAGGTAGAGTGTTCTTTTCTATGGCTGTGTATAAACTGTCCTGAACTAAACTCTCAAATTGTTAAAACTCTTGTAGGGAAAAAAGAAGCAAGCCATGCCCATATGTTCCTCACAGTCCCATGCACAAGCTCACATTAGTACAGTGGAGCAGACAACATGAGGCTAGTCCATAAGTAGTGTACTGCAGAGGATTATAGATATAGGTCTATGGGACTATTTATATCCAGATTCCTGACATAACCTTTGTGTACACATGAAAACATCTGTGCCAAAGGGTGTGAGAGGCTAGTGCTGGCAAAAACACAGTAAAGACTGCATTTGAGATAATATTTGAAAGTATTTAATGTACTCTTTTTAAGCTGCTGATAAATTGGACCTGAGGAGAGTGTTTCGCTTCTGTGTGATTTTTGAAATGAAAAATACATACCCACTGGCACTTCCTGTTTACAGTGGTTTTCATTCCATTTTAGCTTTTATGCTACTTAGATTGTATCTTTTTCAAGCAATGTAATTCAAAGTGCATTTCATAATTTTATCATCACTGTTACACCCATTAATGTGCTTCAGTGCCTCCATTTCTCAAACCATTTATAAGGGTATTTTTAAGCTATAAAACCACCTGTAATTGAATACATGGAAGGCAAATCTATTTAATGTCATATTATGGAACATTTGAGGCAGTCCAATGATATACAGCTCTGTAAAAAAAGACCACTGCATTTTTTTCCTGAAATCAACATCTCTATATGTATTACAGCTATTCCATTCCAGCGTCTGTTGAATTCCAACACAAACACAAAGCTGAGCTACTTCAGTTCTTGCACCAGAAATGGAATAAAGTCACCCAAGAACAATGTGAAACACTTGTGGAGAGCATGTCAACACGCATGAAAGCTGTGATTAAAAATAAGGGTTATTGCACCAAATATTGATTTCTGAACTCTTCTTAACACATACCTATAAGTAGTAAAATTAGAAAAACTGATAATTTTGCAGTGGTCTCTTTTTTTTTTCCAGAGCTGTATCCATAGAAACAAGCTGGTGACAGACCCCCAGCTGAAAAGTTGCATTGTGCACCTTTAAAGTCTAACCATTTTGGAGTTTTTGACTGATTTTGTTCTTTGTGTCTACGTCTCTTTTCCTCTTTTGTGTGAGTTGGTGCTTACACAGCCCGGGGGTGAGTCGATGTGAGGAGACAGCATCACTACTACAGCTATAAATACACCCTTGTAGTACAGTACACAGAGCCAGACATGGAGAGGAGCACATGACCCGCATGCTGTAGTCAGGGCCAAATGTTATACGCACGCTTAATTATTACACTTGGAACTCATAATTTATCTGAACAAGGGATGAAAACATGCAAAGTATCACCGAGGAAGATCTGTAAAGCGAGCAACAATCACCAAGCACATTGAGTTTGCAGTTTTGTATCTGTCTCCCACTGAAGAGAGATCTCATTTTGAAAAGCCAAGTTTATAAGTGCTCAACCTGCTTAAAATCCTTTCATAAATAGATCTACTAGGGATGCACCGATACAAAATTGATACTGGACATCAGCTTATAAATATTGCTATTTATCCAGGTTGGACATATACATTTATGTAATAATAATTTACTGGTCATAGTTGGCCCACAAGTCTCAGTGAACTTTGAAATGTTATATACACAAAGCAGCTCTGTGAATACTTGAGAAAAAATAACTGCTTCATAACATACTTGGATCAATTCTGTCTTATTAAGTTTTAATTTAAAGGAAATTAACGCTGTTTTCAGTCTCTATCGGCAGCAGTATAGTATTGTAATCGGTATTAGAACTGCATCTCTAAGCCCTACAGCTACTTATATTATAACTGCAGTATATCTGGAAAGAAGGGTATTATGATAAGTATTATATTTCTGATCAAATCTTGGTACTGTATAAGGAACAATCTGCTCACATCAAAGAAGGAAATTTTCACCAGCTTCACTTTTAGCAAATGTTTAATGACCACAGAAACACTTTGAATAACTGTGGCAGAGCGATGAAGGGAATGAAGCAAATCACTGCATGTTTAAAATTAGTTCAGATTGAGTTAAAGACCAAAATATTAGCAGTAGCACAGTGCACACAGGATCATGTTGGATGCAGGAGGAGGCACTGTGGGTATATCATTTTGCTCAAAAAATGTGGTTTTAAAGCATATGATGAGTTAAGTGTTTTGATTTGTTTATCTTTAAAGCTTATTAAATTTTTACTGGTTTTGTATAATCAAATTTTTAGCAATTTACCTTTTGTTGTCTTCATTTTATGTTCTCTGTGTAGCACTTTGGAAACTGCTTTGTTCGTAAAATGTGCTACATAAATAAGATCTGGATATGGGTAACCAATTTGCAAACCAAAGGAGAAAGTAGTAAATGTTGTCTAACTAGCAGTTCCTAGCAATGGAGTCAACGGGGTGAGGATAAAGGGGTCTGTTTTATTGGGCCCTAGGATCTTAGGGACCCAGAATTTGACCCTGTTCATGTTAAATTATATTAGAGGGGGATCCATGTGAGGATATTTGCCCCAGGCCCTCAAATTTCTGCTGACGGGCCTGGTTCCTCATACTCATAGACCATTTGGCACATCACTAGTATTCATATGCATTCTTTGGCCACTAACATAGCTTTAGTTTTGTTTTTTTTTCCAGACATGTAAACCAAAGTGAAGCAGAGTGGACACCAAAGGACAGCCAACTGGATCTCCTCCCAAAGATATAGATTGATGGATGAAAGATAGATACTTAATTTATCGCAAAGGAAATTCATCTGATTGATTTGCAATTTGATGATTGCAAATTTTGTGGAGTGGTCCCAGGCAAACCATCTGCTCCTGAACGTGGACCAAGAAACTGGTGATTGACTTCAGGAGAAAGAGGACACCAGTGGAGCCCATTACCATCCAGGGTCATGACATGGAAATAGTGGACTGCTACAAGTACCTTGGCGTGCATGTAAACAACAGGCTGGACTGGAGGGACAACTGTAATGCTGTCCACAAGAAGAGCATGAGCAGACTCTACTTCCTGAGGAAGCTCAGGTCTTTCAATGTGTGAAAGACCTGAGCTTTCACACATTGAAAGCCCCCCCGTTAATTTAAGTTTTCTACTTTATTTTATTCTATTTTATTCCGCTCCAAGTACCAAAGCAATTTCATAATGTTGTGAACATGTTCAAACATATGGCAATAAAACCTTTCTGATTCTGATCTATAATGTTTTAGAAAAATTAGATGCCTAGATTATTGTCACAAACTTCTTCTTTTGTGATACAATTTACGGGAGAAAAAAACATTTTACTAATTCATAAGAGAAAAGTTGGGTAGTTGGGTAGTTCTCTCTTGTAATACTGTACACAAATAATATTTTATCCAAATATTGGCAAAGAATAAGAGAAATGTGCAGATATTTGCATGCATATGAACAGAAACACACTATGGATCTATGGCTGGGTGAGTGTGGAAACTGAACCCATGCCTGAATGCTCTGGTGTGATCTGAGCAGTCATGCATCTCACAAATATAGATGTAGTGTGGGAAGGAACTGAATACATGTACCGGCAGTGTGTAATCTGAATATTCATTTTGAACTGAACTATATTCCAGTACAGTTACTTTTTTCATTTGGTGGTAATCATTCAGTTACTTTTCTAAAAACTAAGGGACACACTGCATTTCTTGATCTCACAATTTAGGCTTCAAACTGCACAGAATTAGTAGAAAAATAGAAACAGCGCCCTTATGGTGTTTATATGTTTAATTTGAACTTCTCCAACTAGTGAGCTTTATAAACAGTGAAAAACATAAATCTGTTTACAATCCTATGTTGCATTTTTACACAATAATTTAAAGGTCCTACATTATATAAAATTGACACTTAAGCTTTAAGCCATGTTATAATGTTGTTACCTCTTCAAAAACAAACCTGGTATTGTGTTTTGTTTCAAGTCGCACCTGTTTTATTAGTCTGTCTACATCTCCAAAGCTAAAAATGCTCTGTTCCACCTTATGACGTCAGTAAGTTTTTAAGTTAACAGCTACGTTTTACCTTTAGTTTAGTAGAGATTGGCATTTCCAGGGCTGAAATTATCTGAGTAATTATAGTGAGTGTGTATGGAGTTTTAAAACGGATTGGACAACTCCTTGTATTACCACATGACATCACAAGGTGGAACAGCGTGTTTTCTGTTTGAGAGAAGAACTCAAGCCTAAATATGCACAGTTTGTGTGTTAAAAATGTGTAAATGAAACAAAAAGCAACTTCAGGTATGTTTGTGATGAGGAAGCAACATTATAACATACTGTACATCACAAAATAGCGAAATATGGCCCCTTTAATACAGATAATACAGGTAATATTCAGTATTTTGTAACTAAATATATTTTCAGAGTATTCTTCCCATCACTGTGTACACACAACACAAATAAACACAGACTGGATATAGCCACCCAAGGGTCCAGGCACCCACCTTTCATCTGCGACTCATACTCGGCCAAACTCCCCTTCTCCCGCCGCAGCTTGCCGTGTGATGTCATCATGGTTGACCCCCGGGACCTTGGCTTGTCACTGTCCTCGCCGGTTCCCTCTCTCGGGCTGGGAGAGTGCGCGTCTGTGAACTTTGACCTGGGCGATTCGTCTCCCGCGTGACCTTGTGACCTCTACAGCCTCATGTAGGTCTGTGATGAGATGTCAGTGCTGTGTCCATGAGGTCCCGCAGGCAGATCCATAGGTGAAGTGACCTAAGCAGAAGGAAAGATAAGACAAGGCAATTTCATTATCAATACTGCATACTTTGCTCTGGCTCGAATTTCTACTCTTATTGATTACTGAAAATCTTTTTTTTTTTTTTTTCCATGGCTGAAAAGATGTGGAATAAAATAATTAGTGATGTCAACTAAGTAAGAAAACCTGCACAGTATAGGTCAATGTAGTCTTTTTGCTAGGCCCAAGCCTGGTTAAATGGGGGAGTTCTACAGCTCAAGAAAAAAATAAGAGACCACTGCAAAATCAGTTTTTCTGATTTTACTACTTATAGGTATGTGTTTGGGCAAAAGGAACATTTTTGTTTGAGATCACGTGACTACTGACAATTCCCCCAAATTCCAAATAAAATTATTATTGTTTAGAGCATTTATTTGCAGAAAATGACAAATGGTCAAAATAAAAAAACGCTACATGTTTTCAGACCTCAAACAATGCAAAGAAACAAGATCAAATTCATTTTAAAACAACATAATACTAATGTTTACACTTAAGAAGAGTTCAGAAATCAATATTTGGTGCAATAACCCTTATTTTTAATGACAGCTTTCATGTGTCTTGGCATGCTCTCCATAAGTCTTTCACATTGTTCTTGGGTGACTATTCAACTCCTGGTGCAAGAACTGAAGTAGCTCAGCTTTGTGTTTGTGTTGGAATTCAACAGACGCTGGAATGGAATGGCTGTAATACATGTAGAGATGCTGATTTCAGAAAAAATGCAGTGGTCTCTTATTTTTTTCCCAGAGTATTCAATTCAATAATTATTAGTTGTACTGACAATGAAAGGGAAAGAAAAACAACAAAATATATACATAAATAAAATTAAAATAACAAAAAAAAGAAAAGGAAAATGAAATGAAAAAAAAAAAAGTATACATCAAAGTTAATCTATTTTTGTTATTTTGCAATGTTAATTACCCATAAAAGAGAATAAGAACGACTTCTATAATCCCCTTCTATAATTCACAAGATACAGACTCAGGTCATCAGTCAATGTACTTGCACTACATTTTAATACACCTGTAATTGACGACGGTGAAGCTCATTGCTGCTCTAAACTACATGAGTACCACAGAGAGGACAGCGGGGCCAAAGGACAGTGAGATTTATGTAGTGTGATATGAGAGAATAAGAGAGGGCGAGGGAGCGCTAAGACAAATGAGGTCAGATCAGTCAAGAGGAGACACTGACACCAGAGGAGATTGGACATGAAGGACAGTGTGCAGGGGACACTGGAGCTGGAGGGGGGAGGGGTCAGAGACTAAAGGGGAGGGGTGAGGGGGTGAACGCAGTAACGAAGGGCACACAGGCTCGAGGTCAGTCCACTACATATTAATACAAGACGTGATGGGGTATTTTAAGCTGCTACAGTAGGTGTAGGAATTCAAAGCAATGAGAGATCTAATGCATGCTATCACCATTACAATTGACGATGCCATAATTGTCCAATTCTTGTGAAAATATAAAGCTCTGGAAAAAAATAAGAGACCACTGCAAAATTTTACTACTTATAGGTATGTGTTTGGGCAAAAGGAACATTTTTGTTTAAGTCTATAAACTACTGACAATATTTCCCCCAAATTCCAAATAAAATATTATCGTTTAGAGCATTTATTTTCAGAAAATGACAAATGGTCAAAATAACAAAAAAGATACATGTTCTCAGACCGCAAATAATGCAAATAAACAAGATCAAATTCATTTTAAAACAACATAATACTAATGTAACAAGAATATGGCTCATTGGTGACTTTGTTGGGGTGGAGAACGATTATTAATACAATTTTTTGTTTTATTTGATCTGAAAGGAGCAGGGTTTATGTATCTTCTTTCTGCTCCTTTTGTTCACGCCAGTAATGACAAGACACATAATGGTAGGAACATGTATTTATATTAATTGTCAGATTTTTTTTTATTGTTGTTGTTCTCTTTTAATTGATGCCAACAAAATAATGGCATGAGAAATAAATAAATAAATAAGATATTTACAGTTAAGTAGCTTTTTCTGCACATTCTGGTGATATAATGGTGTATAATGTTGCCAATTATCACGATGATATGAATAAACAACATGATTATTTACTGTCCCATCTCTACTCCAGCTCCAACCGCCGTAATCTGGATTCACTCCCAACAATCAAATCCAGACTCAAAGCACATTTATTTAAACAAGCCTACCTCCATTAATGCACTGATGTTTTACAACCTGCCCTGTATTGTTTGATTGCTTTTCATGTTTTTTTAATCGTGTGTCTTAACTGTTGTTTGTACGGTGTTCTTGAGTGCCAAGAAAGGAGCCTTTAAATAAAAAAATGCATTACTTCTTGGTTGTATTCAACATAAATATAATGAAATTTTAGAAAGGAAGCGAACTAGAGTAAGACAAGGGGGTAATGATGTAATGCATGTTTCCTTCCTACAGGCAGTGATGACTTAAGAGTGCATTGAGCAACTTTTCTGGTGGGAGGTCATTCACCTGCTTGTCTCCATGGATTGTTATTGTTTTCCCTGAAATGTTCCATGGTATGACCTTAAACACATCTATCTAGCATTTATCCATTATGGGTGTTTCTATTGCTCAAAAATACAACAATTCTCTCTGTGAACTGGGTTGCATCTACACAGATCTGACCTATAGTTGTCTCCTTTAATATTTACCGTGGAACATTCTAGACAAAGCAATAACATCTCCATGAGGACAAGCAGGTGACGGACCCTCCACTAGAAAAGTTGCGCAATGCACCTTTAAACCTTGGGGGCTGATTCTTCCCAAAATATCTGACTAAAATGAGCCCCAATTCAAACAAAATCTTCTTCTGAAGCCTTTGGAGTAAAAAACATAGCTGGAATCTATGTGAGGCAGAGACTCTGTAGTTTTGGTCTCTGCAGTCTGATCTACTCTAATTGTATTTATTTATTTATTTATTTATTTATTTATTTATTTATTTATTTATTTATTTATTTATTTGAATTAGGACAATGCACATTAATCAACATGACAACAAAAAGCATCAATGTAAATATGCCGGAATTAGCACAATAGCTACTTTACATCCGTTATCCTAAGGCAGGTCAGAACAAAGAACATTTAGAGAAACACATAAAAGAAACAGAAGTGCACATAGACATGACGGCAAGTTAACAACAGTAGACCATTCTCTGAATTTAAAAGGCCGCAGGAAGAAGAAAATCTACCTGTGTGAGCAAGTTTGATTATTTTTCAACCAATGTTTCAGTGTGTTTTTAAAGGTTGAGAAGGATCCACAGTTCCTGACATGAGCAAGTAATGAGTTCCATGACTGTGATCTTCTAATAGACGATTATAGATATAGATAATTATCGGTGATAGTCTGGATAGATGGTCTTAGACATTAGCTTGAGCATTTGTTGGTTTACAATTCAAATGTCAAAGCTGAAGTCTCAACCTTCAAGAACACAAACATTGGTTGAAAAATAATCAAACATGCTCTCACAGGTAGATTTTCTTCTTCTTGGGGCCTCTTAATCTCAGAGAATGGTCTATTGTGGTTGTGCGTGCAGGACGCTGACTCACTAGCCTTGAGCCTCTCGAAGGTTCTGGCACGTAACAAAATAAAGAGTCTTGAATCCAAAGTTTGTCTTTTCTATCTTTACTAAAATGAAAGTCATACTGTGGAAAAAAGGAACAATAAAGGAAACAAAAAAGGAATTTTAAAGCTTTAAACTTCCCTACATGACGTCCTACATGACGTCCTACGTGACGTCCCGACAATGCCTCATGACGTCCTACATGACGTCCTTATGTGCTACGTAACGTCCTACTTGACGTCCCTACGTGCTACGTACCGTCCTACATGACATCCCCACGTGCCATGCGAAGTCCCACGTGACGTCCTACGTGCTATGCGATGGCCTACACGACGTCCCCAAGCGCCACGCAACGTCCCACGTGACGTCCTACGCGCGGTCAAAAGACTGTAGCTTCTGTAGCCCGAGGCTTCTAACTAACTACCACGTCGTCTCGGCTTACCCCTCAATTTGACTGAAGCTAGATTAAGGATTAAAGATCAAAGTACATCAAAGTAGAGCATAGCAACGCATGGCAACGTAGATATAACATAGAAAATGGCTCTAACAGTGGTTAAGTTGCCGTCATGTCTATGTGCACTTCTGTCTCTTCTGTGTGTTCCTCTAAATGTTCTTCTGTTCTGACCTGCCTTAGGACAATTACACATTTTTTGTCATTACACTTTTTTTTTTTTAATCCAGGTATTCCTATAAAAGCTGTTTTCAGTTTGTTTGTTTTTTTATTTGTGGGTTTGGCGTACAAACTGATCCTGGTTCTCCCCACTCTGCAATATGGTTGGACTACAGCTTTCCCTTTATGTTTTAAATGTCCATGAGCCCGATGAGCTTCCCTTTTAACAGATGGTGGACAAAAAGGAACAAATGCATAAAATATCCGAGGTACCACCGTTGGACCCTAAACTCAAAGGTTATTACACAAAATGGACTCTTTAAAGTCATGCTAGAATTCTGTTACCTCATCAGAACATACCTGGAGTTGTGTTTTGTTTCATTCACACATTTGAATAACCATTATCATTAGTCTGTCCACATCTCTAATGCTCAAAGTGTAGATTTTGAGTACTAAAAATTAATGAGAGCAGTCCTCCACTTTAATGCACATCTTATCTTAGTTTCAGAATTGAACAAGAACACACAGAAGTAACTACCCACATCCGGTGACAATTTCTCAACCAACTCAGAGCAACAAGTGCCAGTCTGCTGTTTTAAATACTTTTCCCATCCACTTTGAAGAAACCAGAGACTTCAGATTACAGACCACAGAGTGTGTTTTTTCATTATATTCATGACAATCTGACATGTCTCAAACTCAACATTTTTTACGCAAATTATAATGTCAAATGCTCCAACTGGGTGTGTTAAATTTGTTCTAGCTCTGAAATGGAAGGATTAACAAGAAAAAAAACAACAACTTGGCATTTTGTTTTGTTTTTTTCTATGTTGTCAAAGAAAACTGACTGGAAAAATTGCATCATACAGTTTCTGGCTATATAGTGCCAAAAGAAAAACGCTTTGTTTAACAGTGTGAATTCAAAGCTGTGAGACATTTTTTATACACTACTTGTATACAGCTCTGGGGGGGAAAAAAAAATAAGAGACCATTGCAAAATTATCAGTTTTTGTTTTTGTTTAAGTCTCTATAAACTACTGACAACATTTCCCCCAAATTCCAAATGAAATATTATCGTTTAGAGCATTTATTTGCAGAAAATGACAAATGGTCAAAATAACAAAAAAGATAGATAGATTTCAGACCTCAAACAATGCAAAGAAACAAGATCAAATTCATTTTAAAATAACATAATACTAATGTTTACACATAAGAAGAGTTCAGAAATCAATATTTGGTGCAATAACCCTTATTTTTAATCACAGCTTTCATGCATCTTGGCATGCTCTCCACAAGTCTTTCATATTATTCTTGGGTGACTTTATTCCACTTCTGGTGCAAGAACTGAAGTAGCTCAGCTTTGTTTTTGTGTTGGAATTCAACAGATGCTGGAATGGAATGGCTGTAATACATGTAGAGATGCTGATTTCAGAAAAAAAATGCAGTGGGCTCTTATTTTTTTCCAGAGCTGTATAACCAACTTTCACAGTATTATTGATCATTTAATATCTTTCCAACCGCTAGCTGAAAGTATACAAAAACATTGATGGTAAATGGTAAAACGGTCTAATTTTTATATAGCATTTTTCCACCTTCAAGGCACTCAAAGCTCTTTACATCAAGGAACCACTCACCCATTCACACACACATTCACACACACATTCACTCTCACACACACACACACACACACACACATTCAGGGGTGACAACGACAATATACAATATACATCTTGTCACCATCCTGCCTCTTGTGTGTTACAATTGTTTGACTTTTGTTGCATGTAGTATGTGGCCATACCTGCCTGTCAAAGCCTGATCCCGTCAGATCTCAGAAGCTAAGCAAGGCAGGGCCTGGTTAGTACTTAGATGGGAGACCGCTGGGAATTCCAGGTGCCACAGTGGGGCGCCAGTTGCAAAAAACTGTCACTGTGTCCTTAGGCAAGACACTTTACCCACATTTGCCTGGTATGAAAGTGGAGTGTGCGTGAGTGTTGGAGGTGGTCGGAGGGGCCGATGGCGCAGATTGGCAGCCTCGCTTCCGTCAGCCTGCCCCAGGGCAGCTGTGGCTACAGAAAGTAGCTTACCACCACCAAGTGTGGAGTGAATGAACGGTGAACTGTGGAGCGCTTTGGGATGATAAGGCATGTCATGAAAGGCGCTATATAAATGCAATGAAAAAAAAAAAAAAAAAGTATGTACAGTATGTAGTCTGTGTCTTTGTGTCTGTATGTGACTGCACACAACAGTATGTGGTGTTTGTGGCTGAAAATGAATGTTTGTGGTTGAATGTGGTTTTATGACTATATAATTGCATGGAGCTGTATGCGACTGTATGTAAGAATGATTTTAGAGTGTATAATAATAACCTTGTTTTTATTCTATTGGTTTTTACTTCCTGCAGGTTGACATTTACACCTGTACAGGGACTACAGATGAAAAATAGCCCTTGGGCCATTTCTGGCATATTTACATGCAAATGTTTATTATTATGTGCATTGTTCCTGAAATAAATAAATAAATAAGTAAAGAAAGAAAGAAAGAAAATCTGTGGGAGCTGGAATTGCACCACCAACCTGTGGGTCAGTGGATCTGTAATAATCATTTTCCTAATGCACCGCAGATTATTACGTTTCACAAAAACATAAGCAAAGTAGTGACTTTCTCAATGGCTAATTCTGTAAAGATTGAAAATAATTATATACCCTTACACAATGTGATTTACAGACTTGTCAAAGCCTCTCAAAGCACTACACTGGAGTTAGTTAATCATTCCCTCCATGTTCGGTGGTGGTAAGATACTATAGTAGCCACAGCTGCCCCGGGGTAGACTGACAGAAGAAAGCCTGCCAGTCTGTGCCATCAGCCCACCACAACCACCACCTTTCACTTATGCTCACATTAGATTCATACTAGAGAGGGTGGGTGAAGTGTCTTGCCTAAGGACACATCGACATAACCTATATGAGGTCCAAGTTATCACTAAATTATCCTAAATATTTCATTTTTCAATTCATTTATTTATTCATTTCAAGCAGGTCAACACCAATATACAGTCAAATACATGAGTTTTTTGCTCAAAAAGGAGTGGGAAGAAGAAAACTTATTGAATCCCAAATTCCAAATTCCATTCTTGTACAAAAAAAAAAAAAAAAAATGAATTACTATATCATGGAAATAATTAGGGACACAAGGTCCAGCTTTTTCAGTTCCAATACCGATTTCGATACTACAGCTTTAATACCAATACAGGGACTAATAATAATAATAATAGTAGCATTTTTTTCTTTAAAATAAATTAAATATATGATGTGACTTTCTGGGCCAACACAATGACAGAACTTGGTCTGCGCATGCTTCAGGTTGGGGGACCACAATTCTAACCACTGTCGCACCAAAATGCACGAAAGGAGTTTAAAATGCACGTACAAGTTTCCACAGAATCTCCAGCAGTTATTAAAGAGGTCAGTAGAACGTATATACATTTAGAACAAGTTTGGAGGTGGTTTTCTAAACCGTCATAGTGCGTTTGACCAAAAATAACTTCTCCCAAAACTTAAAGATACAACACAAATACAAATACGGTAAAACAGCCCAGACTAGAGCAGTTTCATTTCCTCCCAGCCCACTGTGGTTTAGAAATACAGCACATGAAGAAATGTGTAGAAAATGTTGAAAAGATGTTATTTAAGTGACTTTGTACAGGGGCCTGAGACCTTGGAGGCTCCCTAGGCCCTCATCAGCAAAATGACTTTAATCTGCCCAGAACAAAGCCCATGTAAACGATCTGAGGAGCAGCGGAGGAAGAGGGAGGAATTCAAAGAGTTCAGTTAGAGAGAGAGCAAAGGGTAGAGGGAGAGAGGGAGAAGGAAAGAGAGGAAGAGATGACAGAGAGAGAGAGGGAAAGAGGGAGGGAGAGAAAAAAAGACAGAGAGAGAGAGCAGCCAGGGAGAACGGGATCACAAACAGTCAAGGTCACGAAGGCGCTGAATCAAATGAGGAAATCTAAACGGATACCCAATAATAATAATAATAATAATAATAATAATAATTATTATTATTATTATTATTATTATTATTATTATTATTATTCAGGCAGGAATTTATAAGGTATATATAGTTATATATAGTTGAAAGCAGAAGTTTACCTACACTATATAAAAACCACCCATCCATCCATCATCTTCCGCTTTCTCCATTTCTGGGTCACGGGGGCAGCAGTCCAAGCAGATCTGCCACCCAGAACATAATGCACCAGCCCCCATGAATCCTCCCGCGGGTGGGGGTTCCACGGGAGGACGGCCCACATCACAATTGGCCTTGATGCACTTCTGTCATTGGGTCTACCAGTGTCCACAGAAACTGGGGGTGAGGTGGGGTTAAGTGTCTTGCCCAAGGCCCAACGGCCACGGATGAGCGCTGGGATCACACGTGGTCAACCCGTCAAGAGCGGGATGCGAACCGTCAGACATGATATAAACATTTCCATTCTTATGTCAATTAGAATTAACACAATTAT
The DNA here is from genome assembly GCA_036785185.1 of Paratrypauchen microcephalus. Lineage (NCBI taxonomy): Eukaryota > Metazoa > Chordata > Actinopteri > Gobiiformes > Gobiidae > Paratrypauchen > Paratrypauchen microcephalus. The sequence goes on along the minus strand of JAVJIX010000037.1, from coordinate 2,060,734 downwards.
TTCTATTTGCTGAATGCCAGAATAAAGAAACCATGAATATTTTAGACAATTTTTTATCACTTCAAAATCAGAAGTTTACATACACTAAGATCACTATGCCTTTAAACTATTTGGGCAAGCCCATATGATGACGTCACTGGAAGCTTCTGATGTTTCTGAGGTTTATTGAGCATTTGAGTTAATTAGAGACACACCTGTGGATGTATTTTAGGGCACACTTGAAACACACTGCTTCTTTATGAAACATCATGGGAAAATCAAAAGAAATCAGTCAAGATATAAGGAAGATAATTGTGGATTGCACAAGTCTGGTTCATCAACTGAATCAATTGAATTAATTGTGTTAATTCTAAATGACATAAGAATGGAAATGCGTATTTTTATATAATGTCTGACAGTGAGAAAAAAAAGCATATGTGTGTTTTTATATAGTATGTAAACTTCTGGTGTCACCTGTATATAAGGTATATATTTGATAAGTGAGGGTGTCAAATCCACACACTTCATTTTTAAACTAGCACCTTTACTACCACATGACATCACAAGGTGGAACAGAGTGTTTTCTATTTGAGAGAAGCACTCTGCTTAAATATGCAGGGTTTGTGAGTTAAACATGTGCAACAAAACACAACTCCAGGTATGTTTGTGATGAGGAAACAGCATTATAACATACATAGATCATAAAATAATGTAATATGGGCCCTTTAAGCTCTACTTTTATTGCAAGTTTTTTTTAAATCTGCCTTGATAAAGCCAACTATTGAACGGTTGGTGTGTCCTATTGAAGATTCTATTGAGGAAGCAAGAATAAAGGCCTGGTGGCTCAGTCTAATCTGTTATAAATGCAAATATTTTAAAGATCCCATGACATGGCACTTCTTGGTGCTTTTATATGGCGCCATAGTGGTATATTGTAAATGAATCCTTCTCCAAAATCAAGCCTCAGTGCATGATATAGCCTCTTGGACGCAGCCCTAATCAGAAATGTGGTTCTGTACACTTTATTCTGGGCGTGTTGCTTGAAAGCAAATGAGGAGGACAGAGACAGGCCAGTGCAGGTGGGTAGGGGTGTGGCCAAATACGCCGTTGTTTCCTGGTTTACCGGTGTGCTGTGCGCTGTTCCTACTTCCGTGTTTTATGTACTGAGGAAGATAGGAGAAGCGTCCCATGAAAATAAACACTCTTAGGCAAATTTCCACAGGAAATAAAATGAAACCACTGCTGTTTCAGAGGCTCGGAGGTTCGGATAAAGGACATCCGAGCCTGGAGAAAAAAAAAACGCAGCTCGTAGCTCATAGCTCGTAGCTCGTTTGCAGTCCAAATTCTCTGGGCCTGATTTCCAGAGACAGGGGGTGGACATCCAGACGGGGGGGGGGGGGGGGTGTAAACCTTTCCAGAGTGTGACGTGAAAATTCTCTTGTCCAAAATCGCCCGTTTGGGCTGTCTTTTTTTCAAACGCGGAAGAGGATCACAATTGCTCAGTTTACATTTCACAACTTTTAGCCATGAGGAGGGCCCTAGGGGAGCTCACATTAACATTCAAAAACCTCAGAAAGTGAATATTTCAAACTTTAATGATTTAGTATTTGACCATTGGCACTGTGGTTGTCTGTGATTTGATATGGTATGATATCAAACTAATTTAAAAAGTTTGAACACGCCTAAATTAAACTAAATCTACATTTCCCTCCAAAATACCATGATGCAGGCCATAATTTCTAATCTATATGTACAAAAATGCCCCATGCTGACGTGTTGTTGGCCTGCTTCACAGTATAGGTACAAGCATGAATTTCACAACAGATGCTCCACTCAGTTTAATTATATGAGCTTTAGTTGTCTGGTTGCTGCACGATCCAGCTACTAGATCCGATACCAATTCTGATACTAAAGCTTTAAGTATCTGCTGGTGCCCTATCAACTGATACCAATACAGGGACTGATAAAAGCATTTTTCTTCATTCAAACTAAAATTAAACAAGACAAAACTGATTCAAATGTATTATGTAGCTGCTATTTACACCTCAACTACAGATATCGGCAGCATCAATATTTGAAAGCCGATATCTGATCCAGCAAAATTTTCAGTATCTGCTCCGATATCTGAAACTAGTATCGGATCAGTCCTTCCCTAGAAATTATAATGAACTCGTCCTATAAGCAAGTGAAATGTCATTGTACATTTGAATTGCTTATTATCCAGTATCCCAAACAGCTACTATGTTATGAAAGTCTATGGGGAATAGGATTTATTACAGAACACAAGCTCTACATTGTCTGTTGACTACATGGGAATTTCCTCACACTGCTCAGAGCCTGTGTTAGCTACAGCATGATGGTGACAACATCATTTTTGTGCCCAAGTTTACGCCCATAATCTGTCAGGACCACATCTGTTTTCTAGGAAATGAAAAACATCTCAGGAGGACACTGCAGAACTGTTACGATTCCATGCTCAAATGAGAAAAATATGAATGACTTCAGCCTGAGCTCACTTCCTCTTAACTTTTAGGGACATCTGACATTTGGTGTGTTTGAGCTCATAGTCTTGTGTTAGCCCTGATGAGCAGCTGTGAGGCTTTCACAGAAGATGCTCTTTTAAATCAAAGTTTGCAGAGAGCGACTGAAGCCACAGACCCATCACAACAAGGAGAGACACTGTAGCAAAAGTTGTGTATGCGTGTGAAATTTTGGTCAAATTAAAGATGATCTGACTGCATTCTGAATGCAATGTAAGTTTTATTATGTGTTGGTGGTACTGTACAATTCAGAGCTAAGGAGAGGCAATGGAGTGTTTTTTTTTTTTTCTTTTGACTACCTGGCTCACACACTGAGCAGTTTCTGAAACTTTCTGTTTTTGAGCTCAGTTGGTTAAAATCCCATTATGACTAAGAAGTGGGATTGACTGAAATGAGCTGTTTGTTTTTCCCATATCCATGGAGCCTGTGCAAGAGGCCGAGGAGCTAGCTATGAACATCTGAGATGCTACAGGTTTTTTACACCAAATGTTGCAGAAGACCTTTCAGAGGAAATACTCCTGAGACTTCAGAGAAATATTTTTTGGAAATGAAGACAAGGGACTGTTGGATTGTGTGAAATGTTTTTCCCACATCCATAAGGAGCTAGCTGTGGACCTTTGAGATGCCATATAAGACTCCATCAAGCAACTAAGGCCTACAGCACTAGTATTTGTATATATTTACGTTTTTATTGAACTCATAACAAAATAGTACATGCAATTTGACCCTGTCAGACAAATGTGCACTCAGGGTTTTGTGTATTTATTTTCTCAGCTGTTGTTAGCTATTGCATTTTCTCATGGACTTAATCAGTTGTGTTGTCCTTAAAGTAAGAAATTCCTTTACAGGGCTTAACATAGACACTGTAGAGTGACATTACAATCTTATTACAGTCAATGAGAAATAATGGTTGTCTGTTACATAATAAATAAAGCTAATCAAGTTATCTAAAGTAATGTTTCAAAATGTTTCTTCCTTGTAAACAACTTAACCTGAGCAGAATAGAGATCTGTGTGATTGATGCCGCAGCAGAGAGCAGTTAAAAATGTAACACAAGTCCAGAAAGCAGTGGAGAGCATTCATTTGTATGTGTGGAGAGTGTTGGGGAGAGGAGGTGTAGCCCTGACATGAAATATAATGGAATTAGCCTATTAAATCCGAGCCAGACAGTAAAGGTTCTGTCAGCTTAGGGCTTATAACAGCGTCCTCTGCAGGTGATTAAAGCCCATTGGAATTAAAGGTGCACTGTGCAACTTTTCTGGTGGAGGGTTCGCTTATGTACTTGTCTCCATGGAGATGTTGTTGCTCTGCCTGAAAATGTTCCATGGTATGACATTAAACACATCCAACAAGCTTTTATTAATTACAGGTATTTCTATTGCTCAAAAATACAATAATTCCTTCTGTGAATAAGGGTGATTCTCCACAGATCTGAAATGTAACCTGCTTGTCTCCTTCGTGATATATAGTTTTAATCTACAGCTCTGGAACCGCTGCATTTTTTTCTGAAATCAGCATCTCTACATGTATTACAGCCATTCCATTCCAGCGTCTGTTGACTTCCAACTTGTGGAGAGCATGCCAAGACACATGAAAGCTGTGATTATAAATACATAAAAAATATTTTTTTTTTAAATAAAAAATAATGTAAACATTAGTATTATGTTGTTTTAAAATTAATTTGATCTTGTTTCTTTGCATTGCTTGAGGTCTGAAAACATTGTATCTTTTTGTTATTTTGACCATTTGTCATTTTCTGCAAATAAATGCTCTAAATGATAATATTTTTATTTGGAATTTGGGGGAAATGTTGTCAGTAGTTTATAGACTCAAACAAAAATGTTCCTTTTTCCCAAACACATACCTATAAGTAGTAAAATCAGAAAAACTGATAATTTTGCAGTGGTCTTTTATTTTTTTCCAGAGCTGTATACTGTGGAACATTCTAGACAAAGCTGTCCTCTGCTGTCAGTTGATTTTGTCTTTTTTTGACGGCGGAAATGGCAAAATACAACAGGGTAAATGAATCTAATAGGCTGACACAGGAAAACCATCACATCATTTCATTAAGATAACACGTGCAGAGGGGCTAACTGCGTGAAGAATTCTGCAACAAGTAGCTGTGATGAGATCTAGGTCGATGAGAGATTAGCCATGCAAACGAGTCTCACACATCTTTTTTGCAGCTACAGCAACATGGGCAATTTATCTGATGGAGAGAATAATCCACAAATCTCACTAGAAATGTTGCTGCTTACAGGGCCCATATTACTCTGTTTTCTGCTCTATGAAATAATTTTCTCATCACAAACATACCTGGAGCTGTGTTTTGTTTCATTCACGCATGTTTAACACAAAAAATCCTGCGTATTTAGGCTGAGTTCTTCTCTCAGACTGAAAACACTTGTTCCACTCTGAAAACAGACTGAAAACACTTGTTCCACTAATACAGGAAGTGCTTCAGTGTGTTTTGTAGACAGACTAATAATAAAGGATTACTCATGTGTGAATGAAATAAAACACAACTCCAGGTATGTTTTTGAGGAGGTAACAGCATTTTAACACTTCTTAAAGCTCACAAGAGTCAATTTTGCAAAATATTGGCAATTTAAGAACCATCTTTGAGATTGTGTATTATGTTAAAGAGCTACTCTCCTTCACTTTAGAGATTAGCCACAACTCTTTACATAATGCATACAACTGACAGCAAAAAGTGAAATGAAAGCAATCTGACAGTTGGGTGAGAGAAGCCACATCCGCAGTGTTTAGTTCCTAGGCAGCTTCAGATTGTGACTACTCATTCATTTCCCCGTCTCTATTATGATTCCACACATTAACTCCATTTCTGAAAGCTCCCTCGTGTTGTTGATTTGTGAAAAACATGTTGCAAAGTTCTTGACATTTACGCAGTTTTACTCTGAAAATAGTGGACATAAATAGAAATGTGGTGTATTGATTCACTGCTGTTGGGTCATGTACTCAGATTTATCACACAGTCTTATATTGATACTGATGTAATTCCATTGGGTGTGATGCTAACTGAAAGCACTGCTCTTTCTGAAGCTCTGTTACTCAAGTTAGACTTAATCTGAGCTTTATTTTAGCACAATATGACCAGAAAGAGATGACTTAGATGGAACTACAACAGGTGGGATGATTTCTGCTCATAAAAAAGTAAAATTACTGTCATGAGCTAGATAGCACTTTTTTTCATTTAGTCACTTTCACCTTTTTGTTGAAAATCAGACACCTACATATGGCACTTTAAAATGTGTTATGGTGACAGGCCTTAGTCGGAAACAATAAATAAAATAAAAAAATGATAATTCTTACAACTTCATTTTTTACCATTCAGTACAATACACTAAGGACTTCTATTTAAAAAATAAATAGATCCCCATATAACGTGTTCATATTATTCATGATTTCTACTCTTATATAATGCCAACATCTTACTAGGCCTGTCACGAAAACAAATTTTGAATCACCATAAACAATAAACATTGTACTGATTTTAGTACTTATAGGTATGTGTTTGGGCAAAAGGAACATTTTTGTTTGAGTCTATAAACTACTGACAACATTTCCCCCAAATTCCAAATAAAATTATTGTTTAGAGCATTTATTTGCAGAAAATGACAAATGGTCAAAATAACAAAAAAGATACATGTTTTCAGACCTCAAACAATGCAAAGAGACAAGATCAAATTCATTTTAAAACAACATAATACTAATGTTTACACTTGAGAAGAGTTCAGAAAGAAAAAAAAAACTGCTGCTAAGGACGACTGTTGCACTGTTGCACATTTACATTTACAGTACTACTGAATTTTACTCCTGTTGCACTGTTGTTTACTACTGTTATTGCACATTTACTACTGGAATTTTTAGTACTGTTGTTTACTCCTGTTATTGCACTAGAATTACTACTGTTGTACATTTATTTTTATCTTAACTCCAATGCACATTCTACTGCACATGACCATTTCACTGCTGTATCTTCCATTGCACATTTTTGATGCACACTGCACACTTTGGAAATCTGTATATAGGTATTTATTATGTTGCACTGCTTTAAGATTTTAGATCTTAGACTTTAGTTTAACTTTAGATCTCTGTCTTAGATAGTTTTTGTTGTGTTTTGTCTTCATATTGTATCTTGTACACTGTCTTTTTTGCACTACCTGGCCAGAGAGAAACGAAATTTCGATTCACAGTATGTTGAACACATATGGCAGAATTGACAATAAAGCTGACTTAGATCTTTGACTTTGATCTTTGATCTTTGAAATCAATATTTGGTGCAATAACCCTTATTTTTAATCACAGCTTTCATGCGTCTTGGCATGCTCTCCACAAGTCTTTCACATTGTTCTTGGGTGACTTTATTTCACTCCTGGTGCAAGAACTGAAGTAGCTCAGCTTTGTGTTTGTGTTGGAATTCAACAGACACTGGAATGGAATGACTGTAATCAGTACTCGAGTTGAGGGGGGATGAGGGGGGATGACATCCCCCCTGTGGGAAAAAATAGTCAAAATCATCCCTCTTCTAAAACAGTCATCCCTTCTTCCATCCCTTGTGGCATTTTATCAATCAGGCATGAAAATCCCTCACCTTTTAGCGAAATTCGCCATCTTTAAGTCAAAATAGCCAGTGCCAAGAGCCAATCATAGGCCGAACTGCGCTCCAGCTTCCAATCATGTTGCAGCATAATTACGCTCCCGCCAATCATGACGATTACCGCTGTTGTGTTTGTGCCTGTTCGCCGATCAGCTGTGAGCGAGCCGCGTGATATTTACGTGGCATTTCCAAGAGAAGAAGAATCCTTAACTTGCTACGTTAACGCTACGTAAGAAGGAACTCTCGCCTCGGGATAAGTTCGGGATATGTCCTTTTCTCCGGAGCTCTGGATTATTAAAGACCGTGACACGTGCATACATGGATACGCAAACTATCGGGAGTGACCGCGTTCTTATGGGTGAGTCATATTATCAGATTATTTCTGCATCTATTTCGGTACTAAACCAGGACTAAACCAAGACTAAACCAGGTCTAAACCAGGATTAAGCCAAGACTAAACCAGGACAAAACCAGGTCTAAACCAGGTCTAAACCAGGATTAAACTGGGACTAAACCAGGACTAAACCAAGACTAAGTCAAGACTAAACCAGGTCTAAACCAGGACTAAGCCAGGACTAAACCAGGACTAAACCAGGACTAAACCAGGTCTAAACCAGGACTAAGCCAAGACTAAACCAGGACTAAACCGGGTCTAAACCAGGATTAAACTGGGACTAAACCAAGATTAAACCAGGTCTAAACCAAGACTAAGCCAAGTCTAAACCAGGACTAAACCAGGTCTAAACCAGGACTAAGCCAAGACTAAACCAGATCTAAACCGGGTCTAAACCAGCACTAAACCAGGACTAAACCAGGTCTAAACTAGGACTAAACCAGGTCTAAACCAGGACTAAGCCAAGACTCAACCAGATCTAAACCGAGTCTAAACCAGCACTAAAACAGGTCTAAACCAGGTCTAAACCAGGATTACACCAGGACTAAACCAGGTCTAAACCAGGTCTAAACCAGGACTAAGCCAAGACTAAACCAGATCTAAACCGGGTCTAAACCAGCACTAAAACAGGTCTAAACCAGGTCTAAACCAGGACTAAACCAGGACTAAACCAGGACTGAACCAAGACTGTGTGTGATAACATATTGTCCTGTGCATTATTGAATTATTGAATGATAATATGGACTTTTTGTTATAAAAGCATTTCCATTTTAACAAAGTACCTTCTAATTCTGCCCCCCCCTGGAAAATATGTCACATAAATGAAAAATTTCACCATCCCCCCTGGTTTCATTTTACAACTCGACTACTGGCTGTAATACATGTAGAGATGCTGATTTCAGAAAAAAATGCAGTGGTCTCTTATTTTTTTTCCAGAGCTGTCTATGCCACTTATACAATTATAATAATGATCCAATAGTTAGCCATAGAAGTTACTTATTCAACCATTTACATCTCAAATAATTTCGCCTTACAGCAACAAATACCCCAGACTTCGACAAACAAATTCTACTCACGAATATTGAACCCCAAAAATATTGTTCCAGCTTTCATATATTGAACAATAAGTCAAAATATTAATTATCATGACAGGCCTTCTCACCTATTGGGTCATTGGGGTGTACACTGTATGCATGCTTACAAAACTATACAAATTATAAATGAAAAACCACTTGTGAGAGCTTTTCTGTTCCAAAATGCTACTCAATATATTGCCAAAAACTTCAGTAACCCTCTAATCCAACATTTAACAATTCAGCTATATAAACTTGGGGGGAAGGGTCCGTCCCCTGCTTGTATCCATGAAGAGGTTATTGTTTTTCTTAAACTGTTCCACAGTATTGGATTAAATGTATATTACTTGCCTTTATTCAACGACAGGAGATTTTAATTCTTGCATTCTGACAGCTCGCTGACAGCTTGGTCACTTATCCACAGATCTGACCTGTAACTTGGCCTAATTGCATCACATGCTTGACTCCATGGATAATGATGTTTATGTGATGCCATACTATGGGACATTTCAGCAAAAGCTTTTCCATGGAGACGAGCAGACGACCATCCAGCAGAAAAGTTGCACAGTGCACCTTTAAAGCAGGGCATATCTTCACGCTGTTCTAAAGGGATTTACTTCCATCACAACATGGGTGATGTTTTTTTTTGTTTTTTTTTTTAAGAAGGCATTGCAAAAAACAGGAACATTTTCTATTTATGGTAGTACAGCAAGTACAACAGCAGTATTGTTCCTGTCTGCTATTCTGAAAGGTTGCTGACATTTCTATTGTAATAAATAAATATTGAAATTTTTATTTCTCAGATTTATTTATGGCTTTTGCACTTAATGAGTTTATTCAATTTTATTTATTTATACAATTATGATCTGATTATTAGTATGTAAGCTTACTGTATATACACCGCTGTGAGAGCCACTTAAGGACAGCAGCCAACCTCTGTCCACTCTGGTTTTTGTATACTACTAAATGCATTTCAATTACCTGTTTACCCATTACGATTGCTTGACTGTAAATTTGCAGTTAATAAATTATCCCTGTGAGAATCTCAGAGGACAACTAAACAGAGAATTGATCTATATAAATATATACGGGCACTCATAAATCACTGGTGTGGTCAAAGAAGTGGTACTGGGGGTGCCCCACACAACAGCCACACAAACACAACAACCTGCAAGCCTGAAAATGGTGCACACATATTACATAATTGATACGTCTTCAGCGGATCTGCAGCCCACATCCATTTGTCCACTTCAGAGGCAGTAGCAGCAGGGGAAGTGGATGTAAGGTTAAACGCGCACGCTCCAAACTCCTGACTTTTTGCATGCAGACATCACTTGTGCATGTAAACAAATGGCATGACAGCTGCACCTACCGCACATCCTAGTCCTCCTCCGTTGTATCTGTGCGTCTCCTCTCCTCTGCTCTCATCCCTCCATCTCCCTGTGGCACACGAGACAGAACAGTGTTTGAATGTGACAGATTCCTCTTACACACACACGCTCTCATCAAAAACAGCCCTCCCCTCGCGCTGGCTCCCTTTCTTCCTTCCCTCCTAACCTCTCTCTCCCTCCTCTCCTAGTCGATCTCTCGCGTAAGCCCCGCCCCCCGCTCCATCCTCTCCTCCGGGCGCCTATAAATACGGCTGCTGCTATGAATATACCATCTTTTCCTCCTGCTCCTCCATCCATCCGCTGATCCCCCCTCCCTCCATCCCTCTCTCTCTCTCAAGCTCCAAATGTTTTCCTCATGACCTTGTGTTATTCGCCCTAACAACATGGTCACATGACTGCATCCTGCCATTGCAAGGTGCAGGCTGACAGAACAAGGCATTTCCTCACACTGGTATACGCTTACTCAAAACATTACCCATGTTTGGGGCCACAAAGATCGCGGTTTCTACTCAAATGCTTCCTGTCTGTTACTGCCGGATGTGGTGCAGTTTTTCCCTCCTGACAGCTGAGAAACAGACAAATGATTTCTATCTACCCACATGGGCCATTTCAGACACATCTCCATATATTTTATGAACAGTTTTGTAAATCAAACATCTGCAGTGATTAAAAGGGACACCTGTATTGTGATTGATATGAACACTTAGGGAACATGGTGCATCTTTTCTTCTCTTGGCTGTGCAGCAGTGATCATGGATGTTATGTATTCTTATGGTGGAGGCTTTAACATAAGTCCTTTATGGTTTTTTGCCTCTTCCTGCACCTACTTTTCATCTACTGTGCCCCTTTTGTTATGTTATATATAAAAAAAAAACAATCTGCATCTTCATTGGCAATAAAAAGTAATATTTAAATGTAATATTTATAATAGTCAGTGTACGCTTCTTGTTGTCTGGTCTTCCTCATAGCCCACAGAATAATCAAAGAATGAGGTTAGAAACATCTGGTGCAGATACATTATATGCACCCAGGGTACATTTAAACAGTCGAGGCTGGGGCTGCAGGCTGGAGTAAGTCAGGGCATAATTAATCCTCAGATTGCACCAGTGCTGCGTCTGAATACAGAGGACATCTATGGGCTTATGTATACGGTAGCACTTATGTTACTTGTTATGTATAGTTATATTATAGATCACAAAAATTCAAAAAGCAATCAACACACACATTTAATATGTCATTTAAAGTATTTTCAAATGACTTCTAGTGATTATTTTATTGTTCTATCCAGCACTACATATCACCTGTAGGCATTGGGGACTCTCCTGTTGACAGCTAACCTATAAAAAGGTCAGACGGATGAAATATCCCGATGACTAGCAGATTATTTTTATATTTGCTTAGAAGAACAGCCGACTGACTGTCATTTTCTGAGGGAGACTTGAGGAAGGGTTTCTTAAGCATATAATAGGACACAACGTGACACAGCCTACAATTAACATATTTGTATAAATTAGGGGGTGTCTAACGCTGAGCTGTGTTCATCAAAATATTATAGCCAAACGACTGATGCCTATGTTGTTTTGGTAATAAAACAACATGGGGATGTCATTGAAGAGAAGAAGAAAAGGCCCAACTTGATTTTTGTATCAGAGGATCTCAGCCTTTATTCACTCTGACAGTTTGCTCTTCTGTAGTTTAAAAGACAAAAGTGAATATAAAAGCTGCTAATATAACCGTTAAGCCTCTACAACCGATAATGCTGTACAAAGATACACAGATACAAACATGTTTAAAGGGGAACTACAACTGATGGATATAAATAATAAAATAAAGTTGAGAAATAATTTCCTTTCTTCAACTTAAATGCATTTTAATTGAAGGGCAGAGCTTTTTCATTTAATAGTGTTGCTGTTTCTTCCAAAGATGCCGTTAAGGCAATTACAAACACCTATTTGTTAATACCAAAACAGAATAAGATAATTATCATGTCAGAACTGACGAAGCCTCTCGGATGAGCGGCGAAACGTTTTTGACCAAACAAACTTTGTCCAGTTGAATTTGTTCCTTTATCAATGATCATAAAGCAAGAATAAAGGTTGTATGGCATAGCTTCTTTTAAAAAAAACACAGAATATATTCAAAAGTGCTCTTCAAATTTTGACAAAACAAACCTCAAAGTATAACTGATGATTTTCTTTCTTCAATAATACTTTGATCAGTTGTTGCAGCCCCCTGGAGGACATCTTGTGCATGTGCAGTAGAGTCAGTTCATTTTCTGCTTTGTGAGTTCCAGGGCTGCTCTGAGGTCCTGTGCATTGCGTTTGTGCGTCTCCATAGAGAGACTGAGAGCTTTGTGTAAGTGTTTTGCAGGGATGAGACCAAAGCGAAGCAGATTGTCCACCAGCTGCAGCCGGGCGTTCCCAATAAAAGAGTGAGACAGGAACAAAGAGAGACCTCCTCCGCTTTTAGTTTGGTAAAGCGGGACTCGCACCATTCCCAGCACCTGCAAAGAAGATGAAATATGACACTGAACAAATTTAGAAACATGAATACAATAAAATGTAACCTAGGTTCATTTTTCATTACTAAAAAAATCAACATCAACAAAAATACCTCTAATGTAGGTAGGGCTAGCTGTTTTCTTTTATTTATCTGCATTAATATGAAAGTACAGAGCCTGAATTCAGCATTTCTATGGTTCGATAAAGTTTTCTTAAAAGGGCCCATATTAGGCCATTTTCCGATCTGTTATCATCAAAAACATAGCCAGAGTTGTGTTTTGTTTCATTCACACATGTTTAACACACAAATCCTGCATATTAAGTTGAGCTCTTCTCTCAAACAGAAAACACTTTGTTCCACCTTGTGATGTTCTGTGGTAATATAGGAAACGCTCCACTGTGTTTTTAAACTCCATGCACCTTCTCTAGAAACATTTGGATGTTTTCAGCCCTGGAATTACCAAGATATTATCTACTGAACAAAAGGTAAAAGGTAGCTGTAAAAAAAAAAAAATACTGCTTCATGACATCACAAGGTGGAACAGAATATTTTGAGCTTGTGAGATGTAAACAGGCTACACAAACATATGTGAATCAAACAAAACACAACCCCAGGTATGTTTTTGAGGAGGTAACATCATTCTAACATGACTTAAACCCCACAAGAGACAATTTTGCATATTAAAAGGACCTTTAAAACATTAAAAAAAAAACTTTAGTCCACCCGTACCTCATGTCCATGGTCTACAGCTGTAGATGCTGCTGAACGCTCTATGTTGAGGATCTGTTCCTCCTCCATCTTTTTCACGTAAAAGTGTAAAATCAGACCAGAGGATGATGCTGATGAAGAGGGAGGGCCATAGCAGGACTCCACATGGTTCTCCTCTGAGATGGGAACAGCTACTCCAATCTCCTCCAACAGCTCCCTGGTCAGGCCCTCTTCCAGGCTTTCTTTTGATGGGTTTACCAGACTAGGGTTCCAAATGAGATATAAACAGGTAAAACAGCATAATGAGGTTTAAAGAGCCCATATTACACTATCTTCTTCTCTACAAACATACCTGCAGTTGTGTTTTGTTTCATTCACACATTGAAGCTGAGTTCTTCTCTCAAACAGAAAACGGTCTGTTCCACCTTGTGATGTCATGTGGTAATAGAGCAGGGGCGTCAAACTCATTTTGGTCCGGGGGCCGTATCCAACCTACTTTGATCCCAAAGGGGCCGGATCAGAAAACTCATGGTATATATACCTCAAAAGTAGCAATAAGTCCAAATATTTGTGCAGAGAAATGCAAATGTTACAGAAGTCTTTTTATTTGATGAACTCTTTCTTTTACAAAATAACCTGAAACTTTAAGAAAGCATGTGCTCAACACAGTCAAAATGATGGTCCAGGGAGGCGGCCACGTACAGAGGCGCTGGAGACGCTGCTATGCTAAGCTGTGCAGAAAAGAGGCGCAGAAAATTACCAATATTTTAACAGAAAATTTAAATATAACTTTTTTTTTTTTTTTTTTGAACTTTAATAACTTAATTTTTTTAATAGGAAATCAGCCGAGGGCCAGATTAAATGTCTTGGAGGGCCGGATCTGGCCCCCGGGCCGCATGTTTGACGCCCCTGTAATAGAGGAACTATGTTTTTAAACTTCAGACACCTTCAATAGAATTATTTGGATCATTTTAGACATGGAATTGAATCATAATCACTGAACTAAAGGTGAAAGGTACTGTAGCTGTTAACTTGAAAACTATACATGAAATCAAAACATGGAACAGAACATGTTGACCTTTGGAGATAAAGACAGACTAATAATAAAGGATTACTCAAACATGCTTGAATGACACAAACCACAACAGCAGATATTTTGATGAGGTAACAGCGTTCTAACATCGCCTAACACTCACATGAGTCAATTCTGTGTAATATAGAACCTTCAATGCTTGTACAAACCAACACACTAATATGGTTACTGTCTGATTTTGTCAATCACCTTACTGATAGCACACTAACAGTTTCCATTGATGAGTGGCAAATTTGTGCTCTTAAAGGTGCAATGTGTAACTTTTCTGGAGGTGTTCCACAACCTGTTTGTCTCCATGGAGATGTTAAAGTGAATCTGTAGCTCCCCTTCAGCAGTGTTGTGCATTAACACTGACTTACCCCTGACAGTGTCCTCTGAGCCGAGTTCTGCCCCGGTTCTGGCGCTGACGTTCACTTGTAAGTGGCAATGTTTACAAGTGAACAGGCTAATAATAATAATAGGCACGCAGTGATAGGACTCGAGAGAAAATAGCACCAAGCGATTATGACTTCTGACTTTTTCGTGGGCAACTGTTTTGTGACGCAAATATATCACTTTTTGGACAAATATTGTTTTGAGAAGAAAAACAAGCTTTATTTAATGTCCCGGCTAACTTGCCGGACCTACTTTCGTCAGCGCCAGAACCGGGGCAGAACTCGGTTCAGAGGACACTGTCAGGGGTAAGTCAGTGTTAATGCACGACACTGCTGAAGGGGATGCCATACAGATTCACATAAAAAAACACGAACTATCCCTTTAATGCGTTGGTTTAAAGGGATATGCCACCCCCAGGTCAAATTTGGGCATCTCCCCACAGTCCAGAGACTAAAACAAGTGATGAAAAGCGTTTTCCTGCTCACCCAGCCATTGTCCGAGTCTGTCAGCACTGACCGCCGCGCGAGCTGCTGCTCCTCCGCGTTAGACTGGAGGCTAACGGCGCCAGAGAAAGATTTCGGCCAAATTGAATTAATTTGCTCGATGCTTTTCCCAATTACTTTCTGTGTAGTGCGCATTCATATCGAGTGCAAATAAATGTGCAAATCAACACGGAGAACTTGCCTTGGTCATTTTGGGTGGGAACTATTTTTCAGTGCGGAAAAAGACAGACGAAGCACGCACCACGCGGACAGGGGAATCCCTGTTTACGCACCAGGAAGGGAGTTCCCCGTTACGCTACGTGCTTTGTGCTTCGGCTTTATTTTTCCGCACTGAAAAATAGTTCCCACCCAAAATGACCAAGGCAAGTTCTCCGTGTTGATTTGGACATTTATTTGCACTCGATATGAATGCGCACTACACAGAAAGTAATTGGGAAAAGCATCGAGCAAATTAATTCCTTTTGGCCGAAATCTTTCTCTGGCGCCGTTAGCCTCCAGTCTAACGCGGAGGAGCAGCAGCTCGCGCAGCGGTCAGTGCTGACAGACTCGGACAATGGCTGGGTGACCAGGAAAACGCTTTTCATCACTTGTTTTAGTCTCTGGACTGTGGGGAGATGCCCAAATTTGACCTGGGGGTGGCATATCCCTTTAAATTGTACACAGTATGGTATTAAACTAAATTGTCTTGCATTTATTCAACTACAGATGTTATTTATTGCTCAAATGGATATTTATACTGTAAGTTACATACAAAAGCAGGTAATGGACATCTATGTTTTGATGGCCTTTTTTATTTAAGGTGCATAAGGTGCAAGGTGCACTTTTCTGGTGGAGGGTCTGCAAATGCTTTTCTCCATGGAGACGTTATTGCTTTGTCTGGAATGTTTCGCAATATGGCATTAAACCTTTCCATCTTCATGAAGATGAAACCAGACCAAGTTACAGATCAGATCTGTGGAAAGGCAACCCCACTCACAGTCAGAATGGTGTTTTTTTCCTTAGCATTTTTGATCTATGAAACTATCTGAAAGCTATTTAATGAGAGCTGTTTAATGTCTGTGAAACATTCCAGATAGAGCAATGACATAACAAGCAGGTGACAGACCCACAAAAGGTTTCATAATGCCCCTTTAATGTACTTTAATCCATGTTATAGTTACATTCACACAGACAAAAATCTCCATGAAACAAGTACTTGGAGGAGTTCATTGTCGAAGTGTGTATCCACAGAGTCAACATGCTGTAACTGTACCTATGCTAAACTCTGGAGAGGACAAAAGCAGTTGGAGTACTTACCCCCCAGGGAAACCCAGCAGACCGTCAAAGCGCATCTGCATCTGTGGAAGTGACAGGCTCAAACTCACCTCTGAAGACACCACTGACCTCAGCACTCATAGCTATGCATTTTATTATGAATGTAAAACATTTAAAGCTGCACTGTGTAACCTTGCTCATCTCCATGGGGATATATATACTGTATACTGTTTTGCCTTGATTATTCTACAGGATGGAAATAAACTTGGTCATCAACATTAATTGCCAGATCTATGGAGAAGCAAGCCTGCACAAGGTAAGATTTCATGTTTTTAAAAGGTGCATAGTGTAACTTTTCTGGTAGAGGTTCCCCTCACTGCTTGTCTCCAGGGAGATGTTATTGCTTTGCCTTGAATGTGCTAAAATATGGTGTTGGAGAAGCATGTGACATCACCAAGATAAATTACAGGTCAGATCTACGGAGAGGTGACCTCTATGTATTTTGTGGTATTCTTGAACAAGAAAAACAACTTTTGAATGAATGGATAGTTTAATGTTATACTGTGGGATATATACTGTATATATGTATATATATATATATATATATATATATATATATATATTATACAAGACTAATGCATTATTATTATTATTAATAATGATGATAATAATAATAATATACACATTTTGACAAGTGTGGGAATATTACTTGTTTACTTACCAATATAATGTGTCTAATAGGGATCCGTTTGAACAGCTGACTCTTGGTGTCAGCGTAGAGCATCACGTGGCAGGCATGTCTGTAGCCTGTGCATGCCAATGCTTCAGCCCTCGACAGCTGTCCACTCGCCATCTACAAACGCACACACAAATACAGAGGAAGA
Source organism: Paratrypauchen microcephalus (assembly GCA_036785185.1). Classification (NCBI taxonomy): domain Eukaryota; kingdom Metazoa; phylum Chordata; class Actinopteri; order Gobiiformes; family Gobiidae; genus Paratrypauchen; species Paratrypauchen microcephalus. The sequence goes on along the minus strand of JAVJIX010000037.1, from coordinate 2,043,417 downwards.
GTACAGTCACAGTCCAGTGATCCCTGTCTGCTTCTGCCTGGATGAATGAACTCTTGTCATGTGTCAGTCCCTCAAACTACAGCGCTATAATCCCAGCTTCACTACTAATATTCTGAGCATCACTGGATCCTGTTTACAGAGCCTGAACAGTGTGCTGTATATTCTGAAAAAGTAGAGGATTACAGGGAGATTTCTGTGACTATAAAGATTTAGCTCCATCTGCTGGGATGGGGTAGAAACTGAAAGGGAGTGTGAGCTCACCCATAGCGTTCAGCTCCAGTCAAATGAAGCTCACAAGGCTAGCAGTTAGGAATGTATTCCTAAGAGAGTTCCATATCAGGAATTGGAATTTATTTATGGACAAAATAGTGTAATAAAAACACCAGAATCATGTAGAGATGGTTAATACAGACATTTTAAGATAAAAATGATGAGGCTCACTGCAGCAGTTACAGAGAGGGGTGTTTTTCAATCTAAAGTCAAATGGAGCCAGAGTCGATGGAGCTGGAAGCAGCCCCTTGCACACTTCCTATTTGGGACGTGGTGGTTGGCAGGTTAGCTGTGTCCATTTATTTATAGGTGGTTTTCAGATTCAAGAATGTGATTATGTCATACTTCCAGATGGAGGCAAGAGACAGATTTCCCTATTGATCACATTGTCATGAAATAGCCAAAAAGTGTATTCACAAATCTTTAATCTATCGGTGACTAGACCCATTAACTTGCTGTGTTGAAACAAAAACCTACATTTGTAAATTGTATTTACTTTAGCTGTATTAAATAATATTGGCCTATAGAATTCTGTGATGTCATCTGAAACCCAGCAGTAGGCTACAGTTTATGTATGAGACATTAAATTATTTTATTGTATTATAACATCCCTACTAGAAAGATGCACAACCTTTGTGGTGGGGAGGCGCCTCTACACAGACCTAACCTGCCACTTGGCCTGTCTCCATGCAGACAGTAAGATAAGACGAGACTTTATTGATCTCACACAGGAGAAATTCACTTGCCACATTTGCTCCAAGCAATGAAAGTTACAAAAAAGTGCATATAGACAAGATAAGTAATAATAATAATAATAATAATAATAATCATCATCATCATCATCATCATCATCAGAAGTAAATAACAAAATAGAAAAACTGCACATTTAGACTATATAGTGGAGTTATACAGTCTGATAGCGGTGGGGGAGAAGGATCTGCGGTAAGAGTTATACAGTAGTTTAATGCCATACTGTGGTACATTCCAGGCAGAGTTGATCATGAAGACAAGCAGGTGGCAGACCCTCTATCAGAAAAGTTACAAAGTACACCTTGAAGGAGGCAGTAATGTAATAAATACATAATTTTGATTAAATTAAGTTCAAGATTATTTCAAAGAGGTCCATTGTTTCTAACAGACCACTGTGTTGTTTCAATGTGAAACAACACAGTGGCATTTTGGGAAAAAAAAAAAAAAGTTTAAGATTGCTTGTATGTTCCGATTGTCACGCGACATTTGAGGTTGTACACTAAACAGGCCCACGTGCAGGAGTGGAAAATGAACACGTGCACTAAATGTAAGCACCTTTGTTGTACTACAGTATATACCTTCAGTATACGTAGAAAAACGCTGTCGTAATGCTGAATACGCAGTTCATTCACCCTTGGTGCCATGCGCAGGAGGAAACGGTCAGCCGCAGCCTCCAGCTCGTGTCGGTGAATAACGAACATTTTCATTGGTTGGAAAAAACCAGGAAGTGTCCGGTTCACCCTGCCCATGGAGCGTGTCTCAGCCAATCTAATGTGAAGTAGTGACGCTCTGGTTCATCAAGATCGTGGTGTAAATCCTTTCGGAATTCTTTGATTTAAAGTACAGGTGTTTTATTGGTGCGAGTGCGTCAAGCCAAGATTAAAGACTCACACATATTGCTGTCGCTTTCTATTTTCTATCGGTAAGTATCCTGCTTCATTTCTGTTCTATCTTCTATTGCGGTGAAGTTGGTTTTACATTGGACGTTGGATATTCGCCTGTGCAACAGCGGGAGCTTCCCCTGTCTGTGCCCAGCGGGGAGCTGTGTTCTGAAGAGCCGCTACGTGTGCTGGTTTGGCACCGTCAATAAATGTAGTGAATAGAGTTTGTTTACAAATTAATCCTTTGAAATGATCAAACCCAATTGTGTAAAAACACTTCAAACTAATGAGAACAATGTATAGTGAACATGTATTTTTTAAAATATCTGATATTTTATTGTATTTTTATTTATATATTTTTGGCTGTTTAATTGATGTTTTTTCCATAGCTTCCAGGTTAGGTGACCTAGGAACCCCCAACCAAGTTATTATAGTAGTCCTAGTCCCCAGGCATCATTCACCTTTTGGTTTCCAGAATGAACCCTTTGTGGGATGTTAAGGATTTTCTTCCATTGAAAATTAATGTTTTGACTGACCCTGCTCTTGAGATAATAATTCTCTTCCATGACCTCTGCAAACTCCTCCCATCCTCGAGTTTTTGCCTATGACCACACAAGCTGGGGCATGCTTGACCTGCCAATACCTATCAACTGCCTCAGGAGTCCTACAAGCCAACAAGGTCCGATAGGACTCCTTCAGCCTGACAGCATCCCTTACTTTCAGCATCTTCCACGGGGTTTGGGAGAGATGGGCACCGGAGACCTCACGACCACAGCTACGAGTGGCCACATCGACGATGGAGGCAGAGAACATGGTCCACTCAGACTCAATGCCCTCTTCTTTCCGTATTCCTATCCTGCCAGTAAATCACCACCAGGTGGTGATTGGTTGACAGCTTTTCCCGAGTGTCCAAATGGCAGGACAACAGTCAGTGCCCTGGTGCCATATGCACTGATGGACACCCTTGTGCTTGAACACAGTGTTTTGTTTTGGACATAGAATAACAGATTAAGGAGGCCGTTCTTCACCCCTCTATAGGTGAAGAACAGATATGGCTTCAACGCACACCTCTGTGCCCAGGGTAGAACAATGCTGTCCCCGGTCATTGCTCTGTCTAGTGCCCCCTAATTTTTAATTTTTAACACTTGTATTCATTATACTGCTTACATAGAGCTGTAATAAGTATTTTATTTGGTAATGTGTAATCAGATGTAATCAGATTTTTTTTATATTCAGAGAATCATCTTTACACCCATTCAAATAAACAGAAATCACTCAAAATCCAGCTTCAAAGATGGGAACATTATATTATTGATGTTCTTGTGTCACAGGTCAACCAATATGGCCCAGGAAATACACGACATAATGAAGGATACAGCACTGGTGGCAGACCTAGCAGAGCATGCCAAAGACATTGCACTTTTGAATGGTGTACTAATGAGAACAAAAGAAGCCCCCAACTCATCAGAGGTAACTGAAATCAACAGACAAAGCGCATCTTTAACATCTACTTTCTTAAAAAAAAAAAATCCATTGTATTTGTTTTGCAGTTGGTGAGTTATGCGCCCTTCACACTCTTCCCCACACCTATCCCTAAGGCTGTGTTCCAGCAGGCTCTGGAGCTACAAACACACTACAACAGTCTAGTTGACAAGATCAGCCAAAACACAGACTTCCTAGAGGAGGCACTGGGCAGGTAGAGGTTTTGTATACTATACTAAAAACACAACAGTATTAGAACTTTGAAAAGATATCATAGCATTTATGTATTTCTGGTTCCATTTTTATTTCTATGAGGCTGAACAGAACAAAAGTATAGAATATTATGAAATATTTAGAAAATATTATGAAAAATAAACTTTTATGAGCTTTTAACCATCATCATCAACGCTCTATCTGTAATTACCTAATTGTGATTATTTTAAAGGTCCCATATTATGCAAAATTGACTCTTTAGCCATGCTAGAATGCTGTTACTTCATCAAAATATACCTGGAGTTGTGTTTTGTTGTTTTTGTTTTGAGTAATTCTTTATTATTAGCCTGTGTACAAAGGTCAAAATGCTCTGTTCCGCCTTGTGATGTCATGTAGTGGTAGTTTTCAAGTTAACAGCTTCCTTTTACCTTTAGTTCTCTAGAGATTGGCAATCCCAGGTCTGAAATTATCCAAATGATTCTTGTGAGGATGTATGGAGTTTAAAAACACAGTGGAGCACTTCCTGTACATGACACAGCAAGAGAGTGTTGTGTTTGAGAGAAGAACACAACCTAAATATGCAGGTTGTGTGTTAAACGTGTGAATGACACAAAACACAACTCCAGGTATGTTTTTGATGAGGAAAGAACATTATAACATAAATTAGAAAATAGCGTAATATGAGCCCTTTTAAAATTCAGACTCTGGGTCATACAGTCGGTGAGGTTTTGTTTCGTAGTTTTCATGTTCTAATCTACAAATATTCTAATTTAAGCACAAATTCTTCTGGTAGTGTTACATTTGTATAATGTTGTTTTTTTTTTGTATAGTACTGTAGAGGTGGATGAGTTCACATTAAGACTGTGCAAAATCCACAGACAGGTACTGAAGGAAGGCCGTTGTCAGGTATGTTATAATAACCTAATTTTGCTCCATTCATTTCATTCACTCTTTACATTTATCTGTTCTTTCTAGCCTGTGGTCCTGGGTCTGAACAGGTCAGACTACATGCTGGACCAAAAGGAGGATGGGTCTTCTGCACTCAAACAGATTGAAATCAACACAATTTCAGCCAGTTTTGGAGGGCTGTCTGCAGGCATTGTCAGTGTACACAAGTAAGTCCTAAATAAACAAAAAAATAACACAAACCTGCTCATTTCTATAGACATTATCTTATTATTTGGGCTGTCAGTTTAAAGCGTTCATTAGATTAATTAATTACACTGCAAATCAACGTGTTATAAAAATTAACGCAATTAATTATGAGTGGCAATTCAATGCGCATGCATTTTAAATTTGGCGTGTGGCGAGCAAATCAATGCCCGGGCCTTTGAAAGGCAAGTTTATTTATAAAAGGAACGAAGAACGCGATGATTTGTAGCTTTTGTCAAAAAGAATTTTCTGATCACCGAAGCTGCTCCAGCCTGACGGATCATTTGAACGATAAACACGCCCGGACAAGTTCCATTGTTACCAGTGATAGAGCGAGCGTGAGTGCACTTCAACAAACCACCAAACCACGCTCACAGAATTTGGGAAACGAATGAGTAAAGCGACCACAGAAAAACTGACAAACTCAATCACAAAGTGGGCTGCCTCTCTCTCTTTCTCTCTCTCTCTCTCTCTCACGAGATTAAAATGTGATTAATTACAAATCCTGTTTTTTTAATCACCTGACAACACTACTTATTATATTATGAAACTGATAATAGTCATTCTGAAACCTGACCAGTGGTGGAACATAACAAAGTAGAAGTAGTAATGTACTGTACTTAAGTAGAAATGTAGGTATCTAGACTTTATTTAGGTCAATTTAAATTTTAAATAAAAGTTGATACTTTTTACTTTTACTTCACTACATCTGAGAGCAGGTATCTGTGCTTTCTACCCCCAGTGTTGGGAAAGTTCATTTTCTACATGAACTAGTTCAAAGTTCAGTTCACACATTTCAAAATGAACTAGTTCGTTCATAGTTCATAAATGTTTATAGTTAGTAGTTCGTTCATAGTTCCAAAAAATTAACTAGTTCATAGTTCTTTTTTTTTCAAATACATTGCTGCGAGCTATTATTTTTCAATATCATTGCCAAAGCCCATATAGAACCATAGACAGCAATTATTATATCAGTTTTAACAATCAAACCATGTGTTAGATTCCATCTTCATATCCAATTTCACATCCTTATCCAACTACAAATAACGGTCCCCATAATGATAAAACACCTGCAATTCAACATAATAAAGAAAATACTTAAATAACCCCCATATGATATGACTTAATTAACTAAGAGACTTAAGAAAACAAAATAAACCCGCAAATTAACATTAGTGATTCCCCCTTTAATGTGGCCCCCTTTAGCGCACCACTCTGCGCTGTTTCTCGCAAGACCAGGAAGTGCCGCGCGCGCTGCGCGAGAGGGAGAGAAGGAGAGAGGGAGAGAGGTGCCGGTCGGAAATTTCAGATGGATGGATCAGAAATCTGAGACCCTATTGAACGAAGTTAAAGAGATAGCGCGTGACGTTCACAGACACCAGAATGAACTCGTTCACAGTTCGTTCATCAGGCAGTAATACAGAGCGTTCAGTTCACGTTTACCCAAAATATGAACACGTTCATGAACTATCGTTCAGTGAACACGTTCAGGGACAACACTGTCTACCCCACTACATTTTTGTACAGGACTGAAAAGTAAAAGTGTGTTTATTATTGTTTGAGGCTGAGGAAACAAAAATATAACAACAAATAAAAACAGCTGGAATAAAAATATAAATTCCATTGTTTCTGTATCAAAATCTATAAACTTGAAGCTTTATTAGATCTCAAAATCTGTGAAAAATACATTTACATACAAGTACATTTAAAGAGGTACTTTAATATGTTTACTTAAGTCGACTTTTCATGTGATACTTTTACCTGATTATGTTTTGCTCTGGTATGTGTACTTTTCCTTAAGTAACATAATCAAGTGCTTCTTTCACCTCTGAACCTGACATTTACGGAGGAAAAACTGCTGATGTTGATATTTGCTCGTTAGACATGTTCTAAAACTGGCTGGGCGTTTGAAGGACAGTATGGCCATTCTGGATAACAACCCAGCAGCAGGTCTGGCCCGAGCCATCGCCAAGGCCAAGGAGCTGTACGGATCAGAGAGGTACAATAATTCATAACCATGTATCAAACGTTTTAAAGGTCCTGACGCAAAGTTGACTTCTGTGAGCTTTTAGCCATGTTAGAATATTTTATTATTACCTCATCAAACACAAAATTGGAGTTGTGTTTTGTTTCATTCCCACGTGTTTGAATAATCCTTTCTAGTCTGTATGTTTCGTCAGAGCTTAAAATGCTCAAAATGCTCTGTTTGTGTCACGAAGCAGTATTTTACCTTTTACCTTTAGGTCAGTAGTGATTTGCAATTCCAGGGCTATAATTATCTAAGTGATTCTAGTGAAGGTGTATGGAGTTTAAAAACACAGTGGAGCATTTCCTGTATTACTACATGCCATCCCAACATGGAACAGAGTGTTTTCTGTTTGAAAGAAGAACACAGCCTAAATATGCAGGGCTTGTGCGTATGAATGACGTGTGAATGAAACAAAACACAACTCCAGATATGTTATTGATGAAAAAACAACGTTATAACATAGATCAGAAAATAGCATAATATTTCATCTTTTTTTTTTTTCCCAGAGCAGTGGTCCTGGTCCTGGTGTCTGACATTGAGCGAAATATTTATGACCAAAAATGTATTGAGTTGGAACTGATGAAGCTGTAGGTGGTTAAGTTCCTATGTACTAAAATACAGTGGTACCTCACCTTACGAATGACCCAACAAACGAAAATTTCAAGTTACGAAACGCCTTCACGGTAAATTTTGGTCTCTACATACGAATTAAATTTCAAGTTACGAAACGCGAAATCTCCAATCCAATCCAACTTTATTCATAAAGCACTTTTAACTTAAAAACAACAAATCTCAAAAAATCAATTAATGTGCGCTCAGATGCACGCCCCGAAACATAAATACACTTTATCAACACACACGGGGTTAGGTTCCAGAGCTGGCCCGCTGGGAGAGGTCCACGAGGTAGGACAACTTTGTATTTGGCAATTGTTGTACATGTTTTAGGGCTGTAAATGCCTCACCACACATTCTACACTTTTTTCTTGCATTTCTCTCTCGTTTAAACACTCGAACTTTCATAGATTTTCATGGAATGTGTTGGTGGGGACACGGCTCAATATAGCGCCGCCGAACATGCGATGGGAGCGGAGACACAACAACACAGTATGGTAAAACTCACCTGTCTCACGACGGTCTAAACCCCGCTCACGTTCCCATAGTGAATTGGTGAATTCTGCTTCACAAAGATAGGAAGAGCCGACATCGAAGGATCAAAACGTTCATACGGCGCAAGGCCGCGCTACACCGGGGCTGCGGGATGGAGCTGCGGCGCCGCGTGCCTCCTCCTCGGGCTCGGTTCGCCTGCGCGGCTCACAGCTCACAGTGTGAGCCACGCTCTGGAAGTCAGAGAGAACCAGAGCCCACCGAGCGAGACCCCGCGGTCTTGCCCGCTGATAGAGTGGCCTGTTGGCTCACAGTGTCAGCCCTAGGGTGACCTTTCGTCCGGACAGTCCGGTTTTAGAGCTGTCTGTCCGTCCGTCTGTCACGTGTCCTCCTTTTTTACGTTTTGTCCTCCTTTCGTTGCATAAATCGTCATAAATCCCCACCCATTATTTACACTTGCTACTCTGCGATGTTCGCCGTTTCCCAATTCAGAAAGTGGAGTTCGGAGTGTGGTCTCAGTCTGCAGTCGAGGCGGTGCATACTCGCTCAGCCCTGAGTGCAGTCCGTGCATGGCCATCTGCGAGATGGAACAAGTCCCGCCTCAGCTCAATGAACCGGGTGGTCTGCTCCTTGTTCCCTAAAGACAAAATATTATTCTATTGCGACTAGTAATACTTGGAATTCCTGTGCGCGACATCCGAAATGCAGAATGTGCGAGCAGAGCACATTCTCAGCGCACATTCTTTGTTTTCCCCGAGGGAAAAAAAAAAAACAAGGTGTCCTCACTTTAGGGCCTTTGTCCTCCTTTTTGGACACAAGTGTCCTCCTTTTCTGTTTCATGCCGGTGGTCACCCTAGTCAGCCCCCCGGCTCTGGAGGTCAGATAGAAGCAGAGCTCGCCCCGCTCCGCTCTTATTCCCGCTGAAAGAGCGTCTTTCTCGGCCTCTTAAAGGTGCGCAGACACGAGCACTGAGCACCGCGCTCCTCCAACGGCACTGCCATGTTATAATAATAACGGGTCCAATCCAGGTTTAGTTCTGGCCAGACCTGGTTCTTTTAGTCCTGGTCTAGTCTCTTAGCCCGTCAGGAACACAACGTTACACTATAAAAAAAAAAAAAAAAGTTACACTATAAAAAAACAACAACCTTGGAACGGATCAGGCTTTTTCCATTGAAATAGCTACTCAACTTACGAATTTTTCACGTTACGAAACCACTTCTGGAACAAATTAATTTCGTATGGTGAGGTACCACTGTATAGTATTTTGACTCGTAATGTGTATAGTATTTGACTCGTAACTTTTTCTAATTTCTTTCTAGAAATATCTCCACAATCCGAATAACATTTGAAGGTGTGCGTGCACGAGGCTCATTGGATAAAGACAAAAGGCTTTTTATGTAAGTTTTTTCAATACTTTAATTATGTCTTTTAATTATGTCCGGAGGTAAAATTGGCTTTTTATACTAGGACTACTGGAATACTTTCTAGTAACTTCAGAAACACATGCCAGTATCTCAAATAAATACGATCCAAAATTGAGTCTTGTGAGCTTTAGGCATTCGCACATGTTTGAGTAACTTTTTATTATTAGCCCGTCTACATCTCCAAAGCTTGAAATGCTCTGTTCCACATTGTGATGTCATTAAGAGCTAGTTTTCAAGTTCATCTGATACCTTTTACCTTTAGTTTAGTAATGGCAATTCAAGATCTGAAATTATCCAAATGATTTTAGTGAAGGTGTGTGGAGTTTAAAAACACAGTGGAAAGGCCCTGTTCTTGTATAACCACATGACGTCACAAGGTGGAACAGAGCATTTTGAAAATAAATAATTCTACACAATTATTCTTTGTGTGTTAAACATGTGTGAATGTATCAAAACACAACTCCAGGTATGTTTTTGATGAGAAAACAACATTATAACATAGATTAGACCAGGGGTGGGCAATTATTTTTCCCCAGGGGCCAAATGAGAAGCAGAAAATATTGTGGAGGGCTGGGCCAAAAGTTTGAAGTCTACTCTGGTTATTAATTTTATTTCTATGTTGAAATCAGTAAATCGCTGGTAAGTTATGTGTTATTAAGTAACGAGAGAGTGAGGTTTTACAAAAACTGAATTTCAATGATCAAAGATGAAAGTCAGCTTTATTGTCAATTCTGCTATATGTGTTCAACATACAGTGAATCGAAATTTCATTTCTCTCTGGCCAAGTAGTGCAAAAAGACAAAATACAATATAAAGATGAAACAAAACAAAAACTATATTTATTCCGTAAAATATTTCATAACAACAGTAAACGTGAAACATTTGTAACGCTTTTTCAGTCACATTAACCCCACAATGCTTTCTGAGTTTAACTTTCTTTACTTTGTATTAAGACACCACAATGTCTTTGTTTTCCAAATAATATAATACAAGATAGGTCACAACATTTTTTGTCCAACTGCCAAACTGTGTAGAAAAAAAAGTCAAAGTTAGCATGTTTTTTTTTTTTTTCTTGATCGGTGAGAGAAATCAAGCCTCTGTTTAGCTTTAACAAGTGCATCAAAGTCAGATTGCATGTTTGAGGTGGAGAAGTGAAGTACGTCCGATAGATGCAAATGCATTATGTACAATTTTGAAAGTAGGTTTTATTTTCTTAATTCCAAGCAACCTTTCGCGGGCCAGTCAGAATCGGCTTGCATTTGTATTTGGCCCCCGGGCCTTGAAATGCCCAGGTCTGGATTAGACAATAGCATCATATAGGCCCTTTAATTATGTAATTCCATTTTGCCCAGTTATAGCAGAACTACTGGCATGACCACTATTACTAACTTCTCAGAAATAAGAGATGCCAGTATCTCAAATAAATACTAAAATATCCCCTGTGTAACTTTTTGGTTGGGAGTCCGTCACCTGCTTGTTTCTGTGGATATGTCATTGCTCTGCCTGGAATGTTCCACAGTATGACATTAAACAGGTCTATCATTCATTTATTAAATTACAAGTGGTTTTATAGCTCAAAAATACCTAGAAAAACAGACATTCTAACTTGTAACTTGGTCTGGTTTGATTGGACTGATTTCCTCTTTTTCTTTCAGAGATGGCATGGAGGTTGCTGTGGTGTACTACAGAAATGGCTATGTCCCTCAGCACTATGAGTCTGAACAGGTTTGACTTGATTTAAACTTGCATAAACATTATTATCACAATGAATCACAGAGCCAGACTTAGGTGATGTATGTGTTAAACTGGTCAGGGCTAAAATGTGTCTTATTGGAGGCCAAACTTCAAACTTCCCTTCATAAATTTCACTCTTCTAAATATAAATAATTCATTTTATATAGTTTTGTTTCAGTGGTGACGGGCTGTTGCTGAGTCTGACTATTGTAACAAAGTTTACACCATACAAAGCAACTAGTTATGTCTCTGAATCAAATCTCAGGTTTATAAATATTGGGATATTTGATTGTCAGTGTTGTTATGCCATAGCTAATTTATCTAAAAATCTAGTGAAATCCTTGGTAATATTGGCAAATTTTTATTACCAGTTTTATGAAGTTGAAATTTGTATTGACATTTAATTTAAAAATTATCTACATGTATGTTTATTATTTTTAAGTATACTGTATATTATATTATATTATATTTTAAATACAGGCGTTTGATCCCTGTTGCTGAAGCCCACATTATGTTGAAAGGTGTTTAATGGTAATATTTGTAGTGTAGCCTCTGTTTATTTGCCTGATTTTCTGAAATTTATCAGCACAAATGGAGATGAAAATATATTATCCCATTCTGAGCCAAGGGCCACATGCTTCCGAGAGTAAAGCAAACTTTCTTATGCGTGGCTGCCCATTGTGCCTGCTGTTTGGTTAAAGATTTTAAAAACAAACAGCTTCACAAATTCAGTTCAGATCTAATTATTCAGAAGCCTCATCACTTCAGAATTGACATGATTCAAAAGGTCCCATTCTGAGCAATAGTCTCAGTATTTACAGGGCCCATATTATACTCTTTTCTGATCTTTGTTTTAATGTTGTTTTCTCATCACACCTGTTTTGTTCTGTTTCATTCACACATGTTTAACACAAACCCTACATATTTAGTCTGAGTTCTTCTTGTGATGTCATGTAGTAATACAGGAAGTGTTCCACTTTCATACAGCGTCACTAGAATCATTTGGATAATTTCAGTCCTGGATTTTCAACTGAATAAAAGGTAAAAAAAAAAAAAAAAGTAGCTGTTAACTTTAAAACCACTGCTTCATGACATCACAAGGTGGAACAGAGCATTTTGAGCTTTGGAGATTTAGACAGACTAATAATAAAGGGTTACTCAGACAAAACACAACTCTAGGTGTGTTTTTGATGATAACAACATTATAAGATGGCACTGTGTAACATTTCTAGTGGAGGATCCGCCACCTGCTTATCTCCATGGAAAATATTGGTTTGTCTAGAATGTTCCATAGTATAGATTAAACAAGGTAAATGGTCACATCTTTATATAGCGCTTTTCCACCTTCAAGGCACCCAAAGCGCTTTACAACAAGGAACGACTTACCCATTCACACACACATTCACACACCAGTGTACGCAGACACTGGGGGCGAGGTGGGTTAAGTGTCTTGCCCATGGACGCAACAGCAGCATTCATCTGTGGGAGCTGGAATCATACCTGCCAACCTGTGGGTCAGTGGATCTGACCGCTCAACCACTGATGTTTCTTATGTCAAGAGCGGGATTTGAACCGCCAACCTTTTAGATCAGTGGACAAACGCGAAAATTATTATGTTTTTGAGCAACAGAAATGCCTGTGATTAATAAACGCTAGATGGATTCTGTATGTTTAATGTCATATCATGGAACATACCAGGCAAAGCAATAACATCTCCATGGAGACAAGCAGGTAGCGGACCATCCACCAGAAAAGTTGCACAGTGCACCTTTTAAGCTCACAAGAGTCAGTTTTGTGTAATATACATACTTTATAAGTATGGGAAGCAACAGCAAAATTTTGAAATGTTTTATAGTGTGTTATATTTATTCTAACAATTATTGTCTTCTAGGACTGGGACACTCGGCTGATGTTGGAGCGATCCTGTGCTATAAAATGCCCAGATATTTCCACTCATCTGACTGGCACTAAGAAGGTTCAGCAGGTGTTGGCCCAGCCTGGAGTTTTGGAGCGGTTCTTTCCCAATGAACCCCAAGTGGTGGAGCAGATCAGAGCCACCTTTGCAGGTCTCTACACTCTTGACAAGGTCAGTCTGTACTCTTAGTACTAGGCTTCTCACGATAATTTCAATCAATTTATCATTCATGTAGTAGTATTAAAGGGAGTAATTGATATTAAAGATTGGAATTGAGAGTTCTAAGTTAAAGCAGGACTCATGTGGCCTCTGTGATTGTTTGGCTCCGGGATACCACTCAACAAATGTTGAGAAATATTACCAATCCAGTATAATCAATTATCTAAGTTAATTAAATTAATTAATTAATTATTAATTAAACAATTGTTCTGAAGGTTTGTGAATTATTTTCCATAGCAGTGACCCATATCTCGAAATATCACTATTCACCAAAGCAAACTGTGGTTTATGAATATTTATTGACCAAGATAAATGGACAGCATTTAGATAAGAACTATGCAAATAAGTGTAGGCTCCTCTAGACTGGTTTGGACTGATTGGAGATTAGTACAATTTTAAGAGTTATCTAAAGTTATGTGTTGAGTCTAAACTGTTCAATTAGGCCAGTGCTTCTCAATTATTTTCTTTGACGCCCCCCCTGCGCACGACTATTAATAGTATTATTTGTCTAGAAAATTATTAGTACACCTCTGCATAACAATGTATCCTTTTATTAACATTAAAAACAAAAAAAGAAAGAAACTTCCAACAAACACTGCACTCTTTTTTTGCACTGAGGACTCAAATATTAATGTGCTTTTAATGCAGCTTTGTGCACATTTGTTTACGTTTTACAGAAACGAAACTTAAAAACCACATGGTCCATTTGCATAAACTCAAAGCTCAGTGGAATATAACGTGTTTTTTTCTGTGACAGAGGACGCTCTGCTGATGGCAAGTCTGTTCTGTGTGTATATCGCGTATTAAAGGTCGCCGAACCCTGCCCCAGAGCGACAACGAAAGCGCTACTGCCAACTACTGTTGTTGATGTGCAATTACACTTTCGTTCTAGTACAGTATGGCAAAAAAGCATGTTTCCCAGGGTCACACGCGCCCCCCCTGGCATCACACCACGCCCCCCCAGGGGGGCCCGCCCCACTATTTGAGAAGCACTGAATTAGGCCAATCTCTGACATGTGCACATATGACCAGGGAGAGTGGAGATGTTCGTCATGGTGTGGTCCAGAGGCCCAATGGTTTGGAGGTCTGAAGTCCTCAGGGCATCAGGTCTGAAGAATCAAACAAGCTGAAACAGACGGAGGCCATGTGATCTAAACAATAACTCCATCCTCAGGCAGCGTCAGGCTGAAGGAACGCTGGATGCTCTGTTTAAAGAGGAGCAGCACTTTCCAAGTTTCCATGAGGTCTGAGAGTGGCACTGATCACAGATTAAAGCCAATTGAATGAAAAGGCTATTGACTACAAAAATGCAAATATTTAAATTTGGAAAAATGTGAAATCTTCGCTTCCGGTCAGATTAACTACAGTAATTTGGATAAAAATACATCAAAAGATGCACACAAATTTGGAAGAGAGAATTGGAACTTTAACTTCTTGGGTGTTGTCTCTCTGGTATGTTCTTTGTCCATCAGAGAACATTCAGAGAACAGTCTCTATATCCTGTTGTAACCACTTACTTAAGTTTTAGCAGGGGAAGGCTGAACCAATGGGGTGAAATCTTGAGTGTGACTTAGCTAAAGTTGAGTAGGGGATGAGGAGAATGTTCTGCGAAATTCCTTTCACATTTGCATTATGAACCATTAACAGTTTTACACACATAAAAGATATCCACATTTACAGATTTCTACAGATCAATATTCAAACAACAATAATATTCACAGCATGAACAGTTTACACCATTCTTCTTCCTTCTGTGGAGAAAGTCCTTTAGCTGAGATTGTTTATTTGTGTCTTGGTTATGGTTGGTGTATTTGAATGTACTTCAGTCAATTGGTTTCTTTGTAGGAGAAACTTTTTAGATCTTGTAGCTCTTTTGGGGAGAAGTATTGTCTCTCCTTACAGAACACAAGTCTCTATCAATCTTATCTTATCAATCAGCTCCAAGGTCTAGAGAGCTGAAGGGAAGCGGGGGATGGTCATGCATCCTTGAGTCATAAAAGCTCAAACTACTTGGTCTGATGAAAATTTTATTCATAAAGTTTTGATACAATGGCAACAGTGAAGTGGGTGCTTCTCACAGTTTCATGGTCAAAACAGCGACACTATATTTTAATGTGTGTTTGTATTTCTTTGCAATAGTGATGAGCCATTTTTATGTAATGCAATAAGATTTAAAGGTGCATTGTGGAACATTTCGGTGGAGGGTCCATCAAATGCTTTTCTTGATGTGATTGATTTGATTGATGTGATTGCTTTGTCTGGAATGTTTCACAGTATGGCATTAAGCCTTTCTATCTGCACCAAACCAGACCAAACCAGTTACAAGCCAGATCTTTGGAGAGACAACCCCGCTCACAGAATGCCTGTATTTCCAGGTATTTTGGAGCTATAAAACCACCTGTAACTAAATAAATGTAATGTCATACTGTGGAACATTCCACACAGAGCAATGACATATCCATAGAAACAAGCAGGTGACAGACCCTCAATCAAAAAGTTACATAGTACACCTTTAACCTATAGAGGGTTAATAAGTTACATTATTATTATTGTTAATTTTGCTATTTATTTCTTGCAGCTCAGGTCTTTTTAATGATGGTGTATTTAAAATGTATTCTGCTTTGGAAGTGGTATAAAGTAGTATAAATATTATTGTTTATCATATATATTTCTCTGTAGCAAGGTATTGTGACAGGCCTACCATGTGTCACTGAAACTGTGGTGTATAGCAATGCATCTAAACTGTCTGTTGTCACTAGGGTCCAGAAGGAGACAAAACTGTTGCAATGGCCTTGAAAGACCCTGAGCAATATGTGTTGAAGCCTCAGAGAGAAGGAGGAGGTACAGTCAGTATTTTTTCTTTTATTATTAAAGGTCCCATGGCATGAAATTTTCACTTTCTGAGGTTTTTGAATGTTAATGTGAGCTCCCCTACCCTGTTTAGGGCCCCCCCCCCCATGGTTAAAAGTTGCGAAATGTCTAAACTGAGCATTTGCGATCCTTTTCTGCGTTACAAAAAATCGGAGCTCAAACGGGTGATTTTGAACAAGGCACCTTATTGACGTCAGATCGAAAAAAGAAATGCAAATGCAGTTCCACCCCCGTCTGTCTGTAGTCAGCATCTCTGTAAATCACGCCCAGAGAGTTTGGACTGCGAATGCGCTAGGCAATGCGAAATGCGTTTTTTTATTTGCCTGGAGGCACGTCCGAGTGTTTCTAGGCTCGGAAGTCCTTTATCTGAGCCTCTGGACCTTTGAACAGCAGTGGTTTAATTTTATTTTATGTGGAAATGTGTTTATTTTTCAATGGAACGCTTCAAATCTCTCCCCCCGTGCAAAAACAAGGAAATTGATCAGCTGAGGGCTCGGAGCCGAAAGCGGAGTTTGGCCACGCCCCCACCCTCTACTATTGGCCAGCTCTTTTCTCCTCATTTGCATTCAAGCAACAAGGCCCATTATGGAGTGTTCCAGAGAGATAAAAAATACTCTTTCTCATCTTATCTCTGTTTCTCATGCACTGAGTGTTGATTTTGAAGAAGGATTCATTTACAGTATTAGGAAACCATTAAGGAGCCATATAAAAGCATCAAGAAGTACCATGTCATGGGATCTTTAACATAGACTGTATAAAGAAGTGTTCGGCTTCAGTCAAATGAAGCTCTCGAGGCGAGCAGTTATAGGAGTGAATTTGGCTTAGTTTTTCATATTAGGAATAGGAATTTATTACGGGCAAAATATCAAAATAAAAACACCAGGATCATGTAGAGGTGGTTAATACGAACATTTTAAAACCAAAATGACAAGGTTCATTACAGCAGTTACAGAGAGAGAGGTAACAATTTTTCAATGAAAGTCAATTAGACCCAGGATCCATGGAGCCAGAATCATCCCTATGCTCACTTTCTATTTGCGATGCGGTGGTTAGGGGGTTAGCTATATCCATTTATATATACAGTCTATGATTATTAATGAATTGAAATTCTAAACTGTGTCTCAGTGCTTCCAACTCTGAAATGTCTTCAAGTTTAAAAAGACTAAATGCATCAGTGTGTACTTTCTCTTATCTCACAATGAACTCTAAAGAGGACATTATTTACAGTTTTTAGAAAAATCACCTGATCAGCGGCAATAGGTGAATAATGAATGTCCATAAATGCAATTCCATGTCCACACTATTTTAAATTAAGTTAAATAAGCCTGTTCTTGCTTATTCTCTGACAAAAGATGTTAATGAAAGGTGCATTGTGTAACTTTTCTGGTGAAGGGTCCGTCAAATGCTTTTCTTCATGGAGATGTTATAGCTTTTTCTGGAATGTTTCAGTGTGGCATTAAAGCTTTCTATCTTCATGGAGACCAAACCAGAGCAAGTTACAGGTCAGATCTGTTGAGAGGCAACCTCGTTCACAGTCAGAATGCATGTAGCTCTTTTTGAGCTAAAAAAACAAAAAAACTGGTAATTAAATAAAGTGAGTTAGAGCTGTTTAATGTCATACTGTGGAACATTCCGAGCAGAGCAATGACATATCCATAGAAACAAGCAGGTGACAAGTTAAATAGTTAAAAAGTTAAATAGTGCACCTTTTCATATCCACATACTGTCTCCTATCCTTTTTAAAGACTAAAGCACTGGTAACAGTTTTTATTTAAGCCTGAATTCTGCTTCTTGGTTAATTTGCGACTTTAATTTTCCAGGCAATAACATTTACGGAGACGAGATCTGCAAGGTGCTTCAGGAAACAAAAGGGCCAGAGAGAAACATGTATATTCTGATGGATAAAATCAAACCTGCACCTACACAGAACTACCTCCTGAGACGAGATAGTCCACTCACTGTTAGCAACTGTCTGAGCGAGCTTGGGGTGTTTGGAGCGTATGTCAGGTATGTCAAACAAAAATATGCTGCTTTGGTGATTTAGTTCATCCATTCAACTGCTTTGGACTTAATCCTCACAAAACCTGTTTTGACTGTGGCCAAAAGGGCCTGTGTCCACATTTGTCTATTCACCCTATTCCGCCCCGCTCATTTTTGTCTCTAAATGCTCCTAAACCGTGCTTTCTTGTGGTGGCACTTCTGGTTAAATGGGGACCCCATTCATTTCAATGGAGAGTTTCGTAAAGGTTTTGCATCTTATATGAAATTAAGTAGGTTCATTTGTGTAAAATGTTCAAACTTCATGTGCACTGAACTTTGACTGATTCTCTGTGAGGCTTTAAAACGGCTTTATAGTCCGTATTGCACTCATTTGCTGTCAAAATCAGAAGCCTCATACAAAATAATAGAACCCGAATGATGAGAGCAACTTCTGGAATAAGGTGAATTCTGGCTGATCTGTTTCCTTTGCTTTCAGATGGAAAGGTGGTTGCAATATCTAAAACTAGGCCCATTTATTTTGATATTAATTATCGATTGTCTTTGTTTCTCCAGACAGGGAACAGAGATGGTGATGAATGAGCAAGTAGGACACCTGCTGAGGACTAAAGATTCAGTCCACGCAGATGGAGGTGTGGCAGCTGGAGTGGCAGTGCTGGACAATCCCCTGCTTTACTGAAACATGCAAGCTGATGTATATGATGAGCCAGTATATGGACCAACACTTTTTCAAGTTCTGTTTAATGGTTCTTATTTGAACACTTTAAAATCTTGGATGTTTTTACTTCATGGTACTTTGAACTGCTGTCCGATACTGTACATTCCAATTATTGCCCCGATATAGTTTATTTCCAACAGAGGTACTGCCATCATGTGGTCACTGGTCATAAAACTCACATTTGAGCTCGCATTTCATCTTGGTGAAGCAGTTTAAAAGTACTGTGACATACTACATACTTCTATGCAGCCTATATGAACACAAAGTATAAAACAAAGCTTAATCAGATCTATTTTAATCAAGTGTTTAATTAAGTTTATAAAGTGTGTTTTTTTAGGTTTGACAATAAATTATTTTGTCTCCTAAGAATCTAATCCTTTGTTCACTGTACAAAATTTTGCATATGGTTTCTTTCAGGTGAACTGTAACTTTTTTGTTGGAGGGTTTGTCACCTGCTTGTCTTCATGGAGATGTGCCTATAATGTTCCACAGTATGGCCATAAATTTATGAATCTCCATGGAGACTTATAAGCCAAATTACAGGTTAGATTTGTGGAGAGGCGACCCCACTCACAGTAAGAATTAATGTGTGTTTTTTTTAGATATTTTAGAATAGAATGCCTATTATTGCCACTATTCATATGTACAATTTACATCATACATATTCATAATGAGATTGAAGGCATCTCACTCCAGTGCAGATATTTAACACGGCAGGATATTTACAACACAGTATAGAAAAAAAATAGTGCAAAAAAGTCCATATTTATAGCAATAAATAACAGCTGTAGTTTAATAAATACAAAGATAAGTTTAATACATACTGTGTATAACATTCTACGTTCCTACCCTCACCCATGGTCATGAGCTCTGGGTAATGACCGAAAGGACAAGATCCCGGATACAAGCGGCCAAAATGAGTTTCCTCCGCAGAGTGGCTGGGCGCACCCTTAGAGATAGGGTGAAGAGCTCAGTCACACGGGAGGAGCTCGGAGTAGAGCCGCTGCTTCTCCACGTCGAGAGGAGCCAGCTGAGGTGGCTCGGGCATCTGTTTCGGATGCCTCCTGGACGCCTCCCTCGGGAGGTGTTCCGGGCATGTCCCACCGGGAGGAGGTCCCGGGGAAGACCCAGGACGCGCTGGAGGGACTATGTGTCCCGGCTGGCCTGGGAACGCCTTGGGGTCCCCCCGGAGGAACTAGAGGAAGTGTCCGGGGTGAAGGAGGTCTGGGTGTCCCTGCTCAGACTGTGGACAGTTTATACCAAAGCATTCTCCATGGAGACACACAGGTTGCGGCTCCTTAGCCTACATAAAAGTTACACAGTGTACCTTTATTAACCCTTGATGAAGATTAATTAACCACGTATGGTTCTCTCACACATTGAGCTCATACACAGGGCAATACAGGTGCTATCTTATCATTCGTGTCGTAAAATCGGAAATGGACCAACCGAACCCTAACCCAAAAAAACCCAAATCGCTTAAATTTTGGTCCACGTGACTTCCCGTATCGGCTGGATGTTTTGAAAGCAGCGCGTTGTGTTGTGTTTGTGCGCTTTAACGAGGTTAGTTCAGCTGTCATCGAGATAAAATGCCGTGAAGAAAGCAGGAGCGAAGGCTGTCCACGCTTCCAGCAGGATGGACAGGCGTGGTAAGGCTGTTATGACGCCCATAAAGTCCATAGAGACACGGATTGGAGCTCAGAAAGACATAGAGCACTGGCTGTTTGCTAACTGTTAGCTACCAGAGGGGTTCGAGGCTACATGATGTTCTAGATTAGATTTTAAAGGTTTATATCACACTAAATGGATTCTTGTGAGCTTTAAAGGTGCATTCTGGAGTTATTGATTTGTCTGGAATGTTTCACAGTATGACATTAAACCTTTCTATCTTTATGGAGACTAAATCAGACCAAGTTACAGTCCACAGGTCAGATCTGTGGAGAGGCAGCCCAGCTCACAGTCAGAATGCATGTTTTTCTAGGTGTTTTTGAGCTATAAACTCACCTATGGTTTAATAAATATGAAAGGTAGAGCTGTTTAATGTCATACTGTGGAACATTCCAGGCAGAGCAATGACATCTCCATAGAAACGACAAGGAGACAGATCCCTCAACCAAAAAGTTACACAATGCACCTTTAAGCCATGTTATAATAATGTTGCTGCCTCCTCAAAAACAGACCTGAGTTGCGTTTTGTTTCATTCACACATGTTTGAATAACCCCTTATTATTATTAGTGATGGTTTATTTTTTTTATTTCCTTTATTTATTTCCGTGACGCTTTTTTTGTCTGTTCACATCTCCAAAGCTCAAAATACTCCACCTTGTGATGTCATGTAGTGGTGGTTTTGACAATAACAGCTACCTTTTAATTACCTTTTTATTACTTACTTTATCCCCTCCCTGCCTGCATGCACTTTTTCCCTCTTGTCCAAATGTCCTGGAGCTACTGTGGCGAGTAAATTTCTCCTGTGTGAGATCAATAAAGGCTTATCTTATTTTAGGCTTATCTTATCTTAATCTGATTTCAGTAGTGATGGGCAATTCCAGGGCTGAAATTATACAGATTATACTAGTGAAGGTGTATGGTATTAAAAAGCACAGTGGAGCACTTCCTGTATTACCACATGACATCACAAGGTGGAACCGGAGGATTTCAGTTGGAGAAAAGTGCTGGGTTTGTGTGTTTAAACATGAGTTAATAAAAGAAAACACAACTCCAGGTATGTTTATAATGAGGAAACATTATAACACACAGAGAAAATAGTGTAATACGGTTCCTTTAGCGGTTTTATCTTATTTCTTTATCATATAATTATGGTATTATTGTACATCTACACCACAAGATCAACATTATTGGATTAAAAAGTTGATACAGTTAGAACTGAAAGGAAATGGAAAATAAGTAATCTATTAATCTTGTTTGAATAGCTTTCTGTTTATAAGCCCTGAGTACATTATGTTAACAGTTTGTACTAGATTGGAATGTGTCACTGATACTGCACCTGATAAATTGTATTAAGCAGAAAATATTAATTTGTAAACACGCATAAAACACATTATTGTCTTATTATAGCACTGAATTGATGTTATTTATGTGGAAGTCAGCTGTTACCAACCTCACGATTGGCTAATATTGTTTTTTCCAGATTCTTTACGTGGTGTTTTGCTGACCTGTTGTCTGCTCATTACTGCAGAGTCAATTCCCTTTTTCAGGTTGAATCCGAAACCATAGTAAGAAGGAGTGGTGAAACGTGACAAAGTAAAAGTAAAAGTAGTACAGTACCATTCTTACGTATACATTTTACCTATCTGCTCTTAAGTACATTTTAAAGTGAATACTTTTTTTTACTTTTATTTTACTACAATTGAGAGCACTACATTTCTGAACAGGACTGAAAAGTATTTTTTATTTAGTGTGAGATGTGCTGAACAGGCTGAGGGGTTTATTTTTTACATGTTCGTAACAAAAATATCCAAATTAAAATAGAAAAAAAAAATCAATGCAGTGGTTTGTGTTCAGCACAAATCAGTATCAAAATTAGGGATGCACCAAAGTTGATTGTTTCAGTTTAAGTATTTGCTGATACCTGATACCAACTGATACCAGTGCAGAGATTGAAAATAGTATTTATTTCCTTTAAACACATTTAAACAGCATAAGATTTAAAAAATAAATAAATATATATATATATATATATATATATATATATATATATATACACAGTGAACCCTCGCTGTATCGCGGTTCACTCTTCGCGGCCTCGCTGTTTCGCGGATTTTTTTTC
This sequence comes from Paratrypauchen microcephalus, assembly GCA_036785185.1. Classification (NCBI taxonomy): domain Eukaryota; kingdom Metazoa; phylum Chordata; class Actinopteri; order Gobiiformes; family Gobiidae; genus Paratrypauchen; species Paratrypauchen microcephalus. Next base: position 2,020,870 of record JAVJIX010000037.1, on the reverse strand, counting down.
CAATTTTTTTTTTTTTTTTTCAATTTTTTTTATAGTGTAACTTTTTTTTTACAGTGTAACATTCTGTCCTGCGCCCTGATTAGCTAAGAGACTAGACCAGGACTAAACCAGGTCTAAAGCAGGTCTAAACCAGGACTAAACCAGGTCTAAACCAGGACTAAACCAGGTCTAGACCAGGGATGGTAGGGACAGAGTCTCAGATTTCCTTCACGAGAGCGCCTGGGTGACAGGAGGTGTGGCCTTTGTTTACTTGCACGAGCCACGGAAGAGAGTGCGAGCCGGACCATGGAAGAGCCAAGAATCAACATGGACTCTTCCAAGAATCAACATGGACGGGCCCGCTGCGGCGTCCGGGGGAGCCGCAGCGGGGAGAGGACACTCGCGCGCACAGAGGAGACAGTGGCTCTTCCCCGTGAGAGGACGAGAGGACGAACCCGACCCCGTCCTAGAGAGCTGTGGAGTATTGGCGACGCATTGATAGCGGACTGATTTTGGAGCCGGGGTGAAATGCAACCAACTCTTGTGAGCGCAGGTTGGTCTTACCTGGTCTTGTGGTGAGGACTGGTGCTCAGAGGCGTCTGTTAGCGGTTCGGCACTGTTAGCAGTGGCTTGAGTCTTGCCCAAAATGATATCCAGGTCGCTTTCCACTCGACTTTCGCACATGGCATGGATATGTGGTACCAAAACAAACGCACGTGTCCGCGCGCACGTGCCCGCGCGCACGTGCCCGCGTGTCACGTGCCCCCGCCCCACTATTAATATATTTTAATGAAAATCTACAAAAGTTTGAGTGTTTAAACAAGAGAAAAATGTGAGAAAATGTTAATACCAGTCTCAGAAAGGTGTATAATGTGTCTGGTGAAGCGTTTTCAGCCTTAAAACATGTAGAATAATTGTAAAATATAAAATTGTCCTACTTCGCGGATTTCACTTATTGCGGGCTATTTCTGGAACCTAACCCCCGCGATAAACGAGGGTTCACTGTATATATATATATATATATATATATATATATATATATATATATATATATATATATATATATATATATACATATACACACACACACACACACACACACACACACACACACACACACACACACACACACATACACACAAATGTGGTTTGTAACTACAGAACAGCTTTGACATTTTGGGCCAACATTGAGGAGTAAATTGTCTTACTAAACCAATTTATACAACAAAATGGGGTATCGGCTGGACTGATATCTTGGAATGTGATATCCGAGCCAACAAAATTTTCAGTATTGTTGCCGATATCTGATACCAGTATTGTATTAGTGCATCCCTCATCAAAATCATCACATTTGAAATGTGTAGAATCCCTCAGTCGTCCAGGTAGAATCCATGGCAAAAGGATAAATTCAATTTGTCAACTGGACAGAAGTTTATTTGGTCGAATACATTTCACAGCTCATCCAAGCTGCTTCTTCAGTTCTGGTCAGACGCTGGTGGACATTGCCTTATATCTGCCTGAAGGGAGGAGCTAACTACAATGAAATTACCTACCACACCTACTTGTTTACAGTTTCTATTAGTTAGGTGGACTTATTAGATATGCAGTGTGAGTGTGTGGGTCTTATTAGCAGAACCATTCAGGGCCATAATGGGTGTTTTCACACCTCTGGACCTGACCTGCTGCCCTATTGTTTTCTTTGTTTGTTTTGATTTAGGTTTGAGGATGGAGTTATAAATGGAAGACAAATCATGTCTGAAACCTCCATGTAAACAAGTGGGTGTGGTACTTTCAAAGTAATTTCATTGTAGTTAGCTCCTCCCTTTGGGTGGATACAGGCAGTGTCCACCAGCGTCTGACCAGAACTGAAGAAGCAGCTTGGATGAGCTGCGAAACGTATTCGACCAAATAAACTTTTGTCCAGTTGACAAATTGAATTTGTCCTTTTGCCATCACATTTGCTTATTAGATCTGAAAATCTGTGCAAAATACCTTTACTTTTTAAAATCTTTAAGTACATTTTTAAACGGGTAATAATAATTGATTTTTTCGTGTGATATTTACTTAATTGCACCGTAGCTGTACTTTTACTTAAGTAACAATATTGAGTACTTCTTACACCACTGATCACAACTTTACACATTTTCACTACACATTTCCCTCCCTGGATCATAGACTGTATAAATGGACATAGCTAACCCTCTAACCACAGCGTTCCAAATGGGAAATGTGCATGGGGGCACTTCCGGCTCCATTGACTCTATTTCCAGTTGACTTTACATTGAGGAATTGTCACCACTCTCTCTACCTGCTGTAGTGAGCCTTTTCGTTTTGGTTTTAAAATGTTGGTTGTAACCTACTCAACATGATTCTGGGGGTTTTATTTCACTATTTAATCTATTACTAAATTCCTATTCCTAAAATGGACCTGGCTCTAAATTCACCCCTTTAACTACTAGCCTCGGTGAGCTTTATTTTCCTGGAGCTGAACACTATGGTCCACTTAGTCTACTTCTTTATACAGTCTTTGCTGTGAGAACTTGGATTTGAAATCTAATGAGTCACCATTCGCAAGCAGCAGTTTTCACATGACCCTCTTTCCTTGTCATGTGCATTTGACTCGACTTTCACATTTTGTGCAGAAGGAAAGAAGAACCAGGAAACCAGACCAGTTTGTGATTGGTTTTGGGTTAATCATTTCATTCAAAGGCGGAATTTACGATCTGCATGTGTATCAAATGTTTCCTCTTAGAAGAGTTAGGCATACTGTATATATTTTTACCTTCCGTATTTGTACCATTATACTGTTCTATATTTCACACTTCAGTTGTTTTGGATCCATTGCACGGTGAACCCAAAAGGTATTGAATTTGAATTTAGTATTTTATGCTCTTTTACATTTTAGATAATGAGAAAATACCATTATACACCCCACTGACACACTATAGTTTTGTTTGTCTCTTTGAATGTTGCATCATCTGTGAAACCTATTGCTAAAATTAATATTGTTAAAATGCTAAATTTTTGTAATACAGTGAGTTCTTGAGTTTAGCCAATAAGTGAAAATAACAGGTTCAGCATGAAGAGTCCCTCAGTCGTCCAGGTAGAATTCACGATAAAAGAAGAAATTCAATTTGTCAACTGGACAAAGTTTGTTTGGTCGAAACCAAAACGGCGAAACGTTTTCGACCAAACAAACTTTGTCCAGTTGACAAATTGAATTTCTTCTTTTATCAACAGGTTCAGCAATTATGTATTTATCTTTTGGATATTTCATCACAATGTACAATGTAATCAAAGGGGAAATCACATTCTAGCGTCTGAAAACCATCTATAGAAGAATGTAGCTCTTCGTGTTGAACAATTAACAAAGGTATTCTCAAATAATTTGGCGTACGCACATTTTTACACCTTTAAAGTTTTATTCATTTAAAATGTTTATATTTGTCAGACTTTGAAAACATATCACTCTAAACACTTTAAAAACTGCTAAGGAATTACTGCTGTTGAACATTTACTACTGAAATTACTACTGTTGCACATTTATATCTTTATTTTTCAATGCACATTCTGTTGCACATTTTGATGCACACTGCACATTTTTGGACATCTATAAATACATATTTATTCTTTGCACTGCTCTTAGATTTTTGTCCTTGGATAGTTTTTGTATTGTCTTATATTTTTTTTGTACTCTTTTTTGCACTACTTGGCCAGAGAGAAACAGAATTTCGATTGACTGTATGTCGAACACATATGGCAGAATTGACGATAAAGTTGACTTTTTTTTTTTTTTGGAAGAGACATCCTGACCAAAAAAAAATTAAGTTAAAATTCTTGGAAAACCGAAAGCATACTTACGTGATTCCGACATTTTTCCGTTATTTTTCATACACAAAGCTTTATCAAAGTACTTATTTAGTTGAGAGTAGGCATATTTAAGTCAGAATTTTTGTAAACTAGGCTATTAAAACATATCTTTTTGTCAATTCACAAAACAGACAGCTCTAGAAAATTCAGTGAAGAGCAAAACCAGAGCTCCAGAACATTGTTTATGACAGTAATTATTGGACTACTGTAGTGTTTCATTCAAGTCTATGGCTGTTGTTGCCTGGAAGAATCCATTACTCATCGCTGTACCAGCGAGCGGGTATCGCGGTGTATAGGAAATACAGAGAGATATCATTTGGCTGGCCAGGTAATGGCTGTTGCGTTGTGTTATCACAATTTCTAAGAAAACCCTGACTAATGTTTTGTTTTCCTCTTTCCATTTTAAAACATGTGCCTTACAAAAGAGGACATTATGAAAAGTACAACGTAGCCTATAGGACATCACCGGTATGTTACGGTTTGTTTATATTGAGACTGGTCTAACTAGCTTGTTAATTACAGCTTAATCACACAATGTAGGTGTCCCAATTGAGGTTGGATTTATTTGTAGCCTGAAAGCCTTTAGTCTGTTTGGAGAGGCGGATGAGCGGAGCCGGCTGAACTGGTTACGCAGCGGCAGCTCTCGCTCCTCTGGCCCGGCGGAAGTTTCGCTGTTACAGCGCAGAAACTGGACAGTTGCGCGCTGGTTTCCTATTTTTATACTAAATAAGTACTTTGATACTTTGTGTATGAAACATAACACGTTTCGGAATTATGTAAGTACGCTTTCGGTTTTGCTGTGCGTAAAATGCGGTGCCTAATTGTGGCGTGATCTTTTGTTAGTTGTTGCGTAGGTGTGTGGTTATTTCTTTCCTCGTTATGCTTTAGTTTAACTTGACCTGCTTCTTTATTGTGTTTTTAAATGGGCTTGTAAATGTTTAAAGGTTGCAGATAAAAAGTATTTCTTATCTGTGTTTTTTCTGTCTCTGACTAGTTGTAAAAAAAAATGTCTGCGTCGTTTTCAGAGTCAATTTTCTGCTTTTATCGAGTTGTTTTGAAACTACAAATCTGATTCTCAAAATGTCTTCATGGCTGGATAAATCTCTCTTCAAGACAAAGATATCTTGTAATTAGGCAACACTTCGAATAGTAAATAGTAAATAATGATGTGAAGTACTTGTGTAGCTACAATCTGTGGAAATACTATTTTTCAATGAAAAATAAAAATTGACGCTATATAATTTGTATTTTAATTTCCAATACATTTTGTTTCGCTTAAATTAACTTTACTTGTTGGCAATTGTCTTTGTTTTTTTAAGGTGTAGGCTAACGCTACGCAAACAGTGAATGGAGTTGTTTACTTACTAGTTGTGTATTTTTCCACACAATGTTGTTTAAGTCTCAGACCCACTTTTATTCTTTTAACACTACGGGAGTTTGTGTGTGTGTGTGTGTGTGTGTGTGTGTGTGTGTGTGTGTGTGTGTGTGTGTGTGTGTGTGTGTGTTTAAATTAACGATTATTAATTATTTTATAGTTTTCTTTAAAATGCTATTGTTTTTATGTAAGGTAGAGCTGTTTAATGTAACACTGTGAAACATTTCAGGCAGAGCAATGACATGATATCCATAGAAACAAGCAGGTGACAATGCCTCAACCAAAAAGTTAGATAGTGCACCTGTTAAATTGAGCATTTATAGCCTCTGTTGTATAGAACAGGGGTGGGCAATTATGTTTTCCATGGGGCCACATGAACAGAAAATATTGTGGAGGGCCAGGCCAAAATGTTTAGCTCAATTCTGCATAATATTGTATTTCTTTATAAAAAGCAGTAAATAACATTGTTTTGACGTGCTGGTAAGAATATATGTTATGACTTAAAGGGATATGCCACCCCCAGGTCAAACTTGGGCATCTCCCCACAGTCCAAGGACTAAAATAAGTGGTGGAAAGCGTTTTCCTGGTCACCCAGCCATTGTCCGAGTCTGTCAGCACTGACCGCCGCGGTATCTGCAGCTACTCCGCGTTAGACTGGAGTCTAACGGCGCCAGAGAAAGATTTCGGCCAAAAGGAATTAATTTGCTCGATGCGTTTCCCAATTACTTTCTGTGTAGTGCGCATTCATATCGAGTGCAAATAAATGTGCAAATCAACACGGAGAGCTTGACTTGGGTGTTGGGTATGAATCCGCACTACACAGAAAGTAATTGGGAAAAGCATCGAGCAAATTAATTCCTTTTGGCCGAAATCTTTCTCTGACGACGTTAGACTCCAATCTAACACGGAGTAGCTGCAGATACCGCGGCGGTCAGTGCTGACAGACTCGGACAATGGCTGGGTGACCAGGAAAACGCTTTCCACCACTTATTTTAGTCTCTGGACTGTGGGGAGATGCCCAAGTTTGACCTGGGGGTGGCATATCCCTTTAACAATGAAAAAGTGAAGATGCCTTACAAAAATGTCATTTAAAAAAAACACCTCTAAAATAAAAGCAATGCAACTTTAGTCCATGCATGAGGTAAAATTATAAAATATGTTTATTTTGTAATTCCAAATTAGCTTAAAGGGGCTGGTCTGAGTCAACTAAAGGGCCGTATGTGGCCCGGGAGCTGGACAATGCTCACGTCTGGTATAGAGGGATTTTTTGTTTATCAACATAGCGGATGTGCACGCAGTCACTTGGGACTCTACTGCACATGTCTCCTGCAGAAAGAGCTGCTGTCCTCTTCTATCATGTCAGTGTCTTGTAAGATTTCAGAATTTCAGCAGATTTCAGGGGTTAGGCTAGTTGTATCGATTGGGTATGAGTGGATGTCCGGCTACTTTGACTTGTCAAGTTTGACTTGTCATTTGACTTGCATTTAACGCATACGGGTCATTAAGATGTATCCCACTCACTAATGTTAATTTAGCATTCTAACTTATTTTATCACATGGCGATAAAGTGTTTCAGTGCGCTGACAACAGCGCTAACTAGTGTTGCAGCCCATGTTTACCGCGCAGACAGCGGCGCTTTGTGCATTTGCGCATCCACTGTGTTGATAAACAAATAACCCGTCTATACCTTTTGTTGTTTTTAATGTCATCTTTACATGTGCAGCACTTTGGAAACTGTTTTGTTTATAATGTGCGCTATATAAGTGGATTTGGATTTATTGATGTGTGTAATTGTTATTGTAATTTGTTTTGCAGAAAGCAGAGGGGAGCCCCCGAGTGAGCTGCCCACCCCCTGTGCTCACTGCCCCCTGCTCTGTCCATACTCACACATGGTAAGGGTTTCTATGCATTTTTTAGGTTGCATGTCTATAACAGTTTTTATGTCGCTCACCACTCAGTAAAAACCTTGATACTCACTCAGTACCAATTTTTATCATTAAAACTAAAATGTATTACACTTTTGTATCAGTTTCTTTAAGTTATATTACTTTATATTAAGCTATATTCTGGTCTATGTTACAGTGTTGTTTCCATCTCAAAAACATACCTGGAGTTGTGTTTTCTTTCATTTACATGTTTAACACACAAACCCTGCAAATTCAGGCTGAGTTCTTTTCTCAAACAGAAAACTCTAGCCATGTCTCAATTCGCAGTGTGCATTTCCGGCACGACAACTGCTGTCCCATTTTGTTTTTGTCCCATTCACAGTTAAAATGCAGTTTGAAAACCGCAGTCGTTTCCATGGAAATCGGGGCGTCGACCAACTGCGTGAAGATGCACACTTTGCGCAGTCATATATCACAGCATGCACTGCGTGCTACTTCTTCTACGGGAGAAAATGAAGTCGGCGGTTGCATCTGGTAGTTGTGAGACCTATCCCATTTTGCAGACACCCATGCGGTCCACGGAGTGTGCAAGTATGCACACTCCTGAGTGCAGTCTGACCCTTAAAACCACACTCCGAACTGTGCACACTGCAAATTGAGACACGGCTACACTGTCCACTTGTGATGTTATGTGGTAATACAGGAAGTGCTCCATTGTGTTTTAAAACTTGTACAGCTTCACTAGAATCATGTGGATGATTTCAGACCTGAAATTGCCTATTTCTGCTGAACAAAAGGTACAAGGTAGCTATTAACATGAAAACTACCGCTTCATGACATCACAAGGTGGCACAGAGCATTTTAAGCTTTGAAGATGTAGACAGACTAATAATAAAAATGTGTGACTGAAACAAAGCACAACCCTGGGTATGTTTTTGAGGAGGTAACAACATTCTAACATGACTTAAAACTCAAAAGAATTTTGTATTTGCAGGATGCGAGGGGCTACAAGTGGGTGCGATGGCGTGTGTGGCTCTGCCGGGTGCTGGCCGTATTGACCGGGGGGCTCCTCGCTTTGTTTTTTTATTGGCGCCCACGTTTGGGGGTCCTCGCCCGCTGCTCTTCCTGTCCCTTGGCAGTGGCTGAAATCCTTCTCATACGAGTGAGGCACAGACTGTGGGCATGATGCCTGGTTTCAAAACATATTTTTGCACCCAAGTATTATTTAGTAGCGCCTAAAGTCTGCATAAAAGTGACTATGTGAAATGAGAATGCTTAGTTTAAAAGGGCTCATATTATATTATTTTCTGATTTATGTTATAATATTGTTTAACCTGCTCTACATGACCCTGGTGTTTTTATTTTGCTATTTTGTCTGTTAAAAAAGTCATATTCATAATCTAGAGCCTGGCTCCAAATTTTCCCCTGTAACCACTAGCATCACAAACTTCATTTGAGTGACGCTGAACGGTACAGGTGACGTCACATTCGCCTAGTCCTCTTCTTTATACAGTCTATGGTACTGGAAGTGCTCCACTGTGTTTATTTAAAAAAATAAACTCCATATACATTCAGTAAAATCATTTGTATAGTTTCAGCCATATAATTGCCAATCTCTACTGAAGTAAAGGTAAAAGGAGCTGTAAAACTGTGTGAAACTTCTCATTCATGACATCATAAGATCTTTGATAAGAACTTTGATATGATGTAGGCTATTGATGTAGAATTACTCAAATGTGTGTGAATGAAACAAAACACTACTCCAGGTATGTTTTTGATGAGGTAACAATATTCTAACATGGCTTAAAGTTCACAACAGTCATTTTTGGGTAATATGGGACCTTTAAAGAAACCTATGGGAAAGAGCTTATGGAAGTGCTATTCTAATTTAGGATTCCCAACTTATAAGTCATGAGCTGTTACTTTATTTTTAAGGGTCAGTGCAAAATAATAAACAACTGTATTTATATATGACACTCTTATGTTTGTTCCTTCCCAATATATGTGATATGTGTGTTTCCTCAGGACAGTGGTGACAAGCAGCATGTAGTGAAAGTTTACACTGAGGAAATGGAGGAGGGCAGGTCAGCCATAATTATGCTTCATTATGGCTCAAATATTTGGACAAACACTCGTGACAAATGTGGTGTGTGTGTTTCAGTTGGGAGATGTTGGGAGAGTTGGATGACACTGAGTCAAGAGACACTGTTCAATTGTACCAGAAGGACCAGGTACAGAAAACATGGAGTGGTTTATACTTCAAACAAATCAGTAAATAATGCTAATGTATATAAAATGAAATGTTTTGTGGTCTTTTAGAAAACGCTGCTACGCTACTACCTTCTTGATGGACTGCGATATGTGTGGTTGGACAGAAAGGGATCATTTGTTCGTGTTAGGTATTGGCTTACCTTTGTCTCCATTACTGTTGGCGTTGTTTTGTTCGTTATTTTGCAAAAGTATATAATGTCATATGTATCTTTCCTTTTCTATAGTATCCTCAATGAGGACTTGACCTGCCAGGATCTGCATGGGTTCCAAAGAGGGCTGAGCTCTCAGGAGCAGATGTTCAGGTAAGAGCGAGACAGTGGGGCACATACAGAGTTAGTGGGAGGAGGCTAACTACCTCTACATAAAGTTATTCTTCTCATTTATTCTTATAAGTGGTGTAGAGTTTGCTTATGTTACATTGGTGTTTGGTGTGTCAAATATGGAGCTAGCTAAAATCCAAAAACATGAGTCAAAAGAAGCACTCCTCTCCCATCCTTTCTATCAGGAGGCGAGTGTACGGTTCCAACCTTATAGATGTGCCTGTGAAGTCTTATATCCAACTTCTTTTTGAAGAGGTATTATAGTTATATCATGTCAAATAATGTTTTAGTAAGATATTGTCTTACATCTGTCCCTTTTTCTCTCAGGTTCTGAATCCTTTCTACATTTTCCAGATAGCCAGCCTCTGTCTGTGGATGGCTGATAATTATTATTATTATGCTATTTGTATAATCGTGATCTCCCTCATCTCCATTGGCGTTTCACTGTATGAGATCCGTAAGGTATGCTTATAATATATAATAATATATTTCACTTACCTGTAATTTTACTTGTATTTTACTTTTCTTGGTCTTTTCAGCAAAGCGTTACTCTTCACAACATGGCTCGTCTGGTTGTAGATGTTACGATCCGTAAAAGCTCAGGAGGTGAGACAGTGTTACAACATAGAGTAAAATGGATCCCTGGATAGGGCCCAACACAATAGTAAAGTTATAGTAGTATCATTATGTTCACACAAATGTTGAAAAAAAGCTTGGTTCAAAATGCACCGTAATTGCAGCACTAATTCAATCCAATACTCTGATGGCAACATGGGTTAAACCAAATTAGACAGTGTAACCCTGTAGTGATTATGGCTCTGGAATCATCTGTGGAAGAATGTTAATGATGGGCTTTTGTCAGAGGAGCAGATGGTGAGCTCACTGGACCTGGTTCCTGGAGACTGTTTACTGATCCCCGCTGAGGGTCTGCTCCTGCCCTGTGATGCCGCCCTGCTGGCCGGAGAGTGTCTGGTCAACGAGAGCATGCTCACAGGTAACCATCTGTTGGGAGTTGCTCTAATGACTCTGTAAATGAAAATGAAAATGTAAACCTTGATCTGATGCTTTAATACAGCCATAGTCCAGGATTCCACCATAGGAATCTGTCCTGAATAGTCCTGTGGTCAGCACATATGGTGTACATAAGCAAATTAAGATGATAAGATTACTATTAGTTATCCCACAATGAGGAAACGGCATAGAGAAGTTTATTTTTAGCATGTTCTTTTTATGAACAATGTGTCCTCATTAACAGTCATCAGTGATGTTTTTAGTTTAGTTTATAGCACCAGGTAAATGCTTTAAGTGTGGTTGTGTAGTCATCTTTGCAATACAGATTTTCCTAAAATATATTTTCCACTATAGTACAGGCTACTATGTATTTTTAAATTGTTTTAGGTGAGAGTGTTCCCGTGTTAAAAACACCCCTTCCTGCTGGAGATCAAAGATACAATTCTGAAACGGAGCGCCGATACACACTGTTCTGTGGCACTCAGGTCATCCAGGGAAAAGGAGACGGGCCAGAGGGCAGCCCTGCGGTCGCTGTAGTAACCAGCACTGGTAACTCACTCGCTGCACCAACATGTTGAAACTGCTGTCCATCGGAGGTGACCCATTCTCTCAAACTGTTGTTATAGGGTTTTTCACAGCCAAAGGAAATTTGGTGAGCTCCATTTTGTATCCTCAGGATTCAGACTTTCGCTTTAATCGAGATGCTTACAAGTTTCTCCTCTTTCTGGGTGCAATAGGTAAGGAATAAAAGTGCTATAGTTTTCCTCTCACTGTGTTTGTTGTTTTTGCCTTCAAGTTTAAATTTAGGATGTGTCTTTTATTTTAGCGTGCTTGGGAACTATTTACAGCATTCTCCTGTTTGTCAAATACAATGTAAGTGTCCACTAAAATCATTAATTGTCTGGCCATTCACTGACTCCTTCCTGTGTCATTGGCTCTGCTCAGGCCTCTCTGAAGGACATCATCGTGCGCTCTCTGGACATTGTGACGATCGTGGTGCCCCCTGCCCTGCCCGCTGCCATCACCACAGCCACTATTTATGCCCAAAATAGGCTCAAGAAACTGGACGTGTTCTGCATCAGCCCTCCTCGTATTAACATCAGCGGCAAAGTGTCTGTATTCTGCTTTGACAAGGTAAATGAAAACTTAATGTGTGGAGTTGCTCATAGAGTGTTTGTTTTAGACTTAGACTTCAGACTTTTCTTGGATGCAGTAGCTCACACATCCAGGGATGAAAGAGTTCCACTTTTTAGCGGATCTCCGCTTTTTTTTTAGCCGCGTGGTTATTTTTATTTTTATTTTTTTCCAAATACGTTGAAATTTTGGGTGTGTATTATATATGTATAATTGTGTTTAGGGTTGCCAACCGTCCGTTGAAAAATGTAATCGTCCCGTATTCAGAAACAAAAGTACATGTCTCGTATTAAACTTGTACAGGGAGTCCTCGGGTTACGACGTAGATCCGTTCTTAAGACGCGTCGTAACCCGAATTTCGTCGTAAACCGGATTTTGCCTTTGATCTTCCAACCAAAGCACCAATAACCTTTCCATCTCAATAATTAGACCACTACGCTGCTTGGTTATCACTGCCGCTTTCATAGGAGCAGATCAGAGCTCACATCAGGTACTTCCGCCCACATTGGACACGCACACGAGGCTGTCTTCTTCTCCCTACAACCACAACAGAGCGTATTCTTCCGCCGTGCGCCGCGCGCCGTTCGCGTTTGTTTACATCTCTTACCACGCTAAACCGCGTAAGACGGAATGACGCGTAATATATACATATTTTTTTTAATGGGGGCGCGTTCGTAACCACGAAACGTCGTAACCCGAGACCGTCGTAACCCGAGGACCCCCTGTACATGTGTGCGGGGCCGCGCGAGCTTGTGTGCTCTTCTGGTGCTGCGGACACCGCACGCCCCGAGCTGCGCCGCGAGTGCGCTCTCTCGGCTCGTTATCAGACTTTGATGTCGCAAAATCGGGGTCAGTGCCGTGTTTTGATATCAACCTTCAAATAAAAAACACTACAATTGTTTAAAAATGTGTTTTATTGCTATTTATTAAAGTTTTGCCCCCCCCATCATAACATATAACATATAATAACAAAAGAGAAAATGGTAGGGGTGTAAAGATTAACCGATTTGGATCGGTTATTGGTCTGTGACCTCTGCGATCTGAGTGTACCGATCAGCGGAGCCCGGATCGGTCCAAATGCACTACGAAAGGTCCGATGCACCGGATTTACAGCCAAGAATCGGTTTGCTAGCTCCTGAGCGGTCTCTCTCATGGCGCAGCAGCCGCGCTGTGTGTGTCTGCGTTCTTTCGCGAACGGTGGGTGGTTCACTTACCTGGGGTTGAAGCTTATTAGCTGGTTAACTGTCAATGATGCGAGCGGCGCGGGCTGTATGCGGAAGCGAGCACAAAATGTTTTCACTGTATAGCCGTGTCCCAATTCGCATTGTGCGGAGGGCGGGTTTCCCGCCGCCTCGTCTCGTCAGGAGATCTACTCTATCGGTAAGCTAAGCTAAGTTTCCTTTTATTGAGCTGTGGTTAAGTTCATTTGGTGCGCTACCGCTATTTATGGACATGGTTCGTATGCGTGGTTAACTTTTGTGCCAGTGTTGTGTCGCGTTGATATCAGTCTGATGTTTCACCGTCAGCTCAGTAGTCTCCATGGCAGCTATAGATAACATTTGTATGATACTAGCGTTTTTATTGTCACGGTTAGTGGATTGGGTGATTTATTTAGACAACATTCATGTATTGGCAATGTATATTTGATTTGGGCTAAAATTGACTTGGCTAATTTACTTTTGTGTGGAAAATACAATGTATAATCAGAATTGGTGCATTTCTGTATTTAGAGGGTTAGGCTACTTATGATTTGTGTGTATAGAAATGTACTTCACACACAGATGATTTTTGTCTCAAAGGAGACTAAGGAAATGTTATAAGATGGAGAGAAAGTATTAGTTATTCAGTGGATTTAACATGCTAGTGTTTTCTAGCAACTGCCTAGTAATATCTATCTTCTTGTCAGTGATGTGTTACACTTTTACAGTTACTGAAACTCATGAGTGACTGAAGCACTAATTACTAACTAATTCTGATTCATTCTGATTTTTTACTTTAATAGGCAACTTGCTTGTTTTATAAGGTCTTTTTTTATTTTTGATATCTAACCTTATTGTGTTGTGTTGCTTGAGGGAAGGAATGTGTTGTATTTTAAGTATGAGCAGAGTTTTGCAAACTGGATTGCCAGTTTTTCAGTAGGCCTCTTGTATTGACTGTTGGACACTAAATAAACAAAAGGATACTATTTTGAAATTTAATTTCTGTTTCTCTCTTTTTCTTCTCAATAACTTTAAAGAACTTGGGAGTAAAGTTGTTAATTTGTATTGAATCGAAATTAACCGAACCGGATCGGATCGAATCGAATCGTACCGGATCGTTTACTAATTTTATGAATCCTCCCTGAATCGAATCGTAGCCTGTGAATCGAGATTCGAATCGAACCGTTTTGTGAGTGAAAGATTCACACCCCTAGAAAATGGTAATAATAAATTCTAAAAAATAAGTCGCAAAATTATGTAAATGCATATGTACAAGTAAAAGTTAGTTTAGTTGATTTATTTAATGAAGCGGGGACAGTGTGCAATATAAAATAACTTTATCAGGAGAGTTGCATTGTACATTCAGAAAATCAAACAAAGAAGAGAGAGAAAATGTCTTTACAATGACTGAACATCATAAAAATTCTGTATTATCATTCACACCCAGTTCTCTCAGCACCTTAAAATCAGTTCATTCGCTCCAGAACATCGCACTCTCTTCACACACATTGGTCTACATTGTGAGCAGGTTTGTTTATGAGCATTTCCAGACTGTTTTGGATTTTTTTGACTCCTGGGGTCATAAAAACATATAGCATGTGTATATAATCATTACAGATGCAAACTAAGTACTAAAGTGTTTCATTCTGCTATTTATTGCCTTTTTTAACAATATTGTAAATTTAGAAGAATTTTTGTGGTTTAAATCTGCTGTTGGGTTTATGTGTCAGTGTCAGAAATTTGTTTAAATATTTATAATTTATCGTCTATATTTACTTCAGCAATATCTTGAACTTCAAAATTTGTTATTGTGACTAGACCTGCGCGATTTATCGATTAATTTGAATTTACAGTTCAGGACGATGTGCTTTTATGAAAATCGATTTTTTAAAATTATTTTTTAAATGCAAGCGGAACTAATGCGCCGCCATGTTCTACACAGATAAGTTAGTGGGGTGCACTCAAACATTGTACGAGCTAGCACTGCTAGCGAGTGAGGGAAAGCTGGAGCTTGTACCAAACAAAGGTGTTGCAACATCTGTTATGGAACTGGTTCGGTTTTCTTGCGCCAGACTTAGAACAAACGAGTTCTCGCTGTAAGGTCTGTTCAAAAGCTGTTGCAGCACAATAAATGTATCCTAGCACCTACAGCAGAGGCACGCAGCAGAGTAGGAGAAGTGCAAGTCCCCACAGCACGAGCACATATTGTAAAAGACATGGTGCCCATATATACTGAGGAAAAGCCTGGATTCATTAACATGGTGAAAGTTTTGAACCCGAAGTATGTGCTACCAAGCCGCAAATATTTTTCTGAAGTTGCCACAGCTGTATACAGACTGCACAAGCTAACATACATGAACACAGACAGTGGCTCCCTCTTTTCTGCATCACTCGAGGAAAAACTAAAACGAAAACACAACAGTACCCACTCCAGTCCATCTTTCCCACAATCAGGGAATAATTTAGCTCCATAAAATGCTTCTTTATTAAAAAAAAGATATTTGTATAACTCTGATATACAGTGGCTTGCGAAACTATTTGGCTCCCTTGAACTTTGTGACCTTTTGCCACATTTCAGGCTTCAAACATAAAGATATAAAACTGTAATTTCTTGTGAAGAATCAACAACAAGTGGGACACAATCATGAAGTGGAACACACTTTATAGGATATTTTAAACTTTTTTAACAAATAAAAAACGAAAAATTGGGCGTGCAAAATCATTCAGCCCCTTTACTTTCAGTGCAGCAAACTCTGTCCAGAAGTTCAGTGAGGATCTCTGAATGATTCAATGTTGACCTAAATGACTAACGATGATAAATGGAATCCACCTGTGTGTAATCAAGTCTCTGTATAAATGCACCTGCACTGTGATAGTCTCAGAGGTCTGTTTAAAGCGCAGAGAGCATCATGAAGAACAAGGAACACACCAGGCAGGTCCGAGATACTGTTGTGGAGAAGTTTAAAGCTGGATTTGGATACAAAAAGATTTCCCAAGCTTTAAACATCCCAAGGAGCACTGTGCAAGCAATAATATTGAAATGGAAGGAGTATCAGACCACTGCAAATCTACCAAGATCTGGCCGTCCCCCTAAACTTTCAGCTCATACAAGGAGAAGACTGATCAGAGATGCAGCCAAGAGGCCCATGATCACTCTGGATGAACTGCAGAGGTCTACAGCTGAGGTGGGAGAATCTGTCCATAGGACAACAATCAGTCGTATACTGCACAAATCTGGCCTTTATGGAAGAGTGGCAAGAAGGAAGCCATTTCTTAAAGATATCCATAAAAAGTGTCGTTTAAAGTTTGCCACAAGCCACCTGGGAGACACACCAAACATGTGGAAGAAGGTGCTCTGGTCAGATGAGACCAAAATCGAACTTTTTGGCAACAATGCAAGACGTTATGTTTGGCGTAAAAGCAGCACAGCTCATCACCCTCAACACACCATCCCCACTGTCAAACATGGTGGTGGCAGCATCATGGTTTGGGCCTGCTTTTCTTCAGCAGGGACAGGGAAGATGGTTAAAATTGATGGGAAGATGGATGGAGCCAAATACAGGACCATTCTGGAAGAAAACCTGATGGAGTCCACAAAAGACCTGAGACTGGGACGGAGATTTGTCTTCCAACAAGACAATGATCCAAAACATAAAGCAAAAGCTACAATGGAATGGTTCACCAAAAAACATATCAAGGTGTTAGAATGGCCAAGTCAAAGTCCAGACCTCAATCCAATTGAGAATCTGTGGAAAGAACTGAAAACTGCTGTTCACAAACGCTCTCCATCCAACCTCACTGAGCTCGAGCTGTTTTGCAAGGAGGAATGGGCAAAAATATCAGTTTCTCGATGTGCAAAACTGATAGAGACATACCCCAAGCGACTTGCAGCTGTAATCGCAGCAAAAGGTGGCGCTACAAAGTATTAACTCAATGGGGCTGAATGATTTTGCACACCCAATTTTTCATTTTGTATTTGTTAAAAAAGTTAAAAATATCCAATAAAGTGTGTTCCACTTCATGACTGTGTCCCACTTGTTGTTGATTCTTCACAAGAAATTACAGTTTTATATCTTTATGTTTGAAGCCTGAAATGTGGCAAAAGGTCACAAAGTTCAAGGGAGCCAAATAGTTTCGCAAGCCACTGTATATTTTTTAAAAACAATAAGTTTAATTGATGCAAGGTGTAATGTACCGTATTGGCCCAAATATAAGACGACCCTGATTATAAGACGACCCCCTCTTTTTCAAGACTCAAGTTTGAAAAAAGACTTTTTGAACGCCAAATTACATTTTTATACAGAAAATAATTACAGTACATCTGAAACAAATGATTATAACAATATATTCGAGAGAAAAAGCATGTTATTTTGCCTCATTCAAATCATGCAAAAACTGTCTATCACATCTTAATATCTGAACATTTAAATATGTAAACTAAAGTGCAATCACATTTGTAAATGAATGGCTTCTGGTTTTTGAAATGTAAATAAACCAATCTACTGTGATAAAACAACAAAATTGCAATAACTGCATTAACCATCAAAGTGAAGTCTAACTGTAACTGTAGTCTTGAAACAAATCTGAATAAGGAAAACATTGCAATAAAATGATGCAAACTGGTTTAAACTTGAGAGTAGCTGAGATCTGTCATGTCAGAACATTACTCCTCACAAACATCCTCTGCCTCTGAAGACAACAGCTTCTCTCCAAAGTCAGAGGGCAGGCGCTGGGCTAGACTTGTTCTGCGTCGCAGCGTTAGTCCGTTACGCCGCATAATTCTTTTACACCAGCCGAGGCTTGCTTTGAAGTCAGCGGTGGGTGTGTTTAGCATTCGCTTTAAAGATATCTGGCGCCATCTAGCGTTGTGAATGGGTATAATGTCTAGACCGCGAATGTAAGACGACCCCCACTTTTTCAGTCTTATTTCAATGCAAAAAACATCGTCTTATATTCGGGCCAATACGGTATTTGTTTTATAAAAGAACGTTGCATTGTTTTCTATTTTCTGTCATCTGTTGTTTGCTTTTGAGAAGGGCAGAGAAAAATCGATTAAAATCGGAAATCAGATTTTTTTTTTTTTTATCTGAGATTTTATTTTTAGGCCATATCGCCCAGCTCTAATTCTGACAGATCTAATTATCCTTCCATAATTAATTAACTAGGTACTGATTTATACTATTTTCCCCCTTAGACTGGAACTCTAACAGAAGATGGCCTGGATGTGTGGGGTGTGATGGAGGGCAGTAGTGCAGGTTTCTCTGAACTGGTCCCGGACCCCTCCCTCCTCCCGCCGGGGCCTATGCTCTCAGCTCTGGCCTGTTGCCACACTCTCACTTTACTGCACGGGAACCCACTCGGAGACCCCCTGGACGTCAAGATGGTAGAGTCTACAGGCTGGGTAATTCTTTTTAATTCTGTTTTTGGTTATAGCGTGCATTTCCAATTCAAAATGTTATGATTTATGCACGTCTAAATGGCCATCCATACATATATTAGTACATTTTCATTATTTTAAAATTAAAGGGGCCATGTTATGCCGTTATGTGACCTATGGCTACGTTCAGACTGCAGGGCTTAATGCTCAATTTGGATTTTTTTGTGAAATCTTTTTTTTTGCAAGGTTGGTCACATTTCCAATTAAATGCGACTTGTATGTGATCTCCAGTGTGAACTGTAAACGCCCCAAAAGTGTCCCACATGCACATTGGAGGACACGATGAGGTCACATGCAGCAAGTGTACTCAGTGTTTATGAAAGTAGCCTAAACATGGACACTAGTATTGAGCATCTGGTGATTTTAAAGTTGCTGCCGTACCAGAGCCAGAACATGTACAACTTACTTGTTTTAGGGAGGAGATTGAGAAGGTGAAGAGCAAGGTTTTTGGCCATGGCGTTTTGTGGGTTCCTCTTCAGTAACGCAGCTATCCAGCAATTCTATCGGCTAAACGTTGGGCTTTTGTCCTAAAATACGGTCCAGTTCTGTTCAGTTTCCGCTAGGGATGTCAACAATTAATTGACTTACGATTAATTGTCGATCAAGACGTTGTTCGAACAAAATGCATTTATTGTAATTAATCGCTAATCGCGGACACGCGCACCCTTGTGGTCACGAAACAAGGCAACCGCGCACCGCGCTCACTCAATGGCACGCGAGGCACGCGCGTACACCTGGGCTGCTGAGCACAAGATTGAACCGCGGCGCCCGGAATGCGTAGTCTCAGCCCTAGCCACAAACCAGCCGCACGAAACCAGCAGCGGCACATGGTGGTTTAATCCTGGTTTAGTCCAGGTTCAGTCCAGGTTTAGACCTGGTTTAGACCTGGTTTAGACCTGGTTTAGACCTGGTCTAGACCTGGTTTAGTTCTGGTCTAGACCTGGTTTAGTCCACGTTTAGTCCTGGTCTAGTCTCTTAGCCAATCAGGACGCAGAACACAATGTTACACTATAAAAAAAATGTTACACTATAAAAAAAAAAATGGATAGAGCGAGGGATTACTGTATTTTGTTATTCAGCATCAATACGTTTGTCTGCTTTTTACTAAGGAATAATTAATTGAGGAATATACAATATAATAATACTATGATATATTTTTGACTCAGCGTTATGTATACTATAGCTTATATTCTTAAAGACCCTATTGAAACACACATACAGGTCACATAGGGGTGTAAAAATCAGATTTGGGTCAGTTCAGGCTGCAATCTGAACATAGCTCGTAGTTATAATGTTGTTTCCTTATCAAAAACATATTTAGAGTTGTATTTTGTTTCATTCACACATGTTTAACACAAAAGCCCTGCATATTTAGGCTGAGTTCTTCTCTCAAACTGAAAACACTAATAGAGGAAGTGTTCCACTGTGTTTTGAAACTCCATACACCTTCACTAGAACCATTTAGATCTTTTCAGCCCTGGAATGACCAATCCCTATTGAAAAAAGGTAAAAGGTAGCTGTTAACTTGAGCTTTGGAGTCAGAATAATAATGCAGGTTACTCAAACATGTGTGAGTGAAACAAAACACAACTCTGGGTATGTTTTTGAGGAGGTAACAACATTCTAACATGGTGTTAAGCTCGCAAGAGTCAATTTTGTGTAATATACAGTATGACCTTTAATCTTTGTGTGAAAACTAAAACTTGAAACTGTCTAACTCGTATCTACTTTATATCTATTTTGCAGATTCTGGATGAGCCTCAAGGGAATAGACAAACTCTGAATTCTGAGTTTGGAGGTCACAGAGTTCTGGCAGTGATGAAGCCTCCCACACAAACGCACATGACTGTAAGATTTCACATTATAATAAAAACATATATTTGAGCAACAGTGGTGATTCTGTAACTCGCTTCTTGTGTACAGGCTGTGTCAATTGTTCGGCGGTTTCCTTTTAGCTCGGCCCTTCAGAGGATGAGTGTAGTGACTGTGACTCCGGGGGGACAGTCTGTGGTAGCATTTCTCAAAGGCTCTCCGGAGATGGTGGCAAGCCTTTGCAAAGAGGAAACTGGTCAGTGACTGATTTTAGGATTTCCTTTCATTTTCATGGTCAATGCTAAATGATCGATACAGTATATTAAAGGTGCATTGTGTAACATTTCTGGTGGAGAGTCCGTCACCTGCTTTTCTCCATGGAGATGTACATTTGTCTACAATGCGTGAAAAGTCCCTCAGTCGTCCAGGTAGAATCCATGATAACAGGAGAAGTTCAATTTGTCAACTGGACAAAGTTTGTTTGGTTGAAAACGTTTCGCCGCTCATCCGAGAGGCTTCGTCAGCTCTGACGAAGCTCATCCGAGAGGCTTCGTCAGCTCTGACGAAGCCTCTCGGATGAGCGGCGAAACGTTTTCAACCAAACAAACTTTGTCCAGTTGACAAATTGAACTTCTCCTGTTATCATTTGTCTACAATATTCCATGGTAGAGATTAAACCTATTTATCTCAAGGGAGATAACAATAGGCTGCATTACGGGTCAGATTTGTGGAGAAGCAATTATTCACAGAGAGAAATGTTTTTTTAGCAATAGCAACAAGGCAAAGCAATAACATCTCCACAGAGCAACCAAGTCATGGACCCTCCACCAGAAAAGCTGCGCAGTGCACCTTCAATAAACTAGTATAAGTAACCACTCTCCTTTTTGTTCCAGTGCCGGCGCAGTTTAGCACCACACTGTCGAATTTCTCCAGGGATGGGTTGAGGGTTCTTGCACTTGGCTACAAACCAATAGCTTTAGATATAGACTTGAACACCATAAAACGGTGAGTCAAGAAGTCTAAAAGTTTTTTAAAAATGCACAGAGACATTAACACGGTGATGCATTTACTCCATAGAGGGGAAGTAGAGAAAGATCTGCACTTTCTGGGCCTCCTGATGATGAAGAACCTGGTGAAAATGGAGACTCCCAGTGTCATTAACATGCTGAAGCTGGCCAGTCTGCGCACCATCATGGTCACTGGTATGGATGCTATGTTAAAGCCTTGTTATTTTTACTCTTTTCATTGATCTGGGTATTTAATCATCGATATTTTGAAAAATTGTGAAATCGAAGATTATCGTAAAGGCAGTTTACTTCTGACAGGGTTATTGTGCAATTGAAATTAAAGATCTATACTAATGTAATTTTAAGTAGTTTACAATTTCTTAAAGGTCCCATGGCATGAAATTTTCACTTTCTGAGGTTTTTGAATGTTAATGTGAGCTCCCCTACCCTGTTTAGGCCCCCCCCCAATGGCTAAAAGTTGCGAAATGTGTAAATTGAGCATTTGCGATCCTTTTCTGCGTTTGAAAAAAACAGCTCAAACGGGCGATTCTGAACAAGGCAACTTTGTTACGTAACATCGAAAAAAGAAATGCAAATGCAGTTCCACCACCATCTGGATGTCCACCCCTGTCTCTGGAAATCACGCCCAGAGAATTTGGACCGCGAAGGAGCTACGCAATGCGAAATGCGTTTTTTTTTTTATTTGCCTGGAGGCACGTGCGAGTGTTTCTAGGCTCGGAAGTCCTTTACCCGACCCTCTGGACCTCTGAAACAGCAGTGGTTTAATTTTATTTTCTGTGAAAATGTGTTTTTTTCATTGAAATTCCTCTCCTTTCTCCCTTCGCGCTTAAAACGCGGAAGTGGGAGACAGCGCACAGAGCAGCGCACAGAGCAGCGCTCCAGCGGGCGCATTTGGCCCCCCCCACCCGCTCCTCTAACCCTATCTGTGTCCTTCTCATTTGCATTCAAGCAACAAGGCCCAGAATGAGTTGTTCAGACAGAGAGATTCTGACTCTGACTGTGTACATGTGTCTTTCTCATGCACTGAATGTTGATTTTGAAGAAGGATTCATTTACAGTATTAGGGAACCATTAAGGCACCATATAAAAGCATCAAGAAGTACCATGTCATGGGACCTTTAAATGATAGAATACGATAAGAATGAAAATGTACAGAGCTTTCACCATTTGAAAAACGAGCAGTCCCTGCTCTGACTTCAGTTAAAATTGATTAAAATCTTAACTGTCGAGGGTGTGCAAAGAAATTATTAAATATTTTTAGCCATATCACCCAGCCGTAAATGAAAACTAAGGTAATATTGTTTTTCAGTTATACTTTCTTTATTTTGTGTTGTGATTTGTGATCATTTTTCACTGAAGCAGATTCACACAGAGAAAATAATAATGCATTAGTTTTACAAAGCAGTTTTCTGATCACATACCCCATTCATACAGTGTCCTATCCTCTATTGAGCTTTGTCAGAGGACTCAATACACTTGCAGCTATACTCTATGCTTCTCTGTGCTCACAGGTGACAACATCTTAACCGCAGTGAATGTTGCAAAGAACTGTGGAATGATTGGATCTGATGAGAGAGTGATCTTTGTCAAAGCTTCGCCCCACACAGACCAGTCTCGCCCCAGTCTGAGGTACAGCCTGGCGGACGATGGTGCTCCTGCTCAGGATAATATAGAAGTCAACACACATGTAAGTCTGCCCCCTAGACCCCATGCAAACAAGAGGGACTCATGTTCATAAACTGAATGAAAACAGTGATAATATTGTAATATTGTATCGTCAAAAGTCTCACATTAATATCATGGGCCATTACAATATATTGAATTACAAGTCTCTCTTAAGTTCATTGTTATTGTGCAGCAATATCTAAAAAACAGAGGGAACTACATAGACAATGAGCCTTTGCAGTTTCCATGCATACTACATGAAGAAATAACTGTTATTAAGCACTTTTAAATCTTAATTCTTTATATGAGGACGGAACCAAAAGCTTGTCAAGCCATTGTAAAAGGTAATAAGTAGTATATTCACAATTTTGTTAGCCTCCATAAAATATTGCAATAAATATCATACTGTGAGATGGATATCGTGAAAATATCATCCAGACAGATTAATAGAATAGAATAGAATAGAATAGAACAATACAAAGTGCATAACAGATGAGACCATTGGATTGACATGTTTTTACTGTGGTCTGTTATCAGGGTCTTTATCAGAGTGGGTATAACTATCACTTGGCCATCAATGGCAAGTCATTCGCTGTTCTTAGTGACTACTTCCCAGACCAGCTGTCTAAGGTAAGAGCACATAATTCAGTTCAAGTTTATTTATATAGCACATTTAAAACGACTTATTTACAAAGAACATTCGGAAACAATTATCTTACTTTTGATCAATTGTTTTTAGGTTTTAATGAGGGCTACAGTTTTTGCTCGCATGGCTCCAGATCAAAAAACCCAGCTGGTGACAGAACTACGAAAACTTAAGTGAGTTGCATCTGCTCTACGTCAAGTGATGTATAAATGTATTTATTTACAGAATACTGAATACTTGCATTAAAATGTATTTTGTAACTTATTCTGGTACATGGTCCAATCAGATTACAGTATTCTGAATACTTTTACAACAAGTTGCATTTAAATTAAGTAAGTAAGTAAGTAATTGTAAGTAAGAGTAAAAACATAAAATACCACAGGATGAAAACAGCTTGAGATTTGTTATCACTGATTGGAGAAGGAAAAAAAATCCTATATGCACACACCATAAGAGTTGTGTTTTTCAATTTTTCTCACTGATTAAGCCTAAATTTTGTGATCAAGTACCACCTAGTATTCCTTTGATTTTAGAAAATAAATTGTATTCTGAATATTGCCAAATGAAAAGCAACTTGTGCTATTAGGTACAGAGTGGGCATGTGTGGAGATGGAGCCAATGACTGTGGGGCACTGAGAGCTGCTGATGTGGGCATTTCTCTGTCTGAGGCTGAGGCGTCTGTGGCTTCACCGTTCACCTCCAAGATCCAGAACATCAGCTGTGTTCCTCTGCTCATCAGGTCAGAGAGCCCCTTCATGTAAAAAAAAACAAACAACGTAAACAAAAGACAGTATTAAGCCCTATTCGGACGGGATTAGTTTTATGGGGTGACATGGGGTGAAGTAATAATTACCAGGGAATTTAGTCCTATCTGAACGCCCCATGTCCGTAAACATAACGGAGTATGTCTGTGAAATTTACAGCGAGTTTCACCTTCTGTAAAACGGTCTGGGGGAAATACCATAGGTAATATTAATCCTGTGCGAATGCGACCCTCGGTAAAGATGTATGTAATATTTCGTCACATCCGTTTAAAGAAATAATTTACCGCAATTTTCAAACACGGAGGAGCTTGAAGGGCTTTGTTTTGCCGGCAAACAAAATGAACTACCGGTACTCTCAAACAAACGCACACATCGACCAATGAAAAAGACCAAGAGGTATAAATCAGTCGTCAGAGGCATGAAACTTCTGCTTGTTTTAGGTCATGTATGCTCTATTAGTCCTGATTATGGGCAATAATTTGCATAGTTCGCTAATATTACACATAGGCTAATCATGACGTGCACGGCAACGAATACGTGACGGCAGAGCGTAAACAAACTCCTCCCATGTCAAATGAATATTACGGACATTTCTTGTCCTGTGTGAATGGGGTCATTTATATTACAGAGGTCCTGTGATAAACCGACATTACTCTACATCCCCCTGTAAAACTAATCCCGTCCGAATAGGGCTTTACATATAACAACAACCATCACCTGTGATTAAAAATGGCATCGCTAGAGATACACTGACAACATTTGAGAAATCTGAGTTTAAAGGTGCACTGTGTAACTTTTTGGTAGTGGGTTTGTCACATGCTTGTTTATGGATATGTCATTGCCTTGCTTTGAATTTTCCACAGTATGATATTAAAGAGATCCACTTCACATATCACATTACAGGTGGTTTTATAGCTTAAAAATACCTAGAGTGGTGTTGCTTTTCCACAGATCTGACCTGTAACTTGGCCTGGTTTGGTCTCCATGATGAAGTTTAACACCACACTGTGAAACATTCCAGACAACGCAATAACATCTCCATGGAGAAAAGCAGGTAGTGGATCCTCAGCTAGAAAAGTTACATAATGCACCTTTAAGGATGGCCATAAGATCTAGAAGAAACTATGAACATTTACAAGGTCATAAATTGGTAATACCACACAGTTTTACGAGAATAAATACTGTTCAAAAGTGCACAGTGTTAGAAAAACATGGAAAAAACCTCTGGAAATCCACCAAATCCTTTATTTTTTGGAGAAACAAAGAAATACACTTTAATCTTTGTGAGGCTGAATAGAAACTTTGGAACCAGACTACAAAGCATACTGTAGAAGGTATTTGTTACATTAATCTGTTATACTGATATGTTAGAGGTGGTGTGGACAGTACAGTATTGTGTCTAAATACCGTCCGTGTGTGTGTGTGCAGGGAGGGCCGCTGTTCTCTCGTCACATCCTTCAGCCTCTTCAGATACGTGGCCCTGTACAGCCTCATTCAGTTTTGTTCTGTCCTCATTCTCTACACAGTAAGTATGCTCAAAGTCTCATTTTGTTTTTGTTTGCCTTGTCTTAAGCCAAACCTAACCTGTGTTTGGTTTATTTGCCGATAAGATTTAAAGATGCAATGTGTAACTTTTCACCTGCTTGTTTCATGGACATGTTTTTGCTTTGCCCAGAATGTTCCACTGTATGGCATTAAAGTCATTTATCATGCATTGATTTAATTATCAGTGTATAATTGCTCAGAAATACCTTGAAAAGCATGCGTTCGAACCTTTGAGCGGGCTTGAACTATAACTTGGCCTGGTTTTAATGCCATACTGTGGAACATCTTGATGAAGACGAGCAGATGGCGGACCCTCTACCCGAATACTTACACAGTGCACCTTTTACACAAATATACTAGTTTGAATTAACTGTAGTTAGTGGTTTTAGTTTCATTTTGCTGGAATGGGTTTCTATAATTAACTGTTATCATGTTTTTTTGTGTCCAGATGAGAACAAACCTGGCAGATCTGCAGTTCCTGTTCTTTGACTTGGTTCTTGTCACTTCTCTGGCTATCGTAATGGGGAAAGGAGGCCCCAGCGATGACCTTCATACAAGCAGACCTCCAGCCAGCCTGTGGTCCCTCCCAGTCCTGGGCAGTCTCCTGATCCACACCGCTCTCCTCGTCCTGGGACAGACGGGAGCCATTCTTTTCACTAGAACCCAAGACTGGTCAGTACAAAACCAAACTGTACGAACAGACTCCATTAGTCGCAGTTAGGCCTGTCACGATAATTATCAACTTATTGTCAGTAAATGAAAGCTGGAACAATATATTTTGGAGGTCATTATTTATTGTGGGGACTTTGTCTTTTTACTAGTGAGAACTTTTTGATATTTTCCTGTAGTATGACCTTGATTTGAGCTATAAAGGGTAGGGATGTAACAATAACCGAAATATTGTGATATCGTACAGTCAAAGTTCTTACAATAATATCGTGGGCTTTCACAATATATCGAATTATACGTTTCTTTGCTTAAATGCATTGCTTTTTTGCGGCAACAGCTAATATGGAGGAAACTACATAGACTGTGATCTTTTGTTCTATTTCAATGCAGAAAACATAAAGACATTATAAAGAACTTTTCTATTTCAATTCTTTATTAATGTAGCCGCAAGTCAATGTTTTTTCTTCCTTCAGCATCTCTACAATATTGCAATAATATCATTGAATTTATATAATAATTTATCATATAATGTGATTTACATTGTTAGATCTCTAGTAAAGGGTTGAATAAATCACTTCTATAGCTCATTATATATACACAAACTAACTACTAAAGTGATTCATTCTCCTGTTATTTGTTTTAGTGTTTTATTTTACTATATTATACATTTAGAATAGTTTAGAATAGTCAGAATTAGTTTCAGTGTAATAATTTATCATCTATATATTTATTTTAACAGTAATATTGTACTTCAAAATGTGTTATTGTGACAGGCCTGTTTGCAGTAAAGCTTAAATCTTGTGTACCATCCATAGGTATGTCCCAC
Source organism: Paratrypauchen microcephalus (assembly GCA_036785185.1). Taxonomy (NCBI): domain Eukaryota; kingdom Metazoa; phylum Chordata; class Actinopteri; order Gobiiformes; family Gobiidae; genus Paratrypauchen; species Paratrypauchen microcephalus. Next base: position 1,993,433 of record JAVJIX010000037.1, on the reverse strand, counting down.
TCAATGGAACTACACCTGGTGAAGATAACTGGCCCAACATAGAAGACACCAGCGTGTTTGCAGTGTCCGGTTTCCAGTACATCTTTATGGCAATAGTTGTCACAAAGGCCCACCCCCACAAGAAACCTCTTTACTTTAATGGTATTGTGTTGTGTTGTGTTTGGCTTTTTTACATTAAAGGTCCTATATCACGCAAAATTGACTTGTGAAATTTAAGCCATACTGTAATGCTGTTACCTCTTCAAAAACATACCAAAAGGTGTGTTTTGTTTCATTCACACATGTTTGAGTAACTTTTTATTATTAGTCGGTCTACATCTCCAAAGCTCAAAATGCCCTGTCCCACCTTGTGATGTCATAAAGTAATAGTTTTTGAGTTAACACCCACCTTTTTGTCTTTAGTTCAGTAGAAATAGGAAATTCCAGGGCAGAAATGATCCAAAAAATGATTCTAGTGAAGGTGTATGGAGTTTAAAAACACAGCAGTGCACTTGCTGTATTACCACATGACATCACAAGGTGGAACAGAGTGTTTAATACAATAAGAACATACAATACAAAAACATAAAGCAGTATTTGTATTGTTTAAAGGTGCACTGTGCACCACCATCTGCTTGTCTCCATGGTGATGTTATTGCTTTGCCAGGGATGTTTCACAGTATGGCATGAAACAAATGTATGTTTAATTTTAAAACTACAGCAAAAACATGAATTACTGTGAGGGTCCACTTCTCCACAGATCTGACCTGTAACTTGGACCTGGTGATGTGGCCTGCTTGTCTCCATGGAGATAGTTAAATTAAATGTCATACTGTAGAACACCTCAGGGAAAAACAACATGGACTCAAGCAGGTGACGGAGCCTGTATAAGAAATGTTACAGAGTGCATCTTTAACTGTCTAAATGTGATTGTGTGTGTGCAGTGTGGTTCCTGGCGCTGCTGGTGCTTTTGTATGGACTCATGATCTGGCTGGTCATGTACCCTCTGGGCTTCATGAGAAAACTTTTATCTCTGTACTTTGTGGAAGATATGAGCTTCAAGTTTGTGCTTGTCGGTTTGTCTGCCCTCAACTTCTTCACCTGTTTACTGATGGAAGTAAGTGATATGTTAAATGTTATATAATATACTAACAGAATGAGTTTTATTGTATGATACAAAACAAAATCAGAACAAATTTCACAGCCATTGTTTGAATTATTCAATGCTGCTTTACCACCCAAAAGTTCATTGTTATCGGATTTGCCATTTCCATTTCATAGTCATTGGAACAACATGGGGGTAGAAAACAAAAATCTCAACAGCTGTGGTGACCCTTGGATGACCAGAACGTGCGCGGTCAAGAATCGAACCCGTTTGCTGGTATCGTCTCTGTAAAGCTGAAATTGTTGCTCTGGTACATCCAAACCTTCGCCCAACAACACTAACCCGTTCCCCAACCTGCAGCACACAAACTGCACGTTCGCACTCAACTTGACTGAGTCTCGGCATGGCTTTACAATTTAAACTTTTTCAATTTTTATCTGATGTCTGGAGTCGGACAGCACAACGCAATAGCAAATAACCATGTGATGCCAACATTAGAGCGTGCACATGCAATTACTGCAAAGCTGATTTCACTGACCAGTCCATGTCATGTTCAGTGTTGTATAAAATCAAACTCAAGTAAAAGTATAGGTACCCCTCCCAAAAATGACTTTGGTAAAAGTCGAAGCCACTGACTGAAATGTTACTTGACTAAAAGTCTTAAAGTATCTGGAACTTCTTGTACATAAGTATGACAAGTAATACAAAAATAAATGTACTCAAGTAATGTAATTAAAAGTACAAGTAAAAGCAGGGCTCTCAAGTTTTGAGCGGGGTCGTGCATGAGACTGCGTAATTTCCGGGGCGCGGGGGGGGGGGGGGCAGGCAGGCAATTTTCTGGGCACAGAAGCGCTGCGATTGAATTGCGTAACTACATTTCAGTGTGAGAAATACCATGTGTCGAATTGTGTGTCACACTCTCAAAGCGTGAGACTTGAGAGCCCTGAAAAAGTATCAAGCAAAGGCAGTCTGAAGCTAACCCTTGCTTTGTTACTTAGATAGCACAAACACACAGCGCTTGTTTACATTTTTAAAAGTAGGCACATGTTAATGTTATTTGTCCTTTTGAACTTGTGTGCCCTTTCTCATTTGTTACACTTAGCCTACAGCTATGCCTTCCCTTGAGCCGAAAAAGCTAGGTAGCCTGTTAGCTCCAACATCGTCAAATACGCTTTGTGTAACCGAAACAATGTCACACAAAGTTAATTTCTACATGTTATGCTCAAGGTTTCACAACGGTGTCTAGAATGTCCATGCTATGGTTACTGAAATTGGAATATAGACGCTAACAATTTCATTAATCTAGAACTTACCTCGATGTTGAGGTTGGATGGGGAGTTTTTGTAAGATAGGATTTCCACGTTTCTTGGAAGGGAAAGAGGCACTTCATTCGATAGGACGAATCCTTCATATCAGCGTAAGAGAACATTGTGTTTAAGTACGGCCAGGGATGCTCATCTCCAGGTCCCCCTTCATTTGTAACCGACGTGGATGCTGTCTCCTCTTCCATCAGGGATGTTGATTGATTAAACTAGCTGCATGAAACCAACAGGTGTAGGCTGATTGTCATGCGCAAATAGCGAACAAGCCCAGGCACGTCCTGACTTCCTTGCAGTCAGTAGAGGTTTTTTTGTAACGAGTAACTAAACGGCACATTGAAAATGTACAGACGCTCCTCAACTTACGAACAAGTTACGTTCCGGACACCCGTTCGTTAGTTGAATTTGTTTGTAAGTCGTTGTGTCTCTCTCATCCGAGAGGCTTCGTCAGCTCTGGTTCTAGTGCTGGTTAGACCCTGCTTATATCTAGCTGCAGGGAGGAGCTCCCTACACTGAAATAGCTCTGAAACTATCTCAACTAATCTCTTTTGTATTACGAATTCCTCTGGCGTCTAGTATTAGCATATCTATTCAGCCCTAGGAGGCGCTCACTACACTGAAATAGCTCTGAAACTATCTCCACTAATCTGTCTCTTTGTTTTTCAAATTTCTCTGGCGTCTAGTTTAGCCTCCCTATTCAAGCCTAACGACCCTCTCCACCCCTCTGCCCTGGCTTGTCTGCCCTAATGTTACTTTGTCTGTTTTGACTTGATTTGAGAATCAAATTATAAATGGGAGACAAGTTATGTCTAACTCCCCCATTTCTGTTTAACATCGGATTCTCTTTTTTGACAAAAATAGCCTCTTTAAGGGACACAGAGGCAAACGCAGTCAGCTGAGAGAGAGAGAGAACGCGTGTGTGTGTGAAGGTATGTGTGAGACTGTGTGTGTGTGTGTGTATTTACCTCCTATTTTCCTTGAGCTCTTGGGGAAAGATTTGCCCTCTTCTTAAAACGTGCAAACCAGCCATGGCTGGCAGAAAAGGTTTCTTCCGCAGCACTTTCTCCTGCCTTAGCCTTAAGGTCATTAAAAAGCGATATGGCCTTCTCACTGATCAGCATAAGGCTCAAAGCAACACGCCGCTGCCGCTGATTTTCGAGCCAAATACCAAGAAGTTTCTCCATCTCTTCCATGAGTTTCACTCTATTCTTGCTTATGATGGTGGATTGCATACCCGCTGCACTTTTCACATGCTCCATAATGCGGTCCTTTTGTTTATATATCGTACCAATTGTCGAACGGTTCAGGTTGTACGCGTGTGCCACATTCACCATCTTCTCACCAGCATCAAGTTTATTATCGCCACCTTCATTTCAAATGAGATGGCTTGCCGCTTTTTCACAGAAGCTTCACTAGAAGCTTTTCGCTTTTCACCAACCATATTGGATTACTGTACGCATGCAAGAAAAACAACAAAGTTCATAACACCGCACCGTAGTAACACCGTAGTACGCCCACTCAGTTGAAGTTCTGAACACTTCTACTGAGTGGGCGTGACGCTTGGGGGATGTTGCGCAGCGCCCTGCCTGTGCGTCAGCGGCGGAAATACGCACTACGTACTGTACCCGGAAGTCGGAATAGGCGCTAAATACAAAAACTCAAACATTTAACTTTTTTTTTTTTTTTTTTTTTTTTTCGACCCTGTTCGTAACTCCAAATGTTCGTAAATCGAATGTTCGTATGTCGAGGAGCGTCTGTATCGGAGTAAAAGTATGCAATTAAATTTGGAAATGTAGTGAAGTAAAAGTAAAAGTTATCTTTTTTTTTAAACTCAAGTAAAGTACAAAGTCTCTCAAAATGTACTTAAAGGAAAAGTAAAGTTTTTTACAATTTGAGCCTTATTTCAGTAATAAAACAAGTTGTTTTACTCACCCAGAGCACTTTGGTGTTATATGGAGCACTTCCAGAGATGTTTTAGAGTTGCTTTAGCCTAGCACGACTTCTAGCCATAGCTCGGGCCATATAATATATTCCCCGAGCATGTAATATGCCCCGTGCGGTCTCCAAATAACACAAACTTTAGCACTTTTCAAATCATAGAAGCTCGATGTCTTAGTCTACGATTTCATTTGAGTCAAAAGTCGCATGTAATCCGAGATTTAGCCATAGTTTACAGCTTTGCGTTTCATGTTTGGGTCCCGGGAGCTGAGAGCACACTCCGTACATGCGTACTGGCATCCTCATCTACTCGAAACTATGGCTAAATCTCGGATTACAGGCCACTTTTGACCAAACGAAAGCGTAGACTAAGACATCGAGCTTCTATGATTTGAAAAGTGCTAAAGTTTGTGTTATTTGGAGACCGCAAACATATATCATATCTAAAACATCTCCGGAAGTGCTCCATATGACACCAAAGTGCTATGGGTGAGTAAAACAACTTGTTTTATTACTGAAATAAGGCTCAGATTGCGTGAAGAGTCCCTCAGTCGTCCAGGTAGAATCCAAGATAAAGGAGAAATTCAATTTGTCAACTGGACAAAGTTTGTTTGGTCGAAAACGTTTCGCCGCTCATCCGAGAGGCTTCGTCAGCTCTGGTTCTTGTGCTGGTTAGACCCTGTTTATATCTAGCTGCCGGGAGGAGCTCCCTACACTGAAATAGCTCTGAAACTATCTCAACTAATCTGTCTCTTTTGTATTACGAATTCCTCTGGCGTCTAGTATTAGCATATCCATTCAGCCCTAGGAGGCGCTCACTACACTGAAATAGCTCTGAAACTATCTCCACTAATCTGTCTCTTTGTTTTTTAAATTTCTCTGGCGTCTAGTTTAGCCTCCCTATTCAAGCCTAACGACCCTCTCCACCCCTCTGCCCTGGCTTGTCTGCCCTAATGTTACTTTGTCTGTTTTGACTTGGTTTGAGAATTGAATTATAAATGGGAGACAAGTCATGACTAACTCCCCCATTTCTGTTTAAAGACGGATTCTCTTTTTTTGACAAAAACAGCCTCTTTAACTCCCCTCTCAAACCAGTTCTTTTCCCTGGCTAAGATCTGAACCTCACTGTCCTCAAAAGAATGGCCCGCGGCTTCTAGGTGAAGATGTACGGCAGATGACGGTCCACTCTGGCACGCCCGCCTGTGTTGGTACATCCTCTTTGGTTTGGTTTGGTTTCCCCAATGTAGCGCTCACTGCAGTCTTCACTACACTGAATGGAGTAGACCACATTACTTTGTGGCTCGGTTTTTTGTCCTTTGGGTGGACGAGTTTTTGTCTTAAAGTGTTTGTGGGTTTGAAATAAACTGGAATTTCATATTTTCTGAAAATCCTCTGTAGTTTTTCAGAAACGCCGGCCAGGTACGGAATTGCTACCCCTTTCCTCCTGGGTTCGCATTCTCTGTTGTCTTGTTTATTGTCCTTGTCTCTCTTGGTTTTGTTAACAGCCCATTTAGGATATCCACAAACAGAGAGGGCTTCCTGCACATGTTGTTCTTCTTTCTCCTTACCCTCTGTGCTTGTGGGAACCACTTGGGCCCTGTGTTGTAATGTCCGAATAACACCCAGTTTGTGCTGCAGTGGGTGGTGTGAATCAAAAAGCAGGTATTGGTCTGTGTGTGTGGGCTTCCTGAAGACTTCTACTTGGAGTCGCCGGTCTCCTCCTATCGTTACTGCACAATCTAAGAACGCCAATGTGTTATCATTGGCATCTTCACGGGTGAACTTGATGTTCGGATCTACAGAATTGATATGTGCAGTAAAAGGTTCAAATCTTGAATTTAGATTTTTGAAAAATTATCATCAACATAACGAAACCAGTGTGTGGGTGGAGTGCCTGGATATGAAGCTAAGGCACTCTGTTCAAATTGTTCCATGTATAAATTAGCCATGATAGGGGAGACCGGTGAGCCCATCGCACAGCCATGAATTTGCCTGTAGAAGTTCCCTCTGAACTGGAAATAGGTGGTATTTAGACAAATTTCCAGCAGTTGGCAGATTTGGCCAGGTGAAAGTTTGGTTCTCTCTTCTAGCTTGGAATCCTGTAGTAAACTCCTTCTCGCTGCTTCGACCGCTACAGCTGTGGGGATACACGTGAAAAGAGAGGTTGCATCAAAGGAAACCATTGTCTCATCCTGACCAAACTGGAGAAACTTAACTTTGTTTACAAATTCGGCTGTGTTCTCAATGTGGTGCTCCGTGTTACCCACCAATGGAGCCAAGATGGTTTTTAGGTGTTTGGCCAAATTATATGTGATAGAGTCAACACTACACACAATGGGTCTGAGTGGTACTCCTTGTTTGTGAATTTTAGGGAGGCCATAGATGCACGGGATAGCGTCACCAGGGTACTTTTCCCTTTAAGTACAGTAATGAAGTATTATTACTTCGTTACTATACAACACTGGTCATGCTTAAGTGAACATGACACTTGACGTAGTACTGTCCATGCAACAATTTGAGAAAATATTTGCATCATTCAGAAAAATATGAACATATTAGAAGTGTATAGTTTCTTTTGTTACCTAGTATACGACAAAGTGAATTCCTCAAGAATGTAGTTGTTGGTCATTTTCCTCAGACATTGTGTGGTATATGTGCCCATTTGTCCTTAGAGACATTTCCATTGAATAATGACAATGAACAAAATACTATAAGACAAATCATCTGAGTTTATATTAGAAATTAAAATGCAAACGCTAATAAATACATTAAAGGTCCTATATTACACAGAATTTACTCTTGTGAGTTTTAAGCCACGTTATAATGTTGTTACTTCACCAAAAAAGACATACCTGGAATTGTGTTGTGTTCAGTCACATGTTTGAGTAACCCTTTAATATAAGCTCAAAATACTCTCTTCTACCTTGTGATGTCATATAGTGGTAGCTTTAAAGTTAAACAGCCATTAAACACCCTCCCGAAGCTTTACTCCGCACCTAAGCAAACTCTGAAAAATTCTCCAGAGTGGGTGGTGCCAGGCGGGTTGGGGGGTGGGCTCTGTAGCGATGTTTGACAGCCGACTGCATCTCCAACGGCCATTAGAAGTCTGAACTCTCTCCTTGTGCTGTTTCAGATGCTGATAGACTTGGGCCTTCTGAACTGTCTGCGTCTGCTGCAAGGGAAACGCCAGTCCAAGAAACCATACAAATGCCTGGACTCTCAACTCTCGGAGTCCTCATCATGGCCGCCCTTAAACCAGACCCTGTACCCCAGCCACAGCACAGTCCTCCATCTGAGCTAGCGTCCACTCTGTATACTACTCTATCATGGGACTATTCTACAGCCTTATACACTCATGATGCAAATGTACTGTATGTATTAATGTATGAATAAAGTTATTTTTTATTTAAAGAACACCCAAGCTTTCTTCTGGTACGCCTGCAAATATTGTAAACCAAAATATTGATCTAAAACCACTTAAAGGTGCATCGTGTGACTTTTCTGGTGGAGGGTCTGTGAAATGCTTTTCTTTATGGAGATATTGTTTTGTCTGGAATGTTTCACAGTATAGCATTAAACCTTTCTATCTTCATGGAGACGAAAACAGACCAAGTTATAGGTCAGCTCTGTGGAGAGGTGACCCCACTCACCATCAGAATGCAGTCAGGTATTTTTGAGCTATAAAACCACCTCTAATGTAATAAATGTGAGGTACGTTTGATAATAGAAACAGTTCTACTGACTTGTTCAAAACTGCAGACTCTTTGATAGTAGCTCAACTTCAGTTGGTTTATTTTTAATTACAAAACAATGGGTAGGTGACATCTATGAACCCAATGCACATGGGTGACATGGCGGGGAAAAGATAAAAGGTGACAAAGGCAAATGGATTTTTTTCAAGCACTAATTTCTGAGACAAACATGAATCAGACCGGAGTATGTTTTACCAGACAAGTCAGAACCACACACTTTGACAAAACTTTACAAAGATTAACCAAAGACGCATGGTCCCTTCAGGTCAAAAACAGGGCGGCATGCACATTAAAAGGAGAAAAAAAAAAGGGGGGGGCTGAGAAATGGTGCAGATTTTTTACAGAATCAACAAATGAAGCACCAAACTATTATATATATTTTGTTCTGAACGTTAGATTTTTTTTTTAAGTGGCAATGTCTTCCACGTTTGAAAGACACGTGACACAAATTAGCAGCTGTGTTTGGATTGATCTCATGTTTGGACGGAGGTTTTCACACTATGGTCCAGTTCCAGTCCTTTCTGGATTCAAAAAGAATGTAGAAGGGACTGGCTGATCAGGCAAGAGAATGCTAATGAGACAAACATTATTACATAAATAAACTTATAAAAGTTTCTGGACATAATGTCTCACATAAATTATGCATTAATTTGAGGCAAAATGAAGACATTGTGTGACTGGGTCAGATGGATTATTTATTAAACTATTTTTTTTAAACACACAAAAATGTATACTTTCATAGTAATCTTATATGATTTTGTAAAATATTTGGCAAAATTTACCATTGGTGCTTTTTAAAACACAAAAAGGGCCAAATTTTCACTAGTTTTCCCAAAAAAGCACTCATTACATCTGTTGCAAATTATTTTATTAAATCATTATGTACAGGCAGTTTGTGTTTCACTCAGAGCTCATCTCCTGCAGCTGGATTTCCTAAACTGAAAATTGCCAGTATTATTCTGAGATCTGATATTCAACAACTACAGCAAAATAAAACACCAGTAAGTAGGTGTGACACAGGAGGCACAAGCTTAATTCACCCATCACAATTGTTTTCTACCGACAATGTGCACCACTCCGTATGGCTTTAAGATTCTACACTGAACTAAACGCCAGGTGCAGTTAAAGCTGCACTATGGAACTTTTCTAGTGGATGGTCTGCTGTTTACTTGTCTCTGTGGAGATGTTATTCCTTTGCCTGCAGTGTTCCAAAGTATGGAATTAACATTTCAACCCCAAAGAGACAAACAGGAGACACCACCAGGCCAATTTACAGGTCAGATTTGTGAAGAGGCGATCCTGCTCACAGTAAGAATGCATGATTGAGCAATAAAAACACCCATAATTGAATAAATGCATCTTATATTTAATACCATATTATGAAACATGATTAGGCAAAGCAATAACCTCTCCATGGTGGCGGACCCCGAACCTGGAAAGTTACCACATTCCAATATGGATACAGGTGCATGGTTTTGTGGAAAAGAGACAGAGCCAGGGCCTAGCTTTCCTCATTGGCTTTTTAGGCGTTCAAAAATACAATCTTTGTTCATTCAGTCTCTCCTAATCACTGGTGCCTGAGATCCTACGTGTATTAAGTGACAGATGTGACGTTTATTGCGATAAAAAATATGAAGATAAAAATTCATTTCTGACCTTAACTTTAAATCTGATTCAACCCACAGGGGCTCAATCTACATTAAAATGGTTTTGGATTAAAACTATGCCAACACCAACACAAAGCAAAAAACATTCAAAGATCCACCTAAATGTTGACTTTGACTTTAAATAGAAATTAAAAATCTGGGGAAGACTGATAAAAAAAAAAAAAGGTGTTTAAAAATAAAAAATAAAACAATGTAAACAAAAGTCAATATTACATTTTGACACAACCATCACCTTGGATTAAAAATGGTTATTGCTAGAGATACACTGACAACATTTGCAAAGAAATCTGAGTTTAAAGGTGCACTGTGTAACTCTTCGGCAGAGGGTCCGTTACCTTTTGTTTCTATGGAAATGTCATTGCTCTGTTTGGAATGTTACACAGTATGACATTAAAAGATATCCACCTTACATTAATTGCTCAAAAATACTTAGAAAAACAGGTATTCGGACCTGAAACTTGGCCTAGTTTGGTTTCCATGACGATAGAAAGGTTTAATATACTGTGAAACATTCCAGATAAAGCAATATCATCTCCTTTTATTGATGGATCCTCCACCAGAAAAGTTACACAATGCACCTTAAAGGACAACCATAAGATCTTTAAAATAACTTTAACTGCAATAACCCCGTGGTGTTTGAAACTATAAAGATTTACAATATTGTAAATGTTCACGTTTTGCTTATATTACAGTTTTACAAGAATAAACACTGTTCAAAGGTGCACAGTATAAGAAAACCATGGAAAAAACATTAAAAATTCCACAAATTTTTTTTTTTTTGAGAAACAAAGGAATAGACTTTAAAGGTGCACTGCGTAACATTTCTAGTGAAGGGTCCGCCACAGGGTCCACAGTATAGCTCAAACCCATCTATCACAAGGGAGACAAGCAGGTTACAGCACTGCGCTACATTACAGTACAGATCTGTGGAGAGTCGCCCCTATTCACAGAAGGAATGAATGTATTTTTGAGCAATAGAAACACGCGTAATGAAGAAATGCTAGATGGATATGTTTAATGTCATATCATGGAACATTCCAGGCAAAGCAATAACATATCCATGGACGCAGTTAGGTAATTAGCAGACCCTCCTACAGAAAAGTTGCACAGAGCATCTTTAAGGCAGGTGGCGCTGAATAGAAACTTTGGTATCAATTAAGACTACAAAGCACACTGTAGAAGATATCTGTGACTTTAATCTGTTATATTGATCCATTCTGCTATTGAAAATTAAAATCCACGTATCAGTGCATCCCTAGTAGATTTTAAGGAGAAAGAAAACCGTGAGAAGTTGTGTGAGATTATTGCTGTATAAAGTACCCGCCCAGCCCCCGTCCAATTTGCTTTAAAAGTCCTTCCTTTTTGTTTGGAGGGTGCCTGAAACCACTGGGGGTACTTCTTAAAGGGATCATCATCATCACAGTGAGTCCTCATCACAGTGTTCACAGACTGGAAATGGGGAAGAAGAGGACAGCTCCCCCTGCTGTTCAGGGGAGGAAGTACATAGTCTTTGGGGCGGTCCTGCTCCCTCCGCTGAACAGCTCCTGTGGGCTGTTTATCTGTGCTGCCTGAAGCCTTGGGTGCCGTCTGGGCCCACCGGTTGGCGCACTGTGTGGTTGTTTGATCGGGAGTCCTCTGAAGGCAGTGTTGAGTTATTGTTGCGCCCTGACTTGCTGAAAGAATAGAATTAAATAGACGTTACAATCAAAAGCATGCAAAGAAAGTACAGCAGAAAATCCATAGACTGAGTATAGATAAATATACATATAAACGGTCGTAGCAAGCCCACTAGCTGCCGCATTCCAAATAGGAAGTGATCATGGGGACTCTTCCGCCTCTATTGACCTGACACTGAAAAATGGTCACCCCCTCTCTCTGTAACTGCTGCACTGAGCTTTGTCATTTTGGTCTTAAAATGTTCGTATTAACACTCTTCATGATCCTGGTGCTTTTATTTTGCCATTTTGTCTGTAAATAATTGCATGGTGCCTGAGTGGCTAGCACTCAGGCCTCACAGCAAGAAGGTTCCAGGTTCGATCCCTGGGTTGCCCAGGCCTTTCTGTGTGGAGTTTGCATGTTCTTCCCATGTCTGGGTTTTCTCCGGGCACTCCGGTTTCCCCCATCAACCCCAAAAAAATACATGCTCCATAAGTAAAAAAATCCTCCAGCTGAGGTCCTGACCAAGCCTAGCAAGATCATGGAGATGGGTCCCAAAAGCAGTCATTAGGTATGTTTTAAAGGCAATTTAATGCAAAGTTATATGAATATTAGTGCATGCCCCACTTTTCACTTTTCTATTTTTAAGATAGTAACAAAATCATGTATAATTTTGCTTTCACTTCACAGTTGTCTGTTACTTGTCTGTGAACTTTCAGTAAAAAATTCAAAATAAAATCTTCATGTTTATGGTTGTAAACATGTAAAAATGTGCAAAAGTTCAAGGTGTATTAGTACTTTCGAGACGCACTGTACATACATAACATGCATAATTGTACATTTTATTCACAAACAGTGAATAAATCAGTGTTGATCTTAAAATATATTACAGGTTGAACTACTCAATTGACTAAAACACATGTAGGATCACTATATGTAAGATTTTATGAAAAACTTTTTTCCCCCCAATCTGGCAATTTTTTAGATTTCAAATTTTATATCCTGGTTGGAAATCATGACACCACGCTAGAAAATTTCACAATTTTGGAATTGTAGCAACCATGTTGTAAGTAGGTCAAAACTCTAATGTACAGAGACATTATTATTTGACTAAAAATAATTAGAAAATGCCTTTATTTTGTTGAAATAATGTTTAAAGTGTCAGAAAAAAAATTACTTATTTTGTGTAAATTGTGCTGATGCAATGTCATCACTGTGGAACTCTCTAAAATAGAAGGCTTCCTGTAATTTTCAATATATTTTTCAGCTTTTCATTACAAACTGCTTCTTGACTGATAAAATTTTACAGGTTTTATTCCACCAACCTCAGTAGAAATTAAAGAATCATCAAATCCTTTCAGTAATTTTAATTTCAGGCGAATCATGTTTTTCCGCTGTCCTGAGGTGGAAAGACTTATCCATTGTAGCACAATGTCAAAGATGCTACCTCAGATAAACGAGATGTCTTTGCACTTTAAATAACCCACCATTTCCAAACTCAACATATACAACAAGAAAATGAGAGACTGAGCTGGGCAGGAGATATAATTATCACAATAATATTATATTACTTAGAAAGGAATAATTTTAGCATTTTTTTCCCCTTTCTTTGTTAAATATACATGTTTTGAATGTCTTTCCAAGTATAGAGACTTTATCTAGTGCATTATTAAATTTTAAAATGTTCAGAATAAAATATCTCCAACTCCAAGTAATCATTTTATCTTTAGCGGGTCAGAATATAAACCTATCCATGACTCATTTTAGAATACTACCCTGTACAATTATCCTAGTGTTATGGCCAGTTCTAACCAATATTTATATCAACATTATATTAAAATAACTGGGATAGAATAATCTGTTCTTTTTATGATCGTGTGAAAGCATACAGCCGCATTCACCGGCTTCATTGCCCTTCTACTTCAATTTGAACTCTCTAGACTCACAATACATCTAATTTAATGAGGACAAACTGATACAATGGAAGACCTAACAATATATATTGTTGTAAAATATCTGGGAACGACTGAGGGATTCACATCTGGGAACAGTCCTCAGAAATCACCAATAATACAGTGTTGTTGTTTTTTTTGTTTGCTTGTTTGTTTTTTTACAAAACATTTTAACTGGGATTTAACTGCGTGGTGTCAATGGCATTAAGTGCTTCATTACGGTAATATTTCTGTAAAAATAATTGTTGTAAAGTATGACTAGTCTTTTAACTGCAGCAGTACCCCAATTGTTAGATTGTTACAATTTTAAAAACATCGTCTTAAATGACTGGAAAAAATATGACAGCGCCAATGCCTTTGTGCACGCAGAACAGACTGTCTTTAAAGCACATAATAAACATCAATCTGGCCTCAACCTACAATGTAAAATAACAGCACAATATGCTATACTTCTGTCATTTCACAGATTGCACTGCCTTTTCAAAAAACAGGTTTGGTTTGGAATTTTGTAACAGGCAACCAAAAGAAATAACGGTGGGTGATTTGATTGATATCATTTTGAAAATGCTATATTCCCTAAAAACAATGTATTAAAATGGTTTAAAAGTTTCTGTCACATTAAAGGAAAATTAACGTTTTTTTACAATCTGAGCCTTCTTTCGGCAATAAAACAAGTAGTTTTACTCACCCATAGCAGTTTGGTGTCAATTGGAGCAGTATCGCAGAACTTATGTTGTAGCCGTTCTGTTCTACTAATGATCCCGTATCCGTTAGCATGAGTGCTCGGGGCACTGATTTGCGGTCTCCAAATAACACAAAGTGCTAACACTTTTCAAATCACAGAAGATCGCTGTGTCAGGGTAGACTTTTAGTAGATTCCAAAACGGCCTGAAACCCGATATCGCAACAGAAAAGTAAACTTCAGAGCGGTGCTAGCTTCTTTCGGACTAGCGGTGTTTACAAAACAGTTGAGTTCACGCATGCGCACTGTCCTCTCTGATGACGTCATCAAATGAAACTATAGCTGGTTTTCGGGTTTCAGGCCATTTTGGAATCTACTAAAAGTCTACCCTGACACAGCGATCTTCTGTGATTTGAAAAGTGCTAAAGTTTGTGTTATTTGGAGAGCACAAAGTAATGCCCCGAGCATATGATACAAGCACCATGTTAACGGATACGGGATCATTAGTAGAACAGAACGGCTCCAACATAACTTCTCCGATACCACTCCAATTGACACCAAACTGCTATGGGTGAGTAAAACTACTTGTTTTATTGCCGAAAGAAGGCTCAGATTGTAAAAAAATGTTACTTTTCCTTTAAGTCACTCCCTCTCCATAGCACTATTACAACACAATCAGCGTGCATCCTGCAAATGAAACTATTGCACATCACATTAGATTTGTTGTGCACAGTTTTGTATCATGCTTTTGTATATTTAAGAATTGTCATTTGGGAGTACTGGACAGCATTAAACAGAATCTTACAGCTAACTGTAAGGAGGGTTTGAATAGGAGAGTCTTGGAGAGTGGAGAGTTTCAAAAATTACAGATGTTACTAAATGTTATAACATGGTAGAAAGCTACAAAAAAAACTTTAAAGGGATATGCCACCCCCAGGTCAAACTTGGTCATCTCCCCACAGTCCAGAGACTAAAATAAGTGGTGGAAAGCGTTTTTCTGGTGACGCAGCCATTGTCCAGGTCTGTCAGCACTGACGCGGTATCTGCAGCTACTCCGTGTTATTTTTCAGTGCGGGAAAAGACAATCTCTGGACTGTGGGGAGATGCCCAAGTTTGACCTGGGGGTGGCATATCCCTTTAAATTACAGGCCACACATATTGCTGTTTTTAACATACTCCCTCCATCCTTTCTGAATCAAATCAATTTATATAATATAAGATACCCTGGCTTTTTTGACACTTGGTTAGAAAAGAGCCTGTGCATTACCGGTCAGTGCTGGCCTTGTCCTGAGGGGGGTCTTCGGGGCAGGCGCTCCCCAGTATTCTCTTGCGTGCCTCTGCGTATTCAGCCTCGCGCTGAGCCAGCGACTTCACCTGGGGAGTGGGCCGGCTCTGGTTCAGGGGGGAGCCTAGCGTCCCATTGTTTGTGGGTCTCTTCAAGATGCGAATCTGAGGAGGGGGGGCTGCTGGCTGAGACTCATCCTGTATCACCATTGCAGTCCGCAGAGGAGACCTCGTTGAACCAATACTGAAGTTCCTACACAAGACATGAGCGTTAAAAATACAAAGCTTGAATTTGTTTCACTAGACCTTTCTAATTTAATGCTCACTTAAAGGGATATGCCACCCCCAGGTCAAATTTGGGCATCTCCCCACAGTCCAGAGACTAAAACAAGTGATGAAAAGCGTTTTCCTGGTCACCCAGCCATTGTCCGAGTCTGTTAGCACTGACCGCCGCGCGAGCTCCTGCTCCTCCGCGTTAAGACTGGAGGCTAACGTCACCAGAGAAAGATTTCGGCCAGATTTTCCGCACTGAAAAATAGTTCTCACCCAAAATGACCAAGTCAAGCTCTCCGTGTTGATTTGCACATTTATTTGCACTCGATATGAATGCGCACTACACAGAAAGTAATTGGGAAAAGCATCGAGCAAATTAATTCCTTTTGGACGAAATCTTTCTCTGGCAACGTTAGCCTCCAGTCTAAAGCGGAGGAGCAGCAACTCGCGCGGCGGTCAGTGCCAACAGACTCGGACAATGGCTGGGTGACCAGGAAAACGCTTTTCATCACTTGTTTTAGTCTCTGGACTGTGGGGAGATGCCCAAATTTGACCTGGGGGTGGCATATCCCTTTAAATGTATATTTATTGCACACCATAATATCATTCATTTCTATTCTTTCAAAACTCAAACAATTACAAACATTTTCGAGCTTCAGTATCAAGCTACTGAAAATACAAATTGTTATAAGCAGAAGATTTTTTTATTTTTTTTTAAATCCCTTCCCTTTTGAACTAATTTGTATTACAAATATTGACTGTGAACCTTGGCATCAAACTCAAAGCACACCAAATGTGTTTGAAGTGGACAGTGATGCAATCACCAATTCAAATGTGGGTCAGGAATGGTTTGTCCTTACTTTTCTCTCTGGGCGATCCTGAGCTTCTCCTCTAACCGTCTTTCCATTTCCTAAAGGGAAGAATTAACCTCATGTTAATATAATGAGCACCAGAACATGTGTTAAGAGCAGTACACAAACAAGGCAAGTGCAGCAGGTTATTAGGCAAGTGCATGAGCTGATGGAAAGCTGGGTTCTGTTTCAAGCTATTTATACATGTGCAGGACAGCTGCCAAGTCATAACACAGTCACTTAGCCAACACTGAGAAAGTGACGTAGACACATTTTACTGTAAGACCGTGTTTAGTTAAAGTTAGGTTGAAGTTTGGGTTCACAGACTAGACCAAAACATAAATACCATATGATAAAATATTAGCTATACATTTACCATTGCAAAGTTTCTTTTATTTAGAGATTAGCACTTATTTTACGGTTTAGAATGATAGCACACAAGTGTATGATTTAATAGTTGATGTCAGTAGTAATTAACTGTAGAAACAATGCTCTCTAAAGAATGGCCCACATTCTTTAGTAGTTTCCTTAATCAAGCAGTCTTCCATTAGTCATGTCACAACTTTCACTACTACAAACCGAAGCAAAAATATACAAATATATATAAATAATTAATAATACTGAATTGCAAATAATCAACGAATTAACTTATAGACAATTAAATGCCCACACTCGAACCAAAATACTGTTTTAAGTGCTGTGTTGTCATAAAATAACCCATTGAATTGTCTTGCTAAATTAATGCTAACTTGAGCTAACGTCAGTATAGCATTTCACTGAACCAAGACTTTACCCAATTCGTGCAACTTAAAATACCTACTAGTCTAACGCACGCGAAAAATATTCAGGGCATGTTATTATAGCACAGTCTCAATAATAAAACCACAGTGTCATTTATGCTTTGAATGATCAACTTTAGCCGACCAACTTCCATGATGCTATCGTTAGCTTTAGCCACATTGTTAGCCGCTAAGATCAATCATCTAGAAACACACTGTACAAATCTGTTCTAATAATTCGAGATTTTAATAACAATAACAACTATCTAAGTTCACAATATGAACTGATTTTTACATTTACCCCACTATCAGCCGCTTCTTCCCAACTTTCGGCAACCTCCTCATCCATGTTTCATGTTGCTCGTTCAGACGCAACACGCTGCGGCTGTGGGCGGGGCGTGTCTGAGGCCCCGCCCCGTCCCGGCTACGCTCCGCACTGACGTGCGGGGGACGGAATCCCCCACTTGTCCCCTGGCTACCCCATCATATCTATCTATCTATCTATCTATCTATCTATCTATCTATCTACAGGACTATATTCATACCATACTCCATAGAGCTGTACAACAACTCACCTTTGTGCAATAATATAACACTCCCTAGACAATACTCCCTACAACTGTATATAGCTGGTATTGTACACCTACATATGTACTGTATTATCATTATTTTTATGTATATAATTATGTCTCATCTGACACTGGTCTATTGCTCTTTGGTTGCTATTCCATCTATATTTTTTCCTCATTTCCATCTACTCATTTTCCTTTCTTTCCTTTTTACCCTCTGTTAAATATTATATATTATATATTATATATTATATTTGATGAGTGAGCTACCGTACCCAAAACAATTTCCCTTGTGGATCCATAAAGTTTGTCTAAGTCTATCTATCTATCCATCTATTCATCCATCCATCCATCCATCTATCTTTTTATCTACCCAAATACCCCAAACAGTATTTTCAGTACTCAGTACTTTCATTTTAAGTGGGAATAAGCTCTACAGTTACAAAAGTAACTTTTGGGTTACTTTTATTTGCGGATTTGGAGTACAAACTGGTCCAAATTCTTTTCAGAATGGTTGATTTGACTGAAAATAAGTGGGTTGCAAATTTCCATTAATGTTACAGATTTCCATTAATGTTTGGCATGTCCATGAGATTGGGACTTCCCTTTTATCAGAAGCTGAACAAACAAGTAAGAGCACCCGTGTCAGCCACCTCGGAACATGAACATGTACTGTACTGTATGTGGTGGATGAATCCAGGAGACTTCCTGCTGTAATGCAATACACAGTAATAATGATTACTCAACAACACAAAGGCAACAACAACTTACCTCATGAATACAAAGTGTGGTATGGTATTTATTATTAGTCTGCTGACCAACATCCAAGGTAATAATGGGTTTTATTCACACATGTTTTAGTATGCCTAAAATGCTTCACCTTGTGATGTCACCTTGTGATGTCATGAAGCGGTAGTTTTCATGATAACAGCTTCTTTTACCTTTTGTTCAGTAAAGACTGACAATTCCAAGGCTGAAATTATCCAAATGATTGTGAAGGTGTAGGTGGTGTGGGGTTTAGAGCTTAAATATGCAGGGTTTGTGTGTTAAACGTGAATGAAGCAAAACACAACTCCAGGTTTGTTTTTGATGAGGAAACAACATTGTAACATAAATCAGAAAATAGAGTAATATGGGCCATTTAAATGCAATGCTTTTTGTGAGTTTCAAACCCATGGGGGAGTAGGCTGTATGTAAGCAATTAGGAGCCTACTTTCTCAAATGTACTGCTTGTCTTGCTGTGGTTGCAAGGTGCCAAATTTAAAACAAAGTTGAAGGATATATTTTTCCTGTATATAGCATTAAAATGGATACAAGATACAGTTTTACATTTTTATAGACCTGCATAAAAATTAGTGTATATTATCATGCCTATAAAAGATAAAGTCATATCCTGTGATCAGATATGAACGTTTAAGGCAATGCTTTGATAGAGTTTATCCAAACAGCATAGGACTATGTGATAATGTCCATATATTTATTGATCTGAAAATTACAATACAGTCAGATATAGTCACAAAACAAAGCTTGCAGCTGATGCAGTGTAAAGCAAATTATATTTTCAACTTCTGTCCCTGGTTGGGCTTTACATGTTATAGCATAATATAAAACAAATAAAAATCTCTTCTATTTAATATATACACACAGCTAAAATATTGGTAAATTGCCAAAATCTGGAAAATAATCCCCTGAATTTGACCAGAGTGTCGTCATAGGACAATGGATCAGATATAAACTGTTCTCCCCGTGTCTGGGTGGGTTTCCTCCGGGCACTCCGGTTTCCCCCACCAACCCAAAACATGCACCATAGGTACTCCAGCTTAGGTCCTGACCAAACCGAAGCAAGAAGATCATGGAGATGGTCCCCGGGCGCCCTAATGTGTGCTGCCCACTGCTCCTAATATATGTATATATATATAGGATGGGTTAAAATGCAGAGAAGAATTTCTCCAGTGTGAGATCAATAAAGTTCACTTCTTCTAAACTACAATCTGGTTCGGGAGGGGGGGTCTATGTGGGGGAAGCACGCATACAGTTGAAAATAAACAAATGGAAAAAGTGCAACTTCCAGACAGACAATTCAAACCAAATACAAACTGTAGGAAGAAGCCATCAACTAAAAGTCTTCATCATTTATTCACAGCTTAAGAAACACATTATTAACATTTAAAATAAGTTACATGAATGGTTGTTAAACTGATTCTTATACTCCGCACTTGTGCACGTAGAATCCTGTCACATATCCCAGAATGTAGAGGGAGACCAGAGCAGCCAGAGCTCCAGCAGCCTTCACAGCGACCCCAGCACTGCCCCCACACACACGGCTGTACATCCTAAACACAAAGTACTATGGTTTACGTGAGTCTTTAACTCTTTTTCTAAAAAGTTGTGTCAAATTAAAAAAGCTATCAAATTAAAATAAATCTAATTAAAATAAATGGTACCCATCATAGTATCTCTTCT
Source organism: Paratrypauchen microcephalus (assembly GCA_036785185.1). Classification (NCBI taxonomy): domain Eukaryota; kingdom Metazoa; phylum Chordata; class Actinopteri; order Gobiiformes; family Gobiidae; genus Paratrypauchen; species Paratrypauchen microcephalus. The sequence continues at coordinate 1,973,164 of JAVJIX010000037.1, read as the reverse complement.
TCTATCTCAACATTGATCGTTTTCTTGTTCATGAATTAAAATAGCCTACCAAACACTTACCTACTGACAATTTAAAAACTTGTTATTTCGAAGGATGTCTTGTATTTCCGTCGTCTCACCTGTTAAACGTGGACTGCCCTGCCTCCACGTCCATGTTGATGTTGTCTTCATTCCAGCGATCATACTGCACTCTGGCTCCTGTGTTAGACTCCATGTGGACAGGACAAAACAGATCTTCCCCTGCCCCAATCACTCTTCAGCCCCTTAGTCCTGATTAAAAATGTTAAAAATGTTAAACCAACATTATGTCGTCTGCTTTCATGGAAATACTTATACCTATGCTCATTCTCCATGAGCGTAGATATGTTTTATGAGAGTATGTGCAAGATTATAGACAACATTTCCATTGAAACAAGCAGAAGGAGACCCTCAGGCCAAATAAGAATCAGGTTTGTGGAGATGAAAGCCCATTCACATAGGACGCAGTTTTTCAGTGCAATAAATGACATTTATTTTGGCAAAAAAGTTAGGTACTGGGGGCTTTTAATATTCACATGACCAAAATTTGAGTATCTCACACACACTATCTCCTTCTCTTTATGGAGATGTGAATGCTTTCAGGAAATGGTTCTATAGCATTAAAGGTATCCATGTACGAAGGTGAGTCACCGGGTCAAGATAAAAGTCAGAATTATGGAGTAACAGTGTATGCTTTTCAGTATGTTTTAACTACACATCTAATTGAATAAATAGAAGATATACGTTTGATGCCATACTGTGAAACAAGAAGGCAAAGCAATATAATCTCCATGGAGACAAGCAAATGGTGGACCAACCGTCAGAAAAGTTACATTGTGAAACTTTAAACTAAAAATCACTAATATGTCAAAATGTGATTATTATAGGTTTACAAAAACTGCCTTACCTGAGTGCCCATAAGCAGAGTGACTGAAGCACAGACCTCCTGCACATGTAACTACTCAACTGTTCTAAGAGCTTTGCTTCTTACTATGAGGCTGTGGTCAGAGTTCAGTGGGCTGACCCAGTCATAAAATGTTTTTCACCTGCTTATGACTGTGTGATAAAGGGCAATCCAGACCCCGGGTGCTTAACTTAATCTCCACTTTCTACACTTCCGCTGCTGAGAGCACAGGACCAGATTCCATAATGTGAATTATTGTAGAACAACAAACTATAAACATGTCCTTAGTCTGTGTAGTTTATGAGTTGGATTTAGCAACAATTTTAGAACATATTTGCACATCTAACCTCTGGGCCTAAATATTAATACAGTTACAATTTTTGTAATTTCCACAAAGGCATAATGAGCTTATGTTTGTTCACTTCATAAACAGCCTATAATATATGAACTTTGAAAAGTCATGAGTTATACATTTTATACATGCTTCATTTCCAGTTTCATAGTGTATTACAAACACAGACACCGTTCTTGTAATGATTGTTTCTAATGTAAAAAAGTACATTATTAAGTTTCTAACATAGTTTTTCTAGAGCCTGGCTGATTTCATAGAGCCTGATCCTGCTGTTCTACCATTACAAAGTCAAGAAATAAAGATGCCGGAACTATGTTTTTACATCCGAGTTTCCACCAGGACCCTAAACCGATTTACTTTTGCTTCACTTTGAACACTTCCGGTGTGACATAGGACCGCTCTGCGCACTTCAGGTTGGTTTAACGTTTTACTGCTTCACTCCATAACTTTATTTATTACATGCATAGGCTGATACGAAGATAACCAAACATCGCAATAAAGTTCTTACTGTGAACCATGTCCTAATTTTACACAGCGCTGGCTTCAGTGGAGTTAGTTCTTCTCAAAATGACTTTAGCGCCAATCGCTAATGCTAGTTTGCTAACGCTCACGTTAGCCTCTGGAAAAATAACAGCAGCAAACGCATTTATTTATATTCATGCATGTTTGTAAGAGGCACCTGCGGCTATATCTTCTCTATATTGTTGTTATGAACGTCTGCCTCAAAAGAATTGGGAGGAATTTACATTTTGACATTTTTTATTCAATAGTAATGTTAACCTCATGTGATACACCATTGTGTTTGTGACAGTTTGTTTTATGAGTCAATTTGTGTTATGTGACATTAGTGTGTAAATTACACTAGTGTCAACATATTTTTGGTAATTTACCGAGTGTGTGGAATCCCTCAGTCGTCCAGGTAGAATCCATGGCAAAAATGTTTTTTGCACTACTTGGCCAGAGAGAAACGAAATTTCGATTCACTGTATGTTGAACACATATGGCAGAATTGACAATAAAGCTGACTTTCATCTTTGACTTTGATCTTTGAAGAGAAATTCAGTTTGTCAACTGGACAAAAGTTTATTTTGTCAAATGTTTTGCAGCTCATCCAAGCTGCTTCTTCAGTTCTGGTCAGAATGTCCACCAGCACCAGTGTCCACCAGCACCAGTGTCCACCAGCGTCTGACCAGAACTGAACTGAAGAAGCAGTTTTGATGAGCTGCGAAACGTATTTGACCAAATAAACTTTTGCCCAGTTGACAAATTGAATTTCTTCTTTTGCTGTAAATTATGTGTATATCTTTATAGTTACAAGCTGCTCTGCTGATCAACCATTGGACTTCTACTCTAAACTAATAGAATTTATATATTTATTTATGAATGTGCACATTTTTTGGACATCTGTAAATAGGTATTTATTTATTTTGTTGCACTCCTTTTAGATCTTAGATTTTAGTTTTTAAATTTAGATTTTTGTCTTAGATAGTTTTTGTTTTGTCTTTGTATTGTATTCTGTACACTGTCTTTTGCACTATCTGGCCAGAGAGAAACGAAATTTTGATTCACTGTATGTTGAACACATATGGCAGAATTGACAATAAAGCTGATTTTGATCATTGATCTTTTAAATGTTTGGCTTTGCCATGGTTCTGTCATTGTGCTCCTGTGACTGATGTTGAAATATTCTGTGTGGCGCAGGCAGTGATTGGACGCTGATGGGGGACGAAAAGGACTCCTGGAAAGTTAAAACTCTTGATGAAATCCTGCAGGAGAAGAAACGCAGAAGAGAATTAGAAGAGCGGTCTGACAACAAGCGGCAAAAAAATGTGCATATCTTTTATATATTGTACAATTTTATATTACGTATTTCCACCATTGTTTAAAATTGTGTGTACAGAGATTATTTTTTATTTTTTGTTGTAGTACTTTTTATTATCCCCATAAGGAAATTGTCTGCTTTTCACCCATCCTTTCAGGAGCAGTGGGCAGCACATGGGGCGCCCGGGGACCCATCTCCATGATCCAATGTTCCATTCAGATCTAATCCATGAGATTAGAGCTGAATCAGAGAAACCACTGCTTATTCAGGCCTAAATAAGCAGTGGTTTCTCTGATTTTTTTTTTTTTTTTTTTTTTTATGGAACAACTATCTGGAGATGGAGTTTCAGTGTTGAATTTTCATTTATGCTTCTGTGTAGTTAATAATATTTATTAGGGATGGGACAAGATGTCGTGCCACAAGATTTCATGAGACAAATTGCCACGGGATTGTGCACACATTTTCAAAATTTTGTTATTTTTGCATAATGACAATAAATAATCTTGAATGAGTACAATTATCTCATGAGATTGCTTTTGGATTGGACAGAAGAAGTTGAGCACTAGGGAGTTATACCTCCTTAAGAAGCAGTAGTTCCAAAAAGCAGTGCAACACTAACAACAAAAATATAAAATAAATGAAAAAATAAAAAATTACAAATGATGTCATTCCCATCTGGTCTCATTCTCGAAGACCCAATCTCATGTCTCATCCCACCCCATTTATTATTTGACATTAAACCTGTGCTTTCTGTGTCCCACAGTTCACACAGGACCCTGTTTTACAGGCGGATGAACGGGAATCTAAACGGGACACTCCTGAAGAAGGAGAATTACGTGATCAAAGAATGGAAATAACAATTCGTAATTCCCCGTATGCGCGGGAGGACTCTACTGAAGACAGGTCTGTGTTCAAGCATCTTCAGTTATAAAAAAAAAAGTACAATGTAATTTTATTATTAATTGTATGATTATGTTCAGGGGAGAAGAGGATGAATCACTTGCCATTAAGCCTCCTCAGCAGATAGCACGAAAAGACAAATCACACCACAGAAAAGAGGAGAAGAGGAAAGACAAGAGACGGCATCGCAGTCACTCAGCTGAAGAAGGTCAGCAAGAGAGATTTCATTTGTTCAACTGCACAAATACATCTGTTTACACACTGTATACATCTTCAGGAAAACATGTGCGGCCAAAAGAGAAAGAAAAAGATCGAGAAAGTGACCGCCGTAAGCGTCACTGGGAAGAAGATAAAGCCCGGAGAGACTGGGAGAGGCAGAAACGACGAGAACAGGCCCGAGCTCACTCACGGAGAGAGCGGTCAGTATCTGGGAGCCTGATTGATTCCAATTAAGATTGAATAATGTGAATGTTTTTCTGTGTGCTTTTCACAGTGACCGGTTAGAGCAGCTGGAAAGGCAACGCGAACGAGACCGGAAACTCCGTGAACAGCAGAAAGACCACCGTGAACTTAAGGAGCAGAGGGAGTTTAAGGAGCAGAGGGAGTTTAAGGAGCAGAGGGAGTTTAAAGATCGTGAGAGGAGAGTGGAGGAGAGACGCAAAGACAGAGGAGACTGGAGACAAGGTATGTCCTACTTAGTACTTTGCGGTTTCTGCAGGTAATTGTTGTGTTGCATTTTCACATGCATGGAGTGGAGGAATGTAACAAAAAAGTAATAATTGTACTAAAGTATGCATTTTAAAGTAGATACTTTTTTACTTTTACTTTGCTACATTTGAAAACAGGTGTTTGTACTTTCTACTCCCACTACATTTTTGAGCAGGACTGAAAAGTAAAAGTATTCTTTTTATTTTTGTGTGAGACCTGCTGAAAAGGCTGAGAGGGTTATTCAAATTCATAGTTTGAGTAAAGAAAAATATACAAAATATACAAATAAAAATGGCTAATGATATGCATGTCTTTTTCTTGTTTATGTGTAGTACCTGAATTAGGGATGCAAATTATCGATTAATTAATTAATTGATAGTTGATTGACCTTATTGATCGATTAATGATTAACTGATAAGCGGCGTTTTTCACCTGAATTTTAGTGTTTCAATAGGATCTTTAAGAATATAAGCTATAGTATACATAACACTGAGTCATAAATATGTCTTATTATATATTGTATATTCCTCAATTCCTTAGTAAAAAGCAGACAAATGTATTGATGCTGAATAACAAAATACAGTAATCCCTCGCTCTATCGCGGTTTGCAGATTTTTATTTTATTTTTTTCAATTTTTTTTTTATAGTGTAACATTGTGTTCTGTCCTGATTGGTTAAGAGACTAGACCAGGACTAAACGTGGACTAAACCAGGTCTAGACCAGAACTAAACCAGGTCTAGACCAGGTGTAAACCTGGACTGGACCTGGACTAAACCAGGACTCGACCAGGTCTAGACCTGGACTAAACCAGGATTAAACCACCACGTGCCGCTGCTGGTTTCGTGCGGCTGGTTTGTGGCTCGGGCTGAGACTATGCATTCCGTGCTCCGCGGTTTGATCTCGCCTCACGCTTACACCGGAGCTGCTGAGCAGTGCCGTTGGCGCCTGCGGCCGGCTGTGAGTAGAGCTTGGCGCAGCGCGGTGCGCGGTTGCCTTGTTTCGTGACCACCCGGGTGCGCGTGTCCGCGATTAGCGATTAATTACAATTAATGCATTTTGTTCGACCAACGTCTTAATCGACAATTAATCGTTAATCGATTAATTGTTGACATCCCTAACCTGAATTGATTTGATTGAATTGTTTTTGACAGTTGTGCACCGGGCTCCAGCAGAAGAATATGAAGACAAACTGAAGCCAAGACAGCGCAGCCGCAGTCCCATGTGGGCTCCAAGAGACAGGGCAGAACACGATGAACCACGCAAAACCACAGGTACTGAAAACCACCCCAGATCATTTTGAAATGTTTACCTATAAAATGTTCATTCATCAGTATTGCTAAATTTGCCTACAGAGCTGAAGGAAGATAAGCCTGAACTCAAAGACCTGTTAGCAGATCTCCAGGACATCAGTGACAATGAGCGAAAGACCAGCTCTGCAGAATCCTCTGTTGGTAATTACAAAGAAAATCCACAGATAATATGAAAGAAATTAAATGTTTTATTCAAATACATTCTAGACAACTCTAAACAAATAGTTTTTTTTTTTTCATTAGCTTGCCCTTTCCTCTTTTTTTAAATTTTTCTTTTTGTTTGGCTGTGTAGCCTCCGGATCAGGCTCAGAGGAAGAAGATAATGAGGAAGAGGATGATTCCAGCAGTCAGAGTGAGGCAGAGGGAGAAGGGGAGGAGTCAGCCTCTGGATCAGCTCACTCGGAGCAGAGCGCAGGTTAGTACTGGAGTAAATGCTTACATCATTTGTCATGTAAAGTTTTTAAAGCTGGAATGGGACACATGTTTCTGTGCTGCATTTCAGAAGACGTGAGTGAGGATGAACAGTCTGAGGATGAGTCTGAAGAGGAGAGAGAGAACGGAAACCACATCCCACCAGGTACCACATCATAATAAAGAGTCTGATAGGTTTGGGCAAGGAGGAGCAGTGGAGAAGGTCCCCCCAGGTCTTGTGTTCAGTCCTGGTGGGTTGGCCTGTCACGATGATTTCTATATTGACTTATCCTTCAAAACATGATAAATGGAACGATAATTTTTGCGGTTCAGCATTTATTGTAAAGACTTTTTAGTTCAAGTGGGGACATTTTTGTTACAAACCATTTTGTACGTTTAGAATACTTTTTTGGGGATGCTTATGGTATAATTTATCATCTATATTTTCTAATATTTACTTAATTAGTAATTACTTAATAGTAATTATATTTACATAAAAAATAAAACAAATATATCTCTGCTATACACAAGAGATTGTAAGGAGAAATGGTACAAAGATGAAATGCTAATTGGCATGACACAGGATTATGTTACATGAGGGTGAGTTGTTGTACAAGTTTATGAAGTATGGAATGTAGTCTTGTATCTCTCAGTGTTTAAGCGGGTTGTAGGAGCCTGTTTTAAGTGTATTGAGTAAACCTTTAGCCTTTTACTGGTAAATTAACCCCATTAGTAGTACTTTACTGCCTAGTAGGAGTAGAGTAGTCGCAGAATGTCTAATGGGTTATTTTTATTTCTCAGTGCCTGAGTCGAGGTTTGACCATAATTCCGAAGACAGTGTTGATGACACAGAGGAGGAAGAGGAGGAGGAGGAAGACGGGGGAGAGGGACATCCCACTCCTCAGTCTCAGACCCACTCTCGTTCTGCTACCCCCGAAGAGAACTACATTCCAGACTCTCCCCCACTGTCCCCTGTGGAGCTGAAGAAGGAGCTGCCCAAGTACTTACCTGCCCTCCAGGTGTGGTGTTTGCATAATGGTTTACACCACTTAAAAGAGCCCATATCACGCTATTTTCTGATCTATGTGGTAACGTTTGCGTATCACAAACATACCCAGAGTGTGTTTTGTTTCATTCACACGTTTTATTCACATTTCTTCTCTCAAACAGAAAATCTTGTGATGTCATGTGTCAATAAAGGAAGTGCTCCACTGTGTTTTTAAACCCATAGTCCCTCACTAGAATCATTTGGATAATTTCAGCCCTGATCTCATCTCCACTTAACTAAAGGTAAAAGGTAGCTGTTAACTTGAAAACTACCACTACATGACATCACAAGATGTAGATGAATATTTGGAGATCTAGACAGACTAATAAGAACTGATTACTGAAATGTGTGAATGAAACAAAGCACAGTTCCAGGATTTTCTTTGAGGAGGCAACAACACTGGCATATAACATTGCTTAAAGTGATACTCCGGGATTTTTGACATAGGGTCCAATTTTGTAGTTAGCCAGCGTGTAGGATATGTGTAGAGAAAGTTATTTTGCGATTTCATGCAGTCTTTGTAAAATCTGAGTTGGCTGTTGCTAAGCTAGCGAAAGTGAACGTCCTGCAGCTAGCCAGCCACTAAAATAGACATACCCAGTACAAAACAAACACCCAAACAAATCAGTTATTATGCCAGGGTATCGATTTAAATATCTGTGTTGATATAATAAGATTTTGAACGAAACGGACCTTGCTTCAAACGACTTAATTGACGCATATTGGGGGACTAGTTTCTAAGCAGCGGCGGAATTTTACTTCTCCCTCGTCAATTCATCAGCAGCAGTTGTCATTATTACAAAGAGTAGAGACTGGAGGCATGCATTACACACGTTGGTGAGTAACAGAAACAGGAGGCCTAACTTAGAAGATGTGAGTATAATCATCTCACTGATTTTGCAACTGGCCAAACGCTCCTACATTCAACATTTTTTTCTGGCACACCACTTACCGCATTGATAACTGGCCATTAGGTCCAGCAGGTCTAGGTCGTTTCTTCCAATTTATCTTTTCGACGCAGAAGAATGTCTCCAGTACGCCACGATTGAGATGGGGCAAGAAGTCCTGGTGCTCTGTTATGCAGACATCATTGGAAGTGCTATGGCCACCAGACACATCTAGACTTCGAAACGAAGTATCTAGCTCCAGCTCTTGCATTTGTGGGATAACTAAGTCCCACTCCCTGCAGCAAAAACATTCATCCTCGTTCTCCATAACTTCGCAATTTCGGCACTGACACCACCAATCCCCGGTTCTTCTGTCCCGGCTTTCTGCTGCAGCTTCGGCGGCGGCTGCATTTGCAGACGCGCTCTCTTGTTCTCTTGCTCTTTGTAAATCCATCTCTTTCAATTCTTCGTCCGTATACTCCGGCTCATACAAGTATGGTTCACTGGAAAAATGCAACTGCTCTTCCTCCTCATCAAAATAATCGGGCTCGCCAAACATTGCCATACTTTGAACAGGCTCCGTGTGCTCACTTTTACAGTTGCGAGGTTGCTAGTAAACAAACTATTAGAGCCGGTCGGATTGGGACATGCGGGTGATATCAATCCGCGGCTGTCAAGCTTTCAATGAGGAAGTACGAATTGCTGATGATGATCAAAGGAATACATGCTTGGTTTACTTCCTTAATCATTCTATCAACACAGATATGTACATCGATACCCTGGCATAATAACTGATTTGTTTGGGTGTTTGTTTTGTACTGGGTATGTCTATTTTAGTGGCTGGCTAGCTGCAGGACGTTCACTTTCGCTATCTTAGCAACAGCCAACTCAGATTTTACAAAGACTGCATGAAATCGCAAAATAACTTTCTCTACACATATCCTACACGCTGGCTAACTAGAAAATTGGACCCTATGTCAAAAATCCCGGAGTATCACTTTAAAGTCAGTTTTGTATAATATTGTAATATTTATAATATTTGTGGCCATACCTGCTTGTCAAAGCCTGATCTCGTCAGATCTCAGAAGCTAAGCAAGGCAGGGCCTGGTTAGTACTTGGATGGGAGACCGCTGGGAATTCCAGGTGCCACAGTGGGGTGCCAGTTGCAAAAAAAACTGTCGTTGTGTCCTTAGGCAAGACACTTCACCCACATTGCCTAGTATGAATGTGGAGTGCGCGTGAGTGTTGGAGGTGGTCGGAGGGGCCGATGGCGCAGATTGGCAGCCTCGCTTCCGTCAGTCTGCCCCAGGGCAGCTGTGGCTACAAAAAGTAGCTTACCACCACCAAGTGTGGAGTGACTGAACAATGAACTGTAAAGCGCTTTGGGTGTCATGAAAGGCGCTATATAAATGCTATGAATTATTAATTATTATTATTATTATATTAGACCTTTAAACTAAAGATACATTTCTAAACATGTGGTGTTTCAGGGCTGCCGCAATGTGGAGGAGTTTCATTGTCTGAACAGGATCGAGGAGGGAACTTATGGAGTCGTCTACAGAGCTAAAGACAAAAAGACTGGTGAGGATCCTATCTATAAGCATTTTCATAGCTTGATCCATGATAATCTAGTTCCAGGCCTTTCCCATCTTAAAGGTTGTAAAGGATTTTCCAAGGAATGAGAAATCTAGTCCTTTTTTAAATGTTGCACATGCGTGAAACCACCCCCTCTCCCACAGCTCCCCAAGTAGAAATGCCTCCTCCCGCCTCCTCCTTTCGCTTACGCTGCTTGTTTAGAGCCAGTGCGCATACAGAATTGTTGTTGCTAATGTTACTATACTGTAGGTTTTCAAATGATAAGCAGAAGTTACCTGTCCAGAAGTAATTTAGCGACCAACGCGTCAGTCTTTAGAGCCTTTGTGTCAGTGCCGCCATCACTGAAAGGAATCTCTGAAAATCACCTTAGTTTAGCTTTGCTCCGTTTCCCCTTCTCTACTTCTTTCAGCAACCTTAAAAACTGACTTTCTTTTGTGGCTAACTGGTAGTGGATTGGTAATGAGTAAACAGTGTCTTGTGTCTGTGGAATGCGTAAGAGGCGTACGTAAACCACGTAATCGCAGCGCGCCAGCAAGTCAGTAACTCTAGAAGTGTAGGGAGTATGATTGACAACAACAGATAACAAGGCTACCTTGTTATCTGTTGGCTGATGTTTGTCTGGCCCCACCACGTCCACAGTTGATGGATTTTCTTTTTTTTTTTGGTCATCATAATTACAAGGCTGCTGCATCTCTATAATGCCATCATTGACAATTTGAAACAAAATCTTTCATACACCTTTAAAGGTCCCATGGCATGAAATTTTCACTTTCTGAGGTTTTTGAACGTTAATGTGAGCTCCCCTACCCTGTTTAGCTAGTAAGTTGCGAAATGTCTAAACTGAGCATTTGCGATCCTTTTCTGCGTTACAAAAAATCGGAGCTCAAACGGGCGATTTTGAACAAGGCACCTTATTGACGTCAGATCGAAAAAAGAAATGCAAATGCAGTTCCACCCCCGTCTGTCTGTACTCAGCGTCTCTGTAAATCACGCCCAGAGAGTTTGGACTGCGAATGCGCTAGGCAATGCGAAATGCGTTTTTTTATTTGCCTGGAGGCACGTCCGAGTGTTTCTAGGCTCAGAAGTCCTTTATCTGAGCCTTTGGACCTTTGAACAGCAGTGGTTTAATTTTATTTTCTGTGGAAATGTGTTTATTTTTCAATGGAACGCTTCAAATCTCTCCCCCCGTGCAAAAACAAGGAAATGGATCAGCTGAGGGCTCAGAGCGAGAGCGGAGAGTTTGGCCACGGCCCCACCCTCTACTATAGGCCAGCTCTTTTCTCCTCATTTGCATTCAAGCAACAACGCCCATTATAGAGTGTTCAGAGAGAGAAAAATTACTCTTTCTCATCTTATCGCTGTTTCTCATGCATTGAGTGTTGATTTTGAAGAAGGATTAATTTACAGTATTAGGGAACCATTAAGGAGCCATATAAAAGCATCAAGAAGTACCATGTCATGGGATCTTTAAGTCTCTATAGATTCAGCTCTTTGTTATTGTTTGTGTGCACAGTTCAAATACGGAATCACTTTGAATGTAGGGATTAGAAAAGCCATGTTCTGTCAAAAAGGTGTAATTTTTCTCTAATGGAATTTCATGCAACATACCTGGAGTTGTGTTTTGTTTCGTTTCGCACATGGTTAACACACAAATCTTGCATATTTAGGTTTAAGTTTTGTAGAGTTCTCTCAAACAAGACACTTTTTTGTGTTTTTAAACTCCATACACCTTCACTAGAATAATTTGGATAATTTCAGACCTGGAAGTGCCCACAAGGTGGAACAGAGCATTTTGACCTTTGGTTATGTAGAGAGACTAATAATAAAGGATTACTCAAACATGTGTGAATGAAACAAAATAAAACTCTGGGTTTGTTTTTGAGGAGGTAACAACATTCTAACATGGCTTAAAGCTCACAAGAATCAATTTTGTGATATATATAACTTTTTAAATTCTGGGCAAACGACTAATTGTAAGTCATGTTTACAGATGAAATTGTAGCTTTAAAAAGACTCAAGATGGAAAAGGAGAAAGAGGGCTTTCCCATCACATCTCTACGTGAAATCAACACCATTCTTAAGGCTCAGCACCAGAACATAGTCACTGTGCGGGTATGACAGACTCCAGATCTGTGTAGTGCTCCACCTGCTGGTTTATACTAATAACTGAAATATTTATTTTTCCGTTTATAGGAAATTGTTGTCGGGAGCAACATGGACAAGATTTATATTGTGATGAACTACGTGGAACATGACCTGAAGAGCTTGATGGAAACTATGAAACAGCCCTTCCTACCAGGTGAGATGAGACCTCTGGAGTCAGATGATGTAATGGTAAAGAAATTTTAAACAAACACTGCTGTTTGGTGGGGCTGGGAATCACAGGGTCCTCACGATTCAATACGGTACACAATACATGGCTCACGATATGATAATTTGATTTGATAATCAATATAATGCACATGATACTCTGTGATTGCTGTTTTTAAGAACCAATTTTAGCAAAAATATTTCTGTTAAACCACTACCTGTGCAAATGTGATATGAAATACATCTATTTTAATCATCAAAGCACTGAATATGTCAAAGATATCACGTAAACAAGTTTCCGTTCACTAAATAAGCTGTAAAATTGTAGTGCGGCCATGAAAAAATTTGTAAAATATACAAAAAAAACTTCAGCAGCCCATGATAACCATACTGTATCACCAAATTTATAGCACAATATATTGACATTTTTACCCGTGTTGTTTGGTGTAGGTGAAGTGAAGACTCTGATGATCCAGCTGCTCAGAGGAGTCAGACATCTGCACGATAACTGGATTCTCCATCGGGACCTCAAGACCTCCAATCTACTGCTCAGCCACAAGGGAATCCTCAAGGTATGGAAAAGTACCATACATCTACCATACACCTTTTCTGGATATTTATACTTTGCATTGACATCACGCTTGGGATGTTCTACATGCATCTCTATAGGTGGAATATTCAGCAGTTACCATGGTGACACAACACATACTAATAAATGCAGACAAAAAAGTTTTAAAATACTCTGAAAACTCAAGCACATTTTCAGGGTCCTGTGATCAATACGAGTGCTCACGGCCCTGTTTAGGTGTTTGATTTTCAACAAAAAAGGAAAGAGTGACTAACTGAAAAACTGTTGGCTAATGCTAGCTAGCTTGTGACTGTAATTTTATGTGTGAGAGACTTGTTTAAGTGCACAGTGTTGTAGTTCCAACCAAGTCAGCTCTTTCTGTGTCAAATTGTGTTAAAAATAAAGATCAAGATGAAGTGACAGAGCTTCATACAGAGTAGTGCTTTCCGTTAGAATCTTTATGACATCAGCTGCAAAGTATCAGTAGTGTTCATCTTTTGTCTTTCTAACTGTGAGTGATGGTTTGTTGTAGATTGGAGACTTTGGACTTGCCCGTGAGTATGGCTCTCCTCTGAAGCCCTACACTCCTGTGGTGGTCACTCTGTGGTACCGCTCTCCAGATCTGCTGCTGGGTGCCAAGGTAACCGCTATCACACTTAAATCACCATAGTTGATGTCCCATGAGGGAAATGGATGAGGTGGATAGGTTCATGGGCTACTGAAATATTTGGTAACAACATTATTATTATTATTATTGTTGGGCATGTGATCAACTTGTATAGAGTCTGTGTTCTTTTTTAGCAGACACGTCCATAATAGTGATTGATGGTCAGAGCAGTTCAGGGCCTCTCTCTCCCCAGACCTGGTTTGCAGTGCCAGCAGACTATTACACTTGTGTTTATCTTCTGTCCACAGGAGTACTCCACAGCTGTAGACATGTGGTCAGTGGGCTGCATTTTTGGAGAGCTCATCACCCAGAAACCGCTGTTCCCTGGAAAGTCTGAAATCGACCAAATTAACAAGGTCTTTAAGGTAAGTGCCCTTGTAAAATGAAGCCACTATGAAGTGGAAAGCCCTGATGTAAAGAATATGCAGGTTGTAAATCATCAGCCTGTGTGGCCTGTCAGAAGGGAGCCTGCAGTTACACAAGACACCACAGGAGGGAGCTGTGTGCAAGCGGCTCCAAAAGCTTTCAATTTCTCTCTCTTCTCAATTTATGTTTTGGCCATCACTGTTTGATTGAATAAACTGTAACAGCAGTTTTCGAATTTTTCACACCGTATACTGCCTGAGAAAAAATGGCTCCCCGAGTACCACCAAATCTAAACTAGGTCCAAAACTATCTATCTATTATCTATCTACTATCTGTCTATTCCAGACTGTCTTAAAAGATTTAAAATGGGACAGCTCACTTGCTATACTAGCTATAATAAATAATAATACATTTAACTCCCAAAACCCAAAACGTGCTCCATAGGTAAAATCCTCCAGCTTGGGTCCTGACCAAGCCTAAACCACAAAATCATGGGGATGATCCCTGGGTCAAATGTAGAAACAGTTTCTCCTGTGTGAGATCAATAAAAGTCAATCTTCTAATCCTTAATCACTGTAAGGCTCTTTGTGTTACATTTTGTATGAAAAGCGCTTTATAAATATTGATTGATTGAACTCCATTTCTATAGAAATTCTTTGGAAGATGCTGATGCTGTACAAAGATTCTGTACAGTGCAGGAGTGAATTGTAGGTAGCTGCTGAGTGATCTGTACTTGTCCACGTGAGGATTGGGGGATTTTACATGAAATTTAACCATGTGATATCTGCACAGCTCCTGAGAACTGAGCTCCTCCTTTCAGAAAATCCTCCCAGCCAAATTTAGGTGCATGTTTGGTCAAAAGAGATCGAGCAAACACAGATTGAGATTAATTTGCATTAATTAATGAAGTCTTTTTGTGAGTTAACACATCAACTCTGACAGTCATAATTGTTACACAATCTAAAATTGACTTTTTGACTATTTTCTGCCAAACCTTGTATCCCATCTAATTCCTTATCCAAACTCAAATTGAGATCTTTTAAGAGGCAGGAAATGTCTGTTAATAAAAATGTGTGTATGTGTAGCCAGGCCATTGGAAGTGACCAGAGTGCTTTGGCAGTGGAGCCATCCTAGTTAGTTTCACCGCAGACGTTCAAATAAGGATCCAGTGGTTGTGTTGCACACATGTTGCCATGAGGTGTGTTGTCTTGGCTGCGGTCACAGCAGTACTCACCAAATAGTCGCTTGGCTCAGTGTTTTCAAAATAAACGGCTGCTGGTCTGGAAGCTGGCCTGACTGTAGTTCTATTTCATCCCTCCTGGGGGCTCTGGCAATCGTCTGAGATTCATAGAACCATAGTTACATTTGTAAATCTTGTTTTTTATTCAGCAGAAATGGTTTGATATTACTATTCTCAAGAATGTTCTATAGAGTATCAATATGGAAACACTACATTTATTATGTAACAACATGGAAGATCCAAGGAGCAAAATATAACCCTGAAAACAGTAAATCATCCATGACAATAGATCTATGCTACAGGCTCTAACTGGGATATATAGCAGCTCTTTCATTTTTTTATGGTTATAGCAGGCTGGTATAATACAGTGTTGGTTAAAGGTGTCCTGTCTCTTGCTCACTGTCTGCTGTGTTTGCCTGTTGTCTCCAGGACCTGGGCTCTCCCAGCGAGAAGATATGGCCTGGCTACAATGAGCTGCCTGCAGTGAAGAAGATGTCTTTCACAGAGTATCCCTATAACAACCTGCGAAAGCGCTTTGGGACTCTGCTGTCAGAGAAGGGCTTTGACCTCATGAACAAGTACGACTTTGTCTGACTCCTACACTCACACCACAGTGTCAATGCTCCTGCCTGAAATATTACCGTACAGGGGGTCCTCGGGTTACGACGGTCTCGGGTTACGACGTTTCGTGGTTACGAACGCGCCCCCATTAAAAAAAATATGTATATATTACGCGTCATTCCGTCTTACACGGTTTAGCGTGGTAAAAGATGTAAACAAACGCACGCGGCGCGCGGCGCACGGCGGAAGAATACGCTCTGTTGTGGTTGTAGGGAGAAGAAGACAGCCTCGTGTGTGTGCCCAATGTGGGCGGAAGTACCTGATGTGGGCTCTGATCTGCTCCTATGAAAGCGGCAGTGATAACCAAGCAGCGTAGTGGTCTAATTATTGAGATGGAAAGGTTATTGGTGCTTTGGTTGGAAGATCAAAGGCAAAATCCGGTTTACGACGAAATTCGGGTTACGACGCGTCTTAAGAACGGATCAACGTCGTAACTCGAGGACTCCCTGTATATCTTTACTATCTCAATTCTGAGCTAAAAATTTGCTAAAAACAAAACAAAAACACTAGACTTTACTGTGCTACTATTAAATATAAACCCTGAAACATTGTAGTCTTTACCAAACCATTTTAATTTATTTAAATGCCATACTTTTTAGAATAAGATACTGTAGTTGCATGCAGCATGTCAGGCTCATTTCAGACTTGTTTTGGTGAGCTGTCTTCAAACATGTCAAATGTGGAGCTCTGCTAATCCATCACTTTCCTCTACTCCACTCTTCAGACAGTCTGACACTCACACTGAGAGGAGCACCACAAGATCCCAGAATGTTTTTGATATCAGCGGATGTCCGTTTTCATGTTTTTTTACACCTTTGCTGAAATCTGTAGCGGTTTCTCTGGGAACAGGGTTAGAGGTCATGTGAAAGGCGGCCTGTGTGTGAAGTCAGGTAGAAATCACAGAGGTGTAAAGAATCCCACACCTATGGAGGACAGTGGGCCTAGACAGCCTGCACTGCTGGGGCTTTAAATAATAAAACTGTCTTTGTTTTTTTACTGGTTTATAGAATGCTGCTTGGGACTGCATTTGAAAAATACATTTTCCCTGTAATCTAAGATAAGAGAAACTAAGCTTTATTGTCAGTATACCTGCACTGACTGCTCTTTATTGCTTTGATAGATTCCTGACCTATTGTCCGGCCAAGAGGATTACTGCAGATGAAGCTCTGAAGCACGAGTATTTCAGAGAGACCCCGCTGCCCATCGACCCCTCCATGTTCCCCACGTGGCCGGCCAAGAGTGAGCAGCAGAGAGTGAAGAGGGGCACCAGCCCGCGGCCGCCCGCGGGAGGCCTGGGCTACAGTCAGCTGGTAAGTGCATCAGGCCCTGTGTGTTACACTGGACTTCTCTGTGTGTTAAACACATCAGAGCTGCAGCTTCTGTGTCGCCGGCGCTCCTCTCTGTTTTCCATCATCAGCACACTTCTCTCCTAATGTGTTCTCCAGCTCCTCCCCACCCAGGAGCCACTGTAAAGAGCCACTCTATTTCAGGCACAAGGAATGAGTTTACAGTAGTTTATAAGTGAAATCTGTTTATGCTTTTCAGACTGCAAAAGCTTTTAAAATAGACCACACTCCAGAGTCACCCAGGATCAAGCTGAATGCTATAAAAAGGCTTATAAAACCACACACAGTAGATGTTTGTCTATAATGAGGTCTCCAGTAGCTAGTATTAAATGAGAATTAGTGTAAAAATGATTTTGATTTGTTTTTTCAACTTTCGACAACTTTCACCTGCTGCGCGCAGACAGGACGGAGGAGAGCGAGAAGGAAGGAGGACTAGCGCTGTTTCTGAACGAGAAATGGTGTAAACCTGGACACTGTACAGTGAAGGAGCAGATGTGTAACAAGGACATTGAACTGTTTGCTGTTGAGATGAGGCCATTTTACCTGCCCTGGGAGTTTTCACATGTCATCACACTGGCTGTGTATATTCCTCCCAGTGCTAACGCAGAGAATGCTTGTGACACTCTGCTCTCCTGCATCAGCTCTCTTCAGACTCAGCATCCACAGGCCCTCTTTATCATCACCGGGGACTTCACCCATCTCCCTCATCTGTCCTGCCAACATACACCCAGTATGTGACATGCCCCACAAGACATAATAAAACTTTGGACTTATTCTTTGCCAACGTCAAGGAGGCCTATATCTCATCACCAACTTCAGGAGGAAGATGGAACAGCAGCTGCAGGCGGCATGTCGGGGAGGTGTGGAGTCTGAAGAGTGTCTCTGGCTTCAATCCTCAGCCCATCCAGACAGAGGGAGACCAACAGTGGGTGAACGATCTGAACTCACACTTTGATCAATCACCCACCCCTCCCCCCGCACCGCTGCATTAATATGCTCCCCTTCACTATGTGCACATGGACAAGTGCAATCCGATTGCAAACGGATTGGGATCGTATCGGATTCATGTGCACAGGCAACGGATTGGATAGGGATTGGTTTCCCTAATTCGAGTAGAACCCCTGGCTTAGGCCGATAGCAATCCGCTTGGTGTTGCCATGTGCACGATTTTGGATCGGATTGGCGTACTGCGCATGCGCAGAAATTCGTGTCAGGGATTTCACCCGGAAGTGGTAAGAGTGGCAGGAGGTGCCGACGGCGTCATAAGTAGCGATTGTTGTTGCCGGACTTTCAGACGAAAACATGGCTGCGAAGAAAGCAACAAGCATGCACTACTGGACAGATGAAGAAACGGAGTTCATGCCGCACCAGGTGCGAGAGCTAAACATTTTAAAATATATGGACGGACGGCGGACAAGAAACGCTAGTCTTAATCAGAAGATGGCGTTGAAGATCGAGCAGGCAGGGTTTGTTCGGACGCCTGAGTAAATCAAAATCAAATGGAAAAACACCAGGGCAGCGCATGCCACAGCCAAGAAGAACAACGGGAAGAGCGGTCAAGACCGTACAACTTGCCCGCATTACGAAATACTGGAAGAGCTCTTCCCGCAGTTGTCCTCCACCCAACAACCAGATGGCTCAGGACAGCGTTCCTTCATGGCACCAACAAGCCCCATCTTCCATTTCTGGACTATGAACATAACGCACAGGGCAATTCCAGAAAAGAAGAAATTTACCGCACACTCGCTTGACTTTATTCTTATTCCTTTATTGCGAACAACGCGTTTCGCTTCTACAGCGTCATCAGGTAGAATCGAAACATGTTGTTTGCTCTAAGCCCAATAAAGGAATAAGAGTAAAGTCAAGCGAGTGTGCGGTAAATTTCTTCTTTTCTGGAATTCAATGTTCCTGTTGTTACCAGCACCTGGAAGCTGTGCATGGAGTTTTAAACTTTTGAAATAACGCACAGGGCACTTTTACAAACATTTTGAGTTATCTCTTGTGACCTTATAGTATCAGATGAGTGTGTGTTTTTTTTAAACTGTTGTATAACTTGTAAATATTAAAAATCATTGTGGAAATTTACTTTTAAGTTGTTCACTCAGACAGGACCAAAGAGTCTACCCACAGAGAGTGGAAGAGACTACAGAATTTAAGCTAAGCATTACAAAGACATACAAAATGAAAGTGTGGTTGTGTAATTTCACTACCCCAGACCTTGCATAAATGAACGATAAACCCATAGCTACAAATTTAATGTCTTTATTTGTGGCACAAAAGATGCAAGCAACAAAAAACAAAAAGGCAGAACATGATTAAAACAATGGTGTGCGGTATAGGTGCCCGAACTTCCGACATCAATCCACACAACTTATCAAAGGTCATTCGAAAGTTGCACCTCCAATCCTCGTCAGTATATTCTTGTAAGATCACTCGATCCCAGAAGCCTCTGTGCTTCTGGCTTCTGTTCACGTAGTCCGTGGCGTTGGAGGATGGCTGCTTTATTTCAACGTGGGTCCCGTAGATCGCTCCCAAACACTGTGGCATGCCATGCACACGACGGAAGCCCGAAACAAGCTCCTCTGCCTCGGGTTCCTTGAAAGGCAGCTTAATGTATTTCGGACCGAGTTAAGAGCAATAACCTTACAGGTCTGTCTAAGGATGACGGAGACAGCCTGTCGCGATAGTCCAAATGAGTTCGCCGTTTTTCGTAGCCTTCCCTCGTCGCTGAAGTAATAGAGCGTAATGGCGACCTCCTTCAATGTGTCGACTGCTGCTCTCATATTCGTTGTTTGGCCTTCGATATGAGAACGCAGTTCTTCACTCAGGGCCACAAGAGAAGCTCTGGACATCCAGAAATTCGCTCTCCATTCATCATCCATAACGCCATTGGCGAAGTTGTCCCACCAGCTACTCGTTCTCCCAGGTCTCACCCAAAATCTTTTGGTGGCCCTTCTTGTTGTACACGGCAGCGGGCTTAAAAGAATCCGATGCGCATAATTGTGCATGCGTCTCCACTGGTGTTGCACTGCATAGTAGATCAATAGGTTTTGATGCAACAGTGCAAATAAACTTACAAATTTCCGCATAACAAACTCAACTCCATTGTCTGCCATGGTTGTTGTTATCTGGTCGTTACCGGCAAAATGAGCAGGGTTACCTTCTGGTCACGTGATGATGACGGCATCGCGACGTCATTGTTTTCCCAAAGTCGCGTTTTGCCCGCCCACACGACAACGTGACCCCCGGCGTTGTCAGATTTCTTCACTCTGGAACCCGTTTTCAAAAAACACAGTTTTCATCCACCCAAAACGCCGGCGCCGTGTGGACAAAAGGCCAAAACGAATACAAACTTATCCGTTTCCACCAAAAAACGTCGTGTGGACAGGGCCTCAGTCCTGGGCTGTCCTCTGGACTCGGTGCAGCAGGTGGGGGACAAGAGGGTCCTGGCTAAACTCATGTCTATGCTGGACCATGAGTGTCACCCCCTGCAGGACGCTCTGTCGGCTCTGGAGAGCAGCATCAGTGACGGACTGATTCACCCTCGCTGTGTTAAAGAGAGATTTTGCAGGTCTTTCCTTCCTGCTGCTGTCAGACTGTACAATGATGAATGCTAAGATTAAGATTAAGCCTTTATTGGTCTGACACACAGTGACACATGGGAGAAATTTGACTTCTGCATTTGACCCATCCTTTTCAGGAGCAGTGAGCAGCCATCTTTTTCGGCGCCCAGGGGGCAGTACCATGAAGGGTCTTGCCCAAGGACCCACACTGGTTAGCTCATTGCCGGGGGGGGATTTGAACCCACAACCCCTGGGGGGAAGTCAGTGAATTACCAGCTGAGCTAACCAGCTGGTAGTTGAGCTAACCAGCCGGTGACCAGGTGAACATGACCAGCTAGTCATGTTCATCTCCATAGTAATAATAACAATGTGCATTATTATTTAAAGTTACTTTATCTGCTACTTATTTATTTAACCACCACTGTCCATCACTGCACTGTACACAATCATCTGAGTCACTTTATTGTAGTGATATTATATATTACGATACTGGAGTCACTTTAACTGCTGTTTGTTCACTGCTCAGAATCAAAGACATTTATTGTGCAACGTTCCTGTGCCTTTTAACCTTACAGTGTTGTGTTTTTTAGTACTTTTAGTACTTTTTAGTACATACTTATTATCTTAATTTTGATGTATGCTCATATTTTCCTACTGTTTCTGAAACTTGCATTGTGACACTGCAATTTCCCCATTGTGGGACAAATAAAGGATTATCTTATCTTATAGTTTGAAAACTATAAACCTAGAATCCTCATGACATTGCTTAGTGGAGCTTTAGAAAAAATACATTCATGAAGCTAATATTGTCTGTTATTGTGCACAGGGCGACGATGACCTGAAAGACACAGGCTTTCACCTGACGACAAGTAACCAGGGAGCCTCTGCAGTGGGCCCTGGATTCAGCCTGAAGTTCTGAGTCTACTCTTGGACTGAACAATGGTCTGTGGAGAGAGATGTGTGCTCGGCTTACTCCAGCAAAACTGCCACCAACTGTCAGGACTGTCTCACAGCAAAGACTCTGGTGCTCAGACACATCCACATTTCCACACTTGTGCTGGAGAAGGCCATAAATCTATTCACATTTAGCTCATGTTTGTTTTATTTTCCTTTTCTACTGGACAGAGAGGACCAGGCTCTAAATGGTTGGTATTTCCTGGCTACCGGAGCTACTGTATAATGATGCAGCGCTGGCTTCGTTCTCATGTCACCATTAGAACCATTACATAGCAAGATCAGCCTGTTCTGTCGTCAGAACTGATTTTCCTAGAAATAAAAAATTGAAGATTTTTGTTTTGTCTGGCCTTCTTTCTGTGTTATATATAAGTTCTGTCTAAATCCTGCAAACACAGGCACATACAGTCAGACTTGAATCCAAGGAAGTTATTTAAAAGGTGTGTTCAGTGGCTTGTGCTTCATCTCAACTAGGCACGTCATGATAATTACTATATCGACTTAGCAATCAGTATATTAAAGATGGAACAATATATTTTTGGGGTCAATATTTATCGTGTGGACATTTTAGACTTGGACAACTTAGACAAACTATTGATCCAGAAGGGAAATGATTTAAAAAAACAAACAAAAAAAACAAGATGATCTTAAAGTTTCTGTCCACAGGAAAAAAAAGAAACAAAAACACAGGATCTACTGTACCCAGCTGCCACTCTCAGGCGTAAATGAATTTTCTTTGCACAAAAGGAAAATTTTGGGTTATTTTTAGGCTATATGATACGTATGTAAAAGGCTGAAATAATAACTTCTATGACAGATTACAGACGCAAACTATATTAAAGTGATTCATTCTGCTGTTTATTGCAGCTTGTGATTTCATATTAATATTGTAGATTTAGAATAGTTTTTGTAGTTTTAAATCTGCTCTAGGGACATTATGTCAGTAATATAAACCTTAATATTTAAATGAATTTATCTCTAATTTCTTCAATATGTCATGCTTCAAAATCATTATTTAAATAGACCAATGTTTCAGTAAATAATACTCATACATAACACTTTTATAGTCTTTTTCAAGATACTCAAAGATGCTTCACTTGAGACAAAGACAAACAAAAATAAGAAAGTTTATGATGTGTTTTCAGGGCTTGAATATATACGGTACTTTGTGAAATGGACCCAAACAAACTACCATCTTGCTGCGTAGAATGGAATAGACAGACTCCTGAGGGGGACTGGGGGCTGTGGAGCATGGAAACGCTCATGAATCAGTTTTATCTGCCCCCGCCCTCTTCAAATTATTGCACCTGATGTGTTGAGTGGAGCTGGACTCAGTGCTGTGAGAGGGGCTGACTTCTCTTCTGAGACTCTGCTGGCTCCAGTGACTCCAGTAAAGAGCGCAGACATCTGAGGTCCTCCATATGGCGTTTTAAAGTGCAACTCCTTCCAGAACCTGCAGACTACATTGCTTTTGTTGGCTTTTATAGCATACTTTGTTGATATTTTAACAGCCCCAAAACCTTTTTAGAAAGCATTAGGCGCAATCGGAGTTGTTTGCCAAAGTTGTGTCCAAATCAGACCACAACCTCCCGATTGCACAATAAATCCACTGGCATGTGCAATATCTTTTTTTGGAATCTCAGTCTGGTCTCGTGCATAATCAGTTATGTTAAAAACAACAGCGCTTCAATGTGCCCCAGTTGTGTAAAAAAAAAGTTCACGATTTTGAATTTTAAAAGATTCAATTTATTCACACCTCCCTAGTAAATAACATAAGCAGATTGTTTTGGATTTTTGGATTGTTTTTGGAAAAGCTGGTGGTGTAAAACTGAGCTACAAAACTGAATGTGAGATGCAGAATAAATACAAGGCCTTTCACGATAATTGCAATATCGATCATTTAATATATGAAGGCTGGAACAATATTTTCTGGGGGGTCAGTATTTATCATTTGTTTATTTTCTTTACATAACTGGGACATTTTTGGTTATTTTTTGCCTATACAATAAGATTTAAACCATAAAAGTTTGAATTATTAACTTCTATGACTCATTACAGATGCAAACTAAAATAAATTGTTTCATTACTACTGTTTATTTATTGCAGCTCATAATTTTTTAACGTACAGCGCAAGATCATTCTTAGTTATTCAGGAAAGGTTCATTTCTGTCCTTTGTACGGTGTACATTTGATATCTGCTTGAATGAGTACCTAGTTTCAATACCTAGTTTTTTGTATCGATTAGTATCTGATTTCATTGGTCTACAAGCAAAATGCTTCCGGAACAAAAGTAATGAAATTTTTCTTGGTTTAGGTCACTAATAAAGAAAAAGTAAGTCAGAAGTGCTGATTGGCTATAGTTTCCAAGATATAGTATTGGGTGAAAATAGGAAATTTATGCAAAATAAGGCAAAAACGGTAGTTTATCAGAAGGTACAGTGTGTTTACAAGCAACAGTTCTATCTGAAAGCCTGTCTGCACATTCCAATACATTCATTTTAACATGTCTAGAGTTTTAACATCAAATATTTTTTGATTTCACATACGAGAGATGCCTCAAAATTGTGTGAACAACCCAGATAACTTCTGTTACGTCTGTGGTGAAGTGACTTTTGCATAACAAAAACACAACACAACTGCATTGGTTAAAAAGGCGTACCTTTTTCATAAGATATTCAATCACCTGATGTCTTAAGATATTTCTTGTTTATTTCTTGACGGATAAAGAAGTGCAAGTTAAATATTTTCAAAATATAAATATTATTTTTAAGCAAAAATGCCTAAATCTATTGTATAAACAGATGCGATTTTTATGTAAAACAATATCATTAAACATCTTGAATACATTAGCTAACCAGCACAGTTATCAATTGATTTTCAGTTCATCTTATCAATATAAATGAGATTTAGCCACTTTTATCTCGGAAGCAGATCAAGTTCAAAAATTTGTAGACCAGTGTTTTCGATACTTCTGACCATCCTACAAAGTTTACATGAGAGTGAAGCATGAACTGGAGAGCACCTTAGAGACACAAAAAATACATTTATTAGTTGCAAAAGTGAAAAGCCTTTACAGGTGTCATTAGACAAAATGATAAAGAGAATGATGTTGTGGGAGCTGTGAGTTCAGAACATGGACCGTATAAAGATATATATACAGTCTATGGTTCAGAAGCGCACTCTGACCCTCCAGGAGTATGTGGTGAGGACTCGGCTCTTCTTGCGTACCACACAGGTGTACAGGCCCTCGTTGATGGCGTTGGCCACGATGGTAATGTGATCGTCCTCCAGGGAGATGTAGTTGGGATGGGAATACTCCAGCAGCTCCCCGTCCTTGTACCAGCTGCAATAAAGAAAAAAAAGTAGGAAAAAGTAGTAAAGTACTGCACTTAAAACCTAAAAAATATGCACCTGGGACGTGTCTGTGCTACAGACAGGTTAATGTATTTTGTGCACTGTCCCTGTCTCATAAATAAAATAAAAATAATAAAAAGTTAAAGCCAAAATTCAGGTTAGATTTGTGGAGAGGAGACACCACTTACAGTAACAATTCATGTTTTTATGATATTTTTGAGCAATAAATAACACCTGTAGTTTAATAAATGCAAGACAGCTTGATTTTACTCTGGACAATTAAAACCAAAGCATTAACATCGCCATGGAGACAAACCAGAGGCAGCACCCATACAGAAAAGTTACACAGTGCTTTAAGTATACAATTTTACATTTTAAGTGGATGCTTTTTACTTTTACTTCACTACAGTTTGAGAGCAGGTATCTGTGCTTTCTACTCCACTACATTTTTAAATAGGTTTCAAAATAAAAGTGTTTTTTTATTACTGTTTGAGACCTGCAGTAAAGGCTGAGGGTTTATTTTTTAACATGTTCATAATTTGAGTATGCTATACAAAAATATACAAATAAAAGCAGCTTGGAAAAAATTGATTTACTTGTTTCTACAGAACAAAATTCAGCACAAATCTTGATCAAAATCACTACATTTCAAGCTTAACTAGATTCATTCATGTGATACTTTTACTTTTACTTGAGCATTTTTTTGCCCTGGTATCTGTACTTTTACTCAAGTAACAAAATCAAGTAGATCTGGGTTTCATGTTCAGTGTCCGGTTTAATAAAGATGATTTAACTCCATATAACAGATGAACACTTACTGTACTTTGCCTTTCTTTGATGCTATTTTCTTCCCGCAGCGGAATGTCAGCTTCTTTCCCTCCACCACCAGTTTGTGTTTGGTCCTGGGAGGAGTCGGGGTCGGAGCCACCGTCGGGAAAGGGAATTCTGAGGAGAAAGTTTAAATCAAAATATTGATAACTTAAGAAAAAAAAGCAAGGAGGATTTAAAACAAGACATTTTCAAGAGCCTGTGATCCATATGAGTCTTTGTTTTGTGTTTATGTGTTTGATTTTCGACAAAACGGTGAGTGACTGAAAAACGTGCCAAATAACTTGTGACTGTTATTTTAGAGGGACTTGTTTAACAGCACAAATCAACTCACCTGTTGTAGTTCCACATAAATCAGTTCAAATAAAGCCCAGAGCAAAGTCTAATGAGCCTCAGACAGAGCAGATCAGCTGCAAAGTGTCAATATCTTTGTTATAATATTACACAATAGTAACGTTAAATGTTTAAACTAACAAAACACCAAAAACATGAATAAGCATGTCCTATATAACATGTTTATATAACATTTACATCATTTGTACAGTATTTGTACAGCATTTGTACAGTATTTGTACAGTATTTGTAAAGTATTTGTACAGTTTTCAGAACACGTGTGATCCAGTGTGGTGTTCCTCTCTGGACTGAATCAGAGCGCTGTTCTCTTCGTGTTTGTAGATGAGCTCACGAGGAAATGCAAACACTCAGGGATGTCAGCCATTACCCCAGTAGAGAAGTATGTGCGCAGTGGGATTCCTGATTAAATAAATAAAAAACAAAAAAAACAAAAAAAAACTAAAGACATCCACCTGCAGTATTTATTACACTCGTCTACAAATTTTTGGACTCGATCTGCTTCTGAGATAAAAGTGGCTAAATCTCATTTATATTGATAAGATTAATTGAAAATCAATTGATAACTGTGCTGGTTAACTAATGTATTCAAGATACATAATGATATAATAATAATATATATATTATATATATTGATATATGTTAAAACTCTAGACATGTTCAAATGAATGTATTGGAATGTGCAGACAGGCTTTCAGATAGAACTGGTTGTTTGTAGACACACTGTACCTTCTGATAAACTACAGTTTTTGCCTTATTTTGCATAAATGTCCTATTTTTACCCAATACTACATCTTGGAAACTATAGCCAATCAGCACTTCTGACTTACTTTTTCTTTATTAGTGACCTAAAACAAGAAAACGTTCACTACTTTTGTTCCAGGAGCATTTTGCTTGTAGACCAGTGTTAGAGGAATTACTCGGTTTGATGTGTAATCGAGAAAACTGTTATATGTGCTATTCTTTTCTATATTCTGTTGCCAGCTCCCTTATGTATTTTGGAGCCTTGCTTTCTATTGACACTTTGCAGCTGATGTCATTAATATTCCATGGTGGTGTGAAGCTAACGGAAAGCACTGCTCTGTCTGAAGCTCTGTTACTCAAGTTAGACATAATCTGAGCTTTATTTTAACACCTTCTGGCCAGAAAGAGCTGACTTGGTTGGAACTATACGGGGTTACTTTTTTCCAAATGAAGAAAGATATATTTACAAATATACAGCTATTTGTAAAGATCAAAATATCAATATCAAAACACATGCACAAACCAATGACTATTTGTAGACCACCCTCTGTGCATTTGTGAATATTAATGAGACAAAAGTAACCCCACAGACTACAACAAGTGAGATGATTTGTGCTCTTAAACACATCTCTCCCATATAAAATGACTGTCACAAGCGAGCTAGCATTAGACAACAGTTTTTTAGTCAGTCACTCTCACCTTTTTGTTGAAGAAAGAGATACTTTATTTCCACTGCACATCTTTGTGTCTCAGTCAAAGGTCTTAGTGCAGTTTAACAGAGTCCTGGTCAGGTAGGGTCAGCAGATCCTGCGGAGGAGCCAAAAGTGTCCCTCCTCTGTGTCCTGCAGCATCACAGCAATGTCCAGGGGAAACCAGGTGAACGGGAAAGGCCTCGTTGATGAAAGGGCCCATTCTCTTAAAGTTTTTCTGCTGGAAAATCTGCCACATTTGCTGCCACATATGGTGTAAAAAGCCTGTAGCATCTCAAATGTCCACAGCATACAACTATTATAGAACGATGGATACAGGAAAAACAACAACAGCTCATCTCACAAAATCCAGTGGTCCCTTAACTGTGTCCTTTGAGCCGCACATGCACTTTTAGTCTGTTAAAATCCCATGATACAATGTTAAAAAACTGAGCTCAAAAAGAAGCTAACCACTCTGCTGCTGTTGTTGCATCTCAAACTCCTAAACAGGACTGAAAATTAGTTCTATAAATCCATTTTGTATTTTTTTCTTGAGTTTTCAAACTTTATTAAAACATTTTGGTAGTTTTTGCTAAAGGCTCTGGGAGAATTTAAAGCTCAAAACGCATCTAAAATGTGAAAAAGCTGTAAGTAATATAAAGGTTTACAACGCAGCTAAAGATTTTGACATCGAAAACAAGAAAATCAAGTCAACAGTAGTAGAAAACCAGTTAACACATCGATAGCTAAACAACAGGCACACTTCAAGCTTTTCTCACACACACACACACACACAAACCCCTTCTTCTCTCCTTAAATAAAATGTTTCTGACTCCATGTTTTGAAGAAATTATTAGTGTGGGGCAAAAACAATAGCTCAGTGGACAAAAATGGGGCAATAAAAAGCAAAGAAATACATTTTGTCTGCCCATAGTTCTGCCACTCAGGGTGTTCTACATGTATGTCTATTGGAGAAATGTTCAGAGGTTACCATGGTGACAAATCAATAGATTTCAATATAGTCTGAAAGCTCAAGAAAACATACAAAATTGATCATCTCACCTGACCTGTTGTTACCAAGTCAACTCTTTTTGATCAGATTGTGTTCAAATAAAGCTCAGATTAAAGCATAATTTAAGTAACGGCGCTTTAAACAGAGTAGTGCTTTCTGTTAGCTCCACACTCCCAGGGAATGTTGATGACATCTGCTGCAAAGTATCAATTATCAACCCTCTTTATTGATGATGATGCAATAGCTTCTTACTTTTGTGTCATTCTAACCTCTTAAAGGGCCCGTATTACACTATTTTCTGATTTTCTGTTATGTTTCCTCATCCAAAACATACCAGGAGTTTTATTTGGTTTCATTTGCACATATTTAACACACAAATCCTGCATATTTACTCTGAGTTCTTCTCTCAAGCACTGGTAAAACAGAAAGTGCTCCACTGTGTTTTTAAACTCAATACACCTTCACTAGAATCATCTGGATAATTTCAGCCCATTTCTAGTAAACAAAAGTTAAAATATAGCTGTTACATCAAGAAGACGTAGACAGACTAATATTAAAGGGTTACTCAAACGTGTGAATGAAACAAAACACAACTCCGGACATGTTTTTGAGGAGATAACAACATTATAACTCACAAGCTCACAAGAGTAAATTTTGTGTAATATAGGACCTTTAATGTACAGTGTCCCATCTGCCCCTGACCCCAGTGCGATACCCAGTAATATTGTCCCACTGTGTCCCTCCGGTTCCTGCTGCAGAAATTCAAACTGACCTTGCGTGTCTCTAACCCTCAAGCCACAGTCTGAAATTCCAGTGGTTTGGAGTCACTCTGGAATTTTCCACAGCCGTACTACGTTTCCCAATCAACAATGAGGAACAGATCAGAGCCAGCCAGCAGCGCTATCCTGTGCTGTCCCCCACACCAGGATCGTCTGTGCGTGCTGTTCCACTGTCCACACACTGGGGAGCCATGTGATGCAGACGCAGGAGGCTCAGAGAATTAAATGTCTTGCCCAACGACGCAACACCTGTATGCATTGGCGGGAGCAGGGATCAAACTGTTGGCTAATAGAAGTTTTAGTAGACGCAGTAACTGATATCTTGGAGCACTCCAGGATAAAACAGTAGTGGAAACAGTAGGATTAGGAGATGCATGGGTGGACCTGCTGGCTCCTGTTGCTCTGTTGGTAGTTTGATGCTCCCAGTGCACAGCTGGAGAAAACCATGTGTCTTTTCTTTTCTGTGGAAGAGTGTGCGTCTTACCATAACAGAAATCACAGCTGGAGGGGCAGTGCTTCTGCATGAGCCTGCGCTTGCTGTCACAGTAGCCTTTCTTAGCCCAGGCCTCGCAGATGAATAAACGGTCCAGGCATCCTGAGGGGGCAAAGGGGAGGGGCACAGGGGAGGGGCATAGGGGAGGACGGTCAGGAGAAAGTCTTACACAGCACACAGCTCTTGGCCTCCTCCCACACTCAGAGGATGACTCAGGACGAGTTCTCTCAGTGCAGTGCCACGTGGCCTTTGTGCCAGCTGTCTGTCATGTGCACTGGACTCACAACTGGGACTTCGCTTCAAAAAAAGAACTTGTACTCCACTTGTCAAACTGCCTGGATTCAACTGACTCACAAGTTTAATGTTTGCTGATGTTTCAAAATAATGGCATAAAATACTGTATACACTACGAATCTCAACTACTAGAATCTGAAAACAGAGTCCGAGCTCAAACTCACTTGGATTTAGTGAATGTCTTGTGTATCATATGATAAGATAGGATAAGATAAGATAAGACTTTATTGATCTCACACAGAAGAAATTCACTTGCCACATTAGCTCCAGGCAGTTTAGTGCAAAGAAAAAGTTTGAACAGAAAGTGCATGCAGACAAATAGTAATAATAATAAAAATAAGTAAATAAGAGAGTATAGAAAAATATTGCACGTCTGGACTATACAGTGGAGTTATACAGTCTGATAGCAGTGGGGATGAAGGATCTGCGGTAGTGCTCCTTCTTCTAGCGCTTCTTCTAATTCAGTATACTGAATCTATAAATATATACAAAAAATATTGCTAGAGAACTAGATGGGACCATAGACTGCTTTTGTGTTCATACAATGTAATAAGCCTAAGTTTGCCATACCATACCACAAAGGTGATCAGGAAGTAAGTGTTTTTCGTTATATATTATTACTTATACAGAAAAGGGTAGGAGCTTATAAGGTACAAATCATCCCACAAGAGACAAATTTGTACTTTGTGTGTTTTTCATGTTTTTCATAAGTAATGCATATATGTGCATTATAAATAAATAAACAATACCGTAGAGGCGATGCAGTCCCCACACCTCGTCCTGGGTGATGAGTTTGCGGCCCGTCAGAGTGGCGTTCAGGTGCATAATGGCTTTGGGGTCCATGGAGTGCATGAGGCCC
The DNA here is from genome assembly GCA_036785185.1 of Paratrypauchen microcephalus. Lineage (NCBI taxonomy): Eukaryota > Metazoa > Chordata > Actinopteri > Gobiiformes > Gobiidae > Paratrypauchen > Paratrypauchen microcephalus. The sequence goes on along the minus strand of JAVJIX010000037.1, from coordinate 1,942,169 downwards.
AAGGCGTGTCCGATCTCATGCGTCGCTACATGGACGAGGTCAGTCAACCACACCCCTGAAGAAAATCAAACATTCATGAAGTTTTTCCTTTTAAAATCGCAGAATGAACTTGAACAGTGTCACTCTCTCCCCTCATATCTCACATTGACACTTTGCAGCCGATGGGATCAACATTCCCTGAGGATTTGTGTAATCCCTTAGTCATCCAGGTAGGACCATAGTAAAGGGGAAATTCAGGCAGATATAAGGCCACCAGCAATCTGACCAGAACAGAAGAAGCAGCTTGGATAAGCTGCGAAATGTATTTGATCAAAAAAACTTTTGTCTAGTTGACAGAATTGAATTTCTGAAGTGACTTAGTTGGAACTACAACAGTTTGTCGCTCTCACTTTTTTCTTGAAAATCAAACTCCTAAACAGGACCATGATCCAGGACCTTGTATTGATCTCAGGCTGTTTTTTCTTGAGTTTTCAGACAAATGTTTTTGGCAGTAAAATGAGTAAAATGAATGTTAGAAAGAAACAAACACGAGCAATCAACTACCTTTTTTCCAGCTGAACCGCATATTTCCTAGGATCCAATACTCGTGGTCATCAAAGTGGATCTCCCCAGTGGGTGGGAAGAAGGCGTGTGCCAGTTCTCCGGTGATGCCATCAAAGCAGTGGTGCAGGTAGGACTGCAGACAGTCTGTGTGGTTGACCGGGTAGAAGCCTGAGGAGCATGAACACACACATTACACACTTAGATCTTTGCTGTCTGCTGTAGTTCACTAGTCCCCAACCTTTTTTATCTCTTAAGGACCAGTATTATCACAAGAGCTTGTTTCAGGGACTGGCTGAAGGGGGCAGGGACATATCTCTAGAATATAAAACAAAAATACATACTTTGAGACCCTAAGAGTTTGAAGGGAGAGTGTGTGCCCTGAGAGAACATGTAAACAGGACCACAAATGCTCATATTCATCTCAGGCTCCTGGAAAGGTGTTGTTTAAATCCATTTTGTATTTTTATTAGGGCTGGGAATATTAACGCGTTAATCGCGATTAATCGCGATAAAGTTTTAATCGCGAACAATTTTTTTAATCGCGATCAGAGTTTGCCAGCATTTTCCGCAATTCTACCATCCATATGCAGCTCATTTGGTTGTATTAATTAAACTCATTGTTGGTTAAACGCACTATTTTGAGTTTGCTAGTATTTTGTTCCTTCTACGCATCCGTAGGCAGCTCGAGCGGGCTTCAATCATTTATTTACAATTTCTCAAAGTAAGCACTATTACTGGTTCATTGTTACTTTTTCCTTTCTCTGCACTTTTTTGAAATAAAAAAAATGGTGAGAAATACTTTGCATTGTGAGTTTAACTTTAGATTCGAACGGTCTTACTGCAAGATATCAATTTTAAACATGCAAAATAAATCACGATTAATCGCGATTAACTATGAAATTTCTGAGATTAGTTGCGATCAAGAAAATTAATCGTTTGACAGCCCTAATTTTTATGTTTGCTAATATGTGCATTGTGTCACTATGGTAATAGCTGAACATTCAGCTAATGGAGATAGACGTAGAACACCGCCAGCATGATGTCACTGCAAACTTTAAAGAATTTGAAGGATAAGACTTGCAGTGGAGAGGGAGCACAATGAGTTAAGCCCGTAGGACCTCTCACCGATCTTAATGTCTGCATCCTGGTCGGCAGGCACCTCTCTGAAGGTGAAGGGGGACACATCGCTCCACATGCCAAACGCTCTGGCGATGCCCCGGCGCGTGTCGCTGGCATTGATCAGGTTTGTGGGGAAGGAGAGCAGCCTGGCAGACACAGCAGAGTGTGGTGAGTATGTGGTGAGAGCAGCTCTGCGGGCACATTCCTCCACAGCACAGCGCTCTGCCAAAACACAAGGGCTACTGTTCAGACGGCGCACATCCCACAAGCACCACACTACAACTCCATTACCCCGAGTCCACAGCCGAGAGAGGCATCATCTCACATTATGGGGCAGATTAAGCTGAAGGTCTGTCTGCACCACTCAAACATCAATAAATACAGACACTGCTCATGTCTAAACAGTTTGCTCCTGGGGTCCCTGTGGCTCCAGTCTGTGAAATGGAGATAGATCTTTTTTATTTAGGATTTAAGCAGCAACACAGTTTCATATAAACTACTCAAAGCTCCTCTGATGACCAGGCAATTGTAGTGTTTCTATCTTTCCCTGGACTGTAAAATCAGATAAGGCAAGCACTGTGAACAGTATATTCTTTTTGGCCTAGTTTGAACTCAGATAAGCAGAAGAACTTCTAGTTCATATTGGCAAGTGACCAGAGCACTCAGCTCTGGATGTCTTCAGTCTAAAGTTTTTCTCTGTCTGTTTGTATTAGAGCAGCTCCATGTGAAGACTATCACGGCACGTTTTATTTAGCTGAGGAGTTCAGAGTGACTCAGCCTGTGGTCCCATTCATCATGCATACTTTCTCCAAACATTTTTGCTAAAACCTTGCTGTCTGCTAACCCAGTGTGTGGAGCTTAGTGATCCTAGCTATGATTCTAACTGTTCACTATTAAATCATTTTAGATATAAATGGTCAATTTCACTGCACAGTGGATGAGGAGTGGGGCTGTAAATATGTAGATTTTAGTTTGTGATTTGGTATTTATATGACCTTTAAAGCCATGCTTAAAGTTGTTCTTGATCTGTGGATCTTTCAAACTGAGTTTCACTGTTGAGTGTGAAGGAGGGTCAGTCCTACTTGTATGTGAGCTTGAACTTGTCCCACTTGAGCTGCTCGGGTGTCAGGGTGTAGCGCTTGTTCCGAGACAGATGGAGCACCTGGGAGCGGGCCTCTTTGCGGATCCCGATGAGCAGGGAAGTGGTGTAAGGTTCTTCCTTGGACAAAGAAAAACCTGCAGTTAATCTATGCATAAACAACATTGTCTAAGAACTGCACTATGTTCCCTGTGCACCTCATAGATCACTAGCCCTCATCAGACACACATTGTAGAGAAATATCCACAAGAATGTGAATTGTTTTTAATATGCCCCTTACAACAGGTGGAGGGAACCTTTACTGTATGGAAAAGTGAGCTGTGTTGAGTGACAGGTGTTCTGTATCCGCTCACATCATCTGCTCTGCAGCACAGTCATGGCACAGCTCCATGTGTTTTTCTCAAAGATACTCATGAATGACTTGTTAAGTATTGAAAGTGGAAAATGACGTGAAGCAGCAGAAAAAAGCTGAGTTTTAGACTAAACACAGTCATTAGAGATTGGAGCTTTTATAAGGTTTCACCCATGTTATGACACTGTTCCATCATCATTTACTTACTCACTACTCAGAGTTTTTTTTTATTGATTCATGTATGTTTGAATAATCCTGTACTGTCCTGCAAATTACATTTTCACCTATTCCTATCATTTTATTAAAAAAAAAAATCTGACTCTGAGTGATACAAGTGGGGTTCAAATCCTGCAGCTTGTTACAGTGAAATGCCCCTATATAAAGAGTCTGTGGCTGTCTGTTCTGCAGTTTTGAACAGAAACTTACAGGGCCTATTTCTATTATAAAGCCATTTTATAACAATATTCTGTTTGCTATCAATTTTAAAGTGCTGAAACAAAACACAATTAACCTGAATGACCCAGGTGTCACTATAGGTCACTATAATTATCACTCTCAGTCTCGAATATCTCGAATATCTCTCAACCAGAATCTCAACCAGGTTAAGGTAAGATTACGGTACACTTTATTGTCCTCTGCATTAGGTAAGATTCCATTATTACTGTTAGAGTAGGCTAATAGAAAAGTTCAGATATTTATATAAAAGTGATTTGTGGTAAGAAATTCCCACTAGTGGGAATAGATAACTACCCAATTTGGTGCTTCCTGTTTGGATTTGGAGTTGACCCAGTCTTGGCAAACTTTCTGCCCTTCCTTCATGTCCTTTAATAATGAGTGTGTAGGAAGCACTCCCTCTGAGTGACCCTGTCTTCAGAGGTCAGTTACTGTCTGCATGTTCTGAGGGTCTGGAGACACACAAGTGCATCCATCTGTGTTGTGTCTTGTTAGACCAGTAAATCCAGCCTCATGCTCTGGCGCACACACAGATAAACCATAAACAAGCAGAGGACCAGAGCCAGCAGTGGTGAGTGCTTGGCCAAAGGAACACTGAGATTGTGGATAAATCTCGCAGGCACCAGCCGTCTGCAGCACACACATTCATGGACTCTTAAGTTATGTTAAATGCATATTTACATTCAAACCATTATGCAAATAATAAATGCTCAATTACCAGATTAACAAATGGTTCATACATTTTAAGAAAAGGAAAGTTGGCTAATCATAATGGTGATCTTACTTAATTAACTCCACAAGAAGCATCAATTAGTTGAGTAATTATTGAATAATCGTCCCAGTGAGATTGACACTTTTTGTGCCATTCATTCTGTGGCAACCAGTAAAAGGTAAGACCAGTTCAAACAAGACCCCACGTGCCACTCTTAGTTAAAGTTCAATTTCTGCGTCTTAGTCTGCGCACTTACCTCGCTGGTCCAGGAGAGGACGGCAGCTCCGTGCGTCCCGGCGCACAGCAGGCTCAGCAGCGCGGCCAGCACAGAGGCGCGCTCCGCTCTGTGCGATCGCCTGTCTGTCTCAGGACTCTCCATGGCCATCACAACTGCTCCACACACTGCACTAGTCCCTCTGGAGCCACACAGGTTCAGTGCGCAGGGGACGCAGGGCTGGCTACTTGTTGCCCATGGCGCAGAGAAGTTGGATGCTGCTCGGACCAGTGCTGGCTGCGCTGAGAGAAGACTGATCTGCTCCACTCTGTTCCACAACTTTGGTTTCACATTACTGCACACATGGGGCAGCGGGTCAGCGGCGAGACGAGCTAATGAAAAGCACACGCGTCTGTCCGTCACAACACTGTCTGCGGACCATTAAAACCATACGCTTTATTGGTAATTTACATATGCCGCTACACGATTCAAGTGCATGCAGGCTAAATATAGACGAACGCTCAAAGCTATACAATATTACTGATCACGTTACAAAGATAATAAATTCGGACTGTCCATCCAATAGAGATCTTTCAGCAATAGTTTAGTGTTATACCGTAATTGGCAGCGCATGGCTTTGCATAATTATTGTTGTTAACATGTATGACGATTAGAACTTAACTAAGATATTTAACGAGTTAGTTGACTTGACTTATGTCGTTTCTAAAGTGCGTATTTTTATGGTTTTATAATTTCTTTCGGATCTGATCGGAACCATGTGTCTGTCTGTTGTTTCCTATGTGCCGTAGTAGCGGGTGCACTCAGGGCGGAGGAAATGGCGGCTGTCAGGTGCAGCAGGCTCCACTGTGGCACTTTACTCACCCACACCCGGGGCTGACACGCACGCCCTGATACTGTTTTCGGCCCCAGCGGCTCAGAGGACACACAGTCATGTTTATACTCGACAGAAGTTTGCATGAGAGTCGGATCGTGCAGACATAAAGGTAAAGCGCCGGGAGACGTTTCTCTGTCCTGTTTTAGCTTCCAGGCTACACGGTTAGCTTTAATCCTATAATCTGGAGTTTGTCAGGGTTTGTTTTGCCTTAGCCGGTGTCCTACCTTAGTTCACGGCTGGCACCACCACAAACAGTCAATCAGTGTTTTGCAAAGGCTTGTAGAGCTGGTCTGGTTATGAGTTATTGTTATGCTTAATGGAGTTGACCCTGTGAAATAAATTACATTTTGTCAAACACTTGTCGTTCATCTGAAGTTAACTCTGTCTGTCTTCTAATTTATAACAAGAGAGATCAATTAATTAAAGTGTTGTTCAATTGACCCCTTCAATAAAATCATTGTATTATAAATTATATATTGTTGACAGTTGTACAGTTTGTGCTCATGCTTTTCATAAAACGCTCTATTGTAAATTATAATGTTTTGTTCTATCTCAACAGGTACAATAAAGGTGTTTGAGTGACACTGGAATAGGTTCCTGAGGGATGGCCAAAGGGTACAAAGAAAGTCAAGCAGAAACATTAGTTTTTGCTGGGTCCAATGGTCACAATGGTCAGCAGTATGAGACTGGCATGAACAGTGTGTCACACAAACCAGCAGTGGGCGCTCAGCGGCGCTCCAGGATGGCCCGTGTGGCCTCCGACCTCCAGTCCAAGTGTGCAGCGTATGTTTTGGCACTGAGACCATGGAGCTTTAGTGCTTCTCTTACTCCTGTGGCCCTGGGAAGTGCGCTCGCCTACAAACTGGAGGGCTCCGTGGACTTAATCATTCTGATGGTGTGCGCAGTAGCTGTGCTGGTGGTGCATGGGGCGGGCAACCTCGTCAACACTTATTATGACTTCTCCAAAGGGATTGACCATAAGAAGAGTGATGACAGGACTCTGGTGGATGAGATCTTGGCGCCTCAGGACGTGGTGATGTTTGGGGCTCTGTTGTATTCTGCAGGGTGCATGTGTGCCACTCTGCTGTACTTTCTATCCACCCTCAGACTGGAGCACCTGGCCCTCATCTACTTTGGGGGACTCTCCAGTTCTTTTTTATACACAGGAGGTAAGCAGTGTGTGGATACCAGACAGTTTATTTGTCTTATTCTTGGTTTATAATTTCTTTAATACTCAATAACTCGATTTGTGAAAAATACTGAAATATTGAGCTTGGAGGTAAGGCAGCTTAGCAGAAATGGCGATAACGAGATAACTTTATGTAAAAATACTAAGCAAGCTTCACCTATCAGCTGCTCTGTTGGAACAGTCCTGACTGTATTTGAGCAACATACTCAGACCCTTTGTGTCTTTGTATTTCTTTGCTTTTGATAACATTGAAAATCATGTAAACTTCATACCTGACAGAGATGTACAATATCTGGAATGTTCCACAAGACATGCAAACCTTTTCTCTATGCTTAAACAAGTCAGTTATTTATCATGATACTTTGGCCACAATGGCTGAGAATCTTCTCAAGTAATGCATTAATGGATACATTGCACATTAGGCATAAAGATTCTTGATATGCCTTAACATTGATCTATCTAAGGCCAAATCAGACCAAATGAACAATCCAGGAGCTCTGTTGCCTTGCATCACCTCCAGTTGGCACAGGATCCAAACACAGCCAAACGCACAACCGTGATCAACCACAGCATATATTCTGTTTGGGAAACTGATAAGTCTCACCAACACTGGTGTAAGCTTTTACTTTCTGTACAGCAAGACAGAGTTATCCTCTTGGTATGTTGATAATGTGCCCCAAACCAAGGACACTCTTGTTTCCTTCAGTGGTAAAAGATCAAAACTATCTCTGATCTGACCATGCGTCTCATCCCAACTGGACTCACTAGAATGCTCACAGGACTTATGCAAAAATAATTATTTATACAGAAGTAGAAAAGTTCCAATAAACTTAATATTTGTATGTGAAAAGCAGAATAAACTGACAATTCATACCTAAATCTCCAGCTAACACACATTTCTTTAATTTCGACTTTCATTCACATTCATAAATTTGACACCATCAGCCAATTATGCATGTAGTAAGCGACTAAAGACCTACAGCCCTACTGCTAATAATACCAAAAGAGCAAACGACAAAAAACAACAAAAAAACAAAAAGTGTAAAGTGTACCACTGTACTAGCTTGTTTTTAAATTTGTTTTAAGTTTTAGTTTTTTCTTTTTATTTATTTTGGTTAAATGGCAGTGCTTGTGACCAGTTCGCTAGTCTTGTTGTTATACCAGTTCTATATTGTAAGTGTATTTAAACATTCATCTTTTTCTCAGGTATTGGTTTGAAGTACGTGGCGCTCGGAGATGTGGTGATCCTCATCACCTTCGGCCCTCTGGCTGTCATGTTTGCCCACGCGGTGCAGGTGGGCTATCTCTCTGTTCTTCCGCTGGTCTACGCTGTCCCCCTGGCTCTCAACACAGAAGCCATCCTGCACAGCAACAACACTAGAGACATGGACTCGGACAAACAAGCGGGCATCGTCACCCTCGCCATCCTTATTGGGCCCACGCTCTCTTACGTCCTTTACAATCTTCTTCTCTTCGTCCCCTATGTGCTTTTCTGCATCCTGGCCACACGTTACACCATCAGCATGGCTCTCCCACTGCTAACTCTGCCCATGGCCTTCCCACTAGAGAAGCAGTTCCGCAGCCGATGCTACACCAAAATCCCACAGAAGACTGCCAAGCTCAACCTCCTCATGGGATTGTTTTATGTTTTTGGCATTATCCTGGCTCCTCCTGGAAGTCTGCCATTACTGTAATATGATTTCTTTCTTATTTGGGCTATTTTTGTGTAAAAATAGAACTGCACAATATTTGGTAGGTACAATAAATATCTTAAATTTCCAACCTGCCACTGTCAAGTACCAGTAGGGATTATGTAATAACACAACAGGAAGTGGTTTTGAATCTTTGTGCAGTTCTACTTAAATCGGGTTAGTAACTTTATGTACTTTTATTTGTAGGCTCGTTAAATTATTTTATTTATACTGACCTAAAATTGGATGCATTTGTAGAATAGTTTATCTTGTGTCAATTAAAGGCATTTTCAGTGTTAAAGCCAATTATGTATTGGTGGTATATTTTTAGAGGCTGAAGTGGGGATGTAACCCTATACTGAAAACATTGCCATTGATGCCGATACGCATCATCAATAAACCCAGTCGCTCTGTATGGTACACACTCTTTATTAGTTTTATCTTTTGTCTTTTATTCAAAGAGAGCCAAATAGTATTCCTTTGGATTTTAATAAAACATTGGAGCTAACATATCCTCTTTTTATGGTTTTTTATTTCTCTACGCAACATGTACACTAGATGGCAGCAGAGACCAAATTAGATCCACAGTACGATCAGGACCGATACTGAAATGGGTGTCAAATGAACGATAATCAAAATAATGTATATTAGCGGTGTTTACATTTTCTAATTGTCCTGATTTTGGTCAAACAGTGAACCAGTTTAATGTTGGACTGCCAATACTAACTGATGTGAAAAGAGGTAATATGTATAGTGTTTCAGTGTATATATAATATATATAAATATATTTGCAGCATGTGAAATCACAAATTCACATCTTTAAAAAATATATCTCATCGTTCAATACATGATATTGTAAGTCAATCTTTTTTAGTGGGGACCGTTTCCTTGCACTAATGGAAAATGTTTGAGTATTTTTCTCTTCTATAATGAGTTGTGAGCTGTAGAAGGCTGAATTATGAACTTCTCTGACACAAACTAAGTGTTGCATTTTGTTATTTATTGATTGCAACTCATGTTTTTTTTTTTATATATATTGTACATTTAGAATACTTTTTAGGGGATAATTCTGTTTTATGTTTTGGTTTCGGTTTCAATATCGTCTATATTTACTTCAGCAATATATTTCAAAATTTCTTGCCCTGACAGACCTATTTGAATATTGAATTACTTATAATATTGGTATAAAAGAATGTCTTGTGCTGCATAAAACGTACGATTGCTTATTGTTCCAACTGAATAGGCTACATGTACCCAGAAATATGTAGGCCTAACTGTGTTCTGATACAGTAACTTTTTCATTTGGTGGTATTCAGAATACAGTTACTTTTCTATAATTAAAGGAATACATGGTTGTACAGTGGTACCTCACCTTACGAATGACCCAACAAATGAAAATTTCAAGTTACGAAACGCCTTCACGGTAAATTTTGGTCTCTAGATACGAAAGAAAATTCAAGTTACGAAACGCGAAATCTCAAAAATTCAAATAATGCGCGCTCGGCCACACACATTATACGCTTTTCTCAGACTGGATTTAAACTTTTCTCACATTTGTCTCAGTTTAAACACTCAAACTTTCATAGATTTTCAACAAAACGTATTAATAGTGAAGTGTAGGAGGGAGAAAACTGCGCGGACACGTGTGCGCAGCATGACCCGGCACGGGGCTGACAGCAGGTCTAGACCAAGGTCTTAACCTGGACTGGACCAGAACTAAACCTGGACTAAACCAGGACTAAACCAGGACTAGACCAGGTGGATTAAAGCGCAGCGTGCGGGTCTATTTCCTGGTTTCTCACGAGTCACAGCTGAGGCGAGCAGCGAGGAGGGGACCGCACGCAGTCTGAGCGCATGTGAGCGAGAGCCATGCAAGAGCCGTGGTGGTCTAGACCTCCTCTAGACCTGACCAGGTGCTGAGCAGGTCTAGAGGAGGTCTAGAGGAGCCGCGGTGGTCTGGACTAAACCTTGACTAAACCTGGACTAAACCAGGAGGAGCCGCGCTCACATGCGCTCAGACTGCGTGCGGTCCCCTCCTCGCTGCTCGCCTCAGCTGTGACTCGTGAGAAACCAGGAAATAGACCCGCACGCGGCGCTTTAATCCACCTGGTTTAGTCCAGGTTTAGTCCAGGTTTAGTCCTGGTTTAGTCCTGGTCCAGTCCAGGTTTAGACCTTGGTCTAGTCCTGCTGTCAGCTCTGCGCGGGGTCATGCTGCGCACACGTGTCCGCGCAGTCTTCTCCCCCCTCCCGCTTCCCCCCACACTTCAATATTGATACATTTTGTTGAAATGAGTGTTTAAACGAGAGACAAACGTGAGAAAAGTTTAAATCCAGTCTGAGAAACCAATCAGGACGCAGAACACATTATTACACTATAAAAAAAGTTACACTATAAAAAAAAAAACTTGGATCGGGGCCTTGGAACGAATCAGGCTTTTTCCATTGAAATAGCTACTCAACTTACGAATTTTTCACGTTACGAAACCACTTCTGGAACGAATTAATTTCGTAAGGTGAGGTACCACTGTATTTGATTTGATTGATGAATTTAAGCTGCAAACTGCACAAAATCAGCGAGAAAAACAGAAAACACTGCTCTTGTGGTAAGTGCATGTGTGGTTTTTGCATCTTTAATTGGTGATAGGCACTTCTTTTAAAACAGTGAAACAAATATAAAGCTGTTAATGATACTATACTGCATTTTTACACTCTAACGTAAACGCAACTCGAAGTAAAAGTACTCTAAGTATTCAGAACACAGTACTCTGATTGGACTGTATTAAATGCGCTACAAAATACATTTTAATGCAACTATTCAGTATTCTATAAGTAAATACATGTTCAAAGTATTGTTCCCATCACTAGAGTGTAAATATGATTATTACATCTCCATGCAGAAAATTAAACTCGTGCTTTTTTTTTATTTCAAATATACAATGTAATATACAGTGGTATAAAAAATAATAATGCTCGAGGCTTAAGAGTTCATATTCATAGGGCTCAGCATGTGCAATTTCTGCATTATGCATTATACAAATATATAGAAATTATCAATACAATTACAATTTATATTTCAAATTCCATACTAATTGCTTTTGTTTTCATGGCTTTTGGATTTGTGCAATACTTTAGAGTGTATACAAGAGGACAAGAGGGACTGAAATATAACAAATTTGGGGTTTTGGCTAGAAAATGTACAACAATGGATCTGAAATTTTGATATGATGAGGGACAAGTTCAACACACTTTTTTTTTCAAGCTTTCTATTCACAAACAGAAGTATGTCATTCCAAAAGATTTGAGCGTATGAACATTCCCAAAACACATGGGTGATTGTTTTTTGAACGCTGTGTCAGAATGAGCAGAGATAAATCTATTTTTAAGAGAAATTTTGAGATTACAGCATGAACAGGGTAACGTCTGTGTGGGATTTTCAGGCAGACCTCACGAGTGTTATTAGTTACACAATATTTTCTAGGCAAAAGCCAAACGTCGTTCCAGTTAATGTCTGTAAATGTATTGCAAATAAAAACAGATGCAGGTTTAATGTTAGACTCTATAAAGCCCGTGCAGCGTGTGAAGCCCGCGCGGGAGTGACGCAAAGCATGGGCGTGTTGACATGGGTCTGAGCAGCCGAACCTCTCAGCATAGTAAACACTTATTTGCCCCAATACAAGAAATGTCAGCGCTGTTGGTGGGTGACATTATGGAAGAACACCTTAATCCAAAGTAAACACTCCGATCTGGACCCGGTAAGTCGCTAAATCGCGGAATATGCTGTGTTTGTGTCAATAAAGCTTGGCCATACGTGAGTTAGCTAGCTAGCGCCAGCGTTGGACAAGCTAGTCGTGCGCAAAACGCATCCTCCAGCCTGGATACAGACTGAATTCAAAGCTTAATTCATCTTTTTTATTATCATTTCCATTGCATGATTGGATTCGCGTGTGCTGGGATACGGAGGGATTTGTAGACTTTTCACAGATGACCAAAATAACATGTTTGTGTTGTTTTTCTTCATATTGTCGGTGAGCGGTTAGCCAAAAATATCCATGTAAATTCATAATGAGTGAGCGCCTGGCACGAGTCTTTGTGTTTTTGGCTAGTAATGGCTAATCTGCTCGGTTTGTAAATTGTAATGTGTGTTAGATTTGTATTTTGGACGCTGTTTGGTGTAAGTGTACGTGCTTTAATACCCTGGAGTGCGGAGGATGGACGGGATCAATGAAATCCAGTGAGGCTTGTACCAGCAGCCAGCAGGGTGCCCGTGCTGTGCTGGAGTAGGGAGCAGACCTGTCAGCATCAGCATGGGGCTCTTCAGCTTCAAGTATGAACAACAATCTCTCCAGAGCTCAGGACGACGACGTAGTGTCCTGAAATTACGGATTTGACCCTCCTGATGAACCCAAATCCAAATCCACTTTGTAAAATCTGCTATATATGTATGAACAAAGCAGTTTCCAAAGTGCTGCACGGAGATCATAAAAGTGCTAAAATTTGCTCATACTAGTCCCAAAACAATAAAACCAGTAAAATCAAACAAAAGCAAAACCATAAAAATCATAAAATAGCAATAAATAAGTAAAATAAATAAAAGACACAGAGGACCACACAACTCACACGGTGCTAAAAGGCAGAGAATAAAAGTGGGTTTTAAAACGAGACTTAAAACACTCCACTGTAGGGGGCTGTCCCGACATAGGGGGAGGGAAGGGGGCACAGAGAAGGCCCTGTCTTCCCTGGTTTTAAGTCTCATCTTATTCCCCATGAGCTGGAGTTGGCCCTTGGACCTCAGAGAGTGCAGAGGTGTAACTTTGGATGAGGAGAGAAACGTACTGTGTGGCCAGTCCATTTAAAGCTTTACAAACAAACAATAAAGTCTTAAAATCAACTCTAAAATGAACTAGAAGCCAGTGCAGCAATGCTAAAATCAGGATGATGTGCTCACGTTTTTTGGTTCCAGCTTAAAGGTGCGCAGCAGAATTTTGGACCAACGGTAAGCGAGAAAGTGTATGGTGGCTAATGCCAGAGAAAAGTGCTTTACAGTAGTCTAAACGAGAGGAGATAAAAACATGCGTGACCTGTTCAGGTGATTTAAAAGATAAAAAAAAAAGGTTTCATTTTACATAAGTGTAAGATAAATCTGAGTTTGCTACATGCATGTTTTGATGATGAAGAGGTGTATGCAGAATCTGATAATGGGAGCACTGCAAATTTCTCTGATCTGGCCAAGATTTATTAAATCTTAAAATCTGAACACAAGGTTATTCATCTTGTGTTGAGATTTATTATCTACTTACTAGTTCTGAGGCTGGTTAATTCTAGTCTAGAGGTAGTTTATTTTAAGATAACTTGTCAAGTATAATCATCTTGCTGCATGGACAGATAATTTCACTAATTTTAAATAATTTTCTTATAGTGTTTAAATCTTAAATCTTAAATTTGGCCAAGCTTTTTTGCAGTGACACCAGTTTATTCCTGATGTACCGTTGGTTTGGTCCTGCTGTAGTCCTGGTAAACTCCAGATTTTGTTCATGGATTAATCAGTTATTTTTGATGCATTGATGTGTGTTTAGTATGTCTTGTTTCCTGTTTAAACACTGTACTATAGCAGGATCAGTCCTGGACCCATCCTTGTATCATATTATGTCTACTGTTGTGTTATTGTCTTTGTTAGTAACTTAGGGTGCATTCTCTGTCATACAAACACAACATTGATACTGGGACTGAACTGAGACTAAAGGGGAACTAAACCAGAGCTAAACCAGATCTAGAATCAGAGTTGGAATGGACTCAGGCCTGCTCACTGGGTAAAGAAAACAGCCTCTTACCAACATTGTGGACTATATTTACACAGTGATGATTAATTAGCAACCTACTAATACATAGCCCAGAGTGTAGCTGCAGGCATCTATTGCTTAATACCCATGTAAATATAACAATAACAATTCATACTTTTGTTAGGCCTATCACGAAAGTCACTATATTGATTTATTGTTCAATATATGAAAGCTGGAACAACATATTTTAGGTCTCAATATTTATTGTGTGTGTACATTTTTCTTTGCGAAAATGGGGAGATTTGGGGTATTTTTGCTATACAATAAGATTTGAGCTGTAGCAGGTTGAATAAGTAATTTCTATGGCTAATTTTGTTATTATTTGTTTGTTGCAGCTCATTTAAAATGGTTTACTGATTATCTTGTCTCTATTGTTCATAGTCATAGTTTGCTTTATTGTCGAAAACAATCATGTACATGTACACAGAGTGAATTCGAAATTTTGTTTCTCCACTAACCAGGCAGGACAGTGATAGTGGCTAGGGGAGGGGCTGCTGCGCATGCGCGTGCGCGTGCCGCCGACTGGGAGATTGTTATGTGTTAGCTGGATAATGTAGTTTCAGTATTGTAATTTATTGCAAAATATCTGGACCTAAATATCATGTTTCAAAATCTGTTATTGAGACAGGCTTGTTTGTTATAAAATATTTTTTTAAGACAAACCCTGACATTTAGCTAAAAGTATATGATAATGTGGGATATGCTCAGAGCAGTGCTTGCAGCTCTGTGAGTCTTGGGGAAGCCTCTGTTTGTCACAACTGACGTCCTGATCAAGTTTGTGATGAAGTGTGTGTCCTGGTGCCACACAGCTGTCATGTTTGAGTTGCTGTAAAGACAGAAGAACAAGTCTCAGCTGCCACACTGGAGTTACAACTGGACATACCATAGAGCCTGCTTCAACCACACCTACTGCACATTCACTCAGTGCTGTTTGTGCCCTGCTCCCTGCACCATCTCTATTAAACAGAAACTGAAATGAAATTATTGTGTGGCTGTCGTCAAGGTAGGAATAATGTTTGTTGTATCTTCAGTAACACACTTTTTTGGTAGGTCAGGGTGTGTTTCAGATGGTCCTCTGAAGTTTTGAATGACTCTACTTTGACATAGAATCGTATTAACAATATAACAAATTATGAAGGCAAATTACTAACATGTTTTTTTGTTTTTTTTTTCAAAACTTACAGCAAAAAACTAAAAGTTTTGAAGAGTGAACACAGAACTGTGTAATTATAAGTGAAGGATGGTTCATGTTCTTGAGGCACATTGCTCTATTAGTCTTATCATTTGATTATAATGAGATAATGTAACACTTTGGGCTTAGGCTTTCCTGAAAGTTTGAATATTAGATTGTCCTTGTCAGTGGTATGTGATCTTGCTCACTTGCTTTCTTGTGTTCCATTTCTTTAGTTCCACAGTCAAATGTGTGTCAGTGTGCTGAGATGTTTTGCCTTGTTGAACTCTGTCTTATTTAAGTGTGAAAATGCTTTAAAGGGATAGTGCGTTTTTTTTAAATGTTAATCTGTATAGGTTTCCTTCTAAAAGTTACGTGTGTTGACAACGGCTTACCTCTGACAGTCTCCGCTCAGCCCGGTTCGGCTCGCGTTCTGGTCATTCTGGTTTGTCCGAAAGGTGATATATTTGCGTCCCAAACAGTTGTCCACAGCAGTGTAGTTGACATTCGCATATTGTCTCTTAGCCTGATCACTTGTAAACTTTGGCTTGCGGCGGACCGCATCCGCCATACACTTTCGCTAAAGGTTAACAGGCTAATACAGCTAATATGCGCACAGTGATACGAATCGAGAGAGACAATATGCGAACACTAACTACGCTGCTGGATGTTTCGTGGACAACCGTTTGGGACGCAAATATATCACCTTTCGGACAAATGTTTTGTTTTGAGAAGGAAAAACAAGCTTTATTTCATGTTCCGGGGAAGTTACCGGACCTACTTGCATCCCTTTAACATGTTGGACTTATGGGAGGGCTTTCTGTGATAGTCTACACAAAGTATGAAAATATAAGTAACCGTACTTTCCAAATTGCTTGTTATGGTATTGTTATTATTGGTGTACCTAACCTGTGGTACAAAGATTGTTAAAATTTAACTGTTTCCCCCAATCTCAGCCTGGTGTAAGTGCTGTCACATTCCATTGGATTAAGTGTTTAATAACAGTAACAGACCGTAATTACTTCGTGTTGACTGCGTGAGAAAATACAGAATAGTCTTCCTCTGTGTTAAACATGTTGGCTTGGTTTGCTTGTGTTTGTAACTTGAAGGTGGTGGTGGCTGCAGCGATCATATATCGTCATCAAAATACTTAACACATTGAACTACAAACCCGATTAGAGAACTCAAATAGTTTCCAAAGGCCATATTCATTTTATAACCACAGTGGCAGCTGTTGTGGCTTTGTTTGGACTGTTCATGTGTCGTACAGCAGCGCTACATTACAGTGAGTGTGTGCCTATGTGCGTGTGAATATCTGTGTGTGCCTCATAGACCATGTGTGGCAAAAACAGCTGACTGTGTAATGTCAGTCAGACTTTGCCACAACATCTATATTATCATTGTATAAAAACAAAAAATTGTCATAAAAAATGTAAAACTACTAAAATCACCAAAGATTGCCTGTCCTTACTTCTTTATAGGCAGCTCCACTAAAAACTGCATAAACTGTGTTGACCCAAGGCAGGTGCCCATTCATCAAAATCACCTCCTTCTCCTGTTGCCTCCAACCAAAATCTCTCATCACAGGCCCCTCCCCCATTCGCCTCTATGTGCTGGATCTTTCATTGCAAAGCGAATGATGTCCCCTTGGCTAAACGCGCAGACAGGAGAGTGTATATGGTCTGATATTATGAAGATGGCGGGATTAAACCTTGACTCTGCACCTCTCCGCACATGTAGACTGTCTGGGTTTTCTTCTTCTTCTCATGCTGTTCATTCACAGAGCATCGTCATAAGACTCCCTCCCTCCTCTCACAGCTCTTGGTACGTTGCTAACATGCTGCCTCTGTCTTGTCCCGTTACGCTTAACTGAGTCACTCCTCTGCACGGGTAAATCCAAATTATGGCCATCTACCCTGCTATATTCTATCGGAGATTTTGACTGACTTTTTTCATCTTAAAGGGCCCATATTACGCTTTTTTCTGATCTACCTTATAATGTTGTATGCTCATCAAAAACACACCTGGAGTTGTGTTTTGTTTCATTCACATGTTTAACACACAAAACCGGCATATTTAGACTAAGTTCTTCTCTCAAACAGAAAACACTATGTTCCCCCTTGTGATATCAGGAAGTGCTCCACTATGTTTTTAAACTTCATACACCTTCACTAGAATCATTTGCATAACGTCAGCCCTGGAATTGACAATACCTGCTAAGCTAAAGGTAAAAGGTAGCTGCCCGATACCCAACCCTTTTCATGACACATAAGGTGGAACAGAGCATTTTGATGTAGACTTAAACGTGTGAATGAAACAAAGCACAACTCGCCTGGAGTTGTGTGTTTTTGATGAGATTATAACAACATTATAACATGACTTCAAACTCATAAGAATCCATTTTGTACGATATTGGACCTTATAAACAATAGAAACATTCACTGAAAATTTAACCAGGAACAGACTGGTGGCTTCCTTGTATGTTGTTGACTTTATAATTATCATGTGCTACGATATGACACATGCAGTCTTCTTAAAACCATCTTTGCTGTTACAGTAAAACACATGTCAGGGCAATCTGGAGTCGAGCTAGCAGGCGCTCTGAACATGCAGGAAGACATCTGGTTATCTTGGCTGCCATATGTCTGCAGCCCAGGACAAGACACTTAAAGGGCCCATACTATGCTATGTTATAATGTTGTTTCCTCATCACAAATGTATCTAGAGTTCTGTTTTGTTTCATTCATACATGTTTAACACAAAAACCCTGCATATTTAGGCTGTGTTCTGCTCTAAAACAGAAAACACTCCACTGTGCTTTTAAACTCCACACACCTTCACTGGAATCGTGTGTATAATTTCTCCCCTAGAATTGCCTCTTACTACTGAGAAAATTATAAAGGGTGGCTGTTAACTTGAAAACTACCACTCCACGACGACATAAACTGGAACAGAGCATTTTGAGCTGTAGACAGACTAATAATAAAGCATTAGTCAAACTTGTGTGAATGAAACAAAACACTCTGGGTATGTTTTTGATGAGATGACAACATTATAACATGGCTTAAAGCTCAGAAGAGTTAATTTTACATAATATAGGACCTTTAAAGTCTAGGGATAGGAAAGGGAATCTGATGCTGTTTACAGTAAATATGTTTGTAGTCATAGTTGCAACATTGTTTTACCTGTTGCAACCAGTGGTGTTTACAGTAGGCACAGCTCTGTCACTCCAATGCAAACTCTAAATCTGACATGGGAAGGTCGATCTCTCCTGCTTATGTTAAGAGTTGCTGCTCAGTCCAGTTTTTTTCCACTGGAGTAGTAGAATATGTTGCAGTGTTTTAAATAGGGATGTAACCATAACCGAAATATCGTGATAAATCCCACAGTCATCCAGGCAGAATCCACAGCAAAAGGAGAAATTAAATTTGTCAACTGGACAAAAGTTTATTTGGTCAAATACATTTCGCAGCTCATCCAAGCTGCTTCTTCAGTTCTGGTCAGAGTGGTGGTGGACACTGCCTTTTATATAACTAACAGAAACTGTAAACAAATAGGTGTTGTAGTTTCAGAGTAATTTCATTGTAGTTTGCTCCTCCCCTTCAGGCAGATATAGGCAGTGTCCACCAGTGTCTGACCAGAACTGAAGAAGCAGCTTGGATAAGCTGCGAAACGTATTCGACCAAATAAACCAGTTTGTCCAGTTGACAAATTGAATGTCTCCCTTTGCCACATGATATTGTATTGTCAAAGGTCTCACAGTAATATTGTGGGCCCTCACAATATATCGAATTGCAAGTCTTTTGGCTTAAATGAGATTTGGATATTGTAATATCCCTGGTTTTAAGGGTCCTATATTACACAAAACTGATTGTTGTGAGCTTTTAGCCATACAGGGAGTCCTCGGGTTACGACGTAGATCCGTTCTTAAGACGCGTCGTAACCCGAATTTCGTCGTAAACCGGATTTTGCCTTTGATCTTCCAACCAAAGCACCAATAACCTTTCCATCTCAATAATTAGACCACTACGCTGCTTGGTTATCACTGCCGCTTTCATAGGAGCAGATCAGAGCCCACATCAGGTACTTCCGCCCACATTGGACACGCACACGAGGCCGTCTTCTTCTCCCTACAACCACAACAGAGTGTATTCTTGCGCCGTGCGCCGCGCGCCGTTCGTGTTTGTTTACATCTCTTACCACGCTAAACCGCGTAAGACGGAATGACGCGTAATATATACATATTTTTTTTAATGGGGGCGCGTTCGTAACCACGAAACGTCGTAACCCGAGACCGTCGTAACCCGAGGACCCCCTGTATTATAATGCTGTTACCTCATCATCAACATTGTTGTGCTTTTGTTTGATTCGCACATGTTTAAGTAATCCTTTATTATTAGTTTGTTTTGCATCTCCAAAACTCAAAAAGCTCTGTTCCACCTTGTGATGTTATGTAGTGGTGGGTTTCAAGTTAACAGCTCCTTTTATTTTTCAGTAGAGATGAGCGATTCCAAACCTGAAATGAGCCAAATTATTCTAGTGAAGGTGTATGAAGTTGAAAAACACAGTGGAGCCTTTCCTGTATTCCCATGTGACACAAGGTAGAAGAGTGTTTTCTGTTTGTGATGAGGAAACATTATAACATGATCAGAAAATAGTGCAGTACAGGTCCTTTATACGATTTTGTTGTGTGTTTAATTCCAGGAGGTGTTTGGACAATGGGCCCTGGCAAAGGACTTGTTTTATCTCTGGAGGTGTTGTAATGATTAGATCACAGCTAGGTTCTTGTTCACAGTTCCCATTATTCACACACCACCTGGAAATTAAACACCATTCATTTTAAAGCACAAACTTTTGATCACTATTATTTGATTGGTGGTTAGGCCTGTCACCATAATTACTATATCACCTTATCGCTCAATATATGAAAGTAGATTTGGGGTCAGTACTTATCATGTGTACATTTTCTTTGCACTACTGGGAAATGTTTGGTTATTTTTTGGTTCTATGATAACGGTTAAAGGTGCACTGTGTAACCTTGGGGTGTGTGTCACCTGCTTATAGATATGTCATTGCTCTGCCTGAAATGTTCCACAATATGACATTAAACAGTTCTACTTTACATTTATTCAGTTACAGTTGATTTTATAGCTCAAAAATCCCTAGAAAAACAGGCCTTATGATTGTGAGCAGTATTGCCTCTCCACAGAGCTGACCTGTAACTTGGTCTGGTTGAACTCTAGAAGGGTTTAATGCCATACTGTGAAACATTCCAGATAAATGCTTTTCTTCATGAAAATTGTATTGCTTTAACAGACCCTCCACCAGAAAAGTTACATAATACACTTTTATAACTGCTCTTTGGGTTTTTGTGTCACTGGCGAAATTTGTTTATATTAGTTTATATTATCATTATATTATCGTCTATATTTACAACAGCAATATATCACACTTTAAAATGTGCTATCGTGACAGGCATAGTGATGATTTAGTTTGTGCTTTCTAAAAATAACTAAAACAAAATGTACATCACAGCATGTGGACTTAATTGAGTGAACAACTGAGACATGAGCCCAAGAATCTATCCAGTGACAATGTCATTGTGCACTTGTGAGTAACTGTAATGGATCCTTTATAAAGCTTCATTCTTACTCTAGATAATTGCTTCTCTGTGTGAGTAGTAGAACTTTTAACATTATTAGACTGTCTGACCTTGTGAAGATCTGTCCTCTGTTTTTTGATAACTTGCCCTGTGGTGGAGGAGGTGGCAGTTTTGTTACTTTTTTGTTATAAATAAAAGTAGCGATACTAGAGCAAAAAAAAAAAAATACTCAAGCAAAAGTAAAAGTATCACATGAATAAATGTACTTAAGTAAAAATGTATCTGTCTGAACACTAAAAAGTAAAAAAAAGTAAAATTTTGTTCAACAGAAACAATTGAATTTATCGTTTTTTTTGTTTTTGTTTTTTTAGCTGTTTTTATTTGTATATATATTTATTTGTATATTTTTGTTTGCTCAAACTACGAACTTGTCAGAATAAACCCTTAGCCTTTTTCAGCAGGTCTCTCAACTTTTCAGTTCTGTTCAAAAACTGTAGGGGGAGTAGAAAGTACAGATGCCTGCTCTCAAATAAAATGAGGTGAAAGTAAAAAGTATCCACTTAAAAATTGTCTGCTGCCTCCATGGAAATGTTAATGCTTTCGTTTAAATTGTTCACAGTATGGCATTAAACTAATCTTGCATTTATTCAACTGCAGGTGTTATTTATTGCTCAAAAATATCTTAAACATCCATTCTTACTGTGAGTGGGGTTGCCTATCCACAAATCTAACCTGTAATTTAGCTTGCAAGTCTGGAAATTCTTACGTTTATGGCCTATATTGTGGAACATTCTAGACACATCTACGTGGAGACAAGCAGATGGTGGACCCTCCACTGGACAAGTTACACAGTGCACCAGTGCAGTACAGTACTTTACTACTTTTACTCCATTAAACTCCAGCACTGCTGTTAATTCAACCTGAAATGACAAGAATAAAATAAAGATGTAGCCAACAGTTGCATCCCCAGAGTTGCCTGTAAATGTGAAGATACGAAAAGCCTCGTATGTAAATGTCTGTTACATAATCGCGGCTGGCCTTGGTGATCACACGCTCTGATCTCTGTCCTCTCCTCTGGGCCTGATTACGTCACAACAGAGGTCCTTCAGTATTAGGAATGGGATGCTTGTTTTCACTTGGTTTCAATGCTCTCTCAGCCACCCAGATAAGAGCCGGAAAAAAACACATGCTAACCCCAATCTGCATGTTACAAAACAAAGAGCAAAGTTCAGATAAAGCCAAATACTGGGAGTCAGGTGGTACACTGGTGGGGCTTTCAGGTGGTGGGACCCTGGAAAGTTCAGAGCGGCTTTGTAGAGGGACTGAGGGCAGATCTCTACACACCAGCAGGCAGAAGATGTTCAGAAATGGACTCAAGATCATGGGCAGTGAGTATGGGAGTTCGGGGGTGTTGATGCTGGAAATGGGGGGGTTTCTGTTTATTGGGGACTGGTTAGAACATTTTGTGATGAGTTTTTTTTTTTTTTTTTTGAAAGAGTTGAGCATTTTGTTTAGTAATAATGGTAAAAGTGACGGCAGTTTTAGAGAAGTTGAAATATGCTTTGTAGTGGGATTTTGGTTCCCTTAGCTGGAAACTCCCGGTAGAAAGGGGCTTTAAACTTCTCAAAATATCTTCAAAATATTTCAAGACCAGATCCTCATTCAAATGCTTTGCTCTGTGGTTTACAGCCATGATTTAGGAATGATCCTTTGACATTTCAGAAGATTTAAATTTTTAGTTTGGTACACAAATTGCGTGCATAATAATTTACAACTGAACAACCAATGTAAGCATTTGGCAAGTTATTTAAAGGCCAATATTACACCATTTTCTGATCTATGTTATGTTGTTTCTTCATCACAAACATCCATTTTGAGTTAGGTAGATGTAGATTAAGAAACCAGGATTACTCAAATGTGTGAATGAAACAAAACACAACTCCAGGTATCTTTTCGAGGAGGTAACAACATTCTAACATGACTTAAAGCTTGGAGAGGTTTTAGCAATATTGCCAGATCATCTAATCAACATAACATTTGATTTAAGCCTTAAAAGAAACATGTCTTAAATGTATGAACTAATATATGATGATGATTTCTGAAGTGTAACATTTAGTCTCAGGTGCTGTTTGCTCAAGCTCAGTATTGATTCTAGTGAAAGGCTCTGGTCGCTGGTTGTGTCTGACACCAGCCTGTTCCAGCTGCTTTTACTTCACTGACACTAATACTAATATATCGCAGCACAGTCATGGCGTGTGTCCTCTTGAGTATTTTGCTCTGGTGTATATTATCTTCTACAGGGGGTATAATGTATAAATAAAACAGTAATTTATATGGGCTCAGATACTAGGAAGACTATGTGCCCTGGGACACACTGCCATGATTTTGACTAGTAAAGGTAGCTAACCCCTGTCACGATAATTACTATTTCCACTTATTGTTCAGTATATGAAAGCTGGAATAATATATTTTGGGGCTCAGTTTTTATCGTGTGTATAGGTTCTTTGCAATCATGGGGAGATTTTTGTTATTTTAGTTGTAATATCATAAGACTTTAGTTGTAGAAAGTTAAATAAGTCACTTCTATGACTAATTATTATAGTTTATTTTGCTATTTATTTGTTGCATCTTAGGCCTGATACTGTTTAAATTGTTTTACTGGAATTATCCTGCATTATTATTATTGTGTGGCAGTGGCAGTTTCAGTAGTATCATTTATTATTATATTTCTCTGTAGCAATATATCATGCTTCAAAATTTGTTATCATGACAGGCCTAGGCATGTGTGCTCTTGAGAATTATGTTCTGGTCTATATAATCTACAGGGAGTATCTATGATGAATAATTTATAAGTAGTGATTTATATTGGATCCATAAGCTGTATAATGGGCATAGCTAACCCACTAGCTGCCTTGTTCCAAATAAGGAAGTGTTCATGGGGGCACTTCTGGCTCCATCGACTCTGGATACAATTGACTTTACATTGAACAATGGTCGCTCCACTCTGTAATTGCTGCAGTGAGACTTGTCATTTTGGTTTTAAAATGTTCGTATTAACCAGCTCTACATGATCGTGGTGTTTTTATTTCACAATTTTTGTCTGTAAATAAATTCCTATTCCTAATGTGGACCTGGCTTCAAATTCGCCACTGCTAGCCTCTGTGAGCTTCATTTGACTTGGAGCTGAATGCTATGGGTGGCGTCACACACTCCCTCAGTCCACTTCTTTATACAGTCTATGCTCAGATACTAGGCAGACTGTCATGGTGTTCTGTGAATAGTAAAGGTACGCTGACAGGCTACATGGAAATGTTTGTGTTGGCTTGTCTTAATTTATTGCTCCATATATTGTTACATAAATATGAAACTGTTGGACGTTATTGGGGCTGGTGTGTGATTGGTGAAGGCCCTGTGAACTGTTTTTTTTTTCCTACCTTGATCATGCATAGAAAAAAAAAAAACATAAGAAAACCAACCAATAACGAGGATTCATAATCTTTATATACAAGGAATTATATATGTTATATGTTCGAAAAGGAGTGGGTGGCTGTACTAAAATTAAAAATATAATGCTGTTTCTTCATCAAAAACAACCAAAGAAAAAAAAAATCGAGTTTTGTTTCATCAACACATGTTTAACACAAAATCTCAAATGGAAAACAATCATTTCCACCTTGTGATTTCATGTGGTAATACAGGAGGTGCTCCACTGTGTTTTTGTTGTTGTTTTTTTTAACTCCATATACCTTCATCAGAATCATTTGGATACTTTTAGCCTTGAAATTGCCATTCACTTTTGAATTTAAGGTAACAGGTAGCTGTTACCTTAAACTACCATTTAATGACATAACGAGGTGGAACAGAGCATTTTGAGCTTTGGAGATATAGACAGACTACTGTATAGGGTTACTCAAACTAAGTGAATGAAACAAAACTCAACTCATGTATGTTTTTGAGGAGGTAACAATGCTATAATATGGCCTAAAACTCACAAGAGTTAATTTTGCTTAATATAGGACCTTTAAAGTCCTGGTTTTGCGCAGGCTTTCTACTGTGAAACATAGATACCACAAGAGAACTGCTGTGTGGAGGGGAACATGTGGACTTACTGTGCATGTTATGGTATATTTTACAGACCTCTCAATACGAGCTGCCTCAAACTTTGATGGTTGTTTATTATGGACCACTCAGCAGGGGGCACTTCCCTCACATGCTTTCATGTTCACTATAAGGGCTTATATAGATATGTAATGTACACTCAGCCTTCACATGATTAGGCCCACCTGTTCTAATGCCTATACTGAACAGCTTAGCAAAACAAGGATCTGAATGGATGTAAAGGCCATGTGACCAGTCATTTTCAACTTGTCATGATGTGTTTTTTACAGAATACAGATGTGTTTTTGTTGTTTTTTGCTTAGGTGTTTGACCATATTACACTATTTTCCTATCAATGTTATAATGTTGCTTCCTCATCACAATCATACCTGGAGTTATGCTTTGTTTCATTCACACATGTTTAACACATAAATCCTGCATTTTTATGCTGAGTTACTTTCTCAAATAATCTGTTCCACATTGTGATGTCATGTGGTAATACAGGAAGTGCTTCACTGTGCTTCATACACCTTCACTAGGACCATTTGAATAAATTCAGCCCTGGAATTGCTGACCTCTACTGAACTACAGGTAAAAGGTTGCTTTTATCTTGAAAATTACCACTACACGACATCACAAGGTGGAACGGGGCTTTCCGAGTTTTGGAGATGTAGACATGCTAATAAGCCAGGATAACCCCAGCATATGTGAATGAAACAAAACACAACTCCAGGTGTGTTTTTGAGAAGGTAACAGCATTATAACATCCCTTAAAGTCAATCTTAAAAACACCATATTTAAACAAATTTTTACAACCGTGCAGTTTCACATTTCTGAACTGTCTGAACCAAATACAGCTTGTTTTGCCTCTGACATGTTACATGTGTCATATTATTAGCATATTATAACTTGGTTTAGAGTTCCCTTATTGACAATTATCCCTTAAGCCAATTGGGCTAAGTACACTATTGTTGTGTTTGACGTTATGTTACTATGTCCTCCCATGTTCAGTATAACTCATACTATGTGATGTGCTACTGCATTGGCTACATTATTAGTCTATTAACATTTATTGGCAGGACTTTGAAAATATTATGAGCCCTGGTTGCTTTCACAAGTGGTGTGAATAGCTGGTAGTTGGTGTATAGAGGTTAAAATGGTATTCAGGAGGGTGTGGCTGTTAGAGCTACTATATGGCTTGCTTTCTCATTTTGTGTTTGACTCAGTGGTGGAATGTAACAAAGTAGTGTACATTTTAAACGGGTACTTGCTTTAAAGAATAATTTCAGTAATTCCTTTGTAGTTCTGTTTGACCTTAGCACCTTGTTTTTCATCTGTGTTGTGTAAAGAGCCATTTTGTCCCCGTCCTGGTGCATCTGGAACTCGTCCTGGTGAATAAACGTGTACAGTGTGTGTAACTCATAAGTCAACACTAAAGAATAAATATTAAGATGACGGTTCAGACCAGAGCTCTGCTTGTCTTTTACTTATGTAGAGCATAGACTGTATAAACAAGTGGACTAAGAGAGTTTGATGTCACCCATAGCATTCAGCTTCAGTGAAATGAAGCTCTTGAGATTAGCAATTAGCATTCCATATTTGGAATAGGAATTTATTCATGGACAAAATAGCAAAATATAAGGATCATTTAGAGTGGGTTAATGTGAACACTTAAGGGAGCTCTGGCCCAGAAAGAATTCTTCGGTAGAGCACAATGTATTTTTGTGAAATAAAACTGCCCGTGTTTAACTGACAAAACATCAACAGGATTTTGTAGGGATGCATCTGTATTTTTACAATCTGAACTTTTAGAATTTTTAAATGGTCAAAGCCGCTAAATGTTAGCTTTGTAAGACTTAGCCTAGCCCTGCACTGAGCCCACCCTAACTGCACATTTCTGACTTCAGACATTTGGTGGCCTAAGGCTAGTATTCACGAAGTAATGCAGAAGTAAAAATATTTTTGTGGAGCGATTCATCTTCCAGATCTTATTATACTTCCATGATTGTGCTCTATGGGAGAATTATTTCTGGGCCGGAGTTCCTGGAAGCTGCAGTACCTCAGAGCGACCACCAGTCGGGTCTTGCCCCGGGACAGAGGGGGAATGTCAACTTCTTATTATACAGTAGATCCATGATGTATACAGACTGGTGCAGAGACATGTTAGGCCTTAAAGATGCATGCTATTTAGCTTTTCTTGCAGAATGGCTTATCCCAGCTATTTGAGCCAGTAAATCCTGATTAATGACTGAAAGCAAACATTATCCTTTCCTACACTATAGTTAACAGGGATGAAAGAGTTCAGTTTTTTAGCGGATCTCCGCTTTTTTTTCAGCTGTGGGGTGATTTTTTTTGTTTTTTTGTTTTAATATCTGTGCAAATTCATTGAGAAAGATTTTGGGTGTATATATATATATATATATATATATATATATATATATATATATATATATATATATATATATATATATATATATATATATATATATATATATATATATATATATATATATATATATATATATATATGTGTATATGTGTATATGTATATATGTGTATATGTGTATATGTATATATGTGTATATGTATATATGTGTATATGTATATATGTGTATATGTATATATGTGTATATATATATATATATATATGTATATATATATATATATATATATATATATATATATATGTGTGTGTATAGTTGTGTTTAGGTTCGCCAACAGTCTCTTGAAAAACAGAATCGTCCCGTATTCAGAACAAAAGTACGTGTATCTCGTATTAAACTTTGTATTAAACTGCGGGCCGCGCGAGCCCGTGTCTGGAGCCGCGGGCTTTCCGCTTTTTTCATGTTTGGCCACTTTCATCCCTGAGTTAACTATGGGTGGACTATTGAAAGATAACTATCACTCCAGGTTTAAAATAATTTTGGATAATTTTTTATCTTTATGTTGTTTGTGGTTAAAAGAAATAAATGATATTGTCAATCTCTGCCCTAGTATTGGTTGATTTCAGGTTCTGGCAAATACTTTAAGCAGTATTGACTTTGATATCGAAACAGAAAAACCTGGATCATCAGTGCACCTCTACTGTCTAGGCCTTGTTTTATTCAAAGCTGGTTGGATAATTAGGAGATAAGATCAGAGCGCTTTCCAGGCATTTCCTAAATCCCTGCTTGTTCACTTCCTACTAGGGGGGAGCCTCTGTGCCCTCTCAAAATGTGTGTGTGTTTGCGTGTGTGTGCGTGCATGCGTGTGTGTCCCTGTCCCGTCCATGCATAAAGAGGCTAAGCTGTCTGTTTGGATAGAAAATGGGCCATTGGCGGCCTGCTCTCTCCTCTCTCTGATCCTCTCCATCCATATGTTTTCATGTCTGAGCGTATGTTTTCTGAGGCAAAACAACACGGTAATCTTTGTGGGGTGTTTGTAATCTGCGGTGCTTTACTGACAGCTGCTAGTTTAGTATCAGGGATCACAAAACCAAATGGACACATATTGGCCCAGCCTAGTCCACTGTGAGAAAAGGAAAGCACACATATGGCCATTCTATACCTCATTGCACTGTGTAGATACAGAGTATATGTTCACAACAGGAATAGTTCACAAAACAGTTGATAAAAGTGAATTTATGTAAACCAATAAAGATATGGTGATTTTAGAAAGGGCTTAATGATACAGTCAAAAAATTAAATCTTTATTTTTATTTTTTGCACACCCTGGATGGACTATTTAAGAAATCACCTTGAATAACAGTTTTAAAGATATCTAATTGTAACTGCACAATAACACTGCTTTGCAAGTAAGAAAGTGAAGAGTAAACTTGTTTCATAATAATCCTTGATGTCAAGATTTTGCAGTTTTTAAAATTTTCCCAATTATTAAAAACCTCAATTAGTCAAATTCATTTCATTAATTGCCCAGCCCCATTTTAGAAGATACTGCAGTAACAAGAATGTTTTGGTAATTTGTTGAACAGTATCACCTCACCTTCATTATATGTCCATTACTGTTCTAGCTGACCTGACCCAGCTGACTCAAGTGTGATATCTTCAAACTTGCTTTTTTTCAGCCTCTCAGTGCTAGCTAATGACAAGATATCATTCGTTTGTGTTTAATAATAGTTATGATTTGTAGTTTCCTGTCTGTCAGTGAACACACCATAATGAATGATATAAAACACCACTTTAATCCAAAATTGGCCTGTGTCCAGCAGTGCTCCGGGTAGTTCTGGCCAATCAGATAGTGAGTTCACTAAGGGCACTTCTATTTTTAATCCACAACTATTGACTTTATATCTGGCATGATGAGTGAGGAAATGTCTCTCGCCAACAGCAGTGCCTCAAGAATATTTTGAAGGTCCTATATTATGCAAAATTGACTCTTGTGAGCTTTAAGCCATGTTAGAATATTGTTACTTCCACAAAAACACACTTGGAGTTGTGTTTTGTTTCATTCACACATGTTTGAGTAACCTTTTATTGTTAGTCTGTCTACATCTCCAAAGCTCAAAATGCTGTGTTCCACCTTGTGATGTCATGTAGTGGTAACCTTTTGTTCAGTAGAGATTGGGAATTTCAGATCTGAAATGATCCAAATGATTCTAGTGATGGTGTGTGAAAATTAAAAACACAGTGGAGCACTTTATGTACACTATATTACCAAAAGTATTCGCTCACCTGCCTTGACTTGCATATGAACTTGAGTGACATCTTAATCCATAGGATTTAATATGACGTTGATCCACACTTTGCAGCTATAACAGCTTCAGCTCTTCTGGGAAGGCTGTGCACAAGGTTTAGGAGTGTGTTTATGGGAATTTTTGACCACTCTTCCAGAAGCTTATTTGTGAGGTCACACACTGATGTTAGACGAGAAGACCTGGCTCTTAGTCTCTGCTCCAATTCATCCCAAAGGTTCTATCGGGTTGAAGTCAGGGCTATGTGCAGGCCAGTCAAGTTCATCCACAGCAAACTCTCTCATCCATGTCTTTAAGGACCTTGTTTTGTGCACTGTGCACAATCATGCTGGAAGAGGAAGGGGCCATCTCCAAACTGTTCCCACAAAGTTGGGAGCCTGGGATTATCCAAAATCTCTTGTAATGCTGAAGCATTCAGAGTTCCTTTCACTGGAACTAAGGGGCCAAGCCCAGCTCCTGAAAAACGACCCCACACCATAATCCCCCCTCCACCGAATTTTACACTTGGCACAATGCAGTCAGACAAGTACTGTTCTTCTCGCAACCGCCAAACCTAGGCCCAGACCTATCAAATTGCCAGATGGAAAACCGCAATTTGTCACTCCAGAGAACGCGTCTCCACTGCTCTAGAGTCTGATGCTTTGCATTGCACTTGGTAATGTATGGCGTGGATGCAGCTGCTCGGCCATGGAAACCCATTCCATGAAGTTCTCTACGCACTGTTCTTGAGCTAATCTGAAGGCCACATGAAGTTTGGAGGTCTGTAACGATTGACTTTGGAGAAAGTTGGCGACTTCTGCGCACTATGTGCCTCAGCATCCGCTGACCCCACCCCGTCCGTTTACAAGTTGCTGTCGTTCCCAATTGCTTCCACTTTGTTATAATACCACTGACAGTTGACTGGAATATTTAGTAGTGAAGAAATTTCATGACTGGACTTGTTGCACAGGTGGCATCCTATCACAGTACCAGGCTGGAATTCACTGAGCTCCTGAGATTGACACATTTTTTCCACAAATGTTTGTAGTAACAGTCTTCTTGCCTAGGTGCTTGATTTTATACAATTGTGGCTGTGGAAGTGATTGGAACACCTGATTTCGGTTATTTGGATGGGTGAATGAATACTTTTGGCATATAGTGTATTACCACATGACATCACAAGGTGGAACAGAGTTTTCTGTTTGAGAGAAGAGCTCAGCCTAAATATGCAGTTTGTGTATTAAACATGTGTGAATGAAACAAAACGGAACTTCAGGTATGTTTGTGATGAGAAAACAATATTATAACATACTGTAGATCAGAAAATAATGTAATATGGGCTCTTTAATGTTAATGATCTGTGGAGAGGCAACCCTGCTCACTGTCAGAATGCCTTTTTTGTAGGTATTTTTGAGCTATAAAGCCACCTATAATTTAATAAATGTAAGGTAGAGCTGTTTAAGTCATACTGTGGAACATTCCAGGCAGAGCACTGACCTATCCATAAACAGGCAGGTGACAGACCCTCCACCAATCGTTACACAGTGCACCTTTATAATGCTAATGCTGTCACACACATCAATACCTCTTCAATCCTGTCTTCACTGTAGCCATGTTATTAAATTACAATTATTCCAAAGGTCAGACTGTAATGGGCACTCTTCGCCTTGTAAGAAATTAGCAGATGAGAAAAAGAACATCCTATATCTCTGGCATAAATGTCAAGAACAAAATGTCGAGCCAGACTGTGAAAAATAATCCTTGATTTCCATGTTCGCCGTCACATCATATTTACCGATTTGGCACAACCGTTCTCTACTGCAGTGTGTTTTTCTCCTCCACATTTTTAATCTATAACCAGTGGTGGAAGAAGTACTCAATTTTGTTACTGAAAGTTGCACTACGTAACATTTCTAGTGCAGGGTTCATCACCTGCTTGTCTCCATGGAGATGTTATTGCATTGTCTAGAATGTTCCACAGTATTGATTTAAACCTATCTATCATGAGGTAGACAAGCAGGTAACAGCACTACACTACATTATTGTTATTTTAAAGTTCTAAAGTTCTTGAGACAGTTATTCTAGACAGACTTGAACCCTAATTGTATACTTCTGCCAACCAGTTTCGTTTTAAACATGGCCATGGTACAGTCGCTTGTATTTTTGCTTCAAAGGAATTCCTACACAAGTATCATAGTCAGGGTTCAACTACGTTTGTGTGTTTTTGGATGAGAAATTGTTTTCCAAACTGGCTGAACATGGAGTTCCTGGTTACCTTAGCAGACTGTGCAGGTAAAATGGAAGATGTCTTTCTCTGACACCTTTACAGTGAGTAATCGGATTGGTCAGGGAGGATTCCCTCTCCCATGTTGCTTAATGTTTTCATGGATGACCTGTCTGCAGAACCTGTAAAAGAGGGTGTGTGGTTGGAGGCAGCATATAATCATATGTATGCAGATGATTTAGTTGTCTTCAGTCCCTGCAGTTTTGGTCTTCAGTAGCTTCTAAATGCATGTTAACAATATGGCATGGACAATGATATCATATATAATGCTCGAACCAAGGATGACAGTAAATTAACTTTCCCCAAGTTGTCCTTGTGTGACAGTGCTCTTAGTGTTACAGATGAGGTTAAATACCTCACCAGTGACTTAACAGACAATAGGGACATGCTCAGGCAGCTCTGGAAATTATATGGCCAGTCTAATATGCTGCATATACATGTGTCCTGTTGAGGTAAAGTTTTTCAAACCCTTCTGCTCTCCTATGTACACTGCACAACTGAGGCAGAGCTGCAAAAAGTCCAGTATGCAGAGGCTCATAGTGGCCTATAATAATTCAGTGTGGCTGCTGCTGAAGGTGCCTGGACACAGTTGTGTCAGTCAGATGCTAATTGTGGTGTATGCACATTTTCTGCTGCACTTCGACATCTGCCGTACAGTTTTATGTCTAGACTTGTAATTATTTATCGGTGTACCAAGTTAGGCATCAAAATGATACATAGAATTTAGAAATCCCTTGGCAAGCTACTTGGAAGGGGGTGGAGAGCTACAGGTTGGAGAATATGGCATCATTACAATATTGCATATACAGTGGTACCTCACCTTACGAAATTAATTTGTTCCAGAACTGGTTTCGTAACGTGAAAAATTCGTAAGTTGAGCAGCTATTTCAATGGAAAAAGTTTATTTTTTATTTTTTATAGTGTAACATTTTTTTTATAGTGTAACGTTGTGTTCTGCGTAGAGACTGTAAACCCAGGACTAAACCTGGACTATACCGGGGGAAGGGGGGCGGTGTGTGTGCGCGCGGGACCCGTGTGTGATAGCGCAGTGTTAACCATTCCTGCTCTCATCTCCTAACCGTGGTTGGGAGACAAAGGGGAGATAGTCTTCTCCATGGCCGGAGATGGCTCTCCCTCCGGGGTTAACTCCCTTGTGGACAGCGCGCACTTACAGCGGTGGAGAATGCAAATAAAAAAAGGCAGTTTTGCTGCAGAGTGGGGCTTTATTGTCTCACTGCACTGTACGAGTAGCACTTTTTACTCTACTCTCTAACTGCCCCGATCGCCGTCTCTGTCTCTCCTTGCGGTTGTCACCAGCACACGCAGACACCCACACAGCCAGGCCCGGCTCCACTGCTCCGCCGAGACATTCATCCAGCACGCGCACCCGGTGCGCGCACACACTCGCACACACTCTCTTCTGCACTGAGCTATAGACACAAGATAGACACATCTCACAACAGCAGCATGACCCGGCGCGGAGAGACCCGTGCTCAAACCTTGCCAGGTCTAAACCAGGTCTGAACCAGGTCTAAACCACCGCGTGCGGGTCTATTTCCTGGTTTCGTTTCGAGTCACGGCTGAGGCGAGCAGCGAGGACTCCCCTCGGGACCGCACGCAGTCTGAGCGCATGAACGAACGCAGGTAAGAGCCGCGGTGGTTCAGACCTGGTTCAGACCTGGTTCAGACCTGGTTCAGACCTGGTTCAGACCTGGTTCAGACCTGGCACGGTTTGAGCACGGGTCTCGTCCTCGCAGCCCCGCGCCGGGTCATGCTGCGCTATCACACGTGGCTGCACTTCTCCCCCTTCCCCCCACGCTTCACTATTTAATACATTTTGTTGAAAATCTATGAAAGTTTGAGTGTTTAAACGAGAGAGAAATGTGAGAAAAGTTTAAATCCAGTCTGAGAAAAGCGTATAATGTGTGTGGCTGAGCGCGCATTATTTGAATTTTTGAGACCAAAATTTACCGTGAAGGCGTTTCGTAACTTGAAATATATATAATTACACTCAACAAAAATATAAACGCAACACTTTTATTTTTGCTCCCATTTTTCCTGAGATGGACCCAAAGATCCAAAATTCACTCCAGATACACAACGCTACCATTTCTCTCAAACATTGTTCACAAATCTGTCCAAATGTGTGACAGCGAGCACCTCTGCCCCGCCGAGACAATCCACCCCACCTCACAGGCCACATCAAGATGCCGATCCGACATCATGACCAGTGCACAGGTGCGTCCCAGACTGCCCACAATAAAAGGCCACCCCGAAATGTGCATTTTTTTTGCTTTATTGGGGGTCTGGGGACTCAGAACCAGTCAGTATCTGGTGCGACCACCATTTGCCTCATGCAGTGCAGCACATCTTCGCATAGAGTTTATCAGATTGTCAATTGTGGCCTGTGGAATGTTGGTCCACTCCTCTTCAATGGCTGTGCAAAGTTGCTGGATATTAGTGGGAGCTGGTACACGCTGTCGTATACGCTGGTCAAGCACATCCCAAACATGCTCAATGGGTGACATGTCCGGTGAGTATGCTGGCCATGCAAGAACTGGGACATTTTCAGCTTCCAAGAATTGTGTACAGATCCTTGCAACATGGGGCCGTGCATTATCTTGCTGAAACATGAGGTGATGTTCATGGATGTATGGCACAACAATGGGCCTCAGGATCTCATCACGGTATCTCTGTGCATTCAAAATGCCATCAATAAAATGCACCTGTGTTCTTCGTCCATAACAGCCTTTGAAGAGGAGTGGACCAACATTTATATTTTTATATTTTTGTTGAGTGCATGTGTGTGTGTGTATATGTGTGTGTGTGTGTGTGTGTGTGTATGTGTGTATGTATGTATGTATGTATATATATATATATATATATATATATATATATATATATTAAAAAATATATATAAATAAATAAACAAACATCTCCGTGGAGACAAGTAGGTAGCCAACCCTCCACCAGAAAAGTAATACTCAAGAAAAATTATTGCATGAAAAATCAACTAACTTGACTGTCTTAAAATACCTGAGTTGTTTTTTGTTTCATTCACACATGGACTATGTGTGAATTGGACGCTTTGCACTTTCCATAGAACAGGACCCCACTCAACCACTACAGAAGCACCTCACCCCTCTGCCCTCAGGACAGAGGTACAGGACACTAAGGTGTAGGAGGGCCCGCTTTGGCAGAAGTCTGATCCCCCTCAGCCATCACATTTTTGAACAACAGGCCCCGCTGAGTGTGCTGTAACGCTTATTGTAATGTGTCTGTGTTTGTTGTGTTGTTGCTGTGTGTGTCAAACAGGCTCTGTGTACAAGAAAATTAATTTCCCTTTGGGGACAATAAAGTCTAAGTCTAATTTATGTTTGAGAAATCCTTTATTATTAATCTCTAAAGCTCAAAATGCTCTATTCCCCCATGTGATGTCATGTAATGGCAGTTTTCAACTTAAAAAGATACTTTTACCTTAAGTTCAGAATAGATTGACAATTCCAGGGCTGAAATTATCCAAACTATTTTAGTGAATGTGTATGAAGTTTTAAAACACAGTGGAGTACTTTCTGTATTACCACATAGCATCACA
This sequence comes from Paratrypauchen microcephalus, assembly GCA_036785185.1. Taxonomy (NCBI): domain Eukaryota; kingdom Metazoa; phylum Chordata; class Actinopteri; order Gobiiformes; family Gobiidae; genus Paratrypauchen; species Paratrypauchen microcephalus. Next base: position 1,906,646 of record JAVJIX010000037.1, on the reverse strand, counting down.
AGGTGGAATGTTTTCCATATGAGAAGAACTCTTATAGAGCTTTTATATGCAGGGTTTGTGTGTTAAACATGTGCGAATGAAACAAAACACAACTCCAGGTATGTTTGTGATGACATTATAACAAAGATCAGAAAATACTGTAATATGGGCCCTTCAATTGCCGCTCTAGTCTTTGCTTACAGAATGAACAAACAAGTGTCATTGCCATTGTGATACATAGGTGATAACTGATCTCCGTGCCCCTCTCCACACTCTAAACCGCTGACTCAAGCCTCTATATAAATGCTGCTTCCTCTATTCGTTCCCGTTTCCAGCACCAATTCAAAACACTGGAGTCATCAGTCGGTGAGCAGCAGCCAGCCTTTGTGAGACTGTCCTTGGAACTGAATTACGGACATCTCAAGCTGCACTGAGCCAGTTTTACACTTGCAGATCTGTACAAATGGTCTCATAGCTTCATTACAAGACAGGCTGTCTAAAGGCTAGCTTTTGAACTGGATTTTATGCTATTATCTGACATGTTCGTATGCTGTTACCTCATCAAAAACATACCTTGAGTTGGGTTTTGTTTCATTCACAGATGCTTGTATACTCTTTCATTATAAAGCTGTCTCCAAAGCTCAAAATGCTCTGTTCCACCTTGAGATGAGGAAACATAACACAGATCAGAAAATAGTGTAATATGGGCCCTTTAAATGTTGCCTTTGAACAGAACTGGCACTCGATAGCACTTTTCCTGGGTCATGGAGGAGATGCTATTTCAAGATAGGAAGTTTATGTTGGAAGCAGATATCAGCAGTATTATCGTTTGAGGCTGAGGCGTTCTTGTCTTGGTGTATTATTACTGTCACAACTCAGATAGTAAAGATAAAAGAAAAATAGCTTTGAATATGACATTGTTATTCAATTTATTGGAAATAGGGATGCAAATTATCGATTAATTCATTAATCTATAGTTGATTGACCTTATTGATCGATTAACGATTAACTGATAAGCGGCGTTTTTCACCTGAATTTTAGTGTTTCAATAGGGTCTTTAAGAATATAAGCTATAGTATACATAACACTGAGTCAAAAATATATCATAGTATTATTATATTGTATATTCCTCAATTAATTATTCCTTAGTAAAAAGCAGACAAATGTATTGATGCTGAATAACAAAATACAGTAATCCCTCGCTCTATCGCGGTTTGGATTTTTTTTTTTTTTTTCTTTTTTTTTTTTTTTTTTAATAGTGTAACATTTTTTTTTATAGTGTAACATTGTGTTCTGTGTCCTGATTGGTTAAGAGACTAGACCAGGACTAAACGTGGACTAAACCAGGTCTAGACCAGGTCTAAACCAGGTCTAAACCTGGACTGGGCCTGGACTAAACCAGGACTGGACCAGGTCTAGACCTGGACTAAACCAGGATTAAACCACCACGTGCCACTGCTGGTTTCGTGCGGCTGGTTTGTGGCAAGGGCTGAGACTACGCATTCTGGGCGCCGCGGTTCGATCTCGTGCTCAGCAGCCCTGGTGTACGCGCGGGCCTCGTCGCGCCATTGAGTGACCACGCGGGTGCGCGTGTCCGCGATTAATTACAATTAATGCATTTTGTTCGACCAACGTCTTGATCGACAATCGTAAGTCGATTAATTGTTGACATCCCTAATTGGAAAGGAAAAAAAGAGGAGCTAAAGAAGTGCCTTGTGGAGTTCCCTAAATTAAAGGTTAATTTTACAATGATGATGTATGTTTTGATTTGTTTGTATTGTGATTTTAACATCTTTTTTCTGTAAAGCACTTTGAATGACTTTGTGTACGAATTGTGCTATACAAATAAACTTGCCTTGCCTTGTTTTAAAGAGGCATTGTGTAACTTTATTGGTGGAGGGTCCATCATATGCTTATCTTCGTGGAGATCTTATTACTTTGCCTAAATGTTTCACGGAATGGTATTAAACATTCCTATCTGCATCAAGACCAAACCAGACCAAGTTACAGGTTTTTCTTGGCATTTTAAAGATATAAAACCACCTGTAATTTAATAAATGAATAAAGGTAGAGCTGTTTAATGTCATATTGTGGAACATTCCAGGCAGAGCAATGACAAAATTCATTGAAACATGCAGGTGGTGAACCCTCCACCAGAAAAGTTACACAATGCACCTTTAAAGATCCCATGACATGGTACTTCTTGATGCTTTTATATGGCTCCTTAATGGTTCCCTAATACTGTAAATGAATCCTTCTTCAAAATCAACACTCAGTGCATGAGAAACAGAGATAAGATGCGAAAGAGTCATAAATATCTCTCTCAAACACTTTATTCTGGACGTTGTTGCTTGAATGCAAATGAGGAGAAAAGAGCTGGCCTATAGTAGAGGGTGGGGGCGTGGCCAAACTCTCCACTGTCAGCCCTCAGCTGATCCATTTCCGTGTTTTTGCACGGGGGGAGAGATTTGAAGCGTTCCATTGAAAAATAAACACATTTCCACAGAAATTAAAATTAAACCACTGCTGTTCAAAGGTCCAGAGGCTCAGATAAAGGACTTCCGAGCCTAGAAACACTCGGACGTGCCCCCAGGCAAATAAAAAAACGCATTTCGCATTGCCTAGCGCATTCGCAGTCCAAACTCTCTGGGCGTGATTTACAGAGACGCTGAGTACAGACAGACGGGGGTGGAACTGCATTTGCATTTCTTTTTTCGATCTGACGTCAATAAGGTGCCTTGTTCAAAATCGCCCGTTTGAGCTCCGATTTTTTTGTAACGCAGAAAAGGATCGCAAATGCTCAGTTGAGACATTTCGCAACTTTTAACCATGGGGGGGGGGGGTTCAAAAACCTCGGGGGGGGGTTCAAAAACCTCAGAAAGTGAACATTTCATGCCATGGGACCTTTAATGTGAATTAAACAATTATAATCCAGGATTTGACTTTCGTCTTCCTCTCAGCATTCTGTTATTTATGTATTTATTTTATTTACATCAGTAACAGTTACCTTCTGTTTCCTCTGTTTGTAGCTTGGCACTACTGAATACTCCCCCAATTCCTGTATATTTACATAGTTTTCCTCTCACGTTGTTGAACTGAGAAAAACAAGTTGGAAGTTTGTTTTGTGGTAGATGGAATTGGCCCCTCTCTCTGTAACTGCTGCAGTGAGCCTCGTCATTTTGGTCTGAAAATGTTCGTGTTAACCCGCTCTATATGATCCTGGTGTTTTTTTTTTATTCCACTATTTTGTCCACTTTTTTATACAGTCTGTGTTAAGGAGCAGTGTTTTGTAATGACTGGGTTGTATTGATGCCTGGGGCACAAGGGAGAGTTCAGCAGCAGTGGGAGACACAGGTGCTGGGGTCAGACTCTCATTAGTACAACAGGCCCCAGCAGCCACGTCCAGCTGATCCCTCCAGAAGTGTGCCATGACACTGACTTCCACTGGTGAACTTGAATGCACCTCTCCATAATTAATGAGACACAAAGCATGCTGCGTTCAAGTCCCACTATAGCCTGCAGCCCTGCAGAACTAAAATGTCAATGTCAGTCATCATTATACAGTGGTACCTCACCTTACGAATTAATTCGTTCCAGAAGTGGTTTCGTAACGTGAATTTTTCGTAAGTTGAGTAGCTATTTCAATGGAAAAGGCCTGATTCGTTCCAAGGTTGTTGTTTTTTTTATAGTGTAACGTTTTTTTTATAGTGTAACTTTGCGTTCTGCGTCCTGATTGGCTAAGAGACTGTAGAGCCAGGACTAAACGTGGACAAAACCAGGTCTAGACGAGAACTAAACCAGGTCTAGACCATTTCTAAACCAGGTCTAAACCTGGACTGGACCTGGACTAAACCAGGATTAAACTACCACGTGCCGCTCTTTGCTGGTTTCGTGCGGCTGGTTTGTGGCTCAGGCTCCAGAGGACGCAGTACAGGCGCCGCGGTTCTATCTCGTGCTCGCAGACCCGGTGCCGGTCGTGCAGACCAGGACTAGCGGTGCTCCTCGTGCGGCGCGGTGAGGTGAGGTGCTCCTCGCGCGGCGCGGGGCTTCCGGAGCCGTGTCTCCCCCCACGCTTCACTATTTAATACATTTTGTTGAAAATCTATGAAAGTTTGAGTGTTTAAACAAAGAGAAATGTGAGAAAAGTTTAATTCCAGTCTGAGAAAAGTGTATAATGTGTGTGGTGAGGCATTTAGAGCCTTAAAACATGTAGAATAATTGTAAAATATAAAGTTGTCCTACTTCGGGGATTGCTCTTGTTATTTCTGGAACCTAACCCGTGTGTGTTGATAAAGTGTATTTACGTTTCGGGGCGTGCATCTGAGCGCGCATTATTTGAATTTTTGAGATTTCACGTTTCGTAACTTGATTTTTCTTTCGCATCTAGAGACCAAAATTTAACGTGAAGGCGTTTCGTAACTTGGAATTTTCATTTGTTGGGTCTTTCGTGAGGTGAGATACCACTGTATCATTTTTGCACTGTTTTTCCTTATGACCTCTTGTGTATAACTGATATACTTTTTACTTGTACATACAAATTTATATAATTATGCCTTGTTTGACACCAGTCTCTTGCCATTTCTGCTACTTATTTAGACTTTAATATGATCATTTAGATTGTTTCTTTGTTATTATATTATATTGTGGTGTGTGCGCTGCTGTGTCCAAATAATTCCCCTTGTGGATTAATAAAGCTGTCCAAGTCTAAGTCTAATATAAGAGGATGGATCTTGCATAATGGAAAAGCTCATTCACGCTATTGTGTTGTGGTGTGAGGAACTTCGCTGGCCATTTTAATCATTCTCCCAGTATTTGCTTATAACATGTTCTGACATGAATCATTTGAGTGGTTTCTTGCTTTACTCCGCTCTGCTGCACCTGTTTGGCCAAGCACTGAGCAGCTGTCAAATAGCACATATTATGACTTATAATTCAATCTCCAGTCACTTCAGTCACAGTAGAAATACATTTTCAACAGCCTGATCTGAATGTTACCAAAATGTGTTTTAATGATGTAACAAAGACAGTTTGCTCCTTTGAAACTCTCCATATTGTTATGAATAATCTGGCTAATTATGACATCTTAGTGACTGATCTTACAACAAAGACATGCACTGACACCAGAGGGTTTGTAATAGTGAAAACAAATGATGAAACTGTTTGTTTTGCTTCGTATACGTTCATTGACAATTGGAAATGCATGAGTTAGTGAGTGTGCCATCTTAGGTGTAGCAAAACTCAGAAAAGGTAAAACCGGGAAGTAAACCGAACATTTAAAAGGCCCATATTACGCTATTTTCTGATCTATGTTTTAATGTTGTTTCCTCATCATAAACATGCCTGGAGTTGTGTTTTGTTTCATCTGCTTATCTGTTTAACACACAAACCTTGCATATTTAGGCTCAAACCGTTCTCAAACCGAAAACACACTGTTCCACCTTGTGATGTCATGTGGCAATACAGGAAGTGCTCCACTGTGTTTTTAAACTCCATACTCATTCAATAGAATCATTTGGATCACTTCACCCATGAAGTTCTCAATCTCTACTGAACTAAAGGTAAAACACAGCTGTTAACTTGAAAATTACTGCTTCATGACATCACAAGGTGGACTTTAGAGATGAAGACAGACAAATAATGTAGGATTTTCTTAAACATGCGTGAATGAAACAAAAATCAATTCCAGGTATGTTTTTGAAGAGGTAACAACATTCTAACATGGCTTAAAGCTCACAAGAGTCAATTTAATGTAAAATAAAACCTTCAAATTAAATAATTATGTCCCTTGTTGTTTTTTCAGTGACCCCTGACCTGTTCCCGGAGACCCCGCTGGTGCCCTCTTTACCTGCGATCTCCTCCTCACGAACCATCCAGGGGCCTCAAAAGCCTCGGAGGTGTAGTGGGGGTAGTACCAGCGCCCCCTGCCCCCGGCCCGTGCGCTGCAAGCCCGTCCCCAGCACAGGCACCATGGAGGTGGGCATGCGCGTGGTGCGAGGGCATGACTGGAAGTGGGGTAACCAGGACGATGGCGAGGGACACGTGGGCACGGTGGTGGAGATCGGTCGGCAGGGCAGCACCACCACACCGGACAAGACCGTGGTGGTTCAGTGGGACAGTGGAACCAGGACCAACTACAGGACAGGATACCAGGGAGCATTTGATCTGCTGCTATATGACAATGCTCAGATAGGTAATTTGTTTGTTTGTTTGTTTGTTTGTTTGTTTGTTTGTTTGTTTGTTTGTTTGTTTGTTTGTTTGTTTATCTATCTATCTATCTATCCATCTATCCATCCATCCTCCCTCCCTCCCTCCCCATTAACCAGACTACCCTTCTTGGGGTCTACTGTCATAATAAAAGCATTACACATTGACTGTGCATTAACAGTAAATCACATTAAGAGTCAATACAACAAGTGTACCGTAATTTCTGGACTATAAGCCGCTACTTTTTTCTCACACTTTGAATCCTGCGGCTTAGACAACGACTAGCTAGCACTATTGTCAGCGCACTAAAACATTTTATCGCCATGTAATAAAATAACCCGTATGCGTTAAATGCAGGTGTGTGTATATGACGAGAAGAAATGTCTCAAACTTCAGTAGCCGGACATCCACTCATACCTGATCGATAAAACTAGCCCGAGAGAGGCTGAAATCTGTTGAAATCCTACGAGACACTGACATGATTCCAGACAGGACAGTGGCTCTTTCTGCCGGAGACATGCGTAGTACAGCATGAAGTGATGTAGTCTGATAATCTTGTCGTAATACTGCCGTGTTAGGTGTTTCTGTGTAATTATCTCAAGTTACAACGTGGACACATGTGGCTTATAGACAAGTGTGGCCTATATATGTACAGTTTTTTTTTTTTTCTTTTAGAATGTAGTTGATGCAGCTTATATTCAGGTGTGTTCAATAGTCCGGAAATTACTGTAATTAAAGTCTTGCTATTCTTTTCAACAACACCACGACCACCACTGACCAGCCAGTCCCTTCTACATTCTGTTTGAATCTAGTAGGGACACTAGAGTGTGAAAAACCGCCTTCCAAACTTGAGACGATCCAACCACAGCTGCTGATTTGTATCACAGAAGACATCTCCTCTCCAGAATTCTCATATCATTCAACAAAATATATTACTTCTTTTACCTGAGATAAGTAATAGTTTGGTGCTGGTTAATTCTTCTGTTGTTTTCCACCTTTTTTTTTTTTACATGTTAGCAGCAGCCATGTTTGCTTTTGATGCAAACGAACCATGCATCTCTCTGATTCGTTAATCCACCTGTCGGTCACGGAGGCAAGACGCAGCTTCAGATCCTCTTACAGTATCTTTGTAAAGTTTTGTCAAAGCGTGTGTTTCTGGCTGGTCAGGTAGCAAGTTACCTACACCAATCTTAGGACTCAGGGAATTGTCATTGAAATCTAATCATCAGAATGAAAGCTACTTAAAACCAAGAAAGGAGAAGTAACGTTTTTTTTTTACAATCTGAGCCTTATTTCGGTAATAAAACAAGTTGTTTTACTCACCCATAGCACTTTGGTGTCATTTGGAGCAGTTTCGTAGATGTTGTGTTGTAGCGGGATCCGTGAACGTGAGTGCTCGGGGCATAGCTTTGCGGTCTCCAAATAACACAAACTTTAGCACTTTTCAAATCACAGATCGCTGTGTCAGCGTAGACTTTAAGTGGATTCCAAAGCGGCCTGAAACCCGATATCCAGCTATAGTTTCATCTGATGACGTCATCAGAGAGGACAGTGCGCATGCGTGAACTCAGCTGTTTAGAAGATAAACACCGCTGTCAGCTCTCGGGTACAGTCCGTAAGAAGCTTAGAAGACGAAAACATCTCTGCTTGAGAAAATGGTGCGAACATGCATTTAACCCGGTTGCGAAAACAAAATGACATCTTGGACGAAGTTAAGCTTTCACAGGCTTCCGCATCAGAATCCTGATTTATTGAAAATGTGGCTACTTGCTTTGAGAATGGACCCAAACATGACAGGGAAAGCTGTAAGACGTCTGGACCCTCGTGTTTGCAGTACTCACAGTTAGTATTATCAAAATATGACTATATATAGGCATAACAAACCAATTCAATGCAAACAAATAATTGTGTGTTGGCTACTTACTCAACTGAAAGTTGCCCGTTTGGTCCCGCAGGCTTTGGCTGGCTCCTCCAATTCAACTTCGGAACACGAAAAAATGTTTCTATTACACCACGGTTCATCATGGCATGAATCGAATATCCTCCAAAGTTGACAGACACAGATTTCTGTTATCATCACCCAGACGTTCATCTCCTGGCCGCAAATCCCACTCGACACAGCAAAGGCATTCTTCCTCTGTTGCCATTGACATACAATGTCCACATAAACACCACAAGGTACTGTCTTTTCGTAGACGGGCCGTCTCTTGCTGTTCTCTTGTGCGCTGCTCCTCAAGCTCTCTTCGCTTCCTTCTTTCTAATATCTCTTCCTCCGTAAAAGGTAGGGACGGCCATCATACTCAAATAAGTCCTCTTCAGTCTCAAAGTCCAAATCTTCAGCCATGTCTCGCAACAGAAAAGTAAAGTTCAGAGCGGTGTTAGCTTCTTTCGGACTAGCGGTGTTTATCTGCTAAACAGCTGAGTTCACGCATGCGCGCTGTCCTCTCTGATGACGTCATCAAATGAAACTATAGCTGGATATCAGGTTTCAGGCCGCTTTGGAATCCACTTAAAGTCTACCCTGACACAGCGATCTTCTGTGATTTGAAAAGTGCTAAAGTTTGTGTTATTTGGAGACCGCAAAGCTATGCCCCGAGCACTCACGTTAACGGATACCACTACACCACAACATCTACGAAACTGCTCCTGCTTGTTTTATTACCGAAATAAGGCTCAGATTGTAAAAAAACCTTACTTCTCCTTTTAACTTGGGTTTCTTCATTCATTTTACAATATAGGTAATTGATTTTTGTATCCAAAAGTGATGCATTATCAGTATTCACCTTACCCCACCCACCTTTGTCTCTAAATGCTCCTAAACTTTCTTGTGGTTGCACTTCCTGTTAAATGGGGATCCCATTCATTTAAATAGAGAATTTGGGAAAAGTTTTGCAGCCAAAATATGACAGGGCAATGGGGTAATTTGTGTAAAATGTTCAATGTTCATATGGCCCAACAAGTCAACAACGATTCTCTGGGAGGCTTTAAAACAGTTTTATAGTCCGTATTTAACTTATTTACTGTTAATATCGGCAGTCCCATACAAAATAATATAACCCATATGATGGCAGTACGCACGGCAACTTCCGGATAAGGTGAATAATGGTGCTGTTAGGTTGATGCTGTAGTTCTCGGTCTTTTCTCCTCCTCATCATCAGTGTCGATCTATTTTGGAGCTGAACGACACACATTCATTAGCATTTTGCTCCCATTAGAGTGACATTTTTCTGCCTCACGACTTGCCCCTCAGTTAATCAAGTGAGAGCAGCAGTTTATGGTGGAGAAGTATTTTTGTCTTTTTGTTTATGGCTTACGTTTTTGCTTGACAAGCCTTTGCGATAAATTACATATTCTTTATTAATTATAAGAATTTGATCTTCATGCTCAATTCCATATCACACATTTCTTTGTTTTTTCCAGGAGTGCGCCACTCAAACATCATCTGTGACAGTTGTAAGAAGCACGGCATTATGGGAATGAGGTGGAAGTGTAAAGTGTGCTTTGACTACGACTTGTGCACACAGTGTTACATGAACAACAAGCACGACCTGAGCCACGCCTTCGAGCGCTATGAGACTGCACACTCCCAGCCGTGAGTACCACTCTGGCCTGCTCCACACCAGCTTTAGATCAGCCTCAGATCTGTGGGGACTGTGGGCTTTAATGCAGCTTTATTAGCAGTTTTGTCTATAAGGGTTGTGTTTGCAATGTACTGAATGTTATTTATTAGAGGCCCAAAAACAACACACACACAATTACATACATATACAATACATACATGGTATTGATACCTCAATAATAAAGACCTTAATAATATAGATGTTCTGATGATTCAGAGGCATCAAATAGGCTTAATTCGGGATTTAGTGTCTTTTAAACATTTCTAATGAAACTTCCCATAGATATAACACATTTTTTTATTTACAGTGTCCGTCTATGTTTGTAATCAAACTTCTTGACACAGTGAAATATGAATCTGAAAAATTAATGTAGCTTCATCCATCTCTCTGGCCTGTATAGATTTATTCTAAATCATCTGTACATCCTTTTGCAGTCATCTGAGGCCGCTCTGGTCTTGTGCTGATGCTGTTTCTGTGTTCTTGGCTCTTCTGCTTCAGTTCACAGAGCACCGCTCTCAGCTCCAGGCTCAGTCTGAATGTCAGCTGCACGGCCACTCTCTTCTAATGTGTGACCCACATATCTGCTATAGTTACCATAGGCCAGGCCTAAGCTGCCTCTCCATTTGAGATAACTGTTTTTAAAATATTGACCTAGATACGTTTCACTTTTATTAGTTTCAAGCTTTTGGTTATAGTATTAATACAGTGAACAGTAATGGTGCAAGAACAGCTCCTTGAGGGACAATTTCATTTGCAATCTTATTGTGTTTTTTGTGTTTTACTGTTTAAATTCTGTTTATTTAGTTCTGCCCCATCTTTGGCTTTTGTTCCAAAGCTGCAGTTCTGAAAAACTGAGTTAATTCTCAGAATTTATTACAGTTTGATAATTAACAGCAGAACACAGGGTCTACAGAAAGTGTAACTGCTGAAAAGGCTCACTGTAAACAGACTCGGGTCACACATATTGATTAGTCATTGTGGCTGTGTTCTATAGACTCAGCCATGTCCTTCACTTTGAAGATTTTTCAGTTAAACACTGTTGACCCTTTTTAACATTTATTATAATTAGTGCACTTCAGGAATTGTGTAATGTAATGATATATTCACTTATAAAATATCTTTGTAAATACTTTTTTTCTGAAACAAAAAATGTTAGGCTACTGTAATGCTGTAAATGTTTATTTCTAAAGCGTGCAGTTATTTTAGAAACATGTTTTGTAATATTCTTGGAGAGGAGATTTTGAGATGTTTGAAAACCGTTAACTTCTTGATTTCGGAATAGCTTTTTCAAATTCTTGGTACATTGAGCCATGTTACTTATTATAGCCACATACTGAATCCATTGGTCTCTCTGAGCTTGTTTTTGCATCACATCTGCCCTTGTGACCCTTGAGTCTAGTGTCACATGGATATCTGTTTGTGAATGGGACTGAATAAAATACAAATCCATTCTTCACACCCCCTCTGCCTCTGAATGTGCATCAACTAGTCATGGGACACACTAAGAATGCACCTGAATAGAGAATACCCTCACTTACATAATACTTTTCTATCCACAGCCAAGATTTATTGTTCTTTAGTAGTTCTTTTTGGTTTCAGCAAAAAATAAACCATTTCTGATTTTCGCATGGAATGCATGGAAATATTTTTCTTCTTTGCAGACAAGAGACAATACAAAAAATACCATATTTTTCAGCCTTTGATTTTCTAATTGACTCCTCAAAAAAAGAAGAAAAAAAAATTACTGTGGGCTGCAAAATAAATGTTAGTATTGCAGACCAAATATTGGTTTGCACTATATTCTGCTTTCGATTGACATAATAAACAGCAATAATGGGTTAGCTCCAAGTGATTTGAGAACTTAACTTAAAGGGCCAATATTACACTTTGCTCTGTGTCATAATGTTGTTTCCTCATCAAAAACATACCTGGAGTTGTTTCATTCACACATTTAACACAGAACTTCGGCATATTTAGGCTGATTTCTTCTCTCGAACAGAAAACAAATTTTTCCACCTTGTGATGTCATGTGGTAATACAGGAAGTGCTCCACTGTGTTTTAAACACTAGAATCATTTGGATGCACAGCTCTAGAATTGCCAATCTCTACTGAACAGAAGGTAAAAGGTAGCTGTTACCTTGAAAACTACAGCTTCATGACATCACAAGGTGGAACAGAGCATTTTGAGCTTTGGAGATGTAGACACATTACTCAAACATGTGTGAATGAAACAAAACACAACTCCAATAGTAATGGCATTATAACATGTCTTAAAGGATAAAGTTTGATGTAAGATAGGACCTTTAATAGCTGTAGGCTCCCTCTGACTGTGTTTATTGCTGTACTGCTTCATGTGAACATGTGCAGTGGTTTAATGGCAGCAGGTTTATTTGTAGTTTACGTGCACTGGCTTTACACCTGCCCGAGGGGAACAATAGGAAGTGGTGTACAGGGATACAGTGAGCATGTCCCCGGGCTAACGTGACAGGAGTCTGAAGTAGATGTACTGCCCTTATGTGTTCCTCTGTGATTAAAGCAGATTGGTCTGGATTAAACATAACATCTGCAACTGTTTGGATTAGCATGCTAACATCTCCAACTTCCCACACACACAAAGTAAGGTGCTACAAAAGTGTAAGATGTGTGAAATATTGTCAAGTCCATCTATATTCTTGTGGCACTGTTCCTAAACTTGAAGAGGGGGAGTTTGCAACTGAAGGTAAAAATGGGAATCCACTCAGATCAGCAGCCTCTTTTCAAATATTTGTAAATGTTATTGGTTAGACTATTTATTTATTTTTGTTCTGTTTAATGTTGAATTCTCTCATGCATCCACATTTGTATTGTTGTAGTAGGCTTATCAGTGGTTTTGTTGCGTTTGTAATAATGTCACAACATAATATCTCATAGATTTGTTTGAGAAATGAGATAAGCCTCAACTTTGGTGTATGGAGCACCAAGGTGAAGAATAAAACAGTCAAATTTGTTGCTATTAAAGTTCATTGAGAAACTTGATAAGACACTCTTGTTTCAGATCAGTTCTCAAGCCGGGTGAGGTCTGTCTGTGTACAGTTGCATCTTCTACATATTTTATCAGCTCAGTATTCCTGATCAGAACCAAGATCAGATGTTGTGTCCTAGGGTGCAGATGACATTAAAGTCACCTTAACCTTATTTCTGTTCCCAATACGGTGGTAAAACATTAGTTGCTTGGTTGATGAATCAGTTGATTATGTTTTATTCGACCGAGATTTTCATTAGTTGGCTTTAGAACTATAGCAAAGTATTAGTTGAATATTTGTATATACTTTAGTTTTACGAGCTTTTGCCAGTTAGTCCATTTAAAGGTCCTCTATTATGCAGAATTGACTCTTGTTGTCTTGGTGTCTTGTTGGACGACTGAGGGATTCTACACACATCTTGTTGTCTTTTTGTTACCTTGTCAAAAACATACCTGTTGTGGTGTTTTGTTTCATTCACACATGTTTGAGTAATCTTGCATTATTAGTCTGTCTACATCTCCAAAAGTCAAAATGCTCTTCCACCTTATGATGTCAAGAACAGGTAGTTTTCAATGTAACTGCAACCTTTTACCTTTTGTTCAGTAGAGATTGGCAATTCCAGAGCTGGAATAATCCAAATGATTGTAGTGAATGTGTATGCACTTTAAAAACACAGTGGAGCACTTCCTGTATTACCACATGACATCACAAGGTGGAACAGTGTTTTCTGTTCAAGAGAAGAACTCTAAATATGCAGGTTGTGTGTGTTAAAGGGATATGCCACCCCCAGGTCAAATTTGGGCATCTCCCCACAGTCCAGAGACTAAAATAAGTGGTGGAAAGCGTTTTCCTGGTCACCCAGCCATTGTCCGAGTCTGTCGCCACTGACCGCCGCGGTATCTGCAGCTACTCCGCGTTAGACTGGAGTCTAACGTCGCCAGAGAAAGATTTCGGCCAAAAGGAATTAATTTGCTCGATGCGTTTACCAATTACTTTATGTGTAGTGCGCATTCATATCGAGTGCAAATAAATGTGCAAATCAACACGGAGAGCTTGCCTTGGTCATTTTGGGTGGGAACTATTTTTCAGTGCGGAAGAACATGGCCGAATCACGCACCACGTTGTGCAACAGGGGAACTCCCTTCCCGGTGCGTAACTGGGATTCCCCTGGCAGCGTGCTGCGTGATTCGGCCATGTTCTTCCGCACTGAAAAATAGTTCCCACCCAAAATGACCAAGGCAAGCTCTCCGTGTTGATTTGCACATTTATTTGCACTCGATATGAATGTGCACTACACAGAAAGTAATTGGGAAACGCATCGAGCAAATTAATTCCTTTTGGCCGAAATCTTTCTCTGGCGACGTTAGACTCCAGTCTAAGGGGGAGTAGCTGCAGATACCGCGGCGGTCAGTGGCGACAGACTCGGACAATGGCTGGGTGAGCAGGAAAACGCTTTCCATCACTTATTTTAGTGTCTGGACTGTGGGGAGATGCCCAAATTTGACCTGGGGGTGGCATATCCCTTTAAACATGTGTGAATGAAACAAAACACAACTCCGGGTATGTTTTTGACGAAGAAACAACTTGATAACATGGATCAGAAAATAAACCCTTTAAGACCTTTAAATACTACCTCACCTTACGAAAGACTCAACAAACGAAAATTTCAAGTTACGAAACGTAAAATTTTGGTCTCTAGATACGAAAGAAAATTCAAGTTACGAAACGCGAAATCTCAAAAATAATAAAATAATTTTTAAAAATAATGCGCGCTCAGCCACACACATTTTACGCTTTTCTCAGACTGGATTTAAACTTTTCTCACATTTGTCTCTCGTTTAAACACTCAAACTTTCATAGATTTTCAACAAAATGTATTAAAAGTGAAGTGTGGGGGGAAGGGGGAGGGGGGAGAAAACTGTGCGCTGACACGTGTGACCGGGCGCGGGGCTGCCAGCAGGTCTAGACCTGGACTAAACCAGGACTGGACCTGGACTAAACCAGGACTAAACTAGGACTAAACCTGGACTAAACCAGGACTAGACCAGGTGGATTAAAGCGCCGCGCGCGGGTCTATTTCCTGGTTTCGTTTCGAGTCACGGCTGAGGCGAGCAGCGAGGGGGACCGCACGCAGTCTGAGCGCATGAACGAACGCAAACAAGAGCCGCGGTGGTCTAGACCTGGTCTAGAGGAGGTCTAGAGGAGGCACGGTTTGAGCACGGGTCTCGTTCATGCGCTCAGACTGCGTGCGGTCCCCCTCGCTGCTCGCCTCAGCCGTGACTCGAAACGAAACCAGGAAATAGACCCGGGCGCGGCGCTTTAATCCACCTGGTCTAGTCCTGGTTTAGTCCAGGTCTAGTCCAGGTCTAGTCCTGGTTTAGTCCTGGTTTAGTCCAGGTTTAGACCTTGGTCTAGACCTGGTATAGTCCACGTTTAGTCCTGGGTGTACACAGTCTCTACGCAGAACACAATGTTACACTATAAAAAAAGTTACACTATAAAAAAAAAACCTTGGATCGGGGCCTTGGAACGAATCAGGCTTTTTCCATTGAAATAGCTACTCAACTTACGAAAAATTAACGTTACGAAACCACTTCTGGAACGAATTAATTTCGTAAGGTGAGGTACCACTGTATTTTCTTTCAAATCGAGAACAGTCCTAATTCTCAATTTGATTCCCTTTATCATTTTCTTACCCATTATTACAAAAATAAATAAATAAATAAGTTTATTAGGACATGAGAGGCTGCTGACAGAGGGACATATGTGAGGGCCATATGTTTACGAGGACAGCCCAGAGCAGCCAGTTAATCTGCTCGGTCTAAAACACAAACAACACGCACGCAACAGTATTAGGTCAGGCTCCAGTGTAATCCTGTACACACTCTCACATCAGCATAGCCCAGACTGACACACTGTAGGCTGCTAATATACTTGTTTATGTTGAATTTCAATATATCACTGAAGTAAATAGACTATGATATGAAAGATAATATTAAAACTAATTTATGTCACTGATCCAAAAATCCAAGAGCTGATTTAAATCACTAAATGTTCTAAATGTACATTGTAAACTATTGTAAATGTACAATAGTGTTACAATGAGTCATAAAAAATTCTACCTTTTATGGCTTAAATCTTATCTTATAGCCAAAAAATAACCAAAAAATGTACACAAGATAAATATTGACTCCCCAAAAAATGTAGTTCCAGCTTTCACATACTAAAAAATACGTTGATATGGTAATTATTGTGACAGGCCTATTAATATTATTTCCTATATCTTTTCTTATCCAGGCTTGGAGAGGTTGTATAGTGTAGCTGTTCTTTCTCTAATCATCAAATTAACTATTGACTAATTCTTATCTTCACTGACACCAAAAATCACATCTAAATTCTTTGGTTAACAGGCTGCACTTTCTGAAATGGGGGTGAAGAGTGGGGAGAGACATTCTGCCAATTGTCATATCTGGGAAATTTATTTCAATTTTTTTTATTTGTTTGTTTATTTTGCTTATCTTGTCTTTTTCCATGTGTGTGGTATGTTAAATGCAAATTACCTTTCTGACATGTTAAATGTTTGAAGATGAAAACAATAAATTAGTAATCACAAAAAATGCCACACAACACTGAAGCTGGCATGCTACCCTAAATACCCGCTGTGATCTAACCCCAAAGCCATGGTGCAGGCATAGACTGTATATTCAAATGGACAGAGCTAACCTGCTAGCCACCGTGTTCCATGAGGGAAGTGAACACGGGAGCACTTCCAGCTCCATCCACTGTGGCTCCAGTTGACTACATAGAAAAATCACCTCTCTCTGTAACTACAGCAGTGAGTCTTGTCATTTTGGTCTTAAAATTTTCGTATTAACTCAGTCTATATGATCATGGTGTTTTTATTTCACTATTTTGTCTGTAAATAAATTCCTACTCCTAATGTGGAACTGGCTCCAAATTCGCTCTCATAACCGCTAGCATCATGAGCTTCATTTGAATGGAGCTGAACGTCACAGTCCCTTAATCCACTTCTTTATACAGTCTATGGCCACATTGCAAAGGGCACTGGCCCATAAACTGTAATATTGTCTAGAAAACTTTTTGGAAGTTCTGATATATTGAATGAATGAAGTGAAGCTCTAATCTCTATGAATATTATTCACTTAATGTTTCTTTCTCTCTTATAAATATGCACTTCATGTTGCAAATATTAATGTTTACAAAAAAAAAAGTCTAGCTCAAAAAAATATTCTTCTCTTTGTTGGTATTGCTTTTATTGGGTTATTTATTAGCTAATAAGGCTAAAGTTAAGGGGGCAGTGTCAGCAAGTGTGCTGTCTGGGAAACATGACATTTGGCCCTGGACAGATTACTGCTGATCTTCTGAGAACAGTCACACGTCATACACTTTTGACTTTGACTTCAAAAACATGCTGTGTTTTTAAACTCCATACACCGTCACTAGAATCATTTCAATAATTTCAGCCCTGGAATTGCCATTATTTACTTAACAAAAGGTAAAAAAGTAGCAGTGAACGTGAAAACTACCCCATCATGACATCACAAAGTGGAACAGTGCTTGTTGAGCTTTGGAAATGTAGACAGACTAATAATAGAGGATTCCACAAAAGTGAGAATGAAACAAAACACAACTCCAGATATATTTTGGTGAGGTAACAGCATTATAAAACGGCTTAAAGCTCACAAAAGTACATTTCAGGTAATATAGAACGTTTAAATACTTCATCATGAGGAAATGGTAAAGAGATTAATATTCATTAATATACTGTACGAATAAAAAAAAAACTTGAAAAAAAATGGAAGCAACTATAGATTTAAATACTGTATGTGTGCTCAAACCAATAAAGACATTTTTTAAAAAAATGAATCTAACAAGAAGTCTCAGTAACTTAATTACAATATAAGACTTTGTGTTGTCAGTCATTATTATCATACAATAACTGTTCATCTACATTTTGTAACTTTTGGATATCTTATTTAGAGATGGGCCCATATATGCACATTTCAGTTATCTTCTGTATCTTAAATCTGTATCTTAAATCTCCAGCACACGCCAGTATTTAGTTTTAGAGATGACTGCACAGAATGACTAAAAAGTTCCCTTAAAATAAAAAAATGCATTCAATTGAAATGACATAATTCAGAGAAAATAATCAAAAATGTCCAGGAATATTGTCCCAAAAATATCTGCAGAGCTCCTTGGTCTTTGGTTGGTCTGGATTCTGAACAATTTCTATCGACATTGGCCATGCAAAAGACATTGGTCGATCTCTAATCTCACTGTTATGCTCTTTGCTCTTTGTTATCTTAATAAATTGTGATGTGTGAGTTACTGTGTCCAAATAATTTCCCTTGTGGATCAGTAAAGTTTGTCTAAGGTTAAAGGTGCATTGTGTAACTTTGCTTTTCTCCATGTACATGTTATTGCTTTCTCTGGAATGGTTCACAGACCAAACCAGGCCAGGTTACAGGTCAGATCTGTTGAGAGGCAACCCCTCTCACAGTCAGTGTGTCTGTTTTTCTAGGTATTTTTGAACAGTAAAACCACCTCTAATAAAAATAAAGTGTAAGGTAGAGCTGTTTATTATAATAATAATAATAATAATAATAATAGATTTTATTTATAAAGCACTTTACATTGAAAAACAATCTCAAAGTGCTACAGAGAATTTAAAAACAGGGTAAAAACACAGACAGAATAAATACAAACATAGCAATATAAAAACACAACATATTATGGGCCAATTAGCCATAGGCTCTTGTGAACAAGTGAGTCTTTAGTGCACTTTTAAAAGCATCCACCGACTGTGGGGCCCTAAGGTGGTCGGGAAGGGTATTCCACAGACGGGGAGCTGCGGCTTGAAAGGCCCTGTCACCCATGGTCTTTAGCCGTGTCCTGGGTGGAATCAGACGGTGCTGCTGGCCTGACCGGGTCCTGGTAGAGGTAAATAAAGTGTAAGGTAGAGCTGTTTAATGTCATACTGTGGAATATTCCAGTCAGAGCAATGACATATCCACAGAAACAAGCCGTGATGGACCTCCAACCAAAAAGTTGCGTAGTGCACCTTTAAGTCTAAGTCTATAATGTTCCACTAATTACTCATTGAACTTATCTGAAACATTACTAAAGCAGTGTAGCAGTTTTTGTTTTTCTAAATGAGACAGATTTGGGTTTGAGAGTTGTGCGTGTGCCTTTGCCCTGAAGTGAGCTGGTCTTTAATTGGCCGCTGTGTGGGATTAGCCTTAAGTCTGTGTTTCAGAAATCAGGGCTCAGAGCTCTGATGGTCAGGCAGGGAGCAGACATGAAGCCCATCTAAGGTTAAGCGTTTATGGAACTAGTGACCAATGACTTCCTTAAAGTATGGGCATTGGGAGCTCCTTTGCACCAAGGTCTGATCAAATCTTCACTATCAGGTATGTCTGTAGAGGAGATTTAGTTTGTAATATTTTTGTAGTTAGAATCTTTGGTTGTTGTTTAGAAAATGTCTTGTGTTTTCCAATAATAGTGCCAAATTTAAGCAATCCAAACAAATTAATCAAAATAACTGCTCTCATCAAACAGTAAATTAGCGCTTTTGTTTTTTTGTTCCTTGAAATATAATGTATTATACGCATTCGTTTTTTTGTCTGGACTAATCTGTTTTTACACTGAATCACATGATTATCTAGCGTACCTTTTAAAAAAGTTTTATCAGGGCTGCATGATATGAGAAAAAGCTGTGATATTATCCTTCTTTATATTATGCTTGTCTCAAGTTAAATTAAAACAAGAAAATGTACATTCCTTCATTTACAACTTTACACTGTCAAAACAAAAATGCAATACCAATGCAAGTCTAATGTCTTACAAAATAATGAATGAAATCTGCTTTTTTGCACATTTTACATTTTGCAATGTACAAGTCCCACTTACCGGTCATCTTCAGTAGAGATAAACCGATATCGTTTGGATGATATTTGCCCTTTTTAGGGTATCAACTATCGACCATAAATCTCGATATTTAGAATTTGATATTTGGTTTGACCCAACCAACAGTCTAAATAAGCATGAAAAATCTATACATGAAGCTTTGTTGGAACATTTTAGTCCAAAGAGGGCACTGCAAAAATGTGAATACACTGGACTCTACACCGGTTGTGGATGAGTTTATATTAAATTCTCATGAGATCATTTGGAGAAAATGGTCTCATCGGCTGTCGGTTCCTCTGGATTCTAAACAATCAGCCATGAAAAAATGTATATGGGTCAAACTCTAATTTTCAGACATTTGATTCTTCATTCAGTCTGATCTGAGGCATGTCTGGGGTTTGATTAGAGACATAAATGAACTTTATTGATCCACAAGGGAAATTATTTGGACACATTATCTCACATGTCACAATATTGTAATAACAAAGAGCAAAAATAAATATAAATGATGATGTGTGCTTCTATTACAGCGTGAGCCTGGCCCCGAGACAGAACCTGCCCCGGATCATCCTCAAAGGCATCTTCCAGGGCGTTAAAGTGGTGCGTGGCCCGGATTGGGACTGGGGCAACCAAGACGGTGAGTGTCCCCTTGCCCCACCTACTCACCCTCTTCTCACAGGGCTCACCCTTCAGCCTCTGTTCTCAACTCTCTAATGCACCAGTGCATCTTTAAAGGTGCAACTTTAAAGTTAAACAGTGCATGTTTAATGGTTTAACTGTTTATCTGAGTGAGCCAGCCAGTCTGCACCACCATGCCCCTGTGTGCTCATGCTGGTTACACTATGGCATTCCTGTGGTGAACCTAAAATCTCCAGACATAAAAATAAACTGCATCATTTCAGGTTGCTTGTTGTACACAATGCACACAACAGTAATGACAACCAAAATGTTTTTAGATTGTCTAAAAGAAAACTCAAGGAAAAAATACAAAATGGATTTAAACAGCATGAACCTGTGATCAGTACAAGCGTTCATGGTCCTGTTTAAGTTTTTGATTTCACAAAAAGGTGAGAGTGAATAACTGAGAAACTGTTGGCTAACGCTAGTTAGCTTGTGATAGTAATTTTATGTGTGTGAGACTTGCGTAACAGCACAAAATCTGCTCACCTGTTGTAGATCCAACCAAGTCTAACTTGAGTAACAGAGCTTCAGACAGAGTAGTACTTTCAGTTGCAAAGTATCACTAGACAAATGATGTTAACACTACACACATAATAGTTGAAGTATTCAGGGTTAAGGGTTCATCTTCCATTTATTAGCAAACACTTATTTAACGATCTTTTAAATGGCTTTTACTGTACATGTGTTTAATATCATATTTATTCTTGTTTTTCTGGGTGGTGTTTACAAAAAGTTGCATAGTTACATTCCACTTTTTGGTCTTTGTTCTTGATACTGACATCTGTTAATATTGTTTCTATGTACTTTACGTCTTTTTCCATTTTCACAAACACAGAATCAGGCTGTTTCTATGTTATTTTGGGGATTTTAACACATAATGGCGCTTTTCTTTTTTTCCCCTTTTTTGAAGATAGCTTACTACTTTGTGTTATTTTTGTGCATTTTACATCATTCACACATTTTCAAACAGGCTTCTGATATTGGACACTGGACTTGGAAGATGACACCTGTTTTGTGCATATTTTCCATCTACTTAACATTTTGTCTTTTCTGTTTTGGGAAATTGATGACTGGGATGTAACAATAACTGAAATATTGTGATATCGTATTGTCAAACGTCTCACAATTATATCATGAGCCACAATATATCGAATCCCAAATCTCTTTGCTTGAATTAATTGTTTTGGTGCGGCAATAGCTAAAAAACAGAGGGGACTGTTATTAAGCACTTTTAAATCTTAATTCTTTGGATTATAACAGCATTTAAAAGTAAAAGTAGTATATTCACAGTTTGGTTACCCTCCACAAAATATTGCATGTATATCATGAAAATATTGTATAGAGTTTTTAATATTGTTACATCCCTACATCACTATGGGCTAATAATATTTAATACAGATGGGGGCAGGTAAAACAGGAAGATTTTGGTTGTAATCCAAAAAGTCAATGTGTCTTGTAGTCAATAATAATCAGGTTCAACATTTGTGAATTTACCTTTTGGATATTTCATGGCAAATGCATGAAATGGGATCAATAGGGAAATCTGGCTCTTGCCCCCATCTGGAAGTTTAACAATCTCATTTTAAAATCTGAAAACCACCAATAGCTGACAGTCTCCCAGCACTGATGTGATGTTATTTCTGTTTATCGTGTGTTGTGTGCGTGAACGGTCCCAGGCGGGGAGGGTAAGGTGGGGAAAGTAGTGGACATTCGAGGCTGGGACACAGAATCGGGGCGCAGTGTTGCCAGTGTGACCTGGTCCAACAGCACCACCAACGTCTACCGCATGGGCCACAAGGGCAAAGTGGACCTGAAATATGTGTCTGATGGGCAGGGAGGATTCTACTACAAGGAGCACCTACCCAAACTAGGTAAGAGGCACTCTGAGTTTACATCATGACACCATCTTACATGAATTTACATTTCAAATTGAGGAAAGGAGTAAAAGACAAATGTTTTTGTAACAAAGCACATTAGCTTCTAATACTAATTTCTAATACTAGTTTCTAATACTAATGCACTATGAATCTGAATCATAATTATGATATAATGAAAATCTAGTTCTCTGGTGGAGGGTCAACCACCTGCTTGTGTTTTAACTTTGTCTGGAATAGACTAATCTAGCTCTATTGGCGCCTTGAGGCAAAGTTACAAGTCAGGTCTGTGATTGAATTCATGCTAATCCACATGCCTGTGTTTTCAGGGGAACACGCAGAGATCCAGAGACAGGAGAGCGCAGACGGACACTCGTTCCAACAGGGAGACAAAGTGAAGTGTCTCCTGGAGGTGGACATTCTGAGGCAGATGCAGGAGGGCCACGGAGGCTGGAACCCCAAGATGGCCGAGGTAACAACTGTTACCAAAGCACTTTACAGAGCATTATTCATTCACTCCTCCCTTGGTGGCGGTGAGCTACTATTGTAGCCAGGGCAGCCCTGGGATAGACAGAATAGTAATAGTAATTCTAAAAAAAAAGTAAAATTATTGTACAGCAAAGCCTCATTTATTCAATAGAGTCTTTCTGCAGTGTCTGAGATGGCCAGTTGAGTGTGGTAGATGTAGTGGATGGGAGTGAATAGGGCATGGACCACAGCTGTTAAAAGCACTCAGCGGTCAGAGAGCATTGGAATCTGGGGAGTTTCTTACACATTATGTTCTCTCTCTGTGTCCAGTACATCTGTCGGATCGGGACCGTCCACAGAATCACAGACCGAGGAGATGTCCGAGTCCAGTACAGCAACAACATCCGCTGGACTTTTCACCCTGGCGCCCTCACCAAGGTAGGATACCTCCCTCCACCGAGTTTCACTACTTCCTCCGATACCTTTATCTATCAATAGTGGTGGAAGAAGTACTCAATTTTTTTACTTAAGTAAAAATAGAGATACTGGATACTTTGTGCTGAATTTTGTTCAGTGGAAACAACTGAATCTGTTGTTTTTTTTCTAGCTTTTTGAGTGGTTAAACTATGAATGTGTTTAAAATAAGCCCTCAGCCTTTTCAGCAGGTCTCATACGATAATAAAAATTACGGTACTTTTACTTTTCAGTCCTGATGTAGTGTAGTGGAGTAGAAAGTATACATACCGGCTCTCAAATGTAGTAAAGTAAAAGTATGCTTTTAAAAATCTATTCAAGTAAAGTACAGATACCTAATTTTTTAATTAAAGGTGCATTGTGTAACTTTTCTTGTCAAATGATTTTCTCCATGGAGATGTTATTGCTTCGTCAGGGTTCACAGTGTTGGATTAAACCTTTCTATTTTCTTGGAGACCAGACCAAGTTATAGGTCAGATCTGTGGAGAGGCAACCCCGCTCACAGTTAGAATGCTTGTTTTTATAGGCGTTTTTGAGCTATAAAACCACCTGTAATTTAATAAATGTAAGATAGAGCTGTTTAATGTCATACTGTGGAACATTCCAGGCACAGCGCTGATAAATCCATAGATTTAGATTTAGGTGATGGATCCCCAACAAAAAGTTACATAGTGCACTTTTAAGTACAGTGCTTTAAAACGTTTCACCACTGGTTACCAATTGTTATTACTATTATTATTTCAGTGTTAACACAACTCTTAACACAAATAATAACAGTATTCTTGTGGTTCAGGTGAACACGTTTGGAGTGGGGGAGCTGGTGCGAGTGCTGGAGGACATAGACAGTGTGAAGAGACTCCAGGCTGGACATGGAGAGTGGACAGACAGCATGGCTCCGGTACTCTCACTCAGACTGCTTCTAACAGCACACACAAAACCGTTAGATCTTCCCAAGTTTTATTAAAGAAAAATAAAATACTTCTAATGTAATGTATAATGTTATCTCCAAATATAGAGCTTTGTTTAAACAGGCAGCGTTGAGAATTAAAGATTATAATATGGCTTAAACCTCACAAGAGTCCATTTTGCATAATATAGGACTGTTAAGTGCCTGTTGTATAAAACCCTGTCTCTCTCCTTCTCTCTAGGTCTTGGGGCAGGTGGGGAAGGTGCTGAAAGTGTACGCCGATGGGGACCTGCGTGTGGCGTTTGGCGGTCAGACGTGGACTTTCAATCCGGCGTGTCTTTCGGCGCAGCCTGTGGAAGTGGACGCCAACCTCATGACCGCCGAGAACCCATCAGAATCCGGAAGTAAGGGCTCACATTGGCCCAGGACTTCGCCATACCACTCCAACTTCAGCTTTCCTTTTTTTTTTCCCCTATACATTTTGCCCCTTTTTGTCTCATTCTTGCTTGTCTGCCACGCATGTAACTGTACCGTGCTTAACCCAGTTTTTCTTACAGGGTCGGGTTGCGTTTCAGATTGCTTCTGTATTCTTTGTATGTGCATGATATCGTTTTGCATGTTTTTTTTTCAAATTGATATGGTCTGATTAAGATCTTGGTGTATTTGCTTTCTTCTGGTCCATTGCCTTGCACTGTCCTCCTCCTCCTCCTCCCACTCTGAAAACAGCTGTCAGCAGATAATAATAATGACCTTGGATGGAGATTGAATGTCATTAATTTGTTATCTTTTTCGTGTGTTCAGGTACAGTAATCTCGGTGCTGGAGAAGCTGCTGGCCCAATCCACGGAACAGGACAACCCCAACCGACTGGTGATAGAGGCTGCCCATGGGAGTGCCAGTAAAGTGCGAGAGCTGTTACAGAAATACCCTGACAAGGTGAGTACAGCAGTCTCCTCTACAGTATCACAGTATACTGCAGTACAGGGGGGAGCGCAGGCGTGAGGAGGGTGGGAAGACATAAGGCAAGCTCTTGGCTATACACTTAAAGAAGAAGTATTGTTTATTTTGTTTTTTTATATAGTGCTGTGTTTTGGTTGACATCACAATATTCTATTAGACCAATAATATTTAAAGGGCCAATATTACGCTATTTTCTGATCTATGTTATAATGTGTTTCTTCATCAAAAACATACCTTGAGTTGTGTTTTGTTTCATTCACACATGTTTAACACACAAATGCTGCATATTTAACCTGAGCTCACTGTTCCATCTTGTGATCTCATATAGTAATACAGGAAGAGCTCAACTGTGTTTTTTTAATTCCATACACCTTCAGTAGAATCATTTGGATATTTTCGGCCCTGGAATTGCCCATTATGACTTATAATAAAGGGTTGTTCAAACATGTATGAATGAAACCAAACACAACTCCAGGTGTGTTTTTGAGGAGGTAACAGCATTATATAACATGGCTTAAACCTCACAAGAGACAATTCTGTGTAATATAGGACCTTTAATACAAATGAGCAGTATTGGGCAGTAACTAGTTACAAAGTAGGGTAATACTGTAATCAGATTCTTGGGCTAATAGCTTTTAGTTAGTTTTCTGGCCAAAAATGTGTGTTATCCATTAGAACAGTGTCGTAAAACAGTAAACCGAAAACTGGAGCACATGATGTCCTCTTCAGGTGTCAGGGAGATCAGCTCTGGACCAAAACAACACAGATATTGATTTAAGGAGGATTGTTCTCTGCTTCACATTTGCCAGAAAGTGTCATTAGAGAGATTTTTTTTTTTTTAATTGGCTCCTGCTGTATTTTTCCTTCATGAAAAGGGAAATCTGTCTCTTGTATGACATATTCACATCTACAATCTGAAAACTACCAATACTTAAGTCTATTTTTCAAAATATATAGCCTTTAAATAATTTTTTATGGTCTCAAGCCTTGAGCTTGCCCTATCCCTTGACGTTTCTGCACTGACACAAGAACAGTTAAGAATGCAACTAAGTGACTTGGATGCGGAAAAATCTATTGATTTAGATGTTATCAAAAGCTGGAACCTTCTGAAGAGTAGAGTGAAAGTAAGAATCATAGTCAAGTATTTAAGATATTTAATAAAATAAATGGCTGTGTGGAAAATCAGACCATCAAGACTTTTTGTTTTGGGCTATATATTTTGACACATTTGAAAAATGGTATGCTGAAGTTAAAATGAACGTTATGTGTGTGATAAAAATACAATTTTAGTACATGATTTATAAAGAAACTGGAGGGACTATGTCTCTTGGCTGGCCTGGGGATGCCTGGGGGTCCCACTGGAGTTGCTGGAGGAAGTGTCTGGGGTGGGGGAAGTCTGGGAGTCCTTGCTTAGACTTCTGCCCCAGGATAAGAGGAAGAAAATGGATCAATGGATGGCCTGAATATATATTGTTATTGCTTAAAGGGCCTATATTCCACTAAATAAATTCTTGTGAGCTTTAAGCCATGTTAATGTTGTTACCTTATCAAAAACATAACGAGTTGTTTTGTTTCATTCACACATATTTTAATAACACTTTATTATTAGTCTGTTTACATCTCCAAAGCTCGGAATGCTCTGTTCCACCTTATAATGCCATGAAGTGATAGTTTTCATGTTAACAGCTACCTTTCACCTTTAGTTCAGTAGAGATTGGCAATTCCAAGGCTGAAATTAACCAAATGATTCTAATGAAGGTGCATGGAGTTTAAAAACACAGTAGAGCACTTCCTTTATTATCACATGACATCACAAGAGTGATTTCTGTTTGAGAGAAAAACTCAGCCTACTGTGTATGCAGGATTTGTGTGAATGAAACAAAACCCAACTCCAGGTATGTTTTTGATGAAAAGAAGAAGAAGAAGTAGAAGCAACTTTATTGATCTCACACTGGAGAAATTCATCTCTGCATTTAACCCATCCTGTTATTAGGAGCACATTACTGCGCCCGGGGACCATCTCCATGATCTTCTTGCTTCAGTTTGGTCAGGACCTAAGCTGGAGGTACCTATGGTGCATGTTTTGGGTTGATGGGGGAAACCGGAGTGCCCGGAGGAAACCCACCCAGACACGGGGAGAACATGCAAACTCCACACAGAAAGGCCCAGGCGACCCGGGGATCGAACCCAGACCATGCAAGCAAACTCCACACAGAACACACACAGAAAGGCCTGGGCGACCCGGGGATCGAACCCGGAACCTTCTGGCTGTGAAGCAAGAGCGCTAGCCACTCAGCTACCGTGCCGCCAAAAACAACATGAGAACACAAATCCGAAAATGGCAAAATATGGGCCCTTTTAAACTGTGCTCTTTTGTTAACAATGACGAACAAACTGATAGTTGAAATAATCAATTAAGAGCTGTCAGACAATATCTCTCCTGAGTCAGATCCACCTGAGCATTTCCGTTCATGTGACGTGTCTGGATTATGGATAATCTCCTTCATATCTGTCTCGGCTCACACTGCAGCCTGTACAGTAACTATGCTTGGGTGTGTGTGCTTTCTCCAGGTGGACATAAAGAACCAGGGAAAGACGGCGCTCCAGGTGGCCTCTCATCAGGGACACATGGAGGTGGTGAAGGTCCTGCTCCAGGCCAACAGCTCCATCGAGATCAAGGACGAGGATGGAGATACGGCTCTGCACTACACCGCTTTTGGGTAACAACATGCGTCCAGTTGGCACAGTTTTGTTTGTTTGTTTATTGCTGGCATCAATTTAAAGAAAACAACCAAAAAAAAATCTTAAAAAAAACAAAGATCTAAACGTATAAAACACGTGAATGAAAGGAACAGGGAGAAGATAAATGTTATAAACCCTGCTCCTTTAGTGATAGTAGTAATAATAGTAATGGGATAATAGACAAAATAGTCTAGATGTTTTTGCCCACATTAGTACGTGAAGGGGCAACTAAAACTAATATTGTTAAATTGCAGGGTTTTGTTGTAATGCATTGAATTCAGTAATGCAAACAATCGGGGTCGATTTACCTTTTGGATATTTCATCACAAAGTACAACCGCATGCATCCAATCAGCAAAGTAATGAAATAATAGACTTGGCACAAAAGATTTTATTGCTCACATTAGTAAGTTAGTTTTTCGTTTTGTTTTCATTAAATTTATTGCATCTATACATACAAATTAATATAAGCATACATACCTACAAACAGATAAACAATATACAGAAAGCATACAATACATAGGGGGAATTAATCGAATCGGATTGATAATTTAAGCTCTTTATAAGTAGATAATATGTAATTATCTTAAAAAGATATTGATACTTTGGAGTGACATCATGCCGAGGGTATTCTGTAACGCATTTCTGCTGGCGGAATGTTCACCAGTTTCCATGGTGATGCATAAGCAAACACAGACAAAAAAAAGTTTTAAGATCGCCTGAAAGCTCAAGAAAAATACAAAATTGATTTTAAACAGGACATTTTCAGGAGCCTGTGATCAATATGAGACTGTAATTTTTCGTGTGAGACGTTTGGACAGCACAAATCATCTCACCTGTTGTATCGCCAACCACGTCAGCTCGTTCTGGTCAGATAGATGTGTTAAAATAAAGCTCAGATTAAAGTCTAATTTAACTAACAGAGCTTTAGACCGAGCAGTACTTTCAGTTAGCGTCACACCCACAGGGAATGTTGATGATCAGCTGCAAAGATATAATTGAATCTGTTATTGATCCCTTTACATACATATGCAATTTATCATTAACAATGGGAACTTTCCCTGACAAAATGAAATTAGCAAAAATAGTACCGCTTTATAAAAATGGTGATAAACACAACTTCTCCAACTATAGGCCAGTCTCACTGCTTCCACAGTTTTCAAAAATATTGGAAAAGGTGTTTGCAATAAGGCTTGATAGTTTTTTACAGAAACAAAACATCTTGAATAATAACCAGTATGGATTTAGGGCAAAACATTCAACCGCAATGGCAATAATGGAACTAACTGAAAAAATAGCATCCGAAATTGACAATGGGAATTATTTCTTAAGTATATTCATTGACCTACAAAAAGCTTTTGATGTAATAAATCATTCAATATTACTTAAGAAAATGAACAAGTATGGCATTCGAGGGGTGGCTCATCAATGGATAGCGAGTTATTTAGAAAACAGAAAACAATATGTACAAATTAATGACACAGAATCAGAAAGATATAATATCAAATGTGGTGTTCCCCAAGGCTCGATTCTTGGGCCCAAATTATTTAATTTATATATGAATGATTTTGTTAATGTATCTGAACTTGGGAAAATTTTATTTGCCGATGATACAACATTATTTTACCATGGAAAAGATATGAAAGAGGTCATAATTAGAGTCAACGAAGAGCTAAAAAAGGTAAAATATTGGTTTGATTTAAATGGATTGATTCTTAATATTAAAAAAACGAATTTCATTTTATTTAATGATAAAAATAAAAAAGACGACATATCATTAGAAATAGATGGGATAAAGATTAAGAGAGTAAGTGAAACAAAATTTTTAGGAGTCATGATTGATGAAGGACTAAACTGGAGGTCTCATATAAATTACACAAAAAGCAAAATAGCTAAAGCGATTGCGGTGATGCATAAAGTAAAGTTCTCACTAAACAGTGCAGCATTATTAATCTTGTATAACTCCATAATCGCACCATATCTGATGTACTGTGTGGAAATTTGGGGGCCGACATGTAAAACTTACCTACAGCCATTATTTATTTTACAGAAAAAGGCTTTGAGAATTGTCACCAACAGTCATTATAGAGAGCCATCCAACCCATTATTTGTTAAACTTAAAGTGTTGAAAATGTGTGATATTGTTGAATTAAGTCTCCTCAAAGTCATGTATAAAGCAAAGTGCAGAGTGTTACCTGTAAATATCCAAAGATTGTTTGAGATGAGAACAAGCCAATACAATTTAAAGGGAACCTACATGTTTAAAAAACCTAAATTCAGAACCAAGGTTATGGAGCGAAGCGTCGCTGTGAAAGGAGTTAATTTATGGAATAATCTTGACAAAGAAATCAAAGAATCAAGTACAATAATGGCATTTAAAAAATACATAAAATCCAATGTAATGTGTATGTATGAAAAAGAAAACTAAATTGTTACACTTGAAAATGAAGCTTTATGTTTACAATTGATTAATAATTGTGATTGAAATGGAATGTAATGAGGAAAGGTTTTACAGTCACTATCGGTGTTGGGGTTTGGAAAAGGGAAGAGGGGGCAGATAACATAAGATAACTCTTCTTTCTGCTCCCTTTCATTCAATATTTTGTTATTTGTTATCACAAATGTTGATGTCTTTTTATACTTATGAATGAAATAAATAAATAAATAAAGTACCAATAGACTAAATCAGATCTCCAAAATTAGTGTTTCTTCCGTCACATTATTCAGTTCATGTTTTTTTTTGTTTTTTTTGTAGACCCAAAATCACAACAGTAGTTACCTCACAGGGCTTAACGTAATTATTGATTTAAACAAAAGACAGTTATACAATGATTGGTCAATAACAGATAAACCGATCAAGATCAATTTACCGGAAACAAGCCAATGAAAATTAGAGAGATTCCCCTATAGCTAGAACCTCCTTCTTGGCAAGAAAAAAACTCCAAAAAACAACCATTATGTAAGATATGAATCTAATATTACTTATGCCACAAAGAGATTATTAGGTTACTAAATGTAGTATTCTCTTTTGGTGGAGGTTGAACCTATATATCTCAACTATAGCCTACATTACAGGTCAGATCTGTGGAGAGGCAACCCTATTCACAGAGAGAATTAGGCTGCACCCCATTACTCTGTCTTACCCCTTCCCCTACCCCTTTATCTCGATCTTTGTCTTGCCCCTTGATAACGAGCTGAGAGGGCTCGGGGTACGAATGTTCCCCTAAGAAATGGGACACCACTCGATTACCGTTTGCGTCATCATCCCTTGCCTCTACCTGAGCTGCTACGTCTACAAAGGCGACAACAATTGATGCAAACAAATGTAAACAAACATTGAAGATCATCGGGTACCTCACCTCGACAAAAGAACTAGCTTGTTTATGCATGAAAGTTCGATGAAAACGATAACGTCGGCTAAACAGACATCACTACAATTAAAACCGCAACAACAGTTCACTAAAAGTAACGTAGAACATAAGCGTCATAATTGTAAACCTGCTAAACTTTTAATCGATAATTACAACTGATGAAAATACATTTATGAGACTCCTTGGCTGGTCAATGTGACGCTGCCATCCTGAACCCAAAACCTGCCTGAGCTTGTAAGCGTACCCCTTCGTTCCAAGTCTGGTCGAGAGCTTACTTCGTTTCAAGGGGTATGTAGCCCTCGGTCGTGGCCCAAGCCCTTGATCAAAATTAGAATCGGGACACCCCTTGCCCTCACATGAACGAGCAAAACCAAGGGGTAGGGGTAAGACGAAGGGGTAAGAGAGAAATGGGACGCAGCTTTATTGTATTTTTGAGCAATAGAATCACCCGTAATGAATAAATGCGAGATAGATGTGTTTAATGTCGGAGGCAAAGCAATAACGTCTCCATGGACGCAAGCCGGTGATGGACCCTCACCCAGAAAAGTTGCACAATGCACCTTAATGTGTCCAGGCTGAACTGTGAAATGTTTACGATTGTCATGCCTCTTCCTTCCTTATTTGGCTCTTAGCTTCATGTGATCCGAATCTTTTTATAGACATCTTGAAATAACTTGACTTACAGCAGTATGCACCAAAAATAAATCTGTTTGTACGAGGTCACATCCTTTGGGCTTTTCTACATGTGAGAAATATAAACTTCAACTTGACTCACATGACAGACTTTGTGCTTTGACTTAAAACATAAAGTAGTTTCAGTGTTATCGTTTATCACAATAATATATCTCTGTAGCTGCTGTATATCGCGCTTCAAAATGTATTATCGTAACAGGCCTTTTTGTGCATCACTACAAGGGCCTTAAAGGTGCATTGTGTAACTTTTCTCCATGGAGATATTATTGCTTTGTCTGGAATAGGGATGTCCACAATGAATCGACTTACAATTAATTGTCGATCAAGACTTTGGCCGAACAAAATGCATTAATTGTAACTAATCGCTAGAGGGCGCTACTCTGGAATGTGAACACGAGATGCGAACCCACTCGCGAGAAAGACCATAGCGTTACATCATGTAACCCTTTCCTCTCTGGATGTTGTCATACAACTCACAGTAGAGCTGGACCTAGAACCATATATTTTTGAAATTATAAAAGCATGTAACTTGCATGCTTTTATAATTTCTTGATTGTTCTGGTTTGAGGCCCTGTAATGTTTTATGCTGTGTCCAGGGGCCCTGTGAAATTTATATTTTGTACTGTAACCCTTCACAGATTAAGGGAGAGAAATATTGTTGATGCCTTAGTTCAAAATAAATGTTGAGAATGTCCTAAAAATAGCCTGGATTCACTGGTTTCATCATAATATGTAGACTAAATAACATTCTGTTATTTAATTTCTTCTGTTCCTTTTAATTTCAAGATTTCCACGCTGCAAGTGCAACAACTGAGCCAGTCCTCAATTTATTTTCAATAAAGAATGTATTTTGTTATTCAGCATCAATACATTTGTCTGCTTTTTACTAAGGAATAATTAATTGAGGAATATACAATATAATAATACTATGATATATTTATGACTCAGTGTTATGTATACTATAGCTTATATTCTTAAAGACCCTATTGAAACACTCAAATTCAGGTGAAAAATGCCGCTTATCAGTTAATCGTAAGTCGATCGATAAGGTCAGTCAACTATAGATTCACGTATAGATTAATGAATTAATCGATAATTTGCATCCCTAGTTTGGAATGTTTCACAGTATGGCATTAAACCTTTTCATGGAAACCAAACCAGACAAATTTTCAGGCCAGATCTATGGAGAGACAACCCCGCTCACAGTCAGAATGCGTTTTTCTAAGTATTTTTGAGGTATAAAACCACCTCTAATTTAATAAATGTAAGGTAGAGCTGTTTAATGTCATACTGTGGAACATTTCAGGCAGGTGATGGACTTACGGCGAAAATGTTATTTGTAATTTTGTGCTTAAACACTTTAAGAAATAATAAAAAAGAAGAAAATTACAGGCCATCTTGCTCAATGCAGATCTCCCTTGTGTGTTTGTGTGTGTGTGCGTGCGTGCGTGCGTGCGTGTGTTTGTGTGTGTGTTGGAGAAATCTAAACTTCATTAGAAAAATTTAAACTAAAAGGAGCTACAGTTAAACCTGACTCTTACGGCAGTTCTTCGTGTTTTGTCTCGTGTAGAAACCAGGCGGAAGGGGCGCGTCTGCTCCTGAGTAAAGGGGCCAACGTGAACATGCTGAACAACTCCATGTGCACGGCTCTCCACATCGCCGTCAACAAAGGATTCAGCGACGTCGTGCGGGTCCTGACCGAGCACTCTGCGGACGTCAATCTGCAGGTCAGAAACGCATTTCAAACTATTTACACAATAATTTGTTCAGTACTAAACAGAGTCAAAAAAGTCTTTATCAAATACTATAATCAAATACTATGTGCATGATAATAAAACTCTTTTAATTCATATGATAATCTCAAATAATAATTTTAAAGGTACACTGCAAAAAGCTTGTCCAAAATTTAAGACATAAACACTTGAATCTATCAGAAAATGACTTAAAAGTAGTGAAATGATCTGCCCATGCAGCAAGATAATTTTACTGGACAAGTTCTCTTAAAATAAACTCCGTCTAGACTAGAATGAAGCAGTTTCAGAACTAGTAAGTAGATAATACATCTGAAAACAAGTTGAATAACCTGATATAAGTTTTAAAATCTTGGCCAGATCAGAGAAATTTGCAGTGTAGTGACGCCACATGATAATCTCCATGTAAATGTACTTAAAGGTGCATTATGTAACTTTTTGTTTGGGAGTCTGTCACCTGCTTGTTTCCATTGTTCTGCCTGACTGTGAAACATCCCACACAAATCAATAACATCTCCATGAAGAAAAGCATTTGACGGACCCTCCACCAGAAAAGTTACACATTGCATATTTAACTGTTCAGGGAATGTTTCACAGTATAGCATCAAATGTATATATCTCCGTGGAGACAAGCATAGCAAAAGAAAAATTGAATTTTGTCAACTGGACAAAAATGAAAAAACGACACCGGTCTACAAATTCCTGGACTCGATCTGCTTCTGAGATAAAAGTGGCTAAATCTCATTTATATTGATAAGATGAACTGAAAATCAATTGCATCTGTTTATGCAATAGATTTAGGCATTTTTGCTTAAAAATATTATCAAAATATAAATAATATTTAACTTGCACTTTATCCATCAAGAAATATCTTAAGACATCAGGTGCACACAATTTCGAAGCATCTCTCTTATGTGAAATCAAAAAATATTTGATGTTAAAACTCTAGACATGTTAAAATGAATGTATTGGAATGTGCAGACAGGCTTTCAGATAGAACTGGTTGCTTGTAGACACACTGTACCTTCTGATAAACTACAGTTTTTGCCTTATTTTGCATAAATTTTCTATTTTGACCCAATACTATATCTTGGAAACTATAGCCAATCAGCACTTCTGACTTACTTTTTCTTTATTAGTGACCTAAATCAAGAAAAATTTCATGACTACTTTTGTTATTTGTTTGATTTTTCTATATTTTTTCTTTATAAATGAGCCCCTTCAAAACATTATCTCTGTTAAATATGTGCGTTTTTGTAGGATTCATACGGAGACACGCCTCTCCATGACGCCATCGCCAAAGACTTCAGGAGCATCATCGAGGTCCTGGTGGTGGTGCCCAGTATAGACTTCACTCAGCAGAACCACAGAGGCTTTAATCTGCTCCACCACGCTGCTCTCAAGGGAAACAAACTGTGAGTCCAAAATACTCTGTACCAGTGATCTAAACAGTAACCGGGCAATGATAACACTAAATAAATAATAATAATCTCTATGATATAAGCCGCTGGTTCCTGGATTAGCGGTGCGCTGTGTGCTGGCCCCACTTCCGCGTTTTAAGCGCGGAGGAAGAAAGGAGAGGCATTTCAATGAAAAAAACATATTTTCACAGAAAATAAAATTAAACCACTGCTGTTTCAGATGTCCACAGGCTCAGATAAAGGACTTCCGAGCCCAGAAACACTCACAAGTGCCTCCAGGCAAATAAAAAACGCATTTCGCATTGCGTAGCTCCTTCGCGGTCCAAACTCTCTGGGCGTGATTTACAGAGACACTGAGTAGAGACACAGACGGGGGTGGAGCTGCATTTTTTGATGTGACGTAACATAGTTGCCTTGTTCAGAATCGCCTATTTGAGCTGTGTTTTTTTCTAACGCAGAAAAGGACCGCAAATGCTCAGTTTAGACATTTTGCAACTTTTAGCCATGGGGGGGGGGGCCCTAAACAGGGTAGGGGAGCTCACATTAACGTTCAAAAACCTCAGAAAGTGAAAATTTCATGCCATGAGACCTTTAAGACATCAGGTGCACACATGCACACAATTTTGAGGCATCTCTTATGTGTAGAGTTTATGTTAAAACTCGTAGACGTATTAAAATAAATGAAACAGGCTTTCCTATTTTGACCCAATACTATAACTTGGAAACTATAGCCAATCAGTACTTCTGACTCACTTTTTCTTTATTAGTGACCTAAACCAAGAAAAAATTCACTACTTTTGTTCCGGAAGCATTTTACTTGTAGACCAGTGAAATGTAAAGAGTTTCCCGTTGGAAAGACGATAGATTTAAAATGGATTCAAATCAGTTAAAAGCGTAATCTACCAGGGTGAATAAAAAATAGCTGTGTTGCTCTCGGTTCCTTTGGCGCTCTGGTGTGTGTGTGTGTGTTTGTGTGTGTTTCTGAGTGTTTATCTAACCCTTCAGCTCTCCCTGCTCCTCTCTTCCTCCTCATCCCTCATCCGCCCTTCTTTAGTCTAAATTTACTCTGTGACAGTCCTGAATGACCTGGCTCTTTTCAATTGTAGTCTGTCTGTTTACTCCATTCACTATTATCTTATCTGCAAAACAGTTACAGATTTAGAGTGTGACCTGATGCGAACTTGAGCCCATTTTATAACAGCGGTGTGTCATGGAAAGTGCTGCGTTTTAAAGAGGTGCCAGGAATGAAAAACACCAGCTTCATTTAAGACTTTTTTCCCTTCAGTGTGTGCCACTTCATTTAGTTTCCCTCAGAGTCTCGTAAAGATGTTAGCGTATTCAGAGCTGCTGGAGAGGTATTTGCACATCTGGCTCTGAATGTCATCCAAAAGTGTTAGCAAACCTGTGAATATGTGACCTTTAACCTTTTGGAGACTGGAATCTAATCTGTTTATCCTCCGTAAAGGGCCCATATTACTCAATTTTCTGATCTATGTTATCTTTTTATTTTATTTTTATTATACCTTTGATTGAGATTGAGATTCAGAGTCTCTTTTTTTAAGAGAGACCTGGTCAAGGTACTGTAGAGGCCAACACAATCAACACAAAACAGTAAAATCACTAAATATCACATTGTAAAACCATTTGCTTCTCTCAAGAAAAACATACACACATCTCGGTCACCACACTTTTTATGATTTTCTTGAACTTGTCCAGTGACACTGTAGATTCCAGTTTATAATGTTGTTTCCTCATCACAAACATACCTGAGGGGTATTCCACGAAAGCTACTAAGCGCAAAGCCCGGCTTTATTCGTCAGTTGGCGCTAGTTTAAGTGAGAGTTCGGTTCCACGACGCTCGCTAAACTTGGTTCCCGCTGAGTTACTGGGGCAACATGGTCTTAGCAGATAGTCTGGTCGAGAGCAGGCTTAAGTTGTGTCTTAGTCAGGCCGTGTCGCAGAGAATACGTACCTGACGTAAACGGAGTGTTAAGCAAACAGTTCCGCACACCTCCCGCATGAGTATCTGTGGTCCGAAAACAATATCAGCAAAAAAAGAAATTACCTTACGTTCTTGGTTCTTGACAATTCTCCGGTAATTTAAATATATGCTTTTGAACCGCTGTCTTTACGATATTAACATATAGAAGAATTCCAAAAGGTGTCCCAGAGAAAGGCTTTGGTCGAGTGGTTATGTGCTTTAACTCTCATACGGGCGACCCGGGTTCGATTCCCGCTTTTGACCTATTGATGGCCAAGTCAAAGTTGAGTTAAATTTTCACGCATTTATATTTGCAACATATTACAGAAATGGAAATGAATTTAACCTACAATTATTGTTATCATCACATAACTTATATCAGTTAGTCCTAACATCAATCTCACTTGACGACATTGACACTTTATATTTTATGTGACATCTCTATCAAAGAATACAGTTACAGGTAAACCTTTACTTTTAAAACAAAATGTAGCCAAATAACAGGCACACTCCATGATGCAACATTTCAATGATTCAACAAATTTGCTTCAGAGATGCTGTGCAAGCCTCTTTAATGAAATCCTATTTATCAATTTCCATCAATAGGCATAAAACAATAAAAGACATTAGGTATGACATTCTGGTGTGAGGCCACTGCTGGAGGACCGCTGAGGGTCAGGCAAGGCACTGCTGGAGGACTGCTGAGGGTCAGGCAAGGCACTGCTGGAGGACTGCTGAGGGTCAGGCAAGGCACTGCTGGAGGACTGCTGAGGAGGGTCCAAGTGTACGCCATCTTCAATAACTAGAACACAAGCATACTATTAAAATATACAGATGCTTGGATCACAGCTGAGGCAAGCATTAGTCTAGAGAATACCTTGAATATACTCTTTACAAGAACTCGCAGGAAGGATCTTTGATGGGGTCCCTCCTTCAATTACCTCCACCAGTGGGTGACCCCGGTTTAGGGCTAGTGCCAGCTCCTCTGCAGGTGAAAGGTTTTGAGGGGGGCTCCCACCTCCTGTGGCTTGGTAGATAGTGTTCATTTTAAATTAAATTAAGGTACGATTTCAACAGTATTACTAATTTCACTGAATAATAATATTAATATTAGCTTACTTACCACTCTGCAAAATGTTATTATGCTTTGTCTTTACCTGCAAAACAGTCCTCTTCACATTATTCCTGCTCAAAGACAAGATAACACAATTTACCGTATTAGTTGGAGCAAATACTTTTACACAGTAAAAATAAATTACAACTGACAAGACTGCTATACAAATGTATAATAATTATGCCATCAAATGCCCACCATGAGAATCGAACTCACAATCTCCCGCACTCCAGATGGTAACTTTCCCCTGCGCCACAGATCAGTGTTGATGTCAATGGTGAAAAACATACTTAAAAAAACTCAACCTCCAGCACCGTTATAGGACTTAACTTACGTATTTAAGCGCTCGGCGATCTTCTGCCACGCCATGTCTCTGGCCTTGGTTATTGCAAAGGTGTTGTAGAGTTCCAAAAGTAACGCTCAAATAATCAGCCCAAATCTTCGACATGATCGCGTTTTCGACAGTCGCTTGTTCAGGGCTTCTTATTTACCCCGTGCACGCGCGGAGGCCCGGCCTGATTAGGCCAGACTGAGCTTAGCTCTGATTAGGCGCAGCTGAAATGCGTTTGTGGAACGGGTTCAGGCTTTTGTCTAAGTTGTGTCTCAGCCAGGCGAGAACTTAGCACTTAGTCGCCGCTAAGTTTAGCCACGTTCGTGGAATACCCCTCTGGAGTGGTATTGATTTCTTTTCTCAAACAGAAAACTTTGTTCCACCCTGTGTTATGCTGTAATACAGGAAGTGCTCCACTGTGTTTTTAAACTCCACACACCTTCACTAGAACCATTTGGATGATTTCAACCCTGGAATGTTCAATCTTTACTGGACTAAAGGTCAAATGTAGCTGTTAACTTAAACTACCGGTCCATGACATCACAAGGTGGCACAGAGCATTTTGATCTTTGTAGAGATATTTTTCATTCATTTTCATTTATTCATTTTGAGCAGGTCAACACAAGGAAATAAATACATGTAACCAATATACAGTCAAATACATTTGTTTTTTTGGTCGAAAAGGAGTGGGAAGAAGAAAACTTATTGAATCCCACCCCTGTCTTCCAAAACATAACTTAAATTATTGATTTAGCTTCCTTGTCAGTTCAGTTGAAAAACACAAAAACAAAACAAAGGCAAATTCCATTCTTGTACAAAAAAAACTTTTGCTCAGGGACAATAAATTACACATAAGGTGTTTCTATCAGGAACATTTTAAAGACCGCAACAAGTAAAAATACCAGCACTGGTAAGCACAAAAATACCAACAATGGAAGCACAACTACAATAACACACATGCATAAAACACGATGGTGAGACAACAGCAGATACCAAAGCACAAAACTGATACAGAAAAGTGCTATTTGACAGTTCATTCAAACTCGTCTCTCTGTATTCAGACCAAACCATGTCTCTATACAAGAACTTAAATTTTTGAATATTTTGGTAGAGCTTTTGCTATAAATCCAGAACATTCCACATTTTTACCCCACATACAGTCACACAGAAACTGCTTCTAACATTAGGCAAAATGAAGTTTCCATAACCTCTCAAATTATAAATATAGACATACTAATAATACAGGGTTACTCATACATGTGTGAGTGCAACAAAACACAACTCCAGGTATATTTTTGATGAGGAAACATTCTAACATGACTAAACCCTCACAAGAGTCCGTTTTGTGTGACACAGGACCTTTAAAGTTCTACATTTACAAATTGCCCCAAGTGAATAATTACTGGGTAGTGTTAATTTGTATCCTGAAGGTGTCACACTGGCTGTTAGTGGGGTGTATTCCGCCTCTGGCCAATAGATTCCAGGACGGGCTCCAGGAATTGACTGAAAGATAAACAGATCGATAGCGTCAGGGCTGATATTTTGGGGACATCTGGTGGTACTTTCACATATTACACATCAATGTCACAGATTCATGTACACAATTAAACAGTAGTTGCAAATTTACTGATATTGATACTTTGCAGTGACACCGTGTGTATTGTTTACCAGTTACCATGGAGACACAATGCACACATTAACACAAACTGCCAAATAAGTTTGAAGATTTTTTTTTTTCCCCCAACAAAAGTGTGAGAGCTAGCATGTGACTGTAATTATATAGCTCTGGAGAAAAAAATAAAGAGACTACTGCAAATGATCAGTTTTTCTGATTTTACTACTTATAGGTATGTGTTTGGGCAAAAGGAACATTTTTGTTTGAGTCTGTAAACTACTGACAACATTTCCCCCAAATCCAAATAAAAATATCATCGTTTAGAGCATTTATTTGCAAAAAATAACAAAAAAGATACTTGTTTTCAGACCTCAAACAATGCAAAGAAACCAGATCAAATTCATTTTAAAACAACATAATACTAATGTTTACACTTAAGAAGAGTTCAGAAATCAATATTTGGTGCAATAACCCTTATTTTTAATCACAGCTTTCATGCGTCTTGGCATGCTCTCCACAAGTCTTTCACATTGTTCTTGGGTGACTTTATTCCACTCCTGGTGCAGGAACTGAAGTAGCTCAGCTTTGTGTTTGTGTTGGAATTCAACAGACGCTGGAATGGAATGGCTGTAATACATGTAGAGATGCTGATTTCAGAAAAAAAATGCAGTGGTCTCTTATTTATTTCCAGAGCTGTATGTGTGACAAACTTGTTTAACAGCATAAATCAGATCACCAGTTTCAGCTAAGTCAGTTTGTGGTCATATTGTGTTTATATAAAGATTAACATCAGAGCATGCCTGCAGTTAGCATCACACCCTTAGGGAATGTTGATGGCATCAGCTGCAAAATATCATAATATCTGTGGTTTAAGAAGCACACTGGGGCCTCATCCGTGTTGGCTGGTTCCTTGTGAAGACGGTCACTGTGGTGCACTGCAGTTCTGGTGACCTCCACCGACGCCCCCTCGTCCCCTCCCCCTCCACTGTACATGAGACGCTAATGCAGTTTGTGTGTCAGGAAAGGGTCTGATGAGAATACAGGCTCCTAATGAAGCAGTTATCTTCATCAGAGCCCTTCCTGTGACTGAAATGAGGAAATAATGTAATTAGACCTTAGGAGCGGTACTCAGACAGTTATTCAAACAGGATTGGTTTGTGAGCTGTGTTTTGAGTGATTTGAGTTTGTGAGGATGTGAGCTGATATTATGCTAAGAGAGATCGTCCATCTCAACAAGTATAGCCCATAAATCTGAATTATGGCAGTGAGGAAATGCAATTTGCCTTATTGCCCTTCATATTTACTGCACAATATACAAAATACCAACATTTTACAGTTAAAGGGCTCAAATTACGCTGTTATTATGTTGTTTCCTCATCACAGATTTACCTGGAGTTTTGTTTCATTCACAAATCCTGCATATTTATGCTGACTTCTTCTCTCAAACAGAAAACACTTGCCATGCAGTAATACAGGAACTATTAAACGGTGTTTTAAAACTCCACACACCTTCACTAGAATCATTTGGATAATTTCAGCCCTGGAATTGCTCATCTTTACTGAACTAAAAGTTAAAGGTAGATGTTAAGTTAGAAACTGCAGATTCCTGACCTCATATAGTACATATAGGACTTTTAAAATCCAAAATGTACAACTGCGTATTATATTTATCTGATTTTACCACTATAATTCAGGGCTCATTGTTGTGAGAGCTGAGCCTTGACGTGCAGTTTGCGGAGAGATCACTGGTTTTGGTTTTCTTTAATCTAAAAACTAAATCTAATCTAATCTAAAATTAAAAAACATAACTATAAACTAGCAGAAGTAATTCTCTTATCCTCACATTAACCTCCCCAATTAATTAAGGCAGAGTTTTAATACTTGGATGGTTAGGAGCTCTCTGCAGACATGAATCTGAAGACGGAGGTGCTTGGCCTCAGTAGCAGCAGACCTCCTCACTGTTGGCTTTAATTTCACAGATCATAAAGCAGCTACAGCACAGTCCTCTCGCTGCTTGGATCCTATTGGTCAGCGCACACTCAGTCGCCCAGTCTGGGAGATGTCACTGAATGTCTTTAGAGCTGCTTGCAGTACCTTGAAAGTGGAAAAGTACCATCAGAAAATAGTGTACTTTAATCTTTTCACTCCTTCTCCTTATATCCTCTTGTATATATAGCCGAGATATATTTATTATATTTTTATTTTTTACATTTTACATATACAAAATGCTTTATTTGATACCAGTCTCTTGCTATTTTTGCTACTTATTTTGAATTCATCATGACCATTTCTGATCTTTGTGTGAGCTACTGTGTCCAAATAATTTCCCTTGTGGATTATAGTTTGTGTTGTCTTGTGTGTTTCAGGGCCACAGAGAGGATCCTGGCTCGTGCACGTCAGTTAGTCGACGTGAAGAAGGAGGACGGTTTCTCAGCGCTGCACCTCGCCGCTCTGAACAACCACAGAGAGGTCGCAGAGATCCTGATCAAGGAGGTCAGGAGTCTAATCCAGCTCACATTAGCATCAATGTAGAAAATACAGTATATATTACCTAGTGTCAATAGTGGAACATAACGTGGTAAAAGTACTGTATTTTGGTATAAATTTTAAGCATCTGTACTTTCATTCAGTACATTTTTAAGTGGATACTTTTTACTTTTACTTCACTACATCTGAGAGCTGGTAGTATCTGTACTTTCTACTCTCTACAGTTTTGAACTGGACTGAAAAATAAAAGTATTTTTTATAGTGCTGTCAGGCGATTAAAAAAATTAATCAAATTAATTACAGGATTTGTAATTAAGTAATCTAATTAATCGCATTTTAAGACTGCGAGTGAGAGATTGCGTGACCGAGCGATCGAAACCCACTTTGCAACTGAGTTTCAGTTTTTCTGCAGTCGCTTTGCTCATTCGTTTCCCAAATTCTGCGAGTGTGGTTTGGTGAAGTGCGCTCACGCTCGCTCTATCACCGGTTGTCCGGATGTGTTTATCATTCAAAAGATCCGTCAGGCTGGAGCAGCTTCGGTGATCGGAAAATTCTTTTTGACAAAAGCTACAAATCACAGCGTTCTTGTTGATAGTCTCGTCTTCGTTCTTTTTATCAATACATTTGCAGTTCAAAGGCCCAAGCAGCATTTTGCTCGCCACACACCAAATTTAAAATGTGCACATTGAATTGCCGCTCATAATTAATTGTGTTAATTTTTATAACGCGTTAATTTACAGTGTAATTATTTAATCTAATTAACTCGTTAAACTAACAGCCCTCATTTTTTACTATAGTTTGAGACCTGCTGAAAAGGAGGAGGGTTTATTTTTAACACGTTCGGGCAAACAATACAAATATTGATTCGCTTGTTTCTGTTGGATAAGATTCAGCAGAAATATGCATTAAAAATATTTTTTAAAATGTATTAGATCTCAAAATCTGCTCAAAATAGTTTTACGTTTTACTCTGTTTACACTTTTAAACAGGTACTTTTGTACTTTTATTTAAGTATGTAACTAAACTGAGTACTTCTTCTGCCACTGCCTCGTGTGTTAATACTGTACTACAGACTGCCTCATGTGTTAGTACTACAGACTGCCTCGTGTGTTAGTACTACAGACTGCCTCGTGTGTTAGTACTACAGACTGCCTCGTGTGTTAATATTGTACTACAGACTGCCTCGTGTGTTAATACAGTACTACAGACTGCCTCGTGTGTTAGTACTACAGACTGCCTCGTGTGTTAGTACTACAGACTGCCTCGTGTGTTAATATTGTACTACAGACTGCCTCGTGTGTTAATACAGTACTACAGACTGCCTCGTGTGTTAATACTGTACTACAGACTGCCTCGTGTGTTAGTACTACAGACTGCCTCGTGTGTTAGTACTACAGACTGCCTCGTGTGTTAGTACTACAGACTGCCTCGTGTGTTAGTACTACAGACTGCCTCGTGTGTTAGTACTACAGACTGCCTCGTGTGTTAATACTGTACTACAGACTGCCTCGTGTGTTAGTACTACAGACTGCCTCGTGTGTTAGTACTACAGACTGCCTCGTGTGTTAGTACTACAGACTGCCTCGTGCGTTAGTACTACAGACTGCCTCGTGCGTTAGTACTACAGACTGCCTCGTGCGTTAGTACTACAGACTGCCTCGTGTGTTAGTACTACAGACTGCCTCGTGTGTTAGTACTACAGACTGCCTCGTGTGTTAGTACTACAGACTGCCTCGTGTGTTAGTACTACAGACTGCCTCGTGTGTTAATACTGTACTACAGACTGCCTCGTGTGTTAGTACTACAGACTGCCTCGTGTGTTAATACAGTACTACAGACTGCCTCGTGTGTTAGTACTACAGACTGCCTCGTGTGTTAGTACTACAGACTGCCTCGTGTGTTAGTACTACAGACTGCCTCGTGTGTTACTCACAACAGACAACATTCAATAGGACAATATTAATTAATACAGATGGGGGGCAGCTCAGCTAAAATTAAAATAGTTAAAATGCT
Source organism: Paratrypauchen microcephalus (assembly GCA_036785185.1). NCBI lineage: Eukaryota > Metazoa > Chordata > Actinopteri > Gobiiformes > Gobiidae > Paratrypauchen > Paratrypauchen microcephalus. The sequence continues at coordinate 1,862,029 of JAVJIX010000037.1, read as the reverse complement.
AAATTTTGTTGTAATACAGTAATAAAGTTGTAATACAGAGTTCCAGTGTCTATTATTTCCATTTTCTTCCGCTTTTCTCCGTATTTTCGGGTTGCGGGGGCAATGGTCCAGGTCCGCTGCCCAGATCACAGCGCACCGGCCCCCATGGATCCCCCCGGCCCCCACATCGCTTGATGTACTTTTTGTCACGTTACAGTGTTTAGTCACTAATTGAAAATACCACGTATAGGTAGATCAAGGTAAATCTTACCCTTGGCCGCCCACTTTCTAGAATTTGAAAACTACCTATACCTTAAAGGGTACTGTGGAGCAGAGGTACAGTTGCTTTACGTAGCTGTACAACAAAATTATGCTTTGTTTTATTTATTTTTGTGAACTGTAAAATTCCTCTTCCTTTTATATTCAGGGCCGCTGTGACATGAACATCCGTAACAACCGAAACCAAACGGCGCTGCAGCTGGCGGTGACGCAGGGCCACACGGAGCTGGTTGAGCTGCTGGTGACGGAGGGAGCGGATGTCAACATGGAGGACGAGGACGGCGATACGGCTATGCACACCGCCCTACAACGCCCCCAGCTTGCCTCCACCATCATTAACCCCACAGAGGGAGGGGACAGCTGTGGGAACTCCCTCTACACAAAGGTCAGTCACACACAAGCAACGCTTTTGGAAGAATATTTCAGATTTTATGATCATTTGAATAGATCTGCAGTTTTAATCTAACCTGGGAAATCCCAGGCTGCTTTCATTCGTTCCGATCTGAAAGACAGCCTGGCAATTAGGCTAAGCGAGCTCTCCTGATTTTGGGAACCAATCAGAGAGCGAGAGGAGGGGTGGAAAGACGGCGATGCGTACTACGCGACAAACAGAAACTTGTAGTTTGAACTGACAACTGACATGATTGGCTATGGGCTACGTATACGCCAAATGATAGACATTCGTAATCCCCAATAAACGGCCGTTGGCGATCGTAAACCACACCCCCGCTACGAGATATTTAGTAGGTGGCTCCCAGACCATATATCACTTGTGATATGGTCTGGTGTAAACCAGGCAAGTTTTAATCAGGATTCTGTGCACATTTCAAACTTGTCCAGCATTCAAGGGCCGTATTACACTATTTCTGTTCTGTTATAATGTTGTTTCTTTTTCAAAAACATACTGTACCTTGAGTTGTGTTTTGTTTTATTCACACGTTTAACACACATATGCATATACAAATACATATTTAAGCATTCTCTCACACAGAAAACACTGTTCTACCTTGTGATGTCATGTGGTAACACAGGAAGTGCACCACTCTTTTTAAACTCATGTATTCACCTTCACTGTAATTTGGGCAATTTTAGAGCTGTAGTTCCCCATTTCTACTAAACATAAAATGTAGCTGCTAACTTGATAACTTCATCACAAGATGGAACAGAGCATTTTGAGCTTTGGAGATGTAGACAGACTAATAATGGCGGGTTAGTCAAATGTGTGAATGAAACAAAACCACACTCCAGGTATATTTATGAGGAGGGAACGGCTTTATAATATGGTTTAAAGCTCAAGGGTCAATTTTGCATAATAAAGGACAAGAATATGTTTGTTGATGTCTAAACATTAATTTTACATTGTAAAATGCAGAGGACCTTATGTTACTTAAAGCCCCACTGTGTAACTTCTAGCCAAATAATAGACTAAATGTTCACAAAATGGACTATATTTCATTAAAAATATTAACAAAAATTGTGTTTAGAACAAGTGGTAAAGGGCGTATGTGTGAAAACTCTGCTGACGTGATACACAAGCAGCTCTCAGTGATGAGACTAACGTCTCATTCAGAGAAAGACTGAGACTAAATGACAGGAATAGACTTGGGAGCGGAGGCTGATACAAACACATGGATGAAGTGTCTTAATGTGGTCTTATAGTAAAGTAAATATAGAGGATCAGACGAGGTTAGGTGAGGAGACTGATTATGCTGAAGCTTAGACTGAGGCTCAATGGAAATTAAAAGACATACACAGAGATGAAGTAAAAGGATGCATTGTACTTTCAGTTTTGTTTAATGACTACAGCTAATATTAAATATGTCATGTAGTGCTTTGTCAAGTTATAATATGTGCATATTTATACATATATAGTTTATTATACATTAAGTATACATTATATTAAGTAAATGAAAAATCTTATGCTTATTATGGTGAAAAACAACTATGAAGAGGTGGGATCTCTCAGTCAATGGACCTTTTACTATTATGAAGCCATTTTGAATACATGTACAAACAATATGTGCATGTGAGAAATGTATACCTAATACCAGGAAAATACATAATATGTATTATTTAAAGAACAACTCTGTTTGTTTGTGACAAAAGACAACACCAGAACTAAAGAAAATCCAGAGGGAGAATAGTCCAGAGTCAGATCCTCTGATGAATCAGGGTTAAGAGTAGAAGTGTAAAGGGGCTTTTTACAGAGTTCAGCAGTTCATCTTCAAAATACTGAAGTGAAACACTGTAGGAAATTGTGGTGTATGGAAGTTCACTTTTGTAAAATTGTGGTTAAAGAAAAAGTCCTTTTCTAGTTCTATTTTCTGAGTAAAAGGGGCAGAAAACCTGAGAGTCCAAATAAGATCCTCAGGCAAGAGTTCAAGGGGTTCCTCTGCAGCTGTTATTAGTTTGTCATTATTTGAGCTAAACCAGTGCAAATGTATACCTGTGTCACGTTGTTGAGCATTTTATTCTGAGATGCAAAGTGAGCTGTAAATGTAGAGTCTGAGCATGTATGCGTCTGTAGGGGTGTTGTCAAGTTTTTGTTAGAAGCTTTTTGTAACTTTTTGTTGTTGTTTGTTGTTATTTCTGCTCAGCTATGTCCATGTCAAATGTGACTCCCACACTCACTTGACTCTTTAACACACAAAGCTCTTTTCTGGTGGATACACGGGTCATTGTTGAGGAAGGATAATAATTTCAGTTTAGTTTTATTTCAGATTATCTTGTACTTTCACAGTTAAATTTGAGATCAAAACTAATAAGTAAATTCAAATCACAAACGCTCAGTTTAAAGTGGTTATTGTGTAGCTTTATATTGTGTAGCTTCATCTGACATCATACAGATCTGTGAGTGCTGTTCCCCTGTGTATCACAGCTGAGCGCCTCTGGGCTGCTAGGAAACACTGAGCTGAGTGTGGGAGCAGCCATCGCCTGTTACCTTGCCCAGGAGGGGGCGGACATGAGCTACGCCAACCACAAAGGAAAGGGCCCTCTGGACCTGGTGACAGACAGCACTGTGCTGCAGCTCATCAAGAGCTTTTCTGAGAAGCACAGGTAAAGTTACACAAACACACAACTTTAATAATATAATAATGACATAATGATACAATGTGAATCTTCCCCACAGGCTTCAGCGTCTCTCTGCCCTCACGTGTGGCCAGGGCCTGAGCAGCGCCAGTCTGAGGAGAGTGCACACCACTCCAAACACCATGACCAACCTGGTGCTGCCCACGCCCCCTGGGCCCAGCGAGTGTCTCATCTGCTCCGAGCTGGCTCTGCTGGTGCTCTTCTGCCCCTGTCAGCACAGTGTCGCCTGTGAAGGTACTCATCTACTGTGCAGATAGAAATGATCCAAGAAAAGCATCAAGCACCTTTTCTCTGAAATAAAAACATTACATTGATTTAATGGCACTGTGGTTAACGGTTTGATTGTTCTTTTTACTGTCATCAAAAACAAATTATAAACACAAAATGGACTATACAGAAAATACTTTTCCAAAGAAAATAATTTCTCCATTGGCCAAACATTTTTGGACACTGTAACTGCAACTGCCAAATATTATCCAGCAGATGGCAGCGCAAACCACTTGTGACAAAGTTAAGTCAAGCACTTATAGCCTCTGTTGCACTTTTTGTTGTTTTTGATAATGTATCTTTACGTGTGCAGCAATGGAAACCGTTTTAATTACAGAATGTGCTATATAAGTAAAGTGGATTCAGATTTGGAAGTCTGAAATTATAGTTCATGTTTAATTGTTTTGTTTTTTTTACTGTTTTTTTTTTACAGAGTGTGCCCACAGAATGAAGAAGTGCATCAAATGTCAAGTCACAATCACAAAGAAAATCAGACAAGGTAAGCCAGAGTTTATCTTTTCTCCCAGTAAACTATTTTTTAAAGAGACAGTATCTTTCATATATTGACCAATAAATCTAGTAATAATCATGACTGGTGTGTCTCTTGTATCTCAGACCAAACAGAGGTGGACTGCAGCCCTGGGACGGAGCACTCAGACCAGCACAACCTGCTGGAGCAGCTGCAGTCTCGCTACAGACAGATGGAGGAGCGCATCACCTGCCCCATCTGCATCGACAACCACATCAAGCTGGTGTTTCAGTGTGGACACGCCTCCTGTATAGAGTGTAGCTCTGCACTCAAAACCTGCCCCATCTGCAGACAGACCATCCGAGAACGCATACAACTCTTTGTCTGAGACTGTGGTTTTCCAGCTCAAAACTGTTACATCATCTGTTACATTTGAAACAGAAGCGACTGAAAGCAAACTGAGAAGATGTTACCTTTTTGTATTTTTGATGGGTTAAATACAGAAAAAAGTGCCCAGACCCAAAAGCAGATTTCTTGAGTCCTTTTTTACCCAGAGGTTTTGGTATGAAGTGAATAGGCTCTGTGCACAGTATCGCCTGGGAACCGCACTGTGAGCGCCACTACTTCCTGTCCAGCATCATCTCTATCAGGTTTTTGCCGAGTCGTGCTAAAATTAATAAATATTTAAAGATAAGACGGTGAACAGGTTAAAAAATACACAAATAAAATGCATACTTCAGCGGAGGACACTTCTGTGTTTAAAAAGTGTCTCAGTGTTAATGCTAATGTTGAGGCATAATAAATATTACAACGCCACAAACTGAAGTATCTGCCTATAAAAATAACTGGGTAGTCTTTATTTTAATTAATTTGAATTTCAAAAGGTTGAGGTAATACAGAGGCTAAATGGCATCCACCAATAAATACAATGTCTATTTAGCTTTTCAGCCTGTAGTCGAGTGGAGACCATCTTGCCTCTGTCATAACATCCTTTTGTGTAAAACTGACCAGAGCCTCAGTTTCTGACACCAGAAGCCCCATGTCTTAACCTCTGTGTAAAAGAGGGTGCAGAGTCCCGCCCAAGCCCCGCCTCTTGTCTCTGTCCTATGTTTGCTGCTTTCTTTCTGTTACCCATGATCCTCTGTGGCTGCGTTGCCTCTGTTTACACGGCCTGTCCTGTGAATTGTTTGTATCTCATAGTAATAATCAGTGTTAGTCTCTGCAGAGGGTCCTATAGCTGCAGCTCTCTATATAGTCAGCACTGGCCTGAATGCAAGGGCAGTTTATATACAGTGTATGCATGGACAGATGCATATTGTTAAGCTGAAATGACAGTGTGGTGTTTTTTTCTCTGGTTACATTTGTGCTTATAATGTATCCACTCGTACAGATATTTATTTATGTGTGAAAGGTGGTAATTAGAAACATTTTAGTTGGTGTTTGCTTGTTTCTACTGAAAACAAGTCTAAGTCCTCTTCTCTCAGGGTATCCATCCAAGCACTTGTGATATCCATAAAGGTCACTGACCTCCCTCTATTATAAATACCAGCTCCTCGCTCAGACGCAGCTGAATAGCTGAAGGGGCCAGTGGAACTGTGTGAGGGGAGCACTGGCAGAGGACTACATTTCCCAGAAGGCATTCTGATAATGTTTCACATCAGAGTGACCCTTCTCTCTGGATATCTGGATTGTACATCTTCATCTGTTTTGGTGTTTAGTTTTCTAAAAGGGCTTATGCATATAATAATCAATCTTGAATCCTAATCCTTATTTAATTAATTTTATAATATAAACTTCTGACGACAGGAGATTTTTGTTGTTTGATCCCATGTTTGGGAGCTGTACATTTGAATGTCTGGTTGCACCTGTCTCTGCCTTTTGGACATGGACCGAGACAAAGGGGGAGACTTGTTTACTTTAAAGGAAAGTACTTTCAACAGTGCCAAACGCATGAGGATGTGCATGGGCATGCACGCCCCAACTTCAGCTATGTAGTCACTCTGCTCATCCTGAACCCAGGGCCAGTGCAGCACTGACCTACTCATACAGTGTGTGGTCCTCCTGTAGACTCTGCAGTCAACACTTAGTCAATCAATCATGTTTGATTGAACACTTAGCCCACTGTGTGCTAATGCAGTTAGCCTCCTGTGCACCGGGGGCTGTCATGAGAATCCAAGTTCCACCCATTCTCACCTGGTGAGATGTATTCTTTTATGATCTAGGATATGTTTCTGAGTCTGAGAGATGAGTCCCTGGGTTTACTCGCAAAGGCAATAATGTTTATCATTGGAGAGGTTTAAGGTCTTCTCCGCCTGTAGAGGGCGCAGTTGGACAGAGAACTGTTCTGTATAAAATGTTAGTCTGTGTTTGTACAGTTCTGATGTTGGCCTTACTGTCCATTCCTCTTCGTTTCATGGTTTTTAAGTTCTAATCTGTACAAAAATATTTTGCAATAAATATGAACCTGTTTTATAAACACATGCCTTGCTGATTTCTCATTGTTCTTGTTGAAATGTGACAAGTAGGAGGGTATGGGGTCCTTTTCTCACTGTTGGTATTGTGTTACACCAAAGCAGCCAGCTCCTGTTCAGCATGTATTGGGATGACTGGTTAGATCAGTAACACTTGTATAGTAACCCATCACAATCAGAGCGGCACCTCAGAACAGAGAAGGGTCTGGTTTAGCAAGAAACTCTAGGTATACACAAGCAAAACTGTACTGACTCTTAACTGCAGGAAAAAACAGATGTTCTAGCAGCACTACAGTGAGTTACAGCTACGTGGCAGCTCAAGGTTTCCTTCCAGATAACACGATCACCACACACAAGATGGGCCAAAACAAAAATGTCCTTTAATAATGTTATGTACTAACAACTTTCTGTAGGCTCAGGAAGTTCAGTGTCTAGCTTTTAGACTTGGACTGGTGGGGATGCCACACCAAGATCTGGACGTAATGGTACAGAACACAATGGTTATTCGAAGTGAAGTTCTGCCTTATAATATGACACAGTGGTATGTGTTAGTTGCAGTAATGGGAAGAATACAAAAATGTTACAGAATACTGAATACCTGCATTAAAATGTATTTTGTAACACATTCTGAATCATGGCCCAATCAGCGTACTGTATTCTGAATACTTAGAATGCAACATGGCATTCATATCAGCTTAATTGTTTCACTGTTTCGTTGTGCATTTCACTAACTGGAAAAGGGAAAATCACACATGCCTCACCACAAGAGCAGAGTTTTATATTTTTCTCACTGACTCTGTGCAGCTCAAAGCCTAAACTGAGTGATCAGGTACCACCATTTATTGATTTTAGAAAAGTAACTGAATCTGAATACCACCAAATGAAAAAGTAACTGTATCAAAATGCAATAGTCAGAATACACATTCTCGGTACATTTATTCAGTTACTTCCCAACACTGGTCAGTTGTGTACAAAATAAATCAGACTGTATTAAGTTGATGTGTGGTGTAAATTATAAATGGATTCTCATTAGCGCAGGTGTCGCTCACTGAAACCTGAGCTGCTGCCGACACACTGGAGACTACAGTACAATACAGACACTGATGCCCACTCTGTACTGCTATAACTGCTACTACTACTGCTATTACTGCTACTAATACTAATACTACTACTAATACTTCTACTGCTATTACTGCTGCTACTACTACTACTACTGCTATTACTGCTGCTACTACTACTGCTATTACTGCTACTACTACTGCTATTACTGCTGCTACTACTACCGGCTGGTTAGCTCAACTGGTAAGTCATGGACTTTCCCCCTGGGGGTTGTGGGTTCAAATCCCCCCCGGGCAATGAGCTAACCAGTGTGGGTCCTTGGGCAAGACCCTTCACGGTACTGCCCCCCGGGCGCCGAAAAAAAAAGATGGCTGCTCACTGCTCCTGAAAAGGATGGGTCAAATGCAGAAGTCAAATTTCTCCCGTGTGTCACTGTGTGTCATTGTGTGTGAGACCAATAAAGGCTTAAGCCTAAGCTTAAGCTTACTGCTGCTACTACTACTACTGCTGCTATTACTGCTACTGATACTATTACTGCTACTACTACTACTACTGCTATTACTGCTACTACTACTGCTATTACTGCTACTACTACTGCTATTACTGCTACTACTACTACTACTACTGCTATTACTGCTACTACTACTACTACTACTGCTATTACTGCTACTATTACTACTACTGCTATTACTGCTACTACTGCTACTACTACTACTACTACTGCTGCTGCTATTACTGCTGCCGGGGTCGCTCGGCGCCCTTCGGCAGAACACAGATGGTCACAGACATTTCCCACACATGACACTGGTGCGGCGGTTCTGGACCCGACTACTGGCCCCTCTTCACGGCGCTCCTTCGTGCCCACGTTCACCACCTCCACTCCGCAAGAGAAACTGAGTTTTGCAACACCTTCACCCCAGACAATACGCTTTTCTCCATCTCCCGAACCGGTTCCCCTCGGCTGGACTTCTGACCCCTGCCCCCCTCCGCTGTCCCCCCTGGACCCTGTTGTCTAGACCTTCCCTGGACACTACATTGCCCTTGCTCCCCCCCAGACCCCCTTTCTGCACCTGGGACGATCCCTTTGGTCCTCTGCACTCCCCCTGTTTCTCTTGGCCCTTGTGCCCAGTGGTGTTTATTCCCGTGCCCACATCCCCCGATGTGTCTTCTGAGTGTTTTGCAAATGTTATTGTGGTGTTAAAATATGTACCTTGTAATAATAAAAGATTAAAAAAAAAACTACTGCTATTACTATGATGCGTGAAGAGTCCCTCAGTCGTCCAGGTAGAATCCATGATAAAAGGAGAAATTCAATTTGTCAACTGGACAAAGTTTGTTTGGTCGAAAACGTTTCGCCGCTCATCCGAGAGGCTTCGTCAGTTCTGGTTAGAGTGCTGGTTAGACCCTGTTTATATCTAGTTGCAGGGAGGAGCTCACTACACTGAAATAGCTCTGAAACTATCTCAACTAATCTGTCTCTTTTGTTTTTAGACGCCAGAGAAATTTGAAAAACAAGAGACAGATTAGTTGAGATAGTTTCAGATCTATTTCAGTGTAGTGAGCTCCTCCTAGAGCTGAATAGATATGCTAATACTAGACGCCAGAGAAATTCGAAAAACAAAAGAGACAGATTAGTTGAGATAGTTTCAGAGCTATTTCAGTGTAGTGAGCTCCTCCCTGCAGCTAGACATAAACAGGGTCTAACCAGCACTAGAACCAGAACTGACGAAGCCTCTCGGATGAGCGGCGAAACGTTTTCGACCAAACAAACTTTGTCCAGTTGACAAATGGAATTTCTCTGCTACTACTACTACTGCTATTACTGCTACTAATACTACTACTGCTATTACTGCTACTACTACTGCTATTACTGCTGCTACTACTCGAGGCCGGATCTAGAAGTGGGCAGGGGTGGGTTGTGAGCAATGCCCACCCAAAATCTTCTCCTGCCCACCCAATTGGTCAGCTGTATTTGATGTAATTTCAACCTGCTTATCACGTTTTCTTGTTTGCTCTGCCAAAATGCCACGACTTCTGATTCGCCAAGACGCTTACCCGAGCACAACGCGCTCATTTTGCCGCTAGTGGTCTGCTTCGCATCCCACTGTCTGCATGAACACGCGCACTGCACGGTGCTTCTCTGCTCCGGGCTTTGTGTGCAGCTCTACCCGTGGAATCCATGCGCAAACCCACAGTATTCTACAGTATTCCACAGTATTTCTCATTATTCCTCTTTTCCCTAGCGCCGCTTCAGCCCCACAGCTCCATCGCGACCCCGTGGTCGTTCCTCACATGCAGGCACGGAGCAAGCTCCACGGGGTGTGTAGCGCAGCGGAAGCAGCCTGCTGTGCTGCCTGTGTGCGCCGGTTCTCGCTGTGTGCGCGTGCGTGTGTGCGTGCGTGTGCGTGCATGCATTAGAAGAAAAATGTTCCACATGAAACTCCTCACTATGCCCCACCAAAATTTTGAAATGCCCCCCCAGTCTGTGCAGTCTAGATCCGGGCCTGCTACTACTACTACTACTACTACTGCTACTACTACTACTACTACTACTACTGCTACTACTACTACTACAACTACTACTACTACTACTATTACTGCTACTACTACACTACTACTACTACTGCTATTACTGCTACTACTACTGCTATTACTGCTACTACTACTACTACTACTACTACTACTACTACTACTACTATTACTGCTACTACTACACTACTGCTATTACTGCTGCTGCTACTGCTATTACTGCTGCTACTACTGCTACTACTACTACTGCTGCTATTTCTGCTACTACTACTGCTACTACTATTACTACTGCTATTACTGCTGCTGCAACTACTACTACTGCTATTACTGCTACTACTACTACTACTGCTATTACTGCTGCTATTACTGCTACTACTACTACTACTACTACTGCTATTACTGCTACAACTACTACTACTGCTGCTATTACTGCTACTACTACTACTACTACTACTACTGCTATTACTACTACTACTACTACTACTACTACTACTACTACTACTACTACTACTACTACTACTACTACTACTACTACTACTACTACTATTACTGCTACTACTACACTACTACTACTACTATTACTGCTACTACTACACTACTACTACTACTGCTATTACTGCTACTACTACTGCTATTACTGCTACTACTACTGCTATTACTGCTACTACTACTACTACTACTATTACTGCTACTACTACACTACTACTACTACTGCTATTACTGCTACTACTACTGCTATTACTGCTACTACTACTACTATTACTGCTACTACTACACTACTGCTATTACTGCTGCTGCTACTACTACTGCTATTACTGCTACTACTACTGCTATTACTGCTACTACTACTACTATTACTGCTACTACTACACTACTGCTATTACTGCTGCTGCTACTACTACTGCTATTACTGCTACTACTACTGCTATTACTGCTGCTACTACTGCTACTACTATCACTACTGCTATTACTGCTGCTGCAACTACTACTACTGCTATTACTGCTACTACTACTACTACTGCTATTACTGCTGCTATTACTGCTACTACTATTACTACTGCTATTACTGCTACTACTACTGCTATTACTGCTGCTGCTGCTGCTACTACTACCACTACTACTGCTATTACTGCTACTAATACAACTAATATTGCTACTACTGCTAGCCAACACACTGGGGACAACAGCACAATATAGACACTGATGCCCACTGTGTTCTTCTACTACTACCAGGCTTGGGGAGTAACGGATTACATGGAACAGCGTTAAGTAAAAGGATACAAAAAAAGGTAACTGTATTCCCCTACAGTTACAAAGAAAAAGACGTACTCAGATTACAGGTACATTTAGTGAAAATGGGGATTACTTAGCAGGATTACAATTTGAAAGCATTTTATGTTATTTCATTTTTTCATTTAAAGCCGGAGGTCATATGTAGGGAAAACAGAACGTACAGACTCGCGGCGCGGTCTGTGAAACAAACTTGCAGCGGCGCGCACTGTGGAATACACTTGCAGCGGCTCGCACTGAACTTCAGGCAGGTCGCGCACTACGGAATAAACTTGCAGCGGGCATGGTTTCAAAAAACGCATTTAGCGGGTGGAAATTTAGGGAGGATTTTATTTTTTAAAGAAGACAAAGGGGACAACATCACAGTGCAGTGCAAATTGTGCCTTCCAGCGGTTAAACACCTGTCAATGTCCAAGGATTCTACTTCCAATCTCAAGAAACATTTACAGGTAAGATCGCTAATATTAACGCTTTGATACTGACAGGCCCTAAATGTCCTGCTTCAGTCATGTTATGTGTGAATATTTTCATTTCTTTGTCTTGATTCATTGGTAGGAGCCAGTTTCGAGTTAGCTATCGACTAGCAAACTATTAGCAAGCTAGCTAACGTTTGCGGTCACAAGTACACTTTGTGCATTTGTAGAACGATATTACAATATTTAAACATTATCTAGGCAACATAGTCATGTTAACTGATCCATGAAGACCCTTTAGACAATTCCGAGCAAAGCTGTCGTTAGATGTAGGCCAGCACGCAAGCTGGACGAACATCCTGTCCAGCTGCGGAGATCGGGCAAGATGACTGTCCCGGTAAAACTAAAACTTGACTGAAAATATAATTTCGTTGAAGTCATAGGTGTTTAGGTGTTTGGTTTAGTGAGTGACCTTGTTTACTAGTGACTTGGCTTATAGTGATAACAGTTGTTAAAACTACACATAGAACTGTACTTGTCCTCCTAAAAACTTTTAATTGTATTGTACTTATTTATATTTACAACTATCACTAATGCCACTAATGATAACTTTTATGATGATGGGTATTGTTATTGTTGTTATTTATAATGCACAAAAGTAAGTAATTTTCTTGTTTTCTTGTTGTTATAGGATATTTGGTGTTAAAGTAATCTAAAAGTAACTGAAAGTAATCAAGTTACATTACTTTAATATTATAGTACCGGGATTACGTTACTGAATACATATTTTAAGGAGTAACTAGTAACTGTACCGGATTACATTTCTAAAGTAACCCTCCCAACCCTGACTACTACTACTACTACTACTACTACTACTACTACTACTACTACTACTACTACTACTACTACTACTACTACTGCTGCTGCTACATGTGTAAAATCCCTCAGTCGTTCATGCGGAATCCACGGCAAAAGGAGAAATTCAGTTTCTCAACTGAACAAAAGTTTATTTGGTCAAATACTTTCACAGCTCATCCAAGCTGCTTCTTCAGTTCTGGTCAGACGCTGGTGGACACTGCCTATATCTGTCTGAAGAGAGGAGCTAACTACAAAGAAACTACTCTGAAACTACCACACATACTTGTTTTCAGTTTCTGTTAGTTAGGTGGGCCTTAAATATGCTGTGGGAGTGGAGTGTGGGGTTATTTTAGCAGATCCATTCAGGGCCATAATGGGCGTTTTCACACCTCTGGGCCTGACCTCCTGTCCTATTGTTTTCTTTGTTTTGATTTAGGTCTGATGATGGAGTTGTAAATGGGCGACAGTCTGAGCCCTCCATTTCTGTTCAAGGATGGATTGTCTTTCCTAACAAAAATAGCCTCTTTAACTCCCCTCTCAAACCAGTTCTTTTCTCTGGCCAATATCTGTACCTCACTGTCCTCAAAGGAGTGGCTCGTGGCTTCTAGGTGGAGATGTACGGCAGATTGAGGTCCACTCTGGCACGCCCATCTGTGTTGGTACATCTTCTTGTGAAGTGGCTGTTTTGTTTCTCCAGTGTAGCGCTCACTGCAGTCTTCACTACACTGAATGAGTAGACCACATTGCTTTGTTTGTGGCTCGGTGTTTTGTCCTTTGGGTGGACCAGTTTTTGTCTTTAAAGTATTTGTGTGTTGTCTGAAAATCCTCTGTAGTTTTTCAGAAATGCCAGCCAGGTAAGGAATCGCTACACTTTTCCTCCTGGGTTCTGATTCTCTGTTGTCTTGTTTCTTGTCCTTGTCTCTCTTGGTTTTGTTGAAAGCCCATTTAGGATATCCACAAACAGAGAGGGCTTCCTGCACATGTTGTTCTTCTTTCTCCTTTCCCTCTGTGCTTGTAGGAACCACTTGGGCCCTGTGTTGTAATGTCCAAATAACTCCCAGTTTGTGCTGTAGTGGGTGGTGTGAATCAAAAAGCAGGTATTGGTCCGTGTGCGTGGGCTTCCTGAAGACCTCTACCTGGAGACGCCGGTCTTCTCTTATCGTTTTGGCACAATCTAAGAACGCCAATGTGGGTATCCTAAATGGGCTTTCAATAAAACTAAGAGAGCCAAGAAACAAGACAACAGAGAATCAGAACCCTGGAGAAATGGTGTAAATACAATAAAAAGGTACAAAAAATAACTACAGTAGAATACGTTGAAATACTAAACAGCAGCGGCTCTCAACTTTTCACTCCAACTTCCATCCACTTTTACACCTTTCTGAGTACCACCAGATCAGATCTACAACAACAGAATTCCAGGTCTAAACTGGGCCTAAACCAGGACCACACTACACTAGAATTTACTGAAAAGAGAGCAAAAAATTGGATAAAATAAACCTCAATCCAACGCTACAACTGCAGAGAACATGCCCAGTATTATGTAAATGATCAATTTTTTTTTTCCTCAGCAAACATCAAATGAAATAAGAATGATGAGTATCATGTGTGCCACGTGTGATATGGCGTGTAGGTTTCACACCTCCAGTAGGGGGTGCTCTAATCTCGTCTGAACAATTGGACCCTATGACCCCAGTCCTAAAGATGTTGGAACTATGAGCATATAGGTTTTACAGGGGAGCTGGAGGTAAGCCCAACCAAACAGACACAAAACATAGCTTAAAAGCTGCACTCTAACATTTTAATAGCTGCTTTTCTTTTCTTTGCCTGTAATGTATTATCGTATTTGCTCTAGATGCCATTTATTTCATTTCAACACTACTTTGAAAAACATATATTCTTGGAGACAATGAGGCAGTACACTCTCCACCAGAAAAGTTACACCTTTAAATAATAATAAATTTAATATAGAATAATAAATATAATATAATATAATATAATATAATATAATATAATATAATATAATATAATATAATATAATATAATATAATATAATATAATATAATATAATATAATATAATATAATATAATATAATTAGGGCTGGGAATATTAACGCGTTAATCGCGATTAATCGCGATTAGAGTTATGATCGCGAACAATTTTTTTAATCGCGATCAGAGTTTGCCAGCATTTTCCGCAATTCTACCATCCATGTGCAGCTCATTTGGTTGTATTAATTAAACTCATTGTCGGTTAAACGCGCTATTTTGAGTTTGCTAGTATTTTGTTCCTTCTACGCATCCGTAGGCAGCTCGAGCGGGCTTCAATCATTTATTTACAATTTCTCAAAGTAAGCACTATTACTGGTTCATTGTTACTTTTTCCTTTCTCTGCACTTTTTTTAAATAAAAAAAATGGTGAGAAATACTTTGCATTGTGAGTTTAACTTTAGATTCGAACGGTCTTACTGCAAGATATCAATTTTAAACATGCAAAATAAATCACGATTAATCGCGATTAACTATGAAATTTCTGAGATTAGTTGCGATCAAGAAAATTAATCGTTTGACAGCCCTAAATATAATATAATATAATATAATATAATATAATATAATATAATATAATATAATATAATATAATATAATATAACACTAACCCCATATTCCTATCCCACACTCTCCTTCCATCCACCCATTGTGCAATTAGATAACACAGTGTAATATCTTGTTGGACAATATCTATTACAGTGTAATAATATAGTTTTTGTAGCATATCCACCTGGGCAATATTTATTACTGTGTAATATCTTGAACTGGGTTTTGTAGCATATCCACCTGTTGTTGTGCAATACCTAATTACAGTGCAATGTCCTGTGGTGCAATACTTAACACAGTGCTATAGCTTGAGTTAAACTGAGTTCTGTGAAACATCTCCCTCTACATATGGGTGTATGTGTCACCGCTACTGCAATATCTGAGTAAGACTTGCAATAACCTGGTAACTAATGTGTAGTACAGGACTTTTTTGCATTATTTTTTTGCACTATTGTTTTATTTTTTTATGTGTTGTAAATATCATACTTAAATGTCTGCACTGAAGTGAGATGCTTTCAGTCTCATTGTGAGTATGTATAATGTAAATTGTACATATGAATAGTGACAATAAAAGGCATTCTATTCTAAACAAACTGCAGCATGAGGCAGTCTACAGGTGCAGTTCTAGTACACACCTCTAGAGGGCTCCCATCTCAGTGCCAGATTATCAGATAATCACATAATCAGTCCCTGTGCTGTTTAAGAACTCAATCTCATCTTCCAAATATACAGGAGTTTCCAGGGGCGTCATTGTTACTAACGTTCAAGGTTGATTAATATTATTGCTAGTATCTTAAAGTATAGTGCAATAAATATGTATTGTATATGTAATGTTTGTATTGTAAGCCTGTGTCAGTTTTATTTCAGTTGTTTGCTTGTCTCCTGTAGCCTAGTGACGCGACTCCTCTGAGACAGAAGTGAGGTGTGGCCCTGTCCTCATGTGCATGAAAACCTCAAACATCACATACACCCACATACACCTGTGTGTGTAGTCTGCTGCTATGACCAGTTTAACTCAGGATATTCAAAGCTCCACATGTCCATTCAAACACAGTGACATCAAAGTATGTAAACACACACAAATATATTCAGATGAGCTTCACCAGAAGCCAAGAGAAGAACAATCCTTCTGTCCACGCACAAAGAGGTTTTCAATCAACCACCATTTCATCAACTGTATATAACTCTATACTGTGTTATATGTTGTATTGAACAAATCCAAATGAGGAAGCAAGTATCATAGTTATTTCTCTTCAAAAGTAGATGACAGCACAGACAATGAGCTATAATAAAGCTTTACGAAAGTGAACCATGCAGTGAAGATTTATCAAAGTAATATAAGTACAATTTCACACACAGAATAGATAAGGCACTGCTAAAGCTGGTTTACTGTGACAAATGTTACGCTACTACAATGTCCTTATAATTAAAAAGTATGACTGAGGTATGATTTGATTTATCTGTAGCAGACCACTGCCCCTGGACCCAGAGCCACGCCCAGCGCATGAAAACATGAACACATGAACCCTTCCATTAACCCTAACTGTGCCCAAGTGCTCCCAGCTGACCCGGTTTGGGTACCAGGGCAAATCAAAATATGGCTATAAATACAGCTACTGTGTTTGAACCATATATTTTCTTCATAAAATTCATGTATTTGAGCATTTTTAGAAGATACTGATACATTTGAAGATTTCTATTTATAGGAATTAGTCTTAAAATACAGCTCTGGAAAAAATCAACATCTCTACATGTATTACAGCCATTCCATTCTAGCGTCTGTTGAATTCCAACACAAACACAAAGCTGAGCTACTTCAGTTCTTGCACCAGGAGTGGAATAAAGTCACCCAAGAACAATGTGAAAAACTTGTGGAGAGCATGCCAAGATGCATGAAAGCTGTGATTAAAAATAAGGGTTATTGCACCAAATGATTTCTGAACTCTTCTTAAGTGTAAACATTAGTATTATGTTGTTTTAAAATGAATTTGATCTTGTTTCTTTGCATTGTTTGCGGTCTGAAAACATTGTTTTTTTTGTTTTTGTTATTTTGACCATTTGTAATTTTCTGCAAATAAATGCTCTAAACAATAATATTTTTATTTGGAATTTGGGGGAAATGTTGTCAGTAGTTCATAGACTCAAACAAAAATGTTCCTTTTGCCCAAACACATACCTATAAGTAATAAAATCAGAAAAACTGATAATTTTGCAGTAGTCTTTTATTTTTTTCCAGAGCTGTATTTAGACAGTTTTAAATGTTTAATGATGAACTGAATGTTATTGATGAAATGCTGTTGTCAAAAGTTGTTTCATGTAAATTTAATAAATCTTTAATGTGTTTTGTACGTGCCCAAGCACTGCAGATGGGAAGTAACTTGTAGCTAAATTTAGCACAAAGCATCTTTTCTCTCCAAGATGAATGTTTTCTGTGCATTGACCTTGTTTTAAATAAATACAAATATTTGCTGTGTGTTTGAATAGGTAGTAAAAATAACAAAGATAGTGATCTAGCGTTGTTCCAGTGTACTTGAACAGGCTGAAGCGTTAGAGTTTTCAGTATTCTCCCGTTTCTCAGAGTAGTTTACCTTTAATCCCAGGACATTCTAATCAATTGGAACAAACCAGTAAGTCCGGGTCTGTGTTTACACTGTCACCTAACAGCTGTTGTTCCATCAACAAGTGGCACCAACGCTGCACTCAGACTCTCCAGGACCCGGCAGAGGTGCACTATGGGATACTTACAGTCAGTATCTGGAGGAGGAGCTGCTCTGCCATTGTTTGGTAAAAGCTCAGCGTTCCCTCCAGGTTCATCTTACTCCTCTCACACCTGACACACACAGCAGATGTCGTCACAACAGAGGCCCTGGGAAAGTACACAAAACACACACAAATATCACCGGCAAAATAACCAGCACTTATTTAAAGATGTTTGGAGATGTGAATGCTTTGTTTTAAATTGTCCACAGTGTGGCTTTACAGTAAATGTTTTGCATTTATTAAACTACAGATTTTATTTATTGCTCAAAAATATCTTATAAAACATTAATTCTTACTGTGAGTGGGGTTGCCTCTCCATAAATCTAATCTGTAAATTGGCTTAAGTCTCCATAGCCATACTGTGGAACATCCTAGTCACATCCTCATGGAGACAAGCAGGTGACAAACCCCCCAGCGGATACGTTACACAGTGCACCTTTAAAGAAGTAAATATCTAAAATACACTTTAAGGGGCATTGTGTAACTTTTCTAGTGGAGAGTCCGTCAGATGCTTTTCTCCATGGAGATGTTATTGCTTTGTCTGGAATGTTTCATAGTATGGCATTAAACCTTTCTATCTCCATGGAGACCAAACCAGACCAAGTTACAAGGCTAAAATTGCACTTTTTTTTAAAACTATAATTCTTACTGTTGTGTTTTTAGGGTGACCGTGTTTACCATCTCTCCAGGGACTACAGATGAAAAATGGCCTCTCGGGTAAATTCTGGAACATTTAATGTACACTGTCCCTGCTAAATAAACTAAACTAAAATAAAATAAAAACCAAGGTCATTATACAGTATATTATACAGTGATTATGCTTTTTAAAGCATTTAATAAACAATTGCCAAAAAATTAGCAAAAATGTTTTGCTCTTAAAGAGAACATTTATAATTTGAGAGGTTATGGAAACTTCATTTTGTGGGGTAAAAATGTGGAATGCTCTGGATTTACAGCAAAAGTTCTGCCAAAATAGTCACAAATTTAAGTTCTTGTATAAAGACATGGTCTGGTCTGAATACAGAGAGACGAGTTTGAATGAATTGTCAAATAGCACTTTTCTGTATCAGTTTTGTGCTTTGGTCTCTGCTGTTGTCTCACCATCGTTGGTTTTATGTATGTGTTATTGTATTTGTGCTTCCATTGTTGGTGTTTTTTGTGCTTACCATCGCTGGTATTTTTACTTGTTGTGGACTTTAAATGTTCCTGATAGAAACACCTTATGTGTAATTTAGTGTCCCTGATCAAAAGTTTTTTGTTTTCTTGTACAAGAATGGAATTAGCCTTTGTTTGTTTTGTGTTTTTCAACTGAACTGACATGGAAGCTAAATCAATAATTAAAATTTTCTTCTTCCCACTCCTATTTGAGCAAAAAAAAACAACACATTTTTGACTGTATATTGGTTACATGTATTTATTTCCTTGTGTTGACCTGCTCAAAATGAACTAATAAATGAAATGAAATGAAGGTCAGATCTGTGGAGAGGCAACCCCGCTCACAGTCAGAATGCCTGTTTCTTCTAGGTATTTTTGAGCTGTAAAACCACCTGTACTTTAATAAATTTACAATAATGTTGTCTAATGTCATACTGTGGAACATTTCAGGCAGAGCAACAACACATTAATAGAAACAAGCAGATGACAGACCCCCAACCAAAAAGTTACATAGTGCACCTTAAAGTCCTTAAAACTGTAAAAGTACTATGAGCTCTGTTCATGTGTCTTTACTTTACAGAACAGAGGATGCATAAAAAGTGTAAGCTGGACATTATTCATCTTTAAAGGTTCATTGTGTAACATTTCTCCATGGAGATGTTATTGCTTTGTCAGGAATGTTTCACAGTATGGCATTAAACCTTTCTGTCGGATTTGAATATTGTCATTATTATCATTTAAACTAGCTCCTGTTACTTCATTTCTTGTCACATTTAACCTGCCATTGTGTGGTTGCTAGGACGCGGCCCGATGATGCAATATCAGCCAACACAAGGATCTATTTTTGAGCTGTTGGTCTCAGTCATAGGGCAGTTCATGTATGAAGCTGGGTTATGTATTAATAAAAACATGAGTGAATGTGTATCTTTATAACGGTGCAGAAATAATGCCCAGTTTTGACTAAAGCCACAATTGCTGGTTTATTCTCCAAAGATTTGGCTAATATTCTCATTTATTAATCTGATCCATTATTTACTAAGGTCTGGGTGATTAGAAATGTGCACTACCAGTCAAAAGTTTTTTTTTTACTATATTTTATATACATAAATATACTGAGGTATTCTTCTTCAGACAGAAACTGAAAAACAAAGAGGTGGAAAAGTTTCAGAGTAATTTCATTGTTGTTAGCTCCTCCCTGCAGCTAGATATAAGCAGTGTCCATCAGCACTCTAGCCAGAACTGACGAAGTAGCTTGGATGAGCTGCGAAACGTCTTTGACCAAATAAACTTTGTCCAGTTGACAAATTGAATTTCTCCTTTTACCAGTTCAACTAAATATTTTTTATATTGTATTTTTCAAATCTTCAAAGTAGTCATCCTTTGCTTTGCACATTTATTTTCATCTTTATTTTTCAATGCACATTCTATTGTACATTTTACTGCATTTCACTGCTGCATCTTCCATTGCACATTTTGATGCACACTGCACTTTTGGACATCTGTAAATAGGTATTTATTTATTCTTTGCACTGCTTTTAGATTTAGTATTTTTATTTTTACAGATTGGTTAGCTCAACTGGTAAGTCACTTGACTTTCACCCACTTTTCACGCAATGAGCAAGCCAGTGTTGGGCAAGACCCTTCATGGTACTGCCCCCCGGGCGCAGGAAAGACGAGCTGCCCACTGCAGCCCACTTGGGTCAAATGCAGAAGTGAATTTCTCCTGTGTGTCAGATCAATAAAATCTTAATCTTATTGTCTTAATATTGTATTTTTTGTCTTTTTTTGCACTGCGTGGCCAGGGAGAAACAGAATTTCGATTCACTACATGTCGAACACATATGGCAGAATTGACAATAAAGTTGACTTTGACTTGACTTTTTGACTTGATCGACAGCGCTGCAAACGCTTGGCCTTCTCTGAATGAACGTCAAAAAATGCCAAAAGTACAAACCAGTTTTTCCATCCATCCATTTTCTTCCGCTTATCCGGGGCCGGGTCGCGGGGGCAACAGTCTAAGCAGGGACGCCCAGACCTCCTTCACCCCGGACACTTCCTCCAGCTCCTCCTTTGTTTTTTTCCAAAAAAAACCCACAAAACACAAAATCACACAATAGAAATCTTAACAGTCAGTCAAGTCCTGTCCTGTCAAAATGCCCAAAAAGGTCTCCAAAAGGGTGGCTATTTTATTCTGTTTCTAATTTGAATCAAGTTTTGAGTTATTTTGAGTTGATTTTTTTGTTTACTACATTCCACATGCGTCCATTCATAGTTTTGATGCCTTCAGTGAGAATCTATAATGTAAATACAGGTAATCATGACATGATCAAAACATGTTGTAGTAACTATCAGTGTTAATGTATAGTCTGGAAAAAGGGGCAGATAAACATTTACTCTTACTCTCCTCTCTGCTCTTTTTCATTCATTCCTTGTATGTTTAAATTTATGTTATGGCTTTTTATATTATGAACTTTTGACCGATAGTGTATATGTGTGTACAAATATTTTCCCAGTATTAAAGCAAAGCATCACTCCTTCACTTTCCCTGGCTGTGACTGAGTGGTCTAATTAACTCCCTATAGACAGAACCGCCTTTCGCTTGTTTAACACCTGAATGTTTAACCCCCCTCGCCTCAGCCTGTGTGGTAGTTATAGTGGAGGGTTGGAGTAAAGGTGCTCATTAGAAGTCCTATAGGAGAATCATGTCCATATGTTTAAGCAGATGGGTTAAGTGGCTGGAAAACGTGTTCATTAAGGTTTTTAACGCCCACTAGAGCCCTGGAGGAGCTCTGGTGCCCACTAGAGCATCTGTGAGTGAGAAGATGGGTTACCCGTTTAACTACTGTCTTAAAGGGGTACTGCGTAACTTTTTGGTTGGATGCCTGTCACCTGCTTGTTTTAATGAATACGTCATTGCTCTGTCTGGAATGTTCCACAGTTCCATTAAACAGCTCTACCTTACATTGGTTTTCTTTAGCTTGTTCTCTGGCCTATTTTAAGCCTATTTACGTTTCTCAAGGGAGGCAACATTACAGGTCAGATCTGTGAAGAGGCAACACGATTCACAGAGACAATTATTGTATTTTTAGCAATAGAAACACCTGCAATGAATAAATGCGACATAGATGAGGTTAATATCATACCATGGAACATTCCAGGCAAAGCAATAACATCTCCATGGAAACAAGCAGCTGATGAACCATCTACCACAAAAGATAAGCCATATACACCTCTATATGCCAGATACACCTCTAAAATATTATAAAAAAATACAGTATTATACAGTATATTGCCAACAAACAAGCCCATTCATGCTCTTGTGTACATAGACAATGGAGTGAAGAGTATTGCCTAAGGACACAAAAACATAAGCAATGGCTAGTGCTGCCAAACTGCCAAACTTCAGTTAAGTGGGGAAACTGTCACGGCTGTTGTTTTTAAAGGTCCTATATTATGGAAAATTGACTCTTGTGAGCTTATAGCTCATGTTATAATGTTGTTACCTCATTAAAAACAAACCTGGAGTTGTGTTTTGTTTTGTTCACACATGTTTGAATAATCCTACATAAGAGCTACCTTTTACCTTTAGTTTAGCAGTTTGGTGATTCCAGAGATCAAATTACCCAAGTGATTCTAGTGAAGGTGTATGGAGTTTAAAAACACAGTGGAGCACTTCTTGTATTGCCATATGACATGACAAGGTGGAGTACTTTCAGTTTCAGAGAACTCAGCCTAAATTTGCAGGGTTTGTGTATTAAACATGTGTGAATGAAACAAACACAACTCCAGGTGTGTTTTTGATAAAGAAACAAGATTATAATAGATCAGAGAACAAAATAATACAGGCCCTTTAAGAAAATATAACGGGACAAAACGCAATAGTCATCATCAGAATCAGCAGTTTGGAACAGCCAATAGTAACACTTTAACTGGGTGTGCTAAGTCATACACAACACCAAACCAAGCAGGAGAAGTATAAAGTCTGTGTCAAAAGATTATGACAAATCAAATGTACCAGAGACGTATTTTTCCATGCTGCAGTTCTGAAATGACAATTTGGCCTCTGGGTGTACTGTAGGAGACAGACTCTGCAGCTGGAGACTTCCGCTCTGCCAATGCAAAGTTATTTGAATTGTAAATGTGGGAGTGTGCACAGAGCCCCGGTGCACATTTCAGTTGGCACTAGTTTATTTAAACACAAATGAAGTCACCAGCTGCTGCTCAACAATACTTCACCTGTGACCACAAACACCAAGAGTTCTGAGACAATCACAAGCTTCTACTGTTTTATGTGTATTTGAAAAAGAAATAAAATGGCTTTTGTTATTTTTATATATTATTATTTGGTAATATACTCTTATAGTCTGATAAAACATTGGGTTAGTTGAGACAGCGTTGTGAGAACATTTATAATGTTTATTGTAAAAAGGATCTTCTACACAACACATTAAAGTTAAAGCTTCATTCTCACACAGGTGGCATTGGAAGAGGACACGGGGCTGATGGAGCAGACTGATTTGCCTTCAATGCAAATCTCAACTGAACTCTCAGAGTCTGTCAGGGCACCTGTCGAGGCACCTGCCGCACTGTGAGTGGTGGCATTTAATATTCTAAAATAATAAAGTAATCAAAAAAACTGAAGAAATGAGCGCATGAGAGGGTCAAGAATGTAACTACAGGTCCACTGCTAGGATATGGCCAAATGGTATTTAAAAACAGATTCCAAATGACTTGCATTGATTAAAATCATAACATAACATAACAATGGCAAGTCAATTGCAATCTATTCTAAAATATCATTATATGACTAGTGATCACAAATACGCTTAGTGTTTTTCCAGAAAAGTTATTGCATGAACTCTCAAAAGTTGAGGTATCCTACTGAATCAAGATTCAAAATGATTGTACAAATAATATTTATAAACTGGAGCTAAACTTTGAGAGATCCTTGGACTGAGCCTTACAGACCTAGTACAATGTGGCTATTGTCAAATCAAACACTTACTGACTTTACTCCTGTTACTGGTCACAGTCCCTGGTAGATTTATGTTCAATATAAACATAAGCAATAAGTCAAAGGTCCTATATTATATAAAATTGACTCTTGAGATTTAACCCATGTTATAATGTTGTCACCTCATCAAAAACATACCTGGAGTTGTATTTTGTTTTATTCTCACATGTTTGAGTATCGCTTTATTATTAGTTCGTCTACATCTTCAAAGCTCAAAATGGTCTGTTCCACCTTGTGACGTCATGAACTGGTAGTTAACAGCTACTTTTATCATCAGTTCAGAGATTGGAAATTCTAGAGCAAAATTATTCTAATGAAGGTGTATGGAGTTTAAAAACACAGTGGAGTACTTTCTGCACTTTCACATGACATCACGACGGGGAGCAGAGTGTTTTCTGTTTAGAGAACTAAAATATGCAGAATTTGTGCGTGCATCATGTATGAATTAAACAAAACACAGCTCCAGGCATGTTTTTGATGAGAAAACAACATTATAACAGGTCAGAAAATAGAGTAGAGTCCTTTAATGGAGTCCATGGGTAGCTACAACATCTTTTACACTTTAGTCACCCAGACACTCTCGTGAAATGTGTGACAAAACCATCTTTCCCCCAATAACTCCCCCAAGCCTAAGCGATATGGATGTAATAATTATGATTTCCCCAGAACTCTGACACTGAGTTACTTCAAAGTATAAGCGTGCTGCTGGGCCCCTGTCTGCCGTCCCCACATAAATGCAGAGGCTGTGTGCAGTCGACAGCTGTCTCCTTTGAACGTCCAAAGACAAAGGCTCTAAATCCCGCCTGCGCCCTCTTTCATGTGTTCACCTGATCCAACTCGTCCTCTTCCACACAAGCCGCTCTGTGGAGGCTCCCCTGGCCCCGGGCTCCTCTGGCCGCGGGTCCCAAGGTTCAGCGCAGGCCCAGATCCACAGAGGTGCAAAAGGGTGCAAGGGTGGATCAATAAAGTCTAAAATAATGACTCTTACAGGTGCATTGTGTAACTTTTCTGGTAGAGGTTTTGTCAAATGTTTTTCTCCATGGAAATGTTATTGCTTTGTCTTGAATGTTTCATAGTATGGCATTACATCTTTCTATCTCCTTCAGCAGCCGACTGAGGCACCCTCAGTGCAAGGAGCGCTGCCGCAGATCCTTCATCCCCACCGCCATCAGACTGTATAACTCCAGACGTGCAATATTTTCTATACTCTCTTATTTACTTATTTTTATTATTATTTCTATTTGTCTGCATGTACTTTCTGTTCAAACTTTCTTTTGCACTAAATTGCCTGGAGCTAATGTGGCAAGTGAATTTCTCCTGTGTGAAATCAATAAAGTCTTATCTTATCTTATCTTCATGGAGAACAAACCAGTCCAAGTTGCAGGTCAGCTCTGTAGAGACACAATGCCGCTCACAGTCAGAATGCCTGTTTTTCTAGGTATTTTGGAGCTATAAAACCACCTGTAATTAAATAAATGTAAGGTAGAGCTGTTTAATGTCATACTGTGGAACATTCCAGGCAGAGCAATGACATATCCATAGAAACAAGCAGGTGACGGACCTCCAACCAAAAAGTTACATAGTGCACCTTTAATGAAAGTGTATTATGTTTGCACTCCTTTAAAACTGCAATGCATCTTCAGTCAGTTCCTCAGTCAGTTCAGTCTGCACCCAAGCCTGGTCCAGCGCTGGTTCAGGGTTCACAGGGCTGCAAGATTAACAATTAGAAATTAGAAATCAAATTGACTCGAAATGGCAATCTGAACGTCACAATCAATCAAGATTTATTTCAGTGGGTCCATATAGAACATTAGAAAACAGACAGAAGACAAACTCAACAATAATAAGACTCTACAGGCCATATAAGCAGTTTCTTGCTTATTTTTACACTTAAAGGTTCTATATTACAGAAAATTGACTCTTATGAGCTTTAGGCCATGTTATAATCTTGTTGCCTCATCAAAAACATACCATAACATACATTTGTCTTTTGTTTCATTCACACACATTTGAATAATCCTTTATTATTAGTCTGTCCACATCTCCAAAGCTCAAAATGCTCTGTTTCACCTTGTGATATCATGTAGTTTTAAAATTAACAGCTAGCGTTTACCTTTTTTTTTTTAGCAGAGATCGGAAATTCCAGGGCTGAAATTATCCAAATGATTCTAGTCATTCTAGTCAATACTTCCTGTATTTCCACGTGACATCACAAGGTGGAACAGACTGTTTTCCGTTTCCAGATGCAGAGTTTGTGCAAAACACAACTCCAGGTCTGTTTGTGATGAGGAAACAACATGATAACAGATGATAAAATAACGTAATATGAGTCCTTTAAACAAGTCTTCCCCAAGTGTAACCTCCCCTGCCCCCTATGGCCTTTGTTGAAGAGCCCGCACTGACTAAAAATAGTAAAAAATTAAAAAAAAAGGAAGAGGAGCATGAGTGTGTGATAACCCGCTGTAGGTCCAGACGCCTCCCATTCACTCGGGGTAATTAGAAAATCTCCTGGCCCGGATCTGCCTGCCTCTCCCACTGTGCGCATGAGGAGGCTGGGGCCTGCACTGTACCAGGCAAAGGTTTCCACCAAATCGTTCTTGCATAACTGAGTGAATGATAACACTGGCGCATTCCTCTCAACACACATCACACACAGCAGCGTCTTCTCTCTCACGTTTGAACGGACCATATGAGCCAGAGATATGAGCGGAGAGACTACGCAGGAGTACGCCTTACCTGTCTGGTGGCTCTGTCCCGAGGAGATGAAACGCCAGGATGATCTGCGGGGGTCAAGGGTCACGTTCATCAAGAGGTAGGTCAGACGGGGTTAGAGCCAGAGGTGTTCTCACATCTATAGAGTGTCTGCTGCTGCTGTGAGGTGAGGGGAACAGAAGGCGAGTCAAGTGAGGGGCTAGTTAGCAAGGAAGTTTGTGTTGGTGGTAAGTGATAAACAATGTGCACAATACAATGTAACTTTCACATTCAAACAAGTGAGTAAAAAAGTGGTGCAGCATTGGAAACTTGTAAGCATCATCTGGAAAAAGCATGATTTAAAAAGAAAAGCTGTTAGTGAGTGCTGATTATTAAAAGGCCCCATTAGGCTATTTGTAATCTATGTTGTATTGTTGTTTCCTCATCATACTCAGAGTTGTGTTTTGTTTCATTCACACGTTTAACACACAAATCCTGCATATTTACACTGAGTTCTTCTCTCAAATGGGAACACTCCACCCTGTGATGTCATGTGGTAATACAGGAAGTGCTCCACTGTGTTTTTCAACTCCATACATTTTCACTAGAATCATTTGGATAATTTCAGACCTGGAATTGCCAATCTCTACTGAACAAAAGGTAAAAGGTAGCTGCAGACAGACCAATAATGCAGGCTTACACAAACATGTGTGAATGCAACAAAACACAACTCCAGCTATGTTTTGAGGAGATAACATTCTAACATAGATAAAATTTTGTGTAATATAGGACATTTAAGGTTAGCAAGGTACAAAAATGATTAAAATATGAAATTAAATTAGTTTGACATTTCAGCGATTATTTATTCCCTGTATTATATAGAATACAGGGAATTTCGGCTTGGAAAAAGCTCTCTATCCTCCTCCCCTTTTATTTTTTACCACAGAAAATGTGTGTTCTTCCAGTACCTGTACGGTTGTGTCTCTTCACCAAACCGTATCCATAAATATCAATAAGCCGCCGGTACCATGGTGGCTGTGCTTCTCTCTGACTGGTCGAAATGCTGAGCTGAAGTGGACCAGTGTCAGGAGACTGCGGTGTTGACAGAGCAGCTCCTACATTCAGAAGGGCTGTTAGTGAGGATTGTAAACTCAGTGTGTGTGCGTGTGTGTGTGTGTGTGTGTGCGTGCGTGTGTATGCGTGTTAATGTGTAGCTCTGTGGCACTGTCCACTTTAGGTAATGTCTGGGCCTCTGGACTTTGATCACTATTTACTTGAGTTCATTCATATGAAATAATTAAATCTGCTGATCATTTACCCGCTATGATGCAGCAGCTCAGTTATTACTTTGTCATTCGGCTTTTTGTAACCTGAATTTAAGCAAGCAAAACCATTAATGACAAGATTGAATATAAAAGTAGTAAAAGTGTAGTTTAATTTTGCTATCATGAAGCATTTCAATTTCAGAATTCGATCATTGTTCTGAGGTTGTTTGTTGTTCCACCAGCACATTGTGGCAGTGTTCAGAACAGTTGGAAACACAAAATCTGACATACTAGGGAGCTGTACTTCAGTATACATTTTAGCTATCTGTACTTTACTTAAGTACATTTAAAAATTCATACTTTTTATTTTTACTTCACCATATTTGAAAGCAGGTATCTGTACTTTCTACTCCACTACATTTTTTAGGACTGAAAAGTAAATGTGTGTGAGGCCTGCTGAAAAGCCTGAAGGGTTTATTTTTTTAACACACTCACAATTTGAGCAAACAAAAATATACAAATAAAAACTGCTGTGTTGTTTCTACTGAACAAAATCTTCTTTATCAAAATCACTACACTTTCAGCTTTATTAGATCTCAAAATGTGCACAAAATACTTCTATTTTTTTACTCTTTAAGTAAATTTTGAACCAGGTACTTTAATACTTTTACATATGATTTTATTTTATGTGATACTTTTATTTGAGTACTTTTTTGCCCCTGTATCTGTACTTTCACTTATGTGGCAATATTGGGCACTTCCACCACTGGGAGGGAGCAGTAAAACTAGACGTGAGAATGAAGTGGCTAGTGTACAATACTTAAAGAGTGGTTGTGTTTTTCTAAAATAGTCTTGTGAATCTGTGGCCTTCTAGTGTGATTTAAATACTTACTTACAGAACAAGAATTCTACTACTGTATATAATATGGTTGATTTGGCATTTCATACTGGTGATTTAATTAACGTTCATATATGTGTTATATTCTTTTAAAACCCTTTTAATATAACAATTAAGTGTATTTTGTACTTTGCGCTCCACTCTACGCTATGTCTGTTGGTGGATAATAATAATTGGTATGAAATATACATTATGCCCTGGCCTTCACACTGCAGATGTCCAAATGATTCATAAAAAGCTGGAGAGCTGTTCTCTAAACTGTCAAATAGAAACAGAAGTTATTAGGGTTATCTGCAGTGATAAGGGGAGACTGCTCTTTCACTTACAAGGATGTGTCCAGTGAATTAGTGCAGCTTAGCCCTTACACTTTGTGGTCTAACAACTGCATTAATTATGAGGCTGTGTTTTGATTTCTCCTATGCTCTACTAAGCTCAGATCAGATGTATGGTTCATAATCTGAGGTAGACATTTCGGAGCTACAAATCTGAGATAATTACAGAATCATACAAGGATTTAACTAATGATGGGTGAAGGGAAACAAAACCTTTATGACAATTTAATGAGTGTGAATGTGGAACAACAGATCTGTTATACGAACTAAAACTGTGTTCAGTCATGTTTGAAGAGAGAGATTTCCGTTTGATTTCCCATCTGTGTGTGTCCTTTGTGTTTCTCTCCCATTGGCCTCGTCTCCATGGTTTGTATACAGTGGAGTATGAGAAACTGAAGGGCCGAGTACTTACCTGATGAAAAGTGCTATTGTCACGTGGTAGAAAACTGTCCATTTCCAATCTGAGCCTGTTGGAAACAAAAAGAACAACTACTATTTCATATCTCATATATATATATACAGTATATATACTGAAGAGAGAGAGAGAGATACTATATATATATATATATATATATATATATATATATATATATATATATATATATATACAGTATAGTATCTTTGATTGTTATTTCTAAATGTTTTTTTACTCAGTAGGACATATAGTGAATTTAACTGTGCTTTACTTAAAAGGTCCTATTACTCCTCCTCTGAACTTTTAGCCGTGTTAGAATCTTGTTACCTCCTCAAAAACAAAGCTAGCTGTGTTTTGTTTCATTCTGTCTACATCTTCAAAGATCAAAATGCTCTGCTCCAACTTGTGATGTCATGTCAAGTTCTCAAGTTTTCAAGTTTTCAAGATAACAACAACCGTACTACTAATTATCCAAATTATTCTAGTGAAGATGTCACAGTGAAGCATTTCTTGTATCGCCATGTGGCATCACAAGGTGGAACAGAGCGTTTTCTCTCTGAGAGAAGAACTCAGCCTATATATGCAGGGTTTGTATGTTAAACATGTGTGAATGAAACAAAACACAACTCCAAGTATGTTTTTGATGAGGAAACAACATTATAACAGAAAATAGCATTATATGGACCCTTTAACAGACATGGAGCTCCATTATCGGGGCCTCTGTGTGGAGATGGTGTTTTTGGGTGAGGTAGCAGCAGGTGTAGCTGTGGAGAAGGTTGATCTTGTGTCTTTGGTAACTGGTCCCAGGGGCCTCCACAGGCTGTGTTCACCTGAACCTGGTCCCCAGGGCCCCTCCTCATCACAAACATGAGTTGCATCATTAGAGAGACCTGCTGTTGCCCTCGCCTGCATGAAGCGCGCTGTGGGTGAGAAAGTTTGCATTGTGAAATGGCATTATTCTTACAGATATTTTAAAGATTAAAATATGATAAAAGACACTGCTAAATAAATATGGCCATCCAAATTTACTACATTGTAAATCTGCTCTTAATTTGGTCACTTGATTCCATATACTGGATGTGGTGAAGCCAGTCCACTGACATTATGGAAACCATATTTCTCTCTTTCAGGTGGTCAGTTAATATTTTGCTATACATTTCGTGATGTTCCATAAACAAAGTACCCAAAGTGCAAATAAATGCATTTGAGTTTGATGAAGGGAAAAGGCACAATAAGGCACCTGTTAATTAGTTATGTTAGCTGTATTAAGCTACAGGTGTTATTTGAGCTAATCACAGCACTGTGTACTTCTTCTGTTTGAATAGCAGTAAAAACATTTCCTCAAAAGCTCTTTATTTCCGCTTTGGTGCCACTCCCAGATTTGGTTCAAAAAGAATGATGCGAACAATATGATTTTGTCCGTGGACTGAAACGGTGCTTTGTGATTTCATGTTCTGCTTATGCTTCAGCAAACATATGAAACAACAGCTAATGACACAAGCGTCCATGGCAGGTGTGTTTGGAGATGCTGTGTTTCATGGAGCTTCATAATGGCTTCAACTGAACATTTAAAGCTCACAAAGCCAGTTTTGGCTGAGAGGCAGGCGCGCCCCTCTACCACTGTGCTACAATGAGAGGACCTGGAGGTCAGCATTTACACTGTTCTCCTAAACAAACCTCGGCGTCTGGCACTGAATGAGTGAAACGTGAGCCGGAGCTGCAGGTGTGTCCCCTCAGCTCTCACAGCCAAAACTGAGACCCTCTGCTGTCTCTATGCTCCACCATCAGGATGTCATCCACAGATCAAGCACTTTAGTCTGTTTCCTGTTTCTTTGTCCTTGACATTTCTGAGGAGATACAGCATCAAGATTCAAAAAGAGTTTTCTTGAGAGATAAGGTTGGGTAATATAGCAAAAAAATAATAACACAATTTTCTTAGGGCCAGTTCACATTTTCGCTTTGATCACAATTCATGAACATATATTTTCTGAATGCCTTTCAGGCATGAGATAAAGTCCCCTGCTTCCTCTGAACATTCACACTTCAGCTGTCACTCACCAGAGCCTTACAGAGGCTGACCAATAAACAAGATAAGACCACTATTCGATTTGATCACTATATTGCCCAGCCCTAGATAAAGGCATGCCGGGCTGCTGCATTAACATCATCTTCACTTATCAGAGCATCTACACATCTATTGAGGCCTGCTTTTATTTGAGAACTGAATAATACTGATGTTATAAAAATGTGCATGTCGCTTTCTTGTTATCATGGCACAGAGCATTGGGTAGTGGTACCAAACAGGTGTGTTGTGGAATAAGATGCAGTAATAATTGGAGAGGCTCACGCAGGTTCTCTATGGAAACAGGCCACTGGAGATGAGGGCCCTGCCATGTCTCCCATAGCAGGTCCTCTGGGACCAATTACCTTCTGCTGGTGGCATCGGCAAGTCAGAGCAGGGCTGCACCTACAGTGACACCTGTGCACACCCTGTATTATACAGTGGTCTGATCAAAGACAGAGAACATAATAACACAAATATATGTTTGGCTCTACAGCCTCTACTTTTGGTTTAACTGATACTGATTAAAGGCCTGTCTTGTTATGTTCAGGAAATTAATCAGAATATTGCTCAAATCTGATCTCAAATGGCCCAGCCCTGCTCCTCATCTCTAAACATCTCTAACAAACATCTCTAATGGCACCATTCTTTTCTGCAGCTACTAAAGCCTAATTTGTTTTCTTAGTAACTGCAGACCACTGTCCAGAGTATGCCACCTCTAATGTTGAGATAATAATAAGAAGTAAATGGTTAAATAAGATAGTTATGGAATTTCCCCACTGTGGGACTAATAAAGGCATATCTTATCTTATTAATCTAGTTAGTATAGCTATAATACTTGAATTGTTCACTTTATATACACACTGAGCTGTACACGTCTTCATACATTACATCATACATCGCTGGACTAAACATTATATCTCAAGTAGGGCAGGGCAATAGGGTCTAAAAGTTTTATCACCATATAAAAGACAAAATGTGTTTCAATTTTCTGCTTAATGGGAAACTTTATTGCCTGGGATCCAGAAAACACACTTCTACAATAATTTATGAAGATGTGAGTCTGGTCACTGGTGGATTAGCTAGTCAGGGACATGCATGGTCAGTCGTATCAAAACATTGTTGCTTGTGAAGAAAAAATATATGAAGAAATATCTCAAGGGAAACACATCCTGATTTTCTGCACAATCAATTAGCGAAGCACGAAACTCTGACATGAGAGACTTTCAATTTTATTTGTAAATGATAGGTGACCAATAAACTCCTAAACAAATGTGATTCCACGATCACACTTGAGATGTGACAGAGGGCATGGGGACCAGACTGATATCATTCTGTATAGAAAATACAAAGAGAGATTTAAATGTAGATCTATAGTTGTTTTTTTTTTGTTTTTTTAATAGGGACAGATACAACAAACATAGATTATCAATTAAGCAAGTATCATGGTGTTATAGCCTAGGCTAATTCACAGCACCAGTTCTTAGAAGGGCTTTTGACAGGTCAGATTTCACTAAAATGTAGGGATGCACTGATACCAATACTGGCTTTGAATATCTGCCTCTATTTTGAAAAATTAGCTGGATCTGGTTGGATGTAGTAAAACTATTCACAAGCTGATTTTGACCTAGAACATTTTATAATATTTGAACTTTTATTCGTACAAAAAGGTTCTGTCATCTTTTGCAAGCTAACGGTTGTAAAACTCTTGGATTGGATCTTTTGCTGTAATAAATTAACTGTGTTTTAAGAAAATAAGTACCATTTTCTGTCCCTACACTGTTTTTGTTTGGGCATCGGCAGATACATAAAGTCATAGTACTGGTTCCAATACCAGTACTATGACTTTATGTATGGATAAAAGCTGGATCGGTGCATCCCTAATAAAGAGCAACGTGGTTCATTATAGAAACGCAATAACTACAGTAAATTTGTCAAGACAATCAGATAATATACAAAATATCACAAAAGCTTATATTATAGGCGAGTCTGTTTCCATTCCTCATGTTCATTCTTTCATTATTGGAGTTTTTAGCCTCAATAGTTAGTGTTTAAGACGCATTAGGGTCAATTTTACGCTATGCTCTGATCTATGTTATCAAGTTATTTCCTCATCACAAACATACCTGGAGTTGTGTTTTGTTTCATTCACACAAGTTTATGGACAGCTGAGCCAGCTGAGCCAAAAGGCGAAGCTCTCAATTTACCGGTCAATCTACGTTCCTACCCTCACCTATGGCCATGAGCTTTGGGTAATGACCGAAAGGACGAGATCGTGGATACAAGCGGCCGAAATGAGTTTCCTCCGCAGAGTGGCTGGGCGCACCCTTAGAGATAGGGTGAGGAGCTTGGTCACACGGGAGGAGCTCGGAGTAGAGCCGCTGCTTCTCCACGTGGAGAGGAGCCAGCTGAGGTGGCTCGGGCATCTGTTCCGGATGCCTCCTGGACGCCTCCCTCGGGAGGTGTTCCGGGCATGTCCCACCGGGAGGAGGCCCCGGGGAAGACCCAGGACCCGCTGGAGGGACTATGTCTCCCAGCTGGCCTGGGAACGCCTTGGGGTCCCCCCGGAGGAGCTGGAGGAAGTGTCCGGGGTGAAGGAAGTCTGGGAGTCCCTGCTTAGACTGTTGCCCCCGCGACCCGGCCCCGGATAAGCGGAAGAAAATGGATGGATGGATGGAAGTTTAATACACAAACCCTGCATAAGCTGTGTTCTTCTATCAAACAGAAAACGCTTTGTTCCACCTTATGATGTCATGTGATAATATAGAAAGTGCTCCACTGTGTTTTTAAACTCCATACATCTTCACTAGAATCATCTGGATCATTTCAGCCCTGGAATTTCTACTAAATAAAAGGTGAAAGGTAGCTGTTAACTTGAAAACTACAGCTTCATGACATCACCAGGTGTAACAGAGCATTTTGAGCTTTGGAGATAGACAGACTAATAATAAAGGATTACTCAAATATGTGTGAATGAAACAAAATACAAATCTCGGTATGTTTTTGATGAGGTAACTAACATGGCTTAAAGCCCAGTTAGTCAAATTTAAGTAATATAGGATTAACCATGATTTCTGTCTGCACTACACGCACAATATTGCAAATCTGATATCACCCCCACACAGTATATCACACTGTACCACCAGCGATATGATCCAGACCTAATCTAAAGTGACGCCTCCCAGACCTGTTTAAGAGGGAGTCCCTGTGGAGAAGCAGGGGCTCATAGGTGTGAGACAGTCCAAATCAGTGGTTGAGTGCTGATACGTGTAATGAGGGGCCTTTAAACATTACACCTGGGCTAAGTCCTCCAATTTCCTCTAAGACAATGTAAATGTCTGTAATTATCCAGGGCTGATGGAGCAGAAGGGCAGCACAAGGAGCAGGTGGATAAAACAACACTGCAAAAACACATATGGGCACATCTCACATTACCAGCTATACATTTTATGGCACTGCTATGATCAAAGCGGTAACATTAAAGGACCTATATTATGCCAAATTGACTCTTGTTATAATGTTGTTACCTCATCATACATACCTGGAGTTGTGTTTTGTTTCATTCATTGTTTGAGTAATCTTTTATCATTAGTCTGTCCGGATTTCCAAAGCTCAAAATGTTCTGTTTCACCTTGTGATGTCATGAAGCAGTAGTTGTCAAGTTAACAGCTACCTTTTACTTTTTGTTTAGTGGAGATCGGAAATTCCAGGGCTGAAATTATCCAAATGATTCTAGTGAAGGTGTATGGAGTGGAGCACTTTCTATATTACCACATGAGTGTTTTCTGTTTGAGAGAAGAACTCAGTTTGTGTTTGTGTGCAAATGAAACAAAACACAACTTCAGGTATGTTTTTGATGAGGAAACATTATAAGATGGATCAGAAAATAGCGTAATATGGACCCTTTTTTCTAGTACTTAGTAATAACTTACGGAGATGATGATCTTATATTTGACTTTTAGTGTTTTCCATATATGTTCTTGTTTAAACGTGTATGACCTGGAGTCCAAATGTTTTGAATAAATGCATGTTAGTATAGAGAAATGGGTGGTTTAAGGAGGTACATAAAAACAGAGCACTCAAGCCCTGGATGCAAGACAATACAGGATAACTGAAACATGCATGAATCAATCTAAATACAACTTTGAGTAAAATAATTATATGAGAATACTGTTATAACATAGCTAAAAGTTCATAACAGTTGCATTTACCAACTATGTCACATTAGG
Source organism: Paratrypauchen microcephalus (assembly GCA_036785185.1). NCBI lineage: Eukaryota > Metazoa > Chordata > Actinopteri > Gobiiformes > Gobiidae > Paratrypauchen > Paratrypauchen microcephalus. The sequence continues at coordinate 1,825,909 of JAVJIX010000037.1, read as the reverse complement.
CCCCTTTATATATTAGATCATGTTCCTGTCTTAAAATAACTCACACTGCTGTATAACTCAGGCTAATATTTAATAAGAAACAAACATAGTCGTCGGCAATTTGTATTTATAAGTTGAAATTTGGAATCATGTCAGGGTTTATGTGTAATAAATTGCTGCTGTCATGTTTTTAAAATGTTCTATATAAATAAAGTCGACTGGACTGAAAGTGGAGAAGTGGGATTGGTACTAGAGATTGCAAGGAGATTAACACAGACTTTGAGATGTTGCTATTTTTCATAAGGCCAAACCCAATTTCCATAAGGTAGATGAAGAATGACATGTAAATATTGTGTAACTGCACATGAAGGCAGAATAAACATGGGCCTGTGTGTTTGTGTTGTCTGCTGTAGAGCTCTGGTTTATGTCAAAGTCATGTGTTGCCGTAACAGTATCCTAACATCAGATCTCTGAACCTTTTGTTGTAATATCCGTAAAAATATTGTTGGAAGGCTAATGGTATTGTGAAAATGTGATTTTCTCCATGATAAATGCCCAGAGAAGCCTTACGTGATATCAAAGACTCAATTCCACAGGACAGAGCTAAAAAAAAAAAAAAGGGTTTAATGATTTGCTCTGAAACCAAATTAAGGTCCCTGGTCTGTCTATTTGCTGCTTTCGTGGGTTGCTGCAACAAAACAATAGTACCACAATATCATTTTTTGATATTTTGATATAGACGTCATGGTGTCATGTTTCACGTCATATGCCTTATGTCTGATTAAATTTGACCCCTTACCCCTCATAATTTATTTATTATTTATTTATTTAAAATGTATGCATTCTACAAGTATTCTTTAAAATGGGTATTAAGTATGATACTAGCTCAGCCACAGCTAAACTCTGAATGGTCTGACTTGTGGTCTCCATCGTGCATTCTGCTGATATATGTCCTTCCCTCCTGGTTTGCGTGACCGGCTGCCCTGATAGGCATCAGTAGCCAAATAAGTTCAGGTCAGGCCTGAGCTCCACATACTCTCAAACTCATTTGGGATGCAAATGAAGGGCCTAAACAAGCAGAGCTTTGAGAGTCATTTACTGACCTCTTTGAAGAGTCTGGCCGATAAAATACCGTATATGTCACCTATAAGGCCTTAAAAAAATAAAAGTTGTTTATCAGTGGTTTAACTACCTAACTACACATGGAGATAAGCACAGGGAGATAATCAAAAGTTTTCAGGTTTGTTTCCTGTTTGAAGTTGTTTTCTTATCAAATCAAGCGCTCATATTTTAGAGGGAAAAAGGGCATTGTTTGAGTCAGGCCTGTGAAATTTATCAAAATGTAATCGTATTGTGATCAAAATTACACAGATCACAGTTATTTGCTCTCCTCTGGCATTAAACATGAGATCTGAAATACAGACAAAATGAACCTCAGAAGAAATGTAAGAACCTCAGACGAAATGTAAGAAAAGTACTGAAAAAAATCAAATGACAATCAATTTTACATAAAGCCTTGGAGCCTGAGAAGTCCGACTATGGTTTGCTCCATCTCAGCAGTGTGGCTGAGTTTGTCCAATGCCACGCCCCTGCTGAAACAGGATCTGGCTCTGGCTTTGTGCTCATTGTGGAGAGTCTAATCTGGACAATTACACCTGGAGAGCAGCCCCAGCACCAGGCCCAGGATTAGGGTCTGTGCCTAAGGGCCCAGTGCCCCCCCCACCCACCAGCCTCCACACTGAAACTGCTGGGGGCTCTGCTGACTCTGAGCTTTGTTCACCTGTCAGCCTGTCTGTCACTCTGTAGCCCATTCTTCAACCCAGTGGAGGAGAAATCACATCTAATCTGAATCTTAGCATAATTACTTCAAATTATGACTTAAGTGCCAAAAGTTTAGAACTTTAGTTACTCCAGTTAAACTGTTTACCAAATAGAATGTACCGGTATTTAGCTACTACATGTTCTATATTAAAGGTGCACTATGTAACTTTTTGGTAGGGGGTCCATCACCTGCTTGATTCTATGGATATGTCACTGCTCTGCCTGGAATGTTCCACAGTGTGACATTAGACTGCTCTACCTCACATTTATTCAATTACAGGAGGTTTTATTGCTCAAAAATACCTAGAAAAACAGGCATTCTGACTGAGCAGGGATGCCCCTCCACAGGTCTGACCTGTAACTTGGTCTAGTTTGGTATATACTGTGAAACATTCCAGACAAAGAAATAACATCTCCATGGAGAAAAGCATTTGACGGGCCCTCCACCAGAAAAGTTACACAATACACCTTTACACTAGCTTTTATTCATACTGTATTTCTTTCAGCCTCATTGCTACTTGGTTTAACATGTCAGTGCATTTTATTTTTCCCAAAACCGAAATGGATTTTACGGTGGCGTATTGCTATTGCTATCACTTGCTATAAAATATTTCGGCTCAGTATCACATATTTACATGAAAAGTTTCACGTTATAACATGATATTTATCACATTATAACATTAAATTATCGCGTTATTTCGTGATATGAAATTATCACGTTATTTCATGATGTGGTATTTTCACATTATAACGTGTAATTATCTCATTATTACATCATATGAAATTATCACGTTATTTCATGATAGGCATTTATCACGTTATTTCATGATATAATGATATGTTCATGTTATAACGTGAAAACATCAAGTATGGTTTTACTTGATTTCATTATAAGTTCAGCCACAGCCAAGCCAGTCATGCTTCTCTGATGGACGGCTCTCGCGGTATATGCTTTTATTTCCTTCTTGGCATGAGAAATATTAACATGTCTCAGGAGGGATGGGATTCAAATAAGCATGGCAACGCTACGGAAGCGAATGAAATCCCCACCATTGTTCAATTCTTTGATTGTGGTTACTTGACCCAGTTATGTAGCATTCTTTGGAAAACACATCATCGTGGGTGTCTCTTAGAAACCGCTGAATTTTGCTCCAGTGCACAATTCTCAGTGCCCAGATCTGACCGGATATGATCACACGTGAGAATCCATCCACTGCTCCATCGATATGTGTGCCATACTTGTCATAGGTGTCCACATGCCGTAAGAAGTTCGGGCCTGGGTTTCTGTACAGACAGCGCCTTAGATGTTGCTTTAACCTCTCCTGCACTCTTTCAGGGTCGAGAATCTTCAGCAGAACACGAACCGTGGACTGAGTCACAACCAAGCCAGCTTGGATGCATTTCAAATGCATGAATCTGTAGCCATGCAACATATTGGTTTAGTTGCTCATGCAGGAAGAGTGCAACTTCCAGCAAGTCAGACTGAACTACCCCAATAATTTCAGTTGCCTCCGTAGTGTTACCATGCTCCCATCCATCCTGTTAATATTTCCCAGTGCCTCATGCCAAGAAGAAAATAAAAGCATAATACCGCGAGAGATGTCCATCATTCCCTGAGGGAAGAGTGACTGGCTTGGCTGTGGCTGATCAGAAAGTAAAACCTGGACTTGACGTTTTCACGTTATAACCTGAACATATCATCAGGGGAACATATTCATCACGAAGTAACGTGATAAATGCCTATCATGAAATAATGTGATAATTTCATATCACATAATAACATGATAATTTCACGTTATATCACGTTATTACATGATATAACGTAATAATGTGATATAACAATAATTTCATATCACAAAATAATGTGATAATTTCACGTTATAACGTGATAAATATCATGTGCCGAAATATTGTTTGGGGAGTGATACGCCACCATATTCAATATATTTTATGTTATAATGATTACTTATCCATGGGTTTCAGAAAGATGGAAAATAAGAACTGTTGCCATTGCAATGAACAATTTAAACAAAAAATATATAATTTCAGTGGTGAAAAGTCATATAACAGGAAGCTGAAACTCATGAATACAAGCTACAGGCCCTATAAAACGTTTGCCAAGAAATTTTGAATGTCAAATTTATTAAGCAAATTTATTATATTATTTATAATAATAATATTGGCATACCTTTACAAGTGCCTAAATGTACATTATTTACTTACTCCTGCTTTATCTTTTCACATGTAAATGATATATCACTTGAGTTTCTCATTTGGGATTGCTGAAGGTGTGTGGCCATAGACTTTTAGAGACAACGCAGACAAAGAGCAAAGGGCAGGTATTTCAAGTTATGGCAGAACCTTGTAGTTGGTAAGTAGGTTAAGGTTTACACAGGTCATAAAACTTATGCCATATGAATTTTTTTTTTTTAAACTAATATCTGGTCTTTGGAGTTTTTTGGAGCTCGGCCTGGACAACATGGGTGTGTACGGCAGTTGCAAATGATGGTGGCCCTGCTGTTGTGTGCGTTATAATAGGAGCAGAGGACGTCGTTCCCACAGAAGCTGGAGCTGACATCATAAAAAACACACAACAAGGTACCTGGGGGCTGATGGGCGGGTGATGGTGAGCAAGCCCAGGTGGGGGGAGGTTTCGGCCAGGCTTCGATTGGCTGAACGCGGCGTGAGGGACACACCTGTAAATGCCAGAGGCAAAGGAGATTGGTTGTGAGCTGAAAATTACACCTGTGGGGGGAGAAGGAAGGAGGGGGGTTAGACTACATGTAAACCAAGCCCTTTACAAACTCAGCCTCTGTCTTCTGGAGGAGCTTAAGCAACAAACAGCGGCAGGAGGAGCAGCGGAGGAGGAAAAAAACAAGTTGTGTTGGTTAGCGTGGAGCCAGTGACGCGTTTCCAACTGGTCCAGTCTGTTCCAGGGCTTGGCTTGGCGGCTGCATCTACCTGAAGAGGGACAACCTTTTTTCCCTTTTTTCTGAGCGCCACTTCAGAGGTCGACCGTCCTTCAGCGCGAGCAGGAAAGAGGACGACTAGCCAGCGCCGCGACAACAGCCCCATACAATGATGCCTCTTGTCTTGGGTTTCTGGCTTGATGAACGCACCTGCAAAAGGACTGGGTAAATTCACTAAAGTGATCTCTTCTTTGTCTCCATCTTAAAGAGTCAAATTGACGTCACAACCTGTTGCTTACATAGGGATAAGGACTTTTTTCCACTGCCGGGGTACAGGAAATGTTCGTAAAACAAATTAGGTCATGGCGAGAAGCCGTTGGCGACTGTTTTCTGATATAGGAAGGGCCCAGCTAGTTTCGATGGGAAGCGAAAATACAGTGTATCAGATTCCAGCTCCATTTAAGCAGAGAGAAAGAAGGGGAGACAATAGAAGTCAACACTCATTCCTAAACTGGATAGACCAGTTGGGGCAGGTAAAGGCAAACTGCCAGACTTGTCAGAGGATATGAAGACATGGCTGCTTGTGAGTTCAAATGTGTTTGACCAGGACTCTTCTACATAAGATGGTGTGACACAGTTTCACTACACGGAGAGCGTTAGCCGTCTCGTGCTAAGTCACTGAGTTCACAGCAGAATATACAAGCCGCTTTCCTTTACAACCTGTTGCACACCACAGCCCAAGTCAATGCTTACTATTAACTATTCTATTTCCAGCTCTTCCTGGTAGATATAGTTAACTTTTAGCCAGACTTTTACTGCTTCTCTCTATTGCTTTTCAATTCAACAAATACTTGGCAGTTTGAGAAAAAGGGAAGTTTCGAGTGGGAAGAGTTTTCCCTGCCTGCGAGGTCTGAGTGCGAGTTGAGACAGAGTTCGATTTCTCTGTTGTCTTGGTATGAGAAAGAGAGTGTTTTTGAGCCTTCTCCAAGGCTACAAATCTTAGCACAAGTTTAGGAAGAGGGCAAAGTGGAGGGAAAATGTCGCCTTAGCGTCTACTGTACATTGCTGAGTGCAGACTGAGGTGGAGGGCTGTGATTGGTGGACAGAGAACATTTGTTCATTTCTTTCACACACTTGAAAGCAGTGTGTCACATGAGTGCACAACACTGTTGTAGAGTGCTATTGGAATTAAAGATTTCCCCTTACTACTAATTTAGTTTAAGTTCAACAGGTCTCAAGGGGGTTGAGGTGAGGCTAATGCTAAGCTAGAGCACTGTTACAGGAATGGCAATAGCAGCAGATATGCTAAGCTATTTTTATTTATTTATTTATTTTTATCAGGCAGGACTCATTTTGATTGGAATATTTACAAGATGTTATATAATTTTACAAAATAATGGTTTCAACCAAAAGGAACATGATATTTGGTAATCAAATGCGTTCAACATTTTATTACTACTTTGAAATTATTCAAAACCGAAAAGCTGATGAAACAAATAACCAGTGCAAATCAGAGGGAGGGAACATCATGTAAATCTAAACCTCTTTGACCTATGCAGCAGCTGAAGCATAGGCACAGAAGCATCATGACATGTAATCAGACTGACCCTGAGCTACTCTCCACTAGGTGGCGCTGACATCACCTCTGGACTTAACTACAGTTTTGGGTTTCCCTGACATTGTTTTCTCACAAAGGCAACAAGTATTGATTAAGGGGCAGGCCAGTTTACCTATGGGTAGTTCACCTCACATGCAGAGGAGTCACATTCCAGCACAGGGGGCTGAGTTACCTGAGCACACCTCAGCACCACAGTCTGATAAAGCAGCACTAGGAAACCTCACAGCCACTCTCCTACAACAGAACACTTGGACCGCGACTTGAAAGCTAACTTAGAGAAAAGGTCTTTGGACATAGGCGGCTTTGATGAGGTACTCATTTTACAACCTGCTTTAATCCTCTGTTCTAATATGTTTCATTCTTTCTCTTCCTGTGCTCTTTCTTCTTCAGAAGGCTGCTGCACTGGTTTATAATGCTGATGATTAACTAAATAGTTGGGAGAGCGCTCTGCTTGGCTTTCTCATTTCACGAAGCCTGCCTAACCGTGAGGAAGACGGCGGGTTCTCAGGCAGGGGGCTGGAAATTCAAGACCTGGTTTCCCTCTCCTCTCTTTTTGTCTGCCCCCACCCCACACTTTCTTTGGTTGTGTTACATTCTTTCCTTGGGGTACTTTTCATGACGGTAAGGTTACAGGTGCATTCTCTGTTTTCTCTCTCCACCTTCATCCTGATCTATCCTCTCTCTCCCTCCCCCCCGTGCTCTAATTCTGCAGTGCTTACGGGACCAGGCTTTTCGAACTTTATCTCTCTGCCTTCAACTAATACAAGCAAAGGAACTTTTTATTAGCTTACAGTTTAGATACTTTTGTTGAAATCACCGGAACTTTTCATTGTATGCTAATGGTGGCGTTTGTAGGTAAAATTAGGCTTGTCATGATTTTGAAGTATGATATATCGCTGAAGAAATTATAGACAATAAACGATAATATTAAAACTAATTAATGCCACTTACACAATAACCCTAAAGCAGATTTAAACCATAAAAACTATTCTAAATCTACAATACTGTTAAAAAAAACATAAGTTGCCATGAATACATATCAGAATTAATCACTTTAGTTCTTAATTTGCATCTGTAATGAGTCATAGAAGTTAAGTCAGCTTAGAAGTTAAGTTTTACAGCAGTAATGCAAAGAAAAAGTACACAAGATAAATACTAACCACCCAAATATATTGTTCAAGCTTTCATATACTGAAGTCGATATAGTAATTATCGTGACAAACCTAGATAAAATAAACAATAATGCGATTACATAAAGCATTTCACACTGTCTACCTGTGAAAGAGCGGCGTTATTCAGTAAGCTAGGGCTGTTTCAGTGACCTTCTGCACACACAGCAGTAGTTCAGGTCGGGCTGAGCAGCATTCCTTTAGTCTTTCCTCACTTGGCAAACATAAAGAGGTCCACCAACGGAAAACCACCAAAATGGCTTTTAAGTCTTTGTCCTATAAAACCTTCCATTGTCACGGACAAGTAAAACTTGATTAGACCCTAAACGCAGTCTAAATGATTGTTACAGAGGATATGAAAAGATACAAAAAGAATCACCAGCCTCGAGGCCTTAAGCTTGTTGTCATTTTGGAAGTTTGAAATTAGTAAGTAGCGTGTGTTGTGTGAATGGAGCCCTCCTAGCTTTGCGGTGGCATAGATTTTGACCAGTCGGAACAGGTTTGGGCAATTATTAACAAATACTGTGGCCCAGTCTTCTGTGACAGTGAGTTTAAACTGAAAAACCACAACAAGGGCCCAGCAGAATGACCTGGACCATAGCTAGACAGAGGCTGTTCACTCCTATTTTAACAAACCGAAAATACTTAGATTATTTCTGAAAGCTTTCAAAAGATTCAGTTACATGTGTTAAGCTTTGATCTTTTGAAGAGTTCCCTTTTTTCAACAAAGGTATGTAAGAATAGGTAATACATTATTCGTAAAGTGTTTATGTTATTTGTTGGTATCTGGGTGATTATCTCCATCTTACGAGGCAGCATTGGATTTCATATCTCTTCTCTAATACTGCCTGGTAATGATGATGATAGCCATCTTCTGACTGCGTCCAAGACAACCATGGAGCATCACTGTTAGCATCCTCCTAGTTTAGCCTGCCGTTAGCTTCAGTGGAGTAGAGGTGCAAAAAATGGCTCTCCGGACCCATCTTACCTGACAGTGCTGGATTGTACAACTGTTGTTCTAACACTGTCTGGTAACGATGTTTCCTGGGTGACCGTAAATTCAACAGTAATTATGAAAAAAAAAACAACTTTAATAGTTGCCCAAGGCAGCTTAGTACTAGAAAAACTTGTCTGATATCAGTAAACACATTTTATTTTTGCATTTAGTATGTATGGATTTATGTCTTAACCTGAAAGGTCAGCTATTACGTTTCAATCTGTTTGCTCACTTCCCATGTTCCCTTTTTTTAAACGTGATATGGCTAACCCCACCCCGCCCAAGTTAAAGAATAGCAGTCGGTTGATGGTTCCACCGGTCTTGCAGGGCGCCATTTCCTTGTCCCCTCCCACCCATAGTGTTCTCTTTGTGTTGTTTGGCAGTGATTGGTTGGGCTAGTTTACCTGCGTGGCACATCCTGAAACTGACACACAGAGAACCTGAGGGGGCTGTTCTATGAATGGCAGACTATGCAACCTATCTCTCAGTATTACAAACTGATATTTAGCAGTTTTTTGAGTATACGTCTGGGGCAGCGATGTAAGTTGAATGGCCCTTAAACAGGCATTACTAACAAAGGCAAATAACAGATGTGGAGCTAGCGCAGCCCTAGTGTTTGTTTAAGGAGGAGAATTACCCGCAAATATTGAGCCGCACCTTTATTTGCCCACCCAGCACTGTTATCCAAGCCACACTGAACTACTTTTGCTTCAGCTGTAATTTTAGGCTGGCTTTAAGAGTTGATTTGTACTATATACTGTATAATTTACAATAATGTATACAGTAATATGTTTTCTCTGAAAGACTTGTTCTATAAGAAAGAGGTAAAAGAGTTCATCAGGCCTATTGCGTAAATATCAGGAAGTTTGCTTAAGCTGCATAAAACAATGCGGGGAATTAAATGTGTCACTGTGTGTGTCTTGAAAAAAAATCAATGAATAAAGGCAAGACGAACTAGGCTATGACTATTTGTCACACCCAAACTGATGCTACATCCGACCTGAACACAATGTGTCAAATTCAAAACGATAAGGTTAAGCACTATATCAAAACATATTTTACGCTCTAAATGATTGATTAAAAAATATATATATATATTTTGCTCTATTTTTAGTTGTTCTTTGTTTTGGTTTCTGAGTGGGTCTGACTGTCTGCTTTGCTACACTCTCCTGTTTCCACCTGCCTCTTCTCCTTGCACAGGTCAGATCTCAGAGGTCACCTTCTGCCTGTTGATAGGCGTCTTACCAGACAAGGTTAGATGTAATTACTGCTGTCTAATACTGTCTGGTAATGCCGTCCATTAAATGGCATTACCTTCTCTATTCCTTCCACCTCTCTGGCTCATATACTGAGGATCTTTGTGTTGACAGAGGCTAGCAGAGGGACACCTTCATATTTATAGTTGTAACAGATGGTCTGATGTTGACTACGGAACTATGATCCTTGCACTGGAAGATGGTTGATTGAAGGGAGTTCTTCCATGTGACACGAGTCAGAGTTTCTCACATTGAGCAGCAATCCAGGAGAAAACATAAGCACTGTTATATGGTGTTCTTCTGAACTGCAAATCCACTGTAAAGAGGGGGTGGAGGCATGGGAGGATTGGGTAAGAATAAATATACAGTTATGTCATTGTTTTAATAATTGTATTGATTGTTTACTGTATCTTACATGTACAGATGTTTTTTTTTAATATTGAATAAATAAAAAGCATTGTCAAAAGTATTATCTTGTGTGTTTGTTGTGTGTGTGTGTGTGTGTGTGTGTGTGTGTGCGTGTGTCTGTTTTTCTCAGAATTAATAAAATGTGAAAACAAAAATCAAATGTTCTAGTCATACTATGGGAATTAGTTCATTTGAAACTGTAAATACTATGCATCACTGTACCAAAGCAGTTCTGTTTTAGTTGTTTACTACACATGCGTTATCATAAATTAACAAAAATTTGAACTACTATAAATGAATCTTAGCTGTGTAGGTCTCTCTGTGGTCAGTTTGAAGTCTTTGCCAGACCGGAATGCCAAACCGAAGTCAAGTATGGATCAGGTTACCAGTGAACAGAGCTTCTTTTTAAATGTCCTGATTTACCCATGAGGTCCCCCCTTAGCTAGGCCTTCATTGTACCGCGCTCTACAGCAGTAAGCAAAGCTAGCATGGTAACTGCAAGGTGTGTTTTCACTGCCACTGTGGTTTCAAACAGCAGGTGTGGATGCCTACAAACTGTGGATAGTTCATTAAAACCAGTCCCTATATCCTGATTTTAATGAACTATTCATAGTTCATTAAAACCAGAGTCCCTATATCCTGTCCTAGGAGCTCACAGACACTGCACAGCCACTGTTTAATCTGCGCTGTTAGCTCAGGGCTTCAGTTGGCTGCCCCAGATTTTATCAGTTGAAACACAAAAACCATTTAGACGTTGTGACTCCAGGCTTCATTGATCTCAGAAGACTCTCTATTTCTTATCTCATTCTCTTCATGGTGGGGAGCGTGGGCATTTGGACCAAGATGTAACAGTTAGCCTTCCTCAAGTTGGTTTCAGTAATAATAAATTTGGAAAGTAGAAATTGGGTCAGGAAAAATCTTATCTATAATGTCTATAAAATGTTCATTTATACTACAAAAGATAACTGCTGGGCTTTGGTACATGCCCTAATGGGTTTATGCAATACTAGGTAATACTAGGAGTATCTTGCATGATATCACAAAAATGTTAATCACATTTGCTTTCCTCATAATGATCCATCTCAATTTTGTCAACCATTAGCTAATACAAATTGCTTTCAATACAAATTTTCTGAACATGAACTATACAAATTCCTTCCTCCAAAATCTCACTCTCATGCCTTTACTGACAGGGGATTGGCTGTAGAACTCTCAATTAAAAAGACCCAAGCAGATCATTGGCAATGAGAAGTGACATAATTGACACCTCAATTAAAATGTGATTAACTGCCCATATGAATTACCTGCTATACTTCAGGATAGTTCTTCCTAAGACATTACATGGAGCAAGCCACTTTTAATACCTGTATATTGTTCGCTTTATATTTTCTATGCATTTTTATGGACTTAAAGGTGCACTGCGTTACACTTCTAGTGAAGGGTCCACCACCTGCTTATCTCCCTGGAAATGTTATTGCATTGTCTAGAATGCACACAGTAAAGATTAAACTTATCTATCATGAGAGAGACAATCAGCACTATACTACATTACAATTTAGATCTGTGGAAAGTTGCCCTTATTGACAGAAGGAATCATTATATTTTTGAGCAACAGAAACCCATATGAATAAATGCTAGATGGATATGTTTAATGTCATACCATGGAACATTCAAGGCAAAGAAATAACATCTCCATGGAGACAAGCAGGTTTCTCCACCAGAAAAGTTGCGCAGTGCACCTTTAATGTAACTTTTCTGTGTGTGTGTGTGTGTGTGTGTGTGTATATATATATATATATATATATATATATATATATATATATATATATATAAGGGATGTAAATTATCGATTAATTCATTAATTGATAGTTGATTGACCTTATCGATCGATTAACGATTAACTGATAAGCGGCGTTTTTCACCTGAATTTGAGTGTTTCAATAGAGTCTTTAAGAATATAAGCTATAGTAACATAACACTGAGTCATAAATATATCATAGTATTATTATATTGTATATTCCTCAATTAATTATTCCTTAGTAAAAAGCAGACAAATGTATTGATGCTGAATAACAAAATACAGTAATCCCTCGCTCTATCGCGGATTTTTTTTTTTTTTTTCAATTTTTTTTTTATAGTGTAACATTGTGTTCTGTCCTGATTGGCTAAGAGACTAGACCAGGACTAAACGTGGACTAAACCAGACCTGACCTGGTCTAGACCAGAACTAAACCAGAACTAAACCAGGTCTAAACCTGGACTGAACCTGGAGTCGACCAGGTCTAGACCTGGACTAAACCAGGATTAAACCACCACGTGCTGCTGCTGGTTTCGTGCGGCTGGTTTGTGGCTCGGGCGGAGACTACGGGCGCCGTGGGCCCGTAGTCTCCGGGCGCCGCGGTTCGATCTCGCCTTACGCTTACACCGGAGCTGCTGAGCAATGCCGTTGGCGCCTGCGGCCGGCTGTGAGTCGAGCTTGGCGCAGCGCGGTTGCCTTGTTTCGTGACCACACGGGTGCGCGTGTCCGCGATTAGCGATTAATTACAATTAATGCATTTTGTTCGACCAACGTCTTAATCGACAATTAATCGTTAATCGATTAATTTTTTTTTTCTTTTCTTTTCTTTTTACTATTTATAGCAACTACCAGAACAGAGCTGTGTGTGTCTGACATATGAATGGATTACCTTTGTGATGTCACACATTCTATCACATTCCTGGTTGGCAGCGAGCGTGGAGAGGATTCCTGCGCCGGTCTGTGCATGCTTCAGTGTAGTCAGACAAGATTCCGGCATGAGGGTACCTTCATACAGGAGAAGAAGACCAGGCTCACTTGCCTCGACTGGGAATCTCAAAGCTGGAGGTTTTCTTGAGAAGGAGCATTGATAACTATCTCAGTTATATACAGTGGTGGAAGAAGTATTCAGTTTTGTAATTTAAGTAAAATTATAGATATTGGAGCAAATATATACTCAACAAAAAGTAAAAAATCTACTTAAGTAAAATAATTATAGTGCCTGTTTAAAAATGTACTTAAAGAGCAAGTATTTTGCACATATTTTGAAATCTTATAAGGCTTCTAATGTAGTGATTATGTTAAAGATTTCTGCTGAATTTTGTTCAACAGAATCAACTGAATTTTAGCGGCTTTATTTGTATATTTCTCTTTGCTCAAACTATGAATATGTTAAAAATAAATCCTCAGCCTTTTCAGCAAGTCTCAGACAATAATAAAAATACTTTTTCTTTTCAGTCCTGTTAAAAAAGTGGAGCAGAAAGTACACATACCTGCTCTCAAATATAGCGAAGTAAAAAGTATAAACTTTAAGTTCTACTTAAGTAAAGTATAGATAACTAAAATATTTACTTAAGTACTGTACTTTACTACTTTTATTTCGTAACCATGATGCTCACACACTGTACGGGCATAGTCTCACCCTCAGCAACAGAATCTCATGATAAATATAGGATAATTACATTTATATTTGACTACTACTTTTCTATTTAAATTGGATTTGTACATACATATTTTATATTTTATTATCATTATCTTATGTATATAATTGTGTCTCATCTGACACAGGTCTATTGCTCTTTGGTTGCTATTCCATCTATTTTTCTTTTTTTTCTTTTACCCTCTGTTATATATCATATATTATATTTGATGAGTGAGCTACCTTACCCAAAACAATTTCCCTTGTGGATCAATAAAGTCTGAGTGTGAGTCTAAATACAGGATGAAACGTGTGTTAAAACATCCTGATAAAGTAGACCTGGGCATTGTACAGCTCCCAGGCCCTTTGGCTGACTCTGACCAGCCCCTTTAAGCTAATTTGGAATTACAAAATAAACATTCTTTTATATTTTTACCTCATGCATGGACTAATTTGCTTTTGCTTTCTCATAATATAAACTCTCACCAGTCTTACCAACTTGTTAAAACAATGCTATTTACTGCTCTTTTTTTTTTTTTTTAAATAGGCTAAAGAAATACAATTAATATTATGCAGCATTGAGTTGAGCATTTTGGCCTGGCCCTCCACAATATTTTCTGTTTCTCATGTGGCCCCATGGAAAAATAATTGCCCACCCCTGTGATAGAGGCTTATATTATACTTATGACTTAGTACACCTCTAAAATATAATGGAATACAGTAAATTGTCCAAAATTCCCCTGGAAGGACCCCAAACCACCTGATACACATAATATCACACACATTACACAAGTACAAACATCGCCCCCAAACCAGGTGGTCTCCTGTTTGATAATCCCAATGTGGTTCCCCTAATGTACCTCCACTGCTCAGTTATTTCTTGAAACAAGAAATAATAATATTAACAGATCAAATGTATTAATAATTGCAATCCCTCTAAAATTATACTAAAAATAAAATAAATGTCATATACATTTTGAACATTATATTAATTTGACATCTGATGTGAGTGGAATATGGGACAAAACATAAACTACATGTGTTATGAGCAGGTTACTTACGAATTTCAAAAGCTAAAAACTTTTTAAGTATTATACAATCCACTTTAGCCTCTTAGCAGTTCAGTTAGCTTTAGCATTAGCTTCGCATTGTATTTACTTTAGCATAGGCTAGGCTAGGCTAACAATTATGTTATATCTCGAGGCACCAACCTATTGGCTTGAAGTGCTGGTTACTTGCTGACTTCTATGTTGATTTCACTGGATTTGACCAGTGTTGAAAAGGGTTAATTATATAATGTTAGCTGTAGTTAAGTAGATACTTTGAATTAATCAAATGAAAGCCAATTTGGTGCTGTAAATGTGAACGTTACGAGTTAGCATTTAACACGCGCTAATGGCTGCCTGAGTTGACATCTAACATCATCTTTCTTAAATTTTAACGCAAGCAGTGTGTTTTATTTTAATTCATTGTTAAGGCTTCAAAAATCCCAGGCATACACACATTTTGAGCGTTGTCATTTTGTTCCAGGTGTGACGAGAGGCGATGTTCAGCTTGTGCTCCTCCAGGTACTACACTACTCTGGTCACATTTATGAAAATAGATCTGATTTACATTTACATTTGACCTAGGTTGACCAGACGTCCCTATTTACCTGGGACAGTCCCAGATGTGAGCTTTGTGTCCCCTGTCCCAGCAGATTTATACAAAACCACTGATTTGTCCCAGTTTTATACAAGAAATGTCCCAGGTGTCCCTATTTCTGCCCATTTTGACTTACACTCAGGACTACATCAGGTCTAAACCAGGACTAAAACAGGACTATCACAATTTTGACTAATCTGATCTCTGCAAACAGTAAAGAAGAACATAAATTGTCAAAACCATGTTTGCTAATGACCATAAAGCAAAAAACTGCAGCAAATTTTTTTTCAATTTTTTTTTTCATTTTTTTTAAAATAGTGTAACACTTTTTTTTTTTTTTATAGTGTAACAATGTGTTCTGCGTCCTGATTGGCTAAGAGACTAGACCAGGACTAAACGTGGACTAAACCAGGTCTAGACCAGAACTAAACCAGGTCTAGACCAGGTCTAAACCAGGTCTAAACCTGGACTGGCCCTGGACTAAACCAGAACTAAACCAGGTCTAGACCAGGTCTAAACCAGGTCTAAACCTGGACTGGCCCTGGACTAAACCAGAACTAAACCAGGTCTAGACCAGGTCTAAACTAGGTCTAAACCTGGACTAAACCAGAACTAAACCAGGTCTAGACCAGGTCTAAACTAGGACTAAACCAGGACTGGACCAGGTGTAGACCTGGACTAAACCGGGACTAGACCAGGTCTGAGATTAAATCACTCCGTACGGCTTTTGCGTTCGTTTGTGCGTGTTCGGTTTGTGGCTCGGGGTGAGAGCACGCGGTCCAGGCACCGCAGTTCTATCTCGTGCTCGCAGCCCCGGTGTACGCGCGGCCTCGCGCTGCATTTTCTCATATTTGTCTCTCGTTTAAACACTCAAACTTTCATAGATTTTCAACAAAATGTATTAATAGTGACGAGTGGGGGGAGACATGGCCTGGAAGCCCCGCCAGACGCGCGAGGAACACTGCCACGTCCCGGGACGAGACGCGCACCAACCCCTTGGAGAAGTGCGCGACACGTGCTGCTCTGTCACGGATTTGTCCACGATGAGGGTGCGCGTCTCGTCCCGGGACGTGGCAGTGCTCCTCGTGTGTCTGGCGGGGCTTCCGGGGCCGTGTCTCCCCCCACGCGTCACTATTAATACAAAAAGCGTATAATGTGTGTGATGAGGCATTTACAGCCTTAAAACATGTAGAATAAACGAGGGATTACTGTAAACTAAATAAATTTACTGACAAACAAAATGAAAGAAAGTACTAACGTTAAGCTGAAAAGTTGCACTCTTCAAAACCTGTTCGGCCAGCACATAAAGAATCATATCCAGCAGCCTGTAAAACTTAGACCTGTAATTTACCATAACATGCGGAATATTATACAGACAATAAAACATTACTTTATACTGTGAAATCAGAATCATAGGCTATTTGCATTCTGGATACACCCTTGGTATAAATCAAATTTAAATGTGCATTGTGTAACTTTTCAGGTCGAGGGTTCATCAAATACTTTTTCTCCGTGGAGATGTAACACCGCTCACAGTCAGAATACCTGTTTTTGTAGGTATTTTTGAGTTATTAAACCGCCTGAAATTGAGTAAATATAAGATAGACCTGTTTAAAGTCATACTGTGGAGAGCAGGGACATATCCATAGAAACAAGCATGTGACAGACCCCCATACAAAAAGTTACTTAGTGCACCTTTAAATTAAAACAACAGTGGTTTCCTAATCTTATTTTCCTGTTTTTTTAGGTTGTGATCTCTTTTAGAATCATCAGAGGCCCATAGAAGAACCACTGCTTTTGTTGTTGACACACATTCTCTGCTTTGCTCAAAGGTATGCCTAACATGCCAAAGATAATTTATTATTGTAAATAAAAATCTTTAGGCTACTGTTAGGGAAAGTATCAGAGCAGGTCAGTTAATTTATACTCCATTTGCAGTGGCTAACCATGACTGCTTACTAACCTATAAGCTATTGTCAACTTCAATGTTGAGTTTCAGTGTCAAATGGGTTTTAGTGAAATTTGATGACTTTGTGCAGTGCGTTTGTCAGCAGTGTGAATGAGTACACACAGACCCTGGGAACGCGCTGTACCCCCTTCCTTTAACCACCTTCTCTGCTCCACCGGTGTAATTCTGTAAGGAAGAAATCGTGAATAGTGGGACGCTGAGAGACCCTATTGAGCCCAGTCTTTCTTTACATTGTAACTTTACTCCAGGCCATCCACTATAACACCTTGACAAGGAGAATCCCTGTAAATAATGGGTTGTGTAGGGACACCATTGCTGCAGGCTGCATCCCTGTAATTGCTGAGCGTTTCCTGGTGGAATAGACAGTTGAGATGACATGGGAATGGGCGAGTCTCCAAAGACACACTCCTTGTCAAGTCATGGCTGTGTAGTTAGTAGACAAACCATATTCAAACAGAAAGTGTCAATGAATCATGGCCACCACATAAACCTGCTAAACGTGGTACCTCACAGTATCGAGTAATGCACACCGTAATGATTACTACATCCTTTTTTCTGTGCAAAAGAGAATCCTTCGTTAAACAGAAATGGGGGAGTCAGACATAACTTGTCTCCCATTTATAATTCGAATCTCAAACCAAGTCAAAACAGACAAAAGAAACAATAGGGCAGACAAGTCAGGGCCAGAGGTGTGGAGACGGTCGTTAGTGTTGAATAGGTATGCTAAACTAGATGCCAGAGAAAAATAGAAAAACAAAAGAAACAATTAGTTGAGATAGTTTCAAAACAATTTCAGTGTAGTGAGCTCCTCCCTGCAGCTAGATATAAGCAGTGTCTAACCAGCACTAGAACCAGAACTGACAAAGCCTCTCGGATGAGCGGCGAAACGTTTTCGACCAAACAAACCTTGTCCAGTTGACAAATTGAATTTCTCCTTTTATCATGGATTCTACCTGGACGACTGAGGGACTCTTCACACAGTATATTACACTACTACAAGTCACTTGAATGGTGTAGTCTTTTAGTTCATGATGATTCCTGAAAGAAAAGCAGCCAAATTAAATATATTATCAAAGGGCCCATTACACTGTTTTTGATCTGTTATTTCTGTTAAACTCCATACACCTTTACTAACATCATTTGGATGATTTCAGCCCTGGAATAATTTCTACTGAACTAAAGGTAAAAGGTAGCTGTTAACTTGAAAACTCAGTTCATGACATCACAAGGTGGAACAGAGCATTTTGAGCTTGGGAGGAGTAGACAGACTAATAATAGAAAGAGAATTACTCAGACATGTGTGAATGAACCAACTCCAGGTATGTTTTTGAGGAGGTTGCAACAGTCTAACATGGGTTAAAGCTCAAAAGAGTCAATATTGTGTAATATAGGACCTTTAAAATGAAACAGGGTGGTACAGTAATATTACACTGGTTCATCATCGTTCATTACTCAATCTTGCCTAATTGGTCCTGTTTGACTTTAATAATGAGTACAAATGTGACCTGCCTATTCAAGTCCAGTATGAATTGACTTAATTTTGCCTTGTAATATTCCATGTTTGTATAGTCATGTCTAATGGAAGTGCTAGCAGGCTCTTGGCAGATGGTGGAGCTTCAGGTCGACAGGGCTGTAAAACAAACCCCATCTCTTTGTCCACCTACACAGCACTTTGTACACTGTGTCTATCAGATGGCACTTTTTATCAAGGTGTGGTCGGCTGGGAAACATAAGGATACGCGTAAACAGGGTCTGAATGCGGGCTGCTAAGAGGCTTGTCACTTTGATGTATCGCTGAAGTAAATATAGACAATAAACGATAATATTGAAACTAATTTATACCACTCACACGATAAATAAATAATAAAGGTGCGTTATGCAACTTTTCTGGGGGAGGATTTGTCAAATGCTTTTCTCCATTGCTTTGTCTGGAATGTTTCACAGTATGGCATTAAACCTTTTTATCTTCATGGAGACCAAACGAGACAAAGTTACAGGTCAGATCTGTGGAGCGGCGGTGTTTATATGTATTTTTGAGCAGTAAAACCACTTGTAATTGAATAAATGTAGTTAGAGCTGTTTAATGTCATACTGTGGGACATTCCAGGCAGAGCAATGCCATATTCATAGAAACAGGCAGCAGGTGATGAACCCCCAACCAAAAAGTTGCATATTGCACCTTTAAATGTACAATAGTGTTAAAAATCATGAGCTGCAATAAATAAATAACAGAATGAAACACTTCAGTACTTAGTTTGCATCTGTAACGAGTCGTAGAAGTTATTAATTCAACTTTTACAGCTTAATTCTTAGCATACAGCCAGAAAATAACCAAAAATGTATCCACAGTGTAAAGAAAATGTATACACGATAAATACTGACCCTAAAAAATACTATTCCAGCTTTCATATATTGAATGTTTGATATTGATATAGTAATTATTGTGATAGGACTAGCTGACAACTGCTCTCACTACACGGATGTATTTCTGGCTGCTTCTCTGTTTGGTTTGGAGATTTCTGGTGTTGTGTAATTAACCTTGGGCAAATGGAAAATTTTTACAGTTCCTGATTCCTTGGTAGAAATGATTCCTTATCTTGTTCTGGACCACAGAAGCAAGCCCATCAAGATTTTCAAGCCAGTTAGATCAGCTTGTTCTTCAGGTTTGGTGGTAAATGTTGGATTTTAAACTTGTGCACGCCTGTCTTTTTGAAACTAAAAAAATAAAAAATATATATACTGTATATACGGGGTGTGGAGCTAATTTAATCTGATCTTAATTTTACAATCCAACCAGAAAGAGCTGACATGGTTGGAACTACAACAGGTGAGATGATTTGTGCGCTTAAAAAAGACTCACACATACATATTAGCCAACAGTTTTTCATTTATTCACTCTCACCTTTTTTGTTGAAAATCAAACTTTTCAACAAGGCCAGTGAACCACACTTGATCACAGGCTCCTGAAAATATTACACCTAAATCAGTTTTGTATTTTTTTGAGTGTTCATACTATCTTAAAACTTGTTTGTTTGTTTGTTTGTTTGTTTTTGCTAATGTGTACACTGTGTCCCCATGGTAACTGATGAACATTACACCAATAGAGATGCATGTAGAACACCGCAAAGTATCAATATTGAGTTTCATATTGTAACCCAATTTCAGACCTGTTTTATTGTTTGTGGCTACGTCCTCCTACGTCATCACAAACTTATTAATAAACTTATTAAAGGTCCCATGGCATGAAATTTTCACTTTCTGAGGTTTTTGAACGTTAATGTGAGCTCCCCTACCCTGTTTTGAGCCCCCCCCCCCCCCCCATGCCTAAAAGTTGCGAAATGTCTAAACTGAGCATTTGCGGTCCTTTTCTGCGTTACACAAAACCAGTGTTCAAACGGGTGAGTTCGGACAAGGCACCTTATTGACGTCAGATCGGCAAATGCAGCTCCAGCCCCTCCCTCTGTCTCCGCTCAGCGTCTCTGTAAATCCCGCCCATAGAGTTTGGACTGTGAATGCGCTACGCAATGCGAAATGCGTTTTTTTATTTGCCTGGAGGCACGTCCGAGTGTTTCTAGGCTCGGAAGTCCTTTATCTGAGCCTCTGGACCTTTGAACAGCAGTGGTTTAATTTTATTTTATGTGGAAATGTGTTTATTTTTCAATGGAACTCTTCAACTCTCTCCCCCCGTGCAAAAACAAGGAAATGGATCAGAGAGCGCTCAGAGCCGACAGCAGAGCGTTTAGCCACGCCCCCACCTTCTACTATTGGCCAGCTTTTTTCTCCTCATTTGCATTCAAGCAACAACGCCCATTATAGAGTGTTCTGAGTGAGGAAAATGACTCTTTCTCAGCTTATCTCTGTTTCTCATGCACTGAGTGTTGATTTTGAAGAAGGATTCATTTACAGTATTAGGGAACCATTAAGGAGCCATATAAAAGCATCAAGAAGTACCATGTCAAGGGACCTTTAATAAATGATTATCACTAAAATCTATTAAATGTAAGATCTTTATTGTCCCAATAGGGAAATGAGTCCTCTGCATTTGACCCATTCTCAGTGCCACTGGGGCAACCTGTCAGGAGCAGTGAACGCTAAAGTGCAGCACCTGAGACTCATCTCTGTGACTTTGTTGTTAGGGTTGTATTATTATAGCTACAGAATTTTTTTTTACCTGTGTTGAATGTTTTGGGTTGATACGATCATGACAGTTAGTGTTGCCATGACACTGAGGAGTCAAACTTGATTTTGATACAAAGGAGATGGCCTGTGGTCCTGGTCCATGTGGTCTTATATGGCATAGATAAAGAATAGAATAGAATAACATTTTTAGGAAGTCAAAATTTGTCCTATTTGTATGGTATTTTTTAAGAAAGTACTTGTTCTAATAAGTATGTAGCTTTATGTTTTAGTATCACTGTATTGAGTATTTTGAGTATTTTTACAACCTTAGTTACAATACAAAAACACAGAATAATTCTCTTTGATCCACACAGGTCAAATTGTCCAACCTCTCTTAATCCCCCCTCTGTTTATCTGACCTACTCTGACTATACGCTCTCCAGCCATTAAACCGACCTTGAATGAAACATAAAACATCTTCCTGTCATGTAATCATTTTATTTATTATTCCCACGTCACTGAATATTCCCAACAACAAAAGCACTGTCTCTGGGGAGCCCTGATGTACAAACCTCCTGCTGACAGCTCCGTCCACTGAATTTGTAATTGCACGTTTACACCTCGCCTGGGCCTCAGAGGCGCCCTCCCTGTCAATTACCAGCCAGTCGGAGGAAGGCAGGAGATTATGAATAATTGGCAATTGTGGCTGGACCTGGGTGTCTCCTCATGAGTCAAAGCTCTCAGACATGGGGTGATTAGTGGATTTGCCAATGCAAGCCAACAACTGATATGTTGCTCAACCACATACCTTCCATGTATTTGACAGCAAACAATATGATTAACTATTGTGATCTAATCCCTGCAAGGAGAGGTAATGATTTTTTGTAACGGGTGAAGTTCTGATTCTTTCAAAGTACATTGTGTTGTACAATAATAGAGTGGAGAGATTTGGATTGACAATGCACTCTCATGTTTCCATAGACAGCGGCTTAAAGGCAGTTAATAATGAATGAGGCCAAACTCATAGCTGAGGCGGGATACATAATCTTGAGTCGATAGTTTGTCCTACTGCTGTTGTAAGATTGAATCTACAAGAGGCCTCTGTTGCTAGGGGTCCCATTACCCTAGTAACCAGTGAGTGTTTACAGCGGTCAGCAGCTTTGCCTTTTGCGTGCCGGCTCTGGCTGCATGAGAGGACCCTGTGAGCTCCCCCGTCTGATTGGCGTGGTAGTGGTCCGCTGTATTTTGGACACTTCAGTAGATGGGCAAAGGCAGGTGAGTGGTTTATTCTGGTGGTTATGTGTGTAACTGCTGTTAACTGTCACACCTACATTAGTCTTTTGGCTTGTAGCTTTGAGTTTTATGGAAAAGGCAGAAGTGGACATTTGTATCCTTTTAGGTTAGATTTGTTTTAATGCATCAAATCACATGACAACAAATACAGTACTGTTATGTTCAAATAAATACTAAAACCCCAAAATGTTCACCCAGTCATCCAAATTATTTTTAAAAAAAGTTGCAATAAGCCTAAAACACAAAATGTAACAAAAATGGCAATTACGGTTAAAAGCAATTTTTATTTATTTATTCATCTATCAGGATTATGTACACTAAGCATAAAAGCAGAGATGCATGTACCAGATTAACTTAACAGCTCCTGAACTCACACTTTGAGTTCAGTAGCACTCACACTCTTTCACACTCACAAGCCTTATTGATTATGGACTAAATGGTAACATTCATCACCATTATCAGTGGTAAACTTTTTCACACATTTTCCTGTAATACTTTTTAATTTAATGTTAAAACATTGTATATTAAGGTCATGAATTTCAGTTGAATTAGACTTATTTTAGTACAACTCACACCCTTTAACAAAGATACAATCAAATGATGTACTCCTCTCCAGACCAACTGCAAATACAAAATATATTAAGTATTTCCTGTTCTGTTTGTATTTAAATTCTACTGTGAATCGAACCCATTTTACTTCTAAATAAAACCAGGCATTGTATTGTGTTGAGAGGAGTTAATACAGCTCACAGACTTGCTCTTTGTGGTGTGATTCCTCCGCACAGATCACTGACTGAAAACGGTAATGAGCCGTGACACAGCCATGTCAGCAGGCCGTAGAGAGGAGGAGCCGAGCGAGGGGCCGAAAAACCTCGCATCACACAAAGAAGAGGAGGAGGAGGGGCCTGCACCACCTGATCTAACAGAACAGGAAATGAGGTCACCAGGTGCAGCAGAGCGAGAGCAGTGGGAGGAGGAGGGAGGCTCGGAGCGCCCACACCGGGATGCCACGGCGATGGAACAGCCCTCTCCGCCTGATCCGCAAACGGGACAGGAAGTGACGTCATCGGCTGGAAAGGCTCATAGGCGGAGGCACGATCGCTCAGCTGTGAGTCCAGTGAGGAGAGAGAGGACTTCAGGTGGGGGGTATTTATGTGTAAAAACAATAAAACATCTCATCCTTGGGTTTCAGAATGACAAAAAAATAGGACTGTTGCCATGGCGATTAACAATACAACAAAATATGTCTTTTGAATGGGAAAAAGTCTTCAAAATGTTGCATATAACAGGAAGCTGAAAGCTTAGTGTTGCTAGTGTTAGCTATAACACTAATTTATTATAGATTATATTGCTGTATTTATTCAATGAAGTCAGGGGTGCCCAAACTTTTTTCATCAAGGGCCACATATCTAAACAGAGACGAAGCAGAGGGCTGATTGAGGGCCATAGACTGGTGCTCAGTACAGTGAATAACTGAAATATATGCATGTTTAACACGTTAGAATGAGCTATCAGTCCTTTATTCACGCTAAAATCCTCAAAACCACACAATAAATATTAAATATTGTCTTATCAAGGTAGATTTTCAAAAAACGTGTAGTCAAATTTCTGCTCAAGGTAATTTAGGCCAATTCACCTGGAAGCCTGAGGGCCAAGAAAAATTTGTCTGAGGGCCGCATTTGGCCCACGGGCCATAGTTTGGACATGCCTGAATTAAGTTTTATTATTGCTCAAAACTACCACAGAAAACATGCATTTTCACTGTGAGCAGGGCTGCCTTTTCACAGATCTGACACCTGTAACTTGGCCTGGTTGTGTTACTCGTTTGTTTCCATGGAAATAGAAATAATGCAATACTGTGGATCATGGAGGGCAACAACATTTTTATGGTAACAAGCAGGTGACGGATTCTCCACTAGAAAAATGAACTTTAATAATAATGAAAATCAGTTATATCCCAATTCAATTGAATAAAAGAAAAGGCACACCAACATACATATATTAACTGTTTTCAGCATTTTCCATTATGGTTTATGCACCTTTGAAGAATGAGATACATTATCCTTATAAAACGTTAATCTTCTTTAATATTTTTCTATGTTCTCCTCCATAGTTAATGTCTTACCTGTGTGTATCAGAGCAGTACGTGCACGGCCTCTTGGCAGAAGCATCAGCTCTTACCCGGTCAGGAGAGGCCAAATGGAGGAACCCCGGAGCCCTGGACCTTTCTACTTCTTTGGTGGAGCAAATGGATCAGATATGTATGACTAATGAGTAATAATCACACACTCTTCAGACACAGTAAATAGTATGGTCCTTAAAGGTCCTGCATGTTTTTTTTATTATTATTATAATGTAACAGATCAGAAAATAGCATAATATGAGTGCTTTAAATGCTGTTGTTTTCTTCAGTGTGTGCAGTTACTGTGAAAGCAAAGGCTGGACCAGGATTTATAACAAACAACGAGAAGATTTCAAACTGAAGTGGTGTGAGTCCAGGTCCAAAGCCAACTACAGCAACTTCAGACCAGGTGAAGACTGAGACACAACCACCAACATAATGTCCCCCTCTTATGTTCACATCTGAAGAATTACATAAACAAATTGCACAAACGAAATGTGTTATTGCTGAAGTAAAAATAGATGATAATATGGAAACCAAAACATAAACAGAATTATCCCCCAATAATAATAAATAATATAAAAAAACATGAATGAATGAATAACAGAATGCAACACTTAGTTAGTTTGTGTCTATAATGAGTCATAGAAGTTCATAATACAATACTCTACAGCAGAGGTCTTCAACAGGGGGGTCGCGACCCCTAGGGGGGTCGCGGAGGTACTGCAGGGGGGTCGTGAAATCTTTTGATTTCACTTTAAAATAATATAATTTTATATTTTATAGTGTAAAATACAGTATTAACCTGTGTATTATTTCCTTGTATTGGATGTACCATAACAGAGTAGCAATGTTTATACATGACACTAAGCTCAATTTAATATAAAACACAATTCTATGCCGTATATATAGTAGGGGGTCCCTGGCCCAGTTTGCCATCTGTTTGGGGGTCCCTGGCCTGAAAAACGTTGAAGACCCCTGCTCTACAGCTCAAATCTAATTACAGAACAGAAAAATAACCAGAAACTTCCGACTGGTATTATTATTCCATCTGTCATGTATTGAACGATAAGTCGATATAGTAATTATCGTGACGGGCCTTCTAAAATAACAATAATTTGTAGTAGCATCTTCACTTTTCACCAGGTAAACAGTTAATTTTCCAGATTCCCAATAATAACGTTCTGACCACAAAGATCGGCCTTCTGAGCAGCCTGAGGGAGTATGAGAGAATCAGCAGCAAAGTCAAGCACGGTCAAGGCATCAGGTAAAACATCTGAACAAATCTTTCACTTACTATAGATTTATTGATATTTTTGGGGTCTTTTTATGTTATAACGTCGTCTTATTTGACAAAGATCTTGTAGTTTTACATTTCTAGGTGTGCGTGGACGTGTGTGGTTGTGGTTAGAATGTGTGTGTGAGTGTGTATGTGTGTAAAGACTGTGGGGATTATGTCTTTATTATGTTTAAACACGCAATAAAAAGGTAAATAAAAAACCCAAACATCTAAACACAAGGCTTTTCAAGCTGAAATGAATAATACACTTGTTCATTTCACACGCCAATACACAGGCCTGTCATGATAACAAATATTGCAGCACAGTATATTGCTACAGAGAAATAGAAAGATTAACGATAATACTGAAAATGCTTTATGCCTGACTCAAAGCAGGATAATCCCAGTAAAATATTTTTAATAGACAGTGTCATTTAAAGGCCTGATCTGCAACAAAGAAATAACAAAATGAAGCCATAAAAGTTACTTATTCAACCCTCTACTGCTCCAGTTTTATGGTATTACAACTAAAATAACAAAAGTCTCCCCAATATTACAAAGAAGTTGTACACACGATAAATAATGAGCTCCAAAAAATATTGTTCCAGCTTTCATATATTGAACGGTAAGTCGATATATTAATTATCATGAAAACAGTTTGTAACTCTGGGCAAATAACCATAACAATCAGTGTTTTCTTCTGTCAGTATGTTTCTTTAAATCCTTTTGAATAGTTTTCTAATAATAATGGATCAAAAAAAAGAAGTTAAAAAGTGACAAAGCATTTTCTTTCACCTTTCAGATCTAGGACAAACAAAAGGGCTAAAAATAGCTTTAAATAATGTGCCTTTATTAAACCAGCCAATTGTTAGACTGTTTGATTTTTAGGATTACTCAAAAGGATTTCAGGACAGAGTAAACACCTGAATGACGCATCATTAGCACTAAACACATATTAATACAGAGGGTAAATAACCCACTACAATAAAAATGTATAAATGAAAGATCTAAATTCGATAAATGTATTTTTTATTTTATTTTTTTTAAAATAAATACCCTTAAATACCCTATGTAACTTTTTGGTTGGGGGTCCGTCACCTTCTTGTTTCTATGGATATGTCATTGCTCTGTCTGGAATGTTCCACAGTATGACATTAAACAGCTCTACCTTACATTTATTCAATTACAGGTGGTTTTATAGCTCAAAAATGCCATTCTGACTCTGAATGGGGTCGCCTCTCCACAGATCTTGGTCTCCATGAAGATAGAAAGGTTCAACACCATACTGTGAAACATTCCAGATAAACCAATAATAAAGTTCAAAGTTCAAAGTCAGCTTTATTGTCAATTCTGCCATATGTGTTCAACATACAGTGAATCGAAATAACCAGTATCTTCATGGAGAATAGCATTTGACAGACCCTCCACCAGAAAAGTTACACAATGCACCTGTAAAATATTGATTTCTTTGGTGTTTTTTGTTTCCAGAAGACTTAAAATGGACGAGTTTATTCCGACCACATACCGCATGGACACGAGAGAAGAAAGAGACGCCTTTTTCTCTATGCAGGAAGGTTTGTCCTCCCACCTCCACTGGTCTGACTGGATCTATGTTGTATGTATGTTTAATGTGGCAGAATAAACCAAACAATGGGCAGAGACACAGCTACGGTTTGTTCACCCTATTGTTGAAGCTGTTGCTAGGGAGATTGTTTAATCATGGAAAAATAATGAGCTCCATCTCCCTTCTGATAACGCCACCATGGGAACAGGGGGTTGCTCCGGAGACGAGTCAGTAGAGGGCAGGACTGAGCACAAACAAGCAGACACTCTAGAGGACGCTAAGGCGCCTATAATTAACATTAAATCACAGTTTGAAACAATGGAAATGTTGTTATATGTTAAGATTATTGCTAAGGTCAACGTGTCAATATTAGTATGCCAATAGTCAGTAGTTTACTTTGCCTGGTTTTGAATTTAAATTGTTTCATCATATACAGCTCTGGAAAAAATAAGAGACCACTGCATTTTTTTCTGAAATCAGCATCTCTACATGTATTACAGCCATTCCATTCCAGCGTCTGTTGAATTCCAACACAAACATAAAGCTGAGCTACTTCAGTTCTTGCACCAGGAGTGGAATAAAGTCACCCAAGAACAATGTGAAAGACTTGTGGAGAGCATGCCAAGACGCATGAAAGCTGTTTTTAAAAATAAGGCTTATTGCACCAAATATTGATTTCTGAACTCTTCTTAAGTGTAAACATTAGTACAGTGGTACCTCACCTTACAAAATTAATTTGTTCCAGAAGTGGTTTCGTAACGTGAATTTTTCGTAAGTTGAGTAGCTATTTCAATGGAAAAAGCCTGATTCGTTCCAAGGCGCCGATCCAAGTTTTTTTTTAATAGTGTAACTTTTTTTATAGTGTAACATTGTGTTCTGCGTAGAGACTGTAGACCCAGGACTAAACGTGGACTATACCAGGTCTAGACCAAGGTCTAAACCTGGACTAAACCAGGACTAGACCAGGTGGATTAAAGTGCCGCGTGCGGGTCTATTTCCTGGTTTCGCTTCGAGTCACGGCTGAGGCGAGCAGCGAGGGGGACCGCACGCAGTCTGAGCGCATGAACGAGACCCGTGCTCAAACCGTGCCTCGTACCTGGTCTAGACCTGGTCTAGACCACCGCGGCTCTTGCATGCGTTCGTTCATGTGCGTAACTTGAAATTTTTGTTTGTTGGGTCTTTCGTAAGGTGAGGTACCACTGTATTATGTTGTTTTAAAATGAATTTGACTTTTTTTCTTTGCATTGTTTGATGTCTGAATCTTTTTTCGTATCTTTTTTGTTATTTTGACCATTTGTCATTTTCTGCAAATAAATTATTAAATATTGAAATATTTATTTGGAATTTGGGGGAAATGTTGTCAGTAGTTTATAGACTCAAACAAAAATGTTCCTTTTGCCCAAACACATACCTATAAGTATAAAATCAGAAAAACTGATACATTTGCAGTGGCCTCTTATTTTTTTCCAGAGCTGTATATTTACATTTTTTATACATTTAGACTGGAATCATGTCCCTTTTTCTTATAATCTAAAAGAAACTAAAGAAATAAAAATAAATATTTGTCACCTGTCTGTAAAGTACACATAAATCTTTGAGAAGTTGCCAGTATTGAACATGCAAACATATTTTAAAAGTGCACTGCGTAACATTTCTTGTGGGAGGGTCCACCACCTGCATGTATCCATGGAAATATTATTGCTTTAACTAGAATGTTCCATAGTATAGATTAAACTTATATCACAAGAGAGAAAAGCAGGTTACAGGATCTGACATTACAAGTCAGATCTGTGGAGAGTCGCCCCTATTCACAGAAGGAATTTCTGTATTTTTGAGCAACACCCGTCATGAATAAATGCCAGATGGATACGTTTAATGTTATACTATGGGGCATTCCAGGGAAAGCAATAACATCTCCATGGAGACAAGTGGGTAGCGAACTCTCCACCAGAAAAGTTGCACAGTGGAATTTTTCTATATATTTTTAGGTTTGAGCAAAAACCAGAGACACATGTGGATCTGCAAACCCACCGGTCTGAACCAAGGGAGAGGGATCTTTCTTCTGAAGAGCCCAGAGGATGTGAGTGCATTCAGACACAAACTACAGGAGGGAGAGGACAGCCACAAAACACTGCCCCACCACCGCCAGCCACAGGCACGCATCGTCCAGAAGTATGAATATCTGAATTTATTTGTGATTTTTGAACATAAACTGTATAAAGAAGTGAACTCCAGTCAGTTATAGGGGCAAATTTGAAGCCAGTTCCATATTAAGAATTAAGATTTACAGACAAACAGTAAAAATAAAAACACCAGGATCATCTAGAGCGGGTTAATACAAACATTTTTTTGGAAAACAGCTAGCGGGTTAGCTATGTTCATTTATATGCACAGTCTATGTTTCTGAACTGTTTTAACTTAACCTGTTAAATTTTAAAATGTGTTTTTACTGCATACAGATACATCCAGAACCCTTTGCTTCTAAAAGGCAGGAAGTTTGACGTGCGTTCCTACCTGATCATCACCTGTACCACCCCATACTTGGTCTTCTTTTGTCATGGTTACGTGCGCCTGACCTGTGACCTTTTTGACCTAAACACCAACAACATGGCGACTCACCTCACAAACCAAGTAATGCCAATACAACTCTAGCTTATTATACCCACTTTGAATCAATATATAGTGATTAGAAATGCACAGCTGGTAGTGCCAACTTAAATGAAGGTCAAAACTAAAATGAATTCTCCACTCATTAAAAAAGGCTGTATCAAAACATGCTTAAATACCTGCTGTGCAAATAAAAACATAAATGACATGAATGAAATAGCACAGTCACACAGACATAAATTATGTGCGGAAGTGATTCCACTTCATTTTACTGTAACCCAAAGCTTATTTTGGTTTGGAAAGGATATATGATCTCACTTTTCACAGAAACAAAATTAACAGTAATAATTGCAAGCTTACACCTGGCTCACGCCATTCTCTAATACAATGAGAGAAAAAAAATAAATCACAGTTTTTGTTTAAATTATAATTAGATCACGCTTGACTAACTGCACACAGTATAAATGTAGAAGCAGAGAAGCGACTGTTATGGCCTGTATTTATTCTGTGTGTCTGTGCGCCCCCTGCTGTTCATCTGTTGTCAGTACATGCAGAAGAAGAACCCTCTGTACAGCCAGCTGAAGGAGGACACAGTGTGGTCCATGGAGAGTTTTAACGCCTACGTGAACGACAGGTTTGCTGTTGCTAAGGACCTGCCGAGGGACTGGGTGCTGGGCCTCTTCACTGTGAGTCTCACTGGGACCAATTACACTGTAATAATAGAAGTGCCCAAATCAGATGGGTTTGCTGTGGATGAGCTCATTGCTTTGTGGCCCAGTAAAATATGTTTAAGCTGGCTCATTACACACACACACACACACACACACACACACACACACACACACACACACACACACACACACACACACACACACGCATGCATATAATGTAGTGTTAAAATGTTAAATTTAAAAATGTACAATGTACAAATGTATAAAATGTATTAATATATTCACTATAATCTACACAGAGCAAGAGAAAACTGGTTTTAGATTTTATCTATCTATTGAGATTCATAAACCAACTAAAACTAAACTAAAAAAAAAAATAAATTAAACTGTGTAATCAAAACACACTATATCTGTTTTTTTTTCTTTCTTTTTTTCAGACCAACATTTTATATTTTCAACTGTGTACTCAGGACACTCCCTTGATAATTAGATGCAATCTCAATCTCTCAAAAATGTAATATATTCAGTAATTCACCTTGACTTTGGCCCTTGTGCGCCTTGGATATTGCTCTCCTTGAATATAACTATATATAAATATACCCAAGCAATAAAAACAATATTTTCATGTTCTAATACTTTATCCTGTTGAATTAGAAACGTATGCAGCAAATCATGACCCAGTGCTTCCTGTCAGTCAAAGCCAAGCTGGACTGCAGACTGGGGTTCTTCGACCTGATTGGCTGTGACTTCATGGTGGATGAGGACTTTAACGTGGGTGTTTATGATTAATATATTGTCGGTATTTTTTTTTTCAATGAAGTAGATATAAAGAGTGAATTATTGATGGTTTCAGGTGTGGCTGTTGGAGATGAATTGTAATCCAGCTCTCCACACAAACTGCTCTGTTCTGCAGGAGGTCATCCCCAACATCGTCAACGAGACTCTGGGTGAGTCCTCTCTGTGCACTCAAACCAAGTCAGTTCTGAATACATTTTGAAACTATAATATGTAAATAAAAAGTTGATTAGCAAAGTTATTAACATTTTTGGCTCAATTAATCAATAATTGCTCCATATTATTTAGATATATTGTTTCCAGTGTTAAAAATAACTGCATGGATCACAACCATAGACTGTACAGTATACAGCTCTGGTAAAAAATAAGAGACCACTGCATTTTTCTCTGAAATCAGCATCTCTACATGTATTACAGCCATTCCATTCCAGCGTCTGTTGAATTCCAACACAAACACAAAGCTGAGCTACTTCAGTTCTTGCACCAGGAGTGGAATAAAGTCACCCAAGAACAATGTGAAAGACTTGTGGAGAGCATGCCAAGACGCATGAAAGCTGTGATTAAAAATAAGAGTTATTGCACCAAATATTGATTTCTGAACTCTTCTTAAGTGTAAACATTAGTGTGAAAAGTCCCTCAGTCGTCCAGGTAGAATCCATGATAACAGGAGAAGTTCAATTTGTCAACTGGACAAAGTTTGTTTGGTTGAAAACGTTTCGCCGCTCATCCGAGAGGCTTCGTCAGCTCTAATAAGAATACTGGTAAGACACTTGCTTATATCTTGCTGTAGGGAGGAGCTACCTAGCTAACTACTTTCCGGAACTATCTCATATCATATCATATCATCTCATTGAGATAGTTCCGGAAAGTAGTTAGCTAGGTAGCTCCTCCCTACAGCAAGATATAAGCAAGTGTCTTACCAGTATTCTTATTAGAGCTGACGAAGCCTCTCGGATGAGCGGCGAAACGTTTTCAACCAAACAAACTTTGTCCAGTTGACAAATTGAACTTCTCCTGTTATCATGTAAACATTAGTATTATGTTGTTTTAAAATGAATTTGATCTTGTTTCTTTGCACTGTTTGAGGTCTGAAAACATATATCTTTTTTGTTATTTTGACCATTTGTCATTTTCTGCAAATAAATGCTCTAAACAATAATATTTTTATTTGGAATTTGGGGGAAATGTTGTCAGTAGTTTATAGGCTCAAACAAAAATGTTCCTTTTGTCCAAACACATACCTATAAGTAGTAAAATCAGAAAAACTGATAATTTTGCAGTGGTCTCTTATTTTTTTTTCCAGAGCTGTATATAAATGGACATAGGAAGCTAGCATGGGGGCGTTTGACTTACCCCTCTTTCTGTAACTGCTAGCCTCATGAGCTTCATTTGACTGGAACTGAACTCTGTGGGTGACGTCACACTCACTCAGTCCACTTATTTATACAGTCCATGATCATGACCAACATTTACTGGTTATTTCCCATGGTCCAGGATTCTTTTTGTGCGTCCAGTGTAGGCCCAAAGCAAAGCCATATCACTGAATCTGCCTTTTGTTCGCATATACACACAGTTTGCTAAGTTTTGTATAATTGAGATTGTGTATCTTATCTTTTGTTGCATTTCTAGATTTGTCATTGGAGATCTTTAACAAATGTCAGCGTGGACAGAGAATCCTCCCCCTGTCCAGTCAGAAAGACTTTGTCCTACTCTTTAAAGGAGTGTTTCCACCTAATGCAGTCCTGCCGTGTAACAAGAGCACGTCTATACACTGTGATCTGCCCCAGAAGAAGAAGAGCCCCAAGGTGGAGCCGACAAGATGGCATCCAGGCCTCCAGAACGAGTCTTTGGAGCAGGTGTTAGCAGAAGGAGACGGAGAGTGTAGTTCTGACACTGTGCTGTCTGCCTCACCTCCTCAACCAACTGTTAATGACTCCAGGCCATAGACTGTATATAGAAATGGACATAGCTAACCAACTAGCCCCCAAGTGATTCTGGGTCCAGTTCACTTTACATAAAAAAATTGTCACCCCTCTCACTGTAACTGCTGCAGTGACCCTCATCATTTTGGTATTAAAATTCATATTAACCCACTTGTTTTGTTTGTAAAGAAATCTCTCTTCCTAATATGGAATTCGGCTCCAGATTCACCCTATAACTGTAAGCCTCGGTGAGCTTCATTTGACTGTGGCCAAACCCTATCAGCAGGGGAGTTTATGGGGGTCTGTTGTCCCGGGCCCCAGGGTCTTAGAGGCCCAGAATTGGACCCTCTTCATGGTAATTTCTATTAGAGAGGAAACCCACGTGAAGCTTCTTTCCCTGGGACCCCCAAATTTTGATGATGGGCCTGGCTATGGGTGACGCCACACTCCCATAGTCCACTTCTTCACAGTGGAAGAGAAGAAGGAGGAACAGAGACTCCTCATTTGGAAACTAGAAGCACTCACGACATGTTAACACCTGGATCTGTTCTAACTGAAGCAGAAGTAGGCAGTTTGACAGCTTATATATTGTTAGTTTTCCTTTTGATTTTGTGCTATAACAGGTTATTACTGTAATCCAGTGCTTCTCAAATAGTGGGGCGGGCCCCCCTGGGGGGGCGTGGCGTGATGCCAGGGGGGGCGCATATGACCCTGGGAAACATGTTTTTTTGCTGTACTGTACTAGAACTAAGTGTAATTGCACATCAACAACAGTAGTTGGCAGTGGCGTTCTCACAGTCTCACCATTAACAGAACATCCTCTGTCACAGAAAAAACACGTATATTCCACTGAGTCGTGTCCTTTAGTCCGACAGAAGCTGACGCATCAGTGGCACAAGGAGAGAGCGTTTTTTTTTTTTCAGTGCTTTTAGCTTATGCAAATGAGGTGGTTTTAAGTTTCATTTCTGTAAAACGTAAACAAATTTAGCATTAAAAACACATTAATATTTGAGTCCTCAGTGCAGTCTTTGTTGTAAGTTTCTTTCTTTTTTTTGTTTATAATGTTAATAAAAGGATACAATGGTGTTCTAATAACAATTTTCTAGACAAATAATACTATTTATAGTCGCGCGCAGGAAGGGGGGCGTGAAATTTTTTCTTCTTCCTAGGGGGGGCGTCACAGAAAATAATTGAGATGCACTGCTGTAATCTAAGCCCAGTCAATACAACCCTAAGATGTCAGAAAGCAACAATGTAACATGGGCTCATTTCTGATTTGTACTGATGTCTTCAGGTAAACTATTTAGTGAGTAATGCATCATTGTACATTAAAGGTGCACTGTGTAACTTTCTGACCTGCTTATGCTGCTTATGCTGCTACCTGCTGATGTTATTACTTTGTCTGGATTATTCCACAGCACACCATTAAACTTAATTAAATACATTGAAATATGTGCATCCTTACTGTGATTGGGGTCACCTCTCCATAGATCTGGCCTGTAACTTTCTTGCACATTCCAGACAATAACAATAACATCTCCATGGAGACAAGTAGTGAGCGGACCCTCCACCAAAAAGTTACACAGTGCTCTATATTAAATGCACCACAGAAAATAAAGGTGTAACTTTTCTGGTAGAGCGTCCACCACTTGCTTGACTCCATGTTGTATTTTCCTGAAATGTTCTGTAGTATGGCATTTAATCTAACTATTTCCATGGAGACAAGCAGGCCACATCACCAGGTCAAGTTACAGGTCAGATCTCTGGAGAAGTGGACCTGCTCACATATAATGCACGTTTTTGTGGTCATTTGAAGAGCTAAAACACGGGTGACTGAATGAATACAAGATAATTGTTTCATACCATACTGTGGAACATCCCAGCAAAGCCACAACATCACCATGGAGATAAGCAGATGATGAAACCTCCACCAGAAAAGTTACACAGTGCGCCTTTAATGCCTTGTAGCTGATCACATTGTGGGACACAGATTGTAAACAGAATTTTTTTATGCACATAATTTAAGATATGAGAAAAAGACAGCTTCTACAGTGGTAAATGTAAAAATTAAAATAAAAAAAAAATGTAGGCGCTTTGTGTTACATTTTGTATGAAAAGCATTTTATAAATGATGTTTGACTGATTGATTGAAAATGTGTGTTACTGAATTCTTTGTTAATCTGACAGAAAAGTCCATCAGCCCAAAATGTCTCATGTGTTTTCATATTCTATAAAAAGCTACTGTTATCACTTTCTTTTCTGTTTCTGGGTGTGAAGCCCATGTGAGAAAAACAGTCACATCTCTAGTCATCAATAAGAACGTACATGATATTTTTTCTTTGTTAATATACAGGTGCATTGTGTAACTTTTGTGGTAGAGGGCCCGCCATTTGCTTGTCTCCATGGAGCTCTTATATGGAGATCAAAGTATGGCATTACATTTTTCAATCTCCATAGAAACGAGCATTAGATGCCACCAGGTCAGGAGAGATCTGTGGAGAGGTGACCCCACTCACAGTCAGAGTACAGGGAGTCCTCGAGTTACGACGTTGATCCGTTCTTAAGACGCGTCGTAACCCGAATTTCGTCGTAAACCGGATTTTGCCTTTGATCTTCCAACCAAAGCACCAATAACCTTTCCATCTCAATAATTAGACCACTACGCTGCTTGGTTATCACTGCCGCTTTCATAGGAGCAGATCAGAGCCCACATCAGGTACTTCCGCCCACATTGGGCACACACACGAGGCTGTCTTCTTCTCCCTACAACCACAACAGAGCGTATTCTTCCGCCGTGCGCCGCGCGCCGCGTGCGTTTGTTTACATCTTTTACCACGCTAAACCGTGTAAGACGGAATGACGCGTAATATATACATATTTTTTTTAATGGGGGCGCGTTCGTAACCACGAAACGTCGTAACCCGAGACCGTCGTAACCCGAGGACCCCCTGTACATGTTTTTAACTGTACTGAGCAGTAAAAACAGCCATAATTTAATATAAGTTTAATATTATATTGTAGAAAATTACAGGCAAACCAATGGTGGTGGATTCCCAACCTGAAAAGTTACACAGTGTGGCTTTAAAGGGGCCATATTATACTATTTTCTGATCTCTGGGTATGTCATCAAAAACATACCCAGATCTGTGTTTTGTTTCATTCAAACATGTTTAATACACAAGGCCAGAAAACAGAAACAGAAAACACTCTGTTTTATCTTGTCATGTAACAATACAGCAAGTGCTCCACTGTTTTTAAACTTTTTAAACTCCATACACCTTTTCTAGAATCATTTGGATCATTTCAACCCTGGAATCTCTACTGAACAAAAGGTAAAAGGAGCTGTTCACTTGAAAACCACCATTTCATGACATCACAAGGGGAACTGAGCATTTTGAGCTTTGGAGATATAGACAGACTAATACAGCTCTGGAAAAAAATAAGAGACCACTGCAAAATTGTCTGAGTTTTTCTGATTTGACTATTTATAGGTATGTGTTTGGGCAAAAGGAACATTTTTGTTTGAGTCTATAAACTACTGACAACATTTCCCCCAAATTCCAAATAAAAATATTATCGTTTAGAGCATTTATTTGCAGAAAATGACAAATGGTCAAAATAACAAAAAAAGATACATGTTTTCAGACCTCAAACAATGCAAAGAAACAAGATCAAAGTCATTTTAAAACAACATAATACTAATGTTTACACTTAAGAAGAGATCAGAAATCAATATTTGGTGCAATAACCCTCATTTTTAATCACAGCTTTCATTGGCATGCTCTCCACAAGTCTTTCACATTGTTCTTGGGTGACTTTATTCCACTCCTGGTGCAAGAACTGAAGTAGCTCAGCTTTGTGTTTGTGTTGGAATTCAACAGACACTGGAATGGAATGGCTGTAATACATGTAGAGATGCTGATTTCAGAAAAAAAATGCAGTGGTCTCTTTATTTTTTCCAGAGCTGTAATAAAGGGTTGTTTAAATGAAACAAAACACAACTCCAGGTATGATTTTGATGAGGTAACAGCACTGTAACACAGCTTAAAATTTACAGTAATACATTTTGCATAATACACTAATACATTTTGCATAATACCTTTGATACTATAACTAAACAAAACATTTTTCTCATTCCCACTCCTTTTTAGACTGCTTTAATAGTATTTATAGTAGTTATGAGTGAT
Organism: Paratrypauchen microcephalus; assembly: GCA_036785185.1. Classification (NCBI taxonomy): domain Eukaryota; kingdom Metazoa; phylum Chordata; class Actinopteri; order Gobiiformes; family Gobiidae; genus Paratrypauchen; species Paratrypauchen microcephalus. The sequence goes on along the minus strand of JAVJIX010000037.1, from coordinate 1,788,146 downwards.
AGAAAACCTTTGTATTACCTTTGTATTCTTAAGTTTGGCCACTGTTCTTGAGCTCCCCAGCCCTCCTCCCTTTAATGTAATCCAGACCACAGAACATTACAGGACACTGCTCTGGCATTGTGGTCATGTTTTTGTTGATACTTCTCCATTTCTTAACTCCTCTTTCCGCCTTTTCATATTCCATACAGACAAACACATCACTGGTTTCCCAATCAGATGTTTACTTATCCTTAACCGAGATACAGCTGCACAACTCACCTCTGACAGGAAGTCCGTATGCTCTTTCACCACACATCCTCAGACCAGCATAACTGTAAGTATATGAAACCAACTGACAGGAACGAAGGAAGGACTGTGAAATATTATTTCTCACCTAAAATATCTTGTATTTGAGAGTTTTTTGAAAGACAAACCACGTGTGTGAAAAGGGGGAACTGGAGATTAACAGCACCCCTCCTTCATCCTCTTTTGCAGGGCTCAGTGTTGGCGTATTGGGTTTATAATGTCTTCAGGTCGGGGTGAGCTCCGGGGCAGATGGTAGCGGTCAGTTTGTGGACAGGAGGAGCACTGGGAAGGTCATGGGCTGCTGTAGTATGACCCAGAGGCACAGTGGAGTGGACGATGTCGGGCCAGATGAGATCGAACTGCTGGAGCTGCCCGTGGACAACCTGGGGTAAGTAAAACTACATGTGTGCTCTGTAAAGGCATTGTAGAAGAATGTTTAAAGGTGCATTGTGTAACTTTTCTGGTGGAGGGTCCGTCAAATGCTCGTCTCTATGGAGATGTTATTGCTCTGTCTGGAATGCCATCACGTACCATAGACAGAGGCTGCACAGTTATGACAGTATCCATCACCTCTTCTGTACTTGTTTTTAATTCTCCTCTTCAAACACACTTTGGTCTTTGGCACAGTTTGAGATGTTGGCATTTTACCAGATTGTTTTTATTATATTCTGTTTATATACATATGTGTTTTTAATTGTTTTTAATTGTAAAGTTTTGTAGCACTTTGGTCAGTCTGTGTTGTTTATAGTGCATCATAAATAAAGTTGCAGTTGCAGTTTCATTAGAACTGGCTGCACATAAAGTAAATGTACAATATTATAAGTATTTAGTAGTAATTTGAATATTTTAATTTACACTTTTATGGCAATTCAACTTCCAATTTTATGCTCTGAAATGCAAATTTAGCTAATCACTATAAATGGTGTGTGTAATGTAATTGTATTTTAGCATCCATTTTGAAGTAACATAGTAAAATGTTGGCTTCTGTCGAAATGGCTAACTACTTAATACCTAATATACTTTGAAATGTTTAAAATGTAAAAATAATGAATTGTAAAAGATTTACATTATGGATTTGTTTATAGAAATATAATGAAACATGTACTGTAACATATTAGCAGCATTCTGTTAAAGCAGCCTGCTATAAAGAGGTAAGTATTAAATAAGAAGTAGTATGCCAATTAAACTGTCACCTACTTATAACCAAATATAGAATATCTGTCTCTAAGAATTGGGTTATTTGATTTTTTTTAAGAGGAAGAAGTGACTGAGCAGACTGAAACACAGTATTGGTTGAGCTGGTATCTTGTTTCTCATTAAATGAAATGAAAGCGCAAACTGGACTATCTTCTGTTCCTCTTTAAAACACACATCTTTGTCTGAGGTATAGGTTTTGAAGTTTAAAGGATCAGACTGGCACAAACTAGTGTGTATCCATATGATTTGTGGTTATTATGTGCAGTTGGACTAATTGTCTTTTACTCGGAATAAAGTGGGTGCAGTGATGCTTCACTGATGTGATTAGGAGATTAGAATAAGACAGAGGCGGGTGTCTGAGGTCTGAGGCTAATCACTTCTGTGCCCGCCAAATATTAATGCTCAAATCACAGAGGATGGATCTGAGTCTGTACCTCACAACACAACCAAGGAGAAGAATACCATGAGTCTGCTTTCATTCAGAACCTACTGGGTTTAGGTGGTGAAGTACAGAGTGGCGAGAGTTCTGTAAAATGTGATGTTTATGACTGTTACATTGTTATGAAGACCTGCCTGTTTACACCAGTTTGTAAAACCAGTGTGAAACACACGTGTGGCACATGCGTCTGCGTGTCCAGTAGAAACAGGAGTATTGTTCTGTAATCTGATTATGTCTGGCAGCTCTGGGCCCCTCCAGACCGGCCACTCCTCTCTGCACTGGCAGCTCCCGCTGATTCTCATTTATTCACTTCAACCATTTCACTCTGTGCCAGTTTGTCCCCTTCTTTTAAATGCTCTTGAAATCTTCACACCACCCACAAGCCAGTGCCTCCTGAATCTGTTTTGGAAGCCGGTCAAATGAGACAAGCTTGTACCCTTTACTTAACCATTATCTTCTGCTCGTAGCATTATCTGCCCTTTGCCTGAGGTCACTTAAGCTCACTTTAAAACTGCTGTTGTGATGTGATTTGTGTATGTTGTTTCAGAGTGCGGAGTTTAGGGGACAGTCGCCTCCAGCTGCGGTCCAGCAGAGATGAGCCTCCTGTATCCCCTCCTGCCCGTCCCCCACCTCGATGTCCTTCTGTTCCACAGCTGCCACAGAAAGTATGACCCCTCATCACACTGAGGCTGTTATTATTGTACCTATAACCCTGAGTCATGGTACACTCTGGAGAACTTCCTTAAATAAGGGACTTTATTTTGGTTTTGTTGATTCACAATTTACAGGAAAATAAATATGACTCAGTATTTCAGTTATTGAGTAAGGTGTAGGTGTCACGGTCAAGTTTTCCTAGTGTTAAATATGTTCTACATGCATTGTTTTTCTGTTGATTTTTGTCTGGACTGGAGTCAAACCAGAGTCTCGAGTCAGTCTCATTTAGACACATGTTCTGTTTTCATTACCACCTCCAGGAGGTGCTGTGGGGCCTCAGCAGAGAGGAGCTGCACCACAGGATCCTCTCCAGTCGACCAATCAGAGGCTGGGAGGGCCAGCCTGCTCACCAGTATGGAGAGATCTTCCACTCCTCACTGCTGTCCCTGTACAACAAATATACTCAGGTACACAGCTCATGAGTGAATATACATGTAAAGTTTTAGCCCACACAAAAACAACATGTGATACTCATAAAGTGACACTGACACTTCCTGTAGGAAACCTCAGACTGCTGTGTGGTTTTGTTTCCGTACCACCTGCTGCTGCTGTCTGTGGACCACTCAACATGTGACTTTGTCTACCAGGTACTGAGCCTATTTCACTGGGGAATAGTATGTGTTGAGTATGTGTTGTTTTACCGGCTCATATATTCAGATACATTAGTACAACTGTAATATGATGGGGGTAATGTAACTTATTTACACACACAGACTAGAGTATGTAATGTGGTTGTGTGACACTGTGCTGGACATAACCCTTCTCTGCTCTGAAAACGGGAGACAGATTAGGGGGGGTTCGTTTTCAGAGCTTTTTCAGTGTAGGACGCGCCTCCTGGCAGCGAGATATAAGCAGTGTCTAACCAGTACAATAACCAGAGCTGACGAAGCCTCTCGGATGACCGGCGAAACGTTTTCAACCAAACAAACTTTGTCCAGTTGACAAATTGAACTTCTCCTTTTATCATAATACTAGTATATTAAAATGCTTTCTCTTCCTCCTGATCAGGGCATCCTCCCTGTATCAGGCGTGTCTTTTGCCTCTGTGTCCCTGGACTCCTCTCTGCCTCCTTACACGTTTGAGCTCAGCAGTAAGTATCAGTGCATTTTCACTCTTATGTGGATAAGTCGCTGAAGCTCCCGTGTTCTTTCTGTCTGTGTACAGGTCCTGTTGTAGAACCCAAAGTGTTTCTCTGTGCCACTGCTGCAGAACTTCTCACATGGAAACAGCTGATAGAGGAGAGAAGGCACAAGTCTCTAACACTGTCTCCAAGCTCTGCCCACTGCGTACTCTCGTATCTGGTAACTAAACGCAACGCTGGTGTAACTGACAGTTTTTTTCAGTATAAATAAACAGGACATATATTTTTTGTTGTAGTTACCTTGTGATGAACAGTGGAAGAGGGAAGAACTAAAGAAGTACTTGCTCCATGCCCCGATCTGGCAGTGGGAGGGACCCGCCATCCAGCACATGGGACATCCTATGTACCTCTCTGTAGTCCACATCATTAACCCACACAGACAGGTGACCGCACTGCTCAGCAAAGTACTCCTATAGTATTAACCACATTTGAGGTGATGAAACTGTGTGACACTAGAGCACTGGTTCTCAAACGTGATACGTGGTACGTGTGGTCCCTCTGTAATTCAAATATTAGCTGAATTTTTTGTCAATTTAATTCTTGACAGAAGATCTAGATTCTTTAGATCTAGTGTATCAGTTGTCTAGAGCGAATTTATACCTAAAATAGAGCTGGTTTAGACTTGGTTTAAATCTGATGGTACACACATGCAGGCAATGTAATTAAAAAGGTACTCATACCTGCATACTAGCAAGTATCTAAGTATGTGTCAGTAAAATCATCAAAATGTGTGTATAAAGAAAGAAAGAAAGAAAGCTATGCCTTTATTAGTCCCACAGTGGGGAAATTCCAGTTCTGCATTTAACTCATCCTGTTATTAGGAGCAGTGAGCAGCACATTACTGCGCCCGGGGACCATCTCCATGATCTTCTTGCTTCGGCTTGGTCAGGACCAAAGCTGGAGGATTTACCTATGGTGCAGAGAAAGATTTCGGCCAAAAGGAATTAATTTGCTCGATGCGTTTCCCAATTACTTTCTGTGTAGTGCGCATTCATATCGAGTGCAAATAAATGTACAAATCAACACGGAGAGCTTGACTTGGTAATTTTGGGTGGGAACTATTTTTCAGTGCGGAAAAATAAAGCCGAAGCACGCAGCACGCTGCCAGGGGAATCCCAGTTACGCACCAGGAAGGGAGTTCCCCTGTTGCGCAGCGTGGTGTGTGATTCGGCTTTATTGTTCCGCACTGAAAAATAGTTCCCACCCAAAATGACCAAGTCAAGCTCTCCGTGTTGATTTGCACATTTATTTGCACTCGATATGAATGCGCACTACACAGAAAGTAATTGGGAAAAGCATCGAGCAAATTAATTCCTTTTGGCCGAAATCTTTCTTTGGCGCCGTTAGACTCCAGTCTAAGGCGGAGGAGCTGCAGATACCGCGGCGGTCAGTGGCGACAGACTCGGACAATGGCTGGGTGACCAGGAAAACGCTTTCCACCACTTATTTTAGTTTCTGGACTGTGGGGAGATGCCCAAATTTGACCTGGGGGTGGCATATCCCTTTAAGCTTCACTCTGGTTGACACATGTTTTTTTTTTCCTTTTCAGGGTCTTCAGGAGAGGCTCATGGTCCTGTTTCCTCAAGATGTGCTTCTGCTCTCACTGGACCACCAGAGGACCTCCCTCCGATACGAGGTGAGTAAAGACCTTCTCCTGAGGGTATGTCATAGACTGTAAATATATAGCTCTGGAAAAAAATAAGAGATCGCTGCATCAGTTGCTATCAGTTTTTCTGATTTTACTACTTTTAGGTATGTGTTTGGGCAGAAGGAACATTTTTGTTTGAGTCTATAAACTTCTGACAACATTTCCCCCAAATTCCAAATAAAATTATTATCACTTAGAGCATTTATTTGCAGAAAATGACAAATGGTAAATATAACAAAAAAGATACATGTTTTTAGACCTCAAACAATGCAAAGAAACAAGATCAAATTCATTTTAAAACAACATAATACTAATGTTTACACTTAAGAAGAGTTGAGAAATCAATATTTGGTGCAATAACCCTTATTTTTAATCACAGCTTTCATGCGTCTTGGCATGCTCTCCACAAGTCTTTCACATTGTCCTTGGGTGACTTTATTCCACTCCTGGTGCACGAACTGAAGTAGCTCAGCTTTGTGTTTGTGTTGGAATTCAACAGACGCAGGAATGGAATGGCTGTAATACATGTAGAGATGCTGATTTCAGAAAAAAAAATGCAGTGGTCTCTTATTTTTTTCCAGAGCTGTAAATGGACATAGCTAACCCACTAGCTGCTGCGTTCTAAATAGGAAGTGAGCATGGAGGCGCTTCCGGCTCCATCGACTTCCAATTGACTTTACATTCAATTAAAGTTACATTAAATTGTCGCCCCTCTCTCTGTAACTGCTGCAGTGAGCCTCATCATTTTGGTCTTAAAATGTTTGCATTAACCCACTCTATACGATACTGGTGTTTTTATATCACTATTTTGCTCATAAGTAAACTTCTATTCCTAATAAGGTGCTCCAAATTTGCCCCTATAACTGCTAACATCACGAGCTTCATTTGACTGGAGCTGAACGCTATGGGAGACATCACACTCCCTTAGTCCACTTCTTTATACAAACTATGGGCATGTGCTAGTGTATTCTGACTCCTGTACTGCTACAATAAACTTACAGTAGTAGTAGTAGTAGCACTAGTTCAGCTTGTTGTGTAACTAACTTACATAAGATCTGTTTTGTAAATGACTAGATCACCCCTCGTGGTCTCATTACGTTCATGTTTGTGACAGGGGAGACTGGCCCGTCACAGCATCAGAGCAGTGGAGCGCTTTGCCCAGCCCGGACGACTGCAGTTTGAACTCGCAGGTATTCACCATCACATTTCACAAAGATGCTTGTTTTAGTAAAAAATTAAACAGCTTAAGTAATAATAATTCACTTTATTTGTAAATATGTAGAAGTGTTATATTTATTTAGAAGTCTTCAGTCATTATTTGGCTACAGTAGCTCACTTCGTAGAGTGACCATTTACCATAATTTATTTAAAGCCCCAGTGTGTAGGATTCGTGGCGCATAGGTGGATGGTGCTATTGCACTTTCTGTTTTAGCTACGGCAGACCTCGAGGGTCAACCGGGCGCGCCGTAACGCGGACAGCTCTCGTACCTGCGCACGAGCCGCGCGCCGCTACTGTATCAATAAAACGCGGTCCCGTTTTTTTTTTCTTTTCTCATGAAAACACACATTCCCGATCATGTACCATGACACTCTACACATCAAATGAAACCTTACAGTCTCCTTTTTGACTATGCAATTCATTTCCCTGCACAACAATCACTCCCCAAGCACAAAACGAGGTTAGCTTACCTTAGAATGCTTTGCACAGGTCAAACTCTGTATTTCACCATAAACTTGCTCTCAATTTGTCCGTAAGGATCCAGCGAATAAAATCCAGTAAAACAATTTAGTCCAAAACACGTGTTAGATCCATTACAACGTCTGATCCGGCAGCATGCTTGTGTTGTTTACCCAAAACCACGAGCCTTGCCGAAGGCGAAGGCGGAGCCCAAATGTCCTTCTGCGGCTCTCGTATTCAAAATGGCTGCCTCTGCATGGGGAAGATCCCCCTTTTATGTGACTATATCTAAGTCCAAAAGAATACTTTGATTTCATGATGGAAGTGAAAAGGCTTGGAAAACAATGTATTTTTGAATGGGTATCTTCAATTTCAGTAATTAACGGGTAAAAATCTTACACACTGTCCCTTCTGTGTTCTAGAATAGAGATGGACAAATCGGGAATCGTTTGGCTACTAAAAAAATGTATCAATGTCAAGTCTTAGCCTGTCACAATATCACATTTTGAAGCTTGTTAATTGGTATAGAAAAATATAACGATAATATTGAAACTACATTATGCCACTGATACAATAATAATTGTAATTGCCTAGTATGAAAGTGGAGTGTGCGTGAGTGTTGGAGGTGGTCGGATGGCGCAGATTGGCAGCCTCGCTTCCCTCAGTCTGCCCCAGGACAGCTGTGGCTACAGAAAGTAGCTTACCACCACCAAGTGTGGAGTGAATGAACAATGAACTGTAAAGCGCTTTGGGTGTCATGAAAGGGGCTATACTTATTATTATTATTAATAAAGCAGAATAATCCCAGTAAACCATTTTTAAATTGCAAATATTATTAAAAGGCCTCTGCAGCAAAACAAAAATAGCAAAATGAACCAATAATTAGCCATAAGAGTGATTTATTCACCCCTGTCCAGCTCAAATCTTATTGTGTTGCAACTAAAATAACAAAATCTGTCAAGTATCTCCCCACTTTTACAAAGAAAAAGTACTCCAGCTTTCATATTGAACAATAAATCAATATAGTAATTAGTGAGACAGACCTACCTACAATTGTATCTCTAATTCTGGAATGACTCTGAGCTGATAAAAGACATTGCAGCTTACTATTTTGATTTCTTTCTTTCTGTGTAATTCTTTTGGTAAATAAATCAGATATTACTATAGAGAATCAGGATTTTAACAACAGAAATGGGTCTAGGGCAGTGTTTTCCAACCTGGGGTACGTGACCACACTGCAGGGGGTCCTCTGCGGTGTCGCTGCCAGGCGCAGGGGGAGATTTTTTTGAATTTTAAAATTCTAATTTGAGTACATTTGAGTTAAAGAAAAGAGAGAAAATGTCTGAGAATTACATTTTCAAATTAAGGAGATGAAATAAAATGATTTTCATTTAATAATCCGTGTCATATTCTACTTCTGGAGAATTATCAACATGTATGACTGAGGGGGTACTCGAGGTATGACAAAAAGACTCAGCGGGTACACAAGACAAAAAAGGTTGGGAAACACTGGTCTAGGGACAGGGCCAGCCCAAGGCATAAGCGAACTAAGCGGTCACTTAGGGCCCTCACGCCACCAGGGAGCCCCCAAGACCAGTTGGCAGTTGGGGGGCCCCAACCCCCCCGGTCACTCGCACCCCCTCGCACCTTTAGTTCAGTAGAACTAAAGGTAAGCGCCAGGGCTGAAATGATCCAAATGACTCTAATGAAGGTGTATGGAGTTTAAAAACACAGTGGAGATCTTCCTCTGTTACATCATAAGTTGGAGTGTTTTGTGTTTGAGAAGAACTCAGCCTAAATATGCAGAGTTTGTGTGTTAAACATGTGTGAAGGAAACAAATGAGGATGAGGAAACAACATTATAACATACAGCTCTGGAAAAAAAAAAAAAATGAGACCACTGCATTTTTTTCTGAAATCAGCATCTCTACATGTACTACTCTGCATCTACTGAAAACATGTATTTTTTTGTTTTTGTTATTTTGACCATTTGTCATTTTCTGCAAATAAATTCTCTAAACGATAATATATTTATTTGGAATTTGGGGGAAATGTTGTCAGTAGTTTATAGACTCAAACAAAAATGTTCCTTTTGCCCAAAATCAGAAAAACTGATAATTTTGCAGTGGTCTCTTATTTTTTTTTCCAGATCAGAAAACAGTATAATAAGGGCCTTTTAAGTGAACTAAAATGAAAGCGTTTCGGACAACTTAGATGGATTCCACTAGTGACTGGTCTCAAGCTAACATACATGAACATTCACACAGACAGTGGCTCCCTCTTTTCTGCATCACTCGAGAAAAAAGTAAAACTAAAACACACACCCACCAGAACCGCACCAGTTCGTCTTTCCACAATCAGGGAATGATTTAGCTCCATAAAATGCTTCTTTGTGCACGTTTGTGTTTCAGGGGAGCTTGTGGAGACCCTGCAGGTGTCATGTACCTGTCTGCAGGATTATCAGACCTGGATGTTCCACCTCCAGCAGGTACAGTCACATTTATTAAACAATGCACAGTCAGTGATGGGAAGAATACTTTGAAAATGTATTTAGTTACAGAATACTGAATAGCCAAATTAAAATGTATTTTGTAACGTATTCCGATATATTCTGAATATTTAGAATACTTTTACATCAAGTTGCGTTTAAATTATAGTGCAAAGACCAAACATAGGATTAAAAACAGCTTCATGCTTTATTGTTTCACTCTTGTTCTGTATTTCCTATCACTCACTGGGAAAGGAAAAATCTGTTTTCTATTTTTCTCATTGATTATGTTAAGTTTGAAGCCTAAACTGAGTGATCAAGTACCACCATATACTCTTGATTGATTGATTTTTTTTATTTTAGAAAAGTAACTAACTGTATTCTGAATATTGCACAAACAGTTAGCGGCACTTAAAAGGGAAAAGATAACGCGATAACCTTGGACTCTTACTTTCATATCATATCTCATATCTGGCAAACATTCCTCCTTTAGTCAAGTATTTAATTAGCGATGTCAGAGTATATTTTATATTTGAACCCACTTGGCAGGACAGTGTTGTGCTTTCATAAATAGTGCACCTGAGGCTGGAAGAGAAATCAAAGATATTATGATTGAAATGTAAAAACAGACTAGGCATGTGACCTGAACAGAACTCTGTGTGATTGATTGACAGCCCGATAGAAGCAGCTACATCAGCATAAAGCCCGCCCCTCCACCGATCAAACCCAAGCAACACCGGAGCCGCACCGAGTCCCAGGAACCAATCATGAACGGACACAGCTGAGCCAATCGCAGCTCACTTTATATTTATGTGTAGATAGTGTGTGTATATATACGTTTACTTTTGTTGCAGAATAAAATACGTAAAAAAAGGTTGTGTTGAGTTGTGCAGCGGTGACAGAAAGGTCATTTGGAGTCCATGGAGCTAGAAGTGCCCCCATGTTCCCTTCCTTTAGAATGCAGAATCTAGCGGGTTAGATACAAACTAACATCAAAACTATGAATACAAATACAACCAAATGTCTGAATTATTTGCCAGACAAACATTTTTATTTCAGTGGTTAGGCATTTACAGTAGCGTTGTGTTTGGGTGAATGAAACTCCAGTGTGAGCAACTACTGATAATGATAATATAAAACAGTCTTTATCCAGTAAGAAATAATTACATTTGAAATATAAATTATATAAGTAAATTAATCTAATCTTTATACATAGTCTCATCTACAGTGAAAGACATTTACATGAGATTCTCCAGAGAGACACCAGCTACAGTAAAAATAAAAGCACTTCCATCAGGGGACAGAGGAGTTTAGAGTGTTCAGGTCCACTGTTTGTGATGAGGAGTGAATCCTCAGACGCACAGTTCAAAACATGTCATGTTTTGAACAGTGACATGTATGTAAGAAATATGCACAGACCACACTTATGTCTTACTCCAACATGAGCTTTTAGTCATGTTGGAATCTTGTTAACTCATTAAAACATGCCCAGAGTAGTGTTTTGTTTCATTCACACGTGTGCGTAATCCTTTATTAGTCTGTCTACATGTCCAAAACTCTGAATGCTCTGTTCCACCTTGTGATGTCAAGAAGCAGTAGTTTTAACAGCTAACTTTTACTTTTAGTTCAGCAGAGATAGGTAATTCTAGGTCTGAAATTATTCAAATTATTTTAGTATATGGAGTTTTCTGTTTGAGAGAAGAACTCAGCCTAAATATGCAGGGAATGCGTTAAAAGTCTAAATGAAACAAAACACACCTCCAGGCATGTTTGTGATGAGGAAACAACAGTATAAAATAGATCAGAAAAAGTGTAATATAGGCCCATTAAATAGTTACAACTCATTTGAATTGGTGCATTGAGACCTGGCTACTATAGCCATTAAATGTGCATGTTGTGTTTACATGAGGACAATGCTGAGAAATACCTTTATAAAAGGTTTAACCATTTCCATTATGGGACCCTAAGTTGTCCAGTGACTAAGACGGTCATCAAGTAGTTTCTCCTCTAATTCTAACTCTTCTCTAATTGGCTGGGGTGCTGGGAAAGGGCTGGAGTACACATGAGTTTAGTCCAAGTGGGACCTGGAGCTCAGGTCAGTCTCCCTCCAGTTTCTGCGTCACACACTTGATCCGGAAGTTTTCTCGGAGGTTACGAAGTCGTGCGCTGCGACTGGTGATTTCTTCGACGTAGGTTTTGGGGAACCAGCCCCGCTCCCCGTCTGAGAGACGAATGCCCTCCACCCAGCCTAGAGGAACACAACAACACAAGGACACAGGACAAGTCAGAGGAGTGGATCATTTGAATATGCAATATTCTACCACCATCCAGATTTCAGTTCACACTCAACATAAAACTCAACATAAAATGGACGATGTTCATTAAAGGTCCTATATTATGCAAAATGAACTCTTGTAATGTGAGCTTTATGCCATGTTAAAATGCTTTTACATCAACAAAAACATACCTGGAGTTGTGTTGCATTTCATTCACACATGTTTAAGTAACCTTTTATTATTAGTCTGTTTACATCTACAAATATCAAAATACCACCTCGTGACGTCACGAAGGGCAAGTTTTCAAGTTAACTGCTACCTTTTAGCTTTAGTAGAGATGGGCAATTCTAGGTCTGAAATAATCCAAATGATTCTAGTGAAGTTGTATGGAGTTTAAAAACATGTTTCTTAATGTTTAATGTTTTTCTGATTGTTTATTGTTTTTGTTACTTGTTTTATTACTGATTTTACCTCTTGTACAGCGTCTTTGAGTGTCTTGAAAAGCGCTTTATAAATAAAATGTATTATTATTATTATTATTATTACAGTGGAGCACTTCCTGTACTACCACATGGTGGAACATGTTTGAAATTAGAACTCAGCCTAAATATGCAGGGTTTGTGTGTGTTGAATATGTGTGAATGAAAAAAAAAGAAAAAACAACTCCAGGTATGTTTGTGATGAGGAAACAACATTAGAACAGTATGGGCCAGTAGTATATAATATGGGCCCTTTAAATGTGACTAAATCCATTATATGACTTTATTAACCAAAGCTTTTCTCTTCTTCATCCCACAAACCCCGGCACAACCAGAAAACAACACTGTTTCTGTACCATCACTTGTAATGGTCTTAGCGTGAAGTATGTCTGCCTTCTCCAGTGTTAGCTCATCGTGCTCCTGAGCCTGATAGCTCTTGATGCACTGAACCTGGGAGATGTCTGAAACCACAAACACTCATGAATATCAGAAATATAAATAAATACATAATATCTTTTACACTGTCCACACTGACCGTCGTCCGTGGCCTGCTCGATGTCCTCCAGAGGATCTGAGGGGAACATGGCGGTGATCCAGCGCTGCTTCCCGCTCCTATGGACATATAGCGGTTAGATCATAGACTGAATAAAGAAGTGGACTATGGAAGTGTGACGTCATCCATACTGCTCGGCTCCAGTCAAATGAAGCTCACGAGGCTAGCAGTTGTAGGAGGTATTTAGAGCCGAGTTCCATATTCGGAATAGGAATTTGTTAACAGACAAAATAGTGAAATAAAACACCAGGATCATGTAGAGCAGGTTAATACGGACATTTTAAGACCAAAACGACAAAGTTCACTACAGCAGATACAGAGGGAGAGGTGACAGTTTTTCAATGCAAAGTCAATTGGAGCCAGAGTTAATGGAGACGGAAGCGCCCCCATGTTCACTTCCTATATGTACAGTCTATGGGTTAGACTGAGCACACTTTGAACCTGTGTGTATATGCTTGTGCATGCAAATGTGTGTGTTTGTGTGTTTGTGTGCGTGTATATGTGTGTGTGTTTGTGTGTGTGTATATGCTTGTGCGTGCATATGTGTGTTTGTGTGTGTATATGCTTGTGCGTGCATATGTGTGTTTGTGTGTGTATATGCTTGTGTGTGCATATGTGTGTGTCTGTTTGTGTGTGCGTATATGCTTGTGTGTGCATATGTGTGTGTTTGTTTGTGTGTGCGTATATGCTTGTGTGTGGATATGTGTGTGTGTGCATATGTGTGTTTGTGTGTGTATATGCTTGTGCATGCACATGTGTGTGTTTGTGTGCGTGTATATGCTTGTGTGTGTATATGTGTGTGTTTGTGTGTGTGTATATGCTTGTGTGTGCATATGTGTGTGTTTGTGTGTGTGTATATGCTTGTGCGTGCATATGTGTGTGTTTGTGTGTGTGTATATGCTTGTGCGTGCATATGTGTGTGTTTGTGTGCGTGTATATGCTTGTGTGTGCATATGTGTGTGTTTGTGTGCGTGTATATGCTTGTGTGTGCATATGGGTGTGTTTGTGTGTGTGTGTGAATATGCTTGTGTGTGCATATGTGTGTGTTTGTGTGCGTGTATATGCTTGTGTATGCATATGTATATGCTTGTGTGTGCATATGTGTGTGCTTGTGTGTATATATGCTTGTGTGTGCATATGTGTGTGTTTGTGTGTGTTTATGCTTGTGTGTGCATATGTGTGTGTTTGTGTGTGTTTGTGCGTGTGTATATGCTTGTGTGTGCATATGTGTGTGTTTATGTGTGTTTGTGTGTGTATATTCTTGTGTGTGCATATGTGTGTGTTTGTGTGTGTGGATATGTGTGTGTTTGTGTGTGTGCATATGTGTGTGTTTGTGTGTGTATATATTCTTGTGTGTGCATATGTGTGTGTTTGTGTGTGTGCATATGTGTGTGTATATGCTTGTGTGTGCATATGTGTGTGTTTGTGTGCGTGTATATGCTTGTGTGTGCATATGTGTGTGTTGTGTGTGTGTGTGTTTGTGTGTGTGTGTATATGCTTGTGTGTGCATATGTGTCTGTTTGTGTGTGCGTATGTTTGTGTGTGCATATGTGTGTGTTTGTGTGTGTGTGTGAATATGCTTGTGTGTGGATATGTGTGTGTGTTTGTGTGTGTGGATATGTGTGTGTTTGTGTGTGTTTGTGTGCGTGTATATGCTTGTGTGTGCATATGTGTGTGTTTGTGTGTGTATATATGCTTGTGTGTGCATATGTGTGTGTTTGTGTGTGTATATATGCTTGTGGGTGCATATGTGTGCGTTTGTGTGTGCATATGTGTGTGTTTGTGTGTGTATATATGCTTGTGCGTGCATATGTGTGTGTTTGTGTGTGTATATATGCTTGTGGGTGCATATGTGTGTGTTTGTGTGTGTATATATGCTTGTGGGTGCATATGTGTGTGTTTGTGTGTATATTCAAGATTCAAGATTGTTTCAAGATTCAAGATTGTTTATTTGTCATATGCAGAATCAACACAAGGTCAACAATGCAATGAAATGCTTAGGATCAGTAGAACCGTTGACTCGCTAAGATAGTCAAGAAGTACTAATAACATGCAATAATAGTACATGGTAAAAAAGTGTTGCAAAAGTGCAGGGGAAGAAGTAAACAATATAATAAACAATATAATAAAATATGTAATAAAATGTAATAAAAAATACAGGGTACAATGTAAAAGGTGCAGGTAGGATTAAATCAAAGATCAAATAAGGTGTAAGTATTTCACAGATTGCACATAATATGGTGTGGTGTAGGTGTTGCATGTGGATTTCGTATTGCACATAGTATGGTATAAATATTGCACATAGGTTATTGCACTGATTATTGCACAGGTAACAGTAATTTACAGTGAGGTCGTGACAAACATGATACATTCATACAGAGCAGCAGCAGTAAACATAATTATGCATAATGGAAAGTAGTTTAGTGCAGTATTATTGAGAGTTCAGTATTATTTATAGTATTACCCAGAGTTCAGTAGTCTGACAGCTTGGGGGTAATAGCTGTCTTTGAGTCTTTTTGTGCGTGCTGGCAGGCTCCTGTATCGTCTACCAGAGGGTAGCAGACGGAAGAGTCCTTGTGCCGGATGAGTATGGTCCTTAGTGATGCTGTGTGCCTTACGCAGACCCCTGCTGTGGTAAATGTCCTGGATGGAGGGGAGACAGCTGCCAGTGATGTCCTCTGCCGCTCGCACCACCCTCTGTAGTGCTTTGCGGCTCTGAGCGGTGCAGTTCCCATACCACACTGTGATGCAGCCCATCAGCAGGCTCTCGATGGTGCACCTGTAGAAGTTTGTGAGGATGCTGGTGTTCATACCAAACTTCCTCAACTTTGTCGGGCTTTCTTAACCACAGTGTCTGTATGTAGTGTCCAAGACAGATCCTCAGTGATGTGTATCCCAAGGAACTTAAAACTGCTGACCTGCTCCACCTCAGCGTTGTTAATGGAGATGGGGGGATGCTGGTCTACACGCTGTCTCCTGAAGTCCACGATCATTTCTTTATTTTGCTGACATTCAGAGAGAGGTTATTTTCCTGACACCAGCTGGTCAGTGATTTCACCTCGTCTCTGTAGGCCCTCTCATCGTTGTTGGTGATGAGGCCTAGGATGGTGGTGTCATCAGCAAACTTGAGGATGGTGTTGGACCTGTGCCTGGCGGTACAGTCGTAGGTGAACAGGGAATACAGGAGAGGGCTGAGAACACAGCCCTGGGGTGCCCCAGTGCTGAGGACACGTGTGGAGGAGACGTGGCTGCCGATCCTCACCGCCTGTGGCCTGTTGGTGAGGAAGTCCCATATCCAGCAGCAGATGGACGTCCCCAGGCCCAGGGAGGTGAGCTTAGAGACCAGTTTGGGGGGGATTATGGTATTGAATGCCGAGCTGTAGTCGATGAAGAGCATTCTCACGTATGTGTTTCCTCTCTCCAGATGACTGAGAGAGGTGTGGACTGCTAGAGCAATAGCGTCGTCTGTAGACCTCTTTGCTCTATATGCAAACTGCAGGGGGTCCAGGGTGTCAGGGAGGGAGTCACAGATGTGTCTCTTAATGATTCGTTCAAAGCACTTCATGATGACAGATGTGAGTGCTATGGGCCGATAGTCATTAGGACAGGATGCTGTGGGGGTCTTTGGGATGGGGACTACAGTGGAGGTCTTGAAGATGGTGGGCACAATAGACTGGCTCAGAGACAGGTTGAAGATGTTGGTGAACACCTCGGAGAGTTGGTCAGCACAAGCTCTCAGCACCCGTCCGGGGATGCCGTCGGGTCCTGGTGCTTTGTGGGGATTCACTCTCTTGAACGCTGTAACAGTGTCTATACAAAGTGCAGCGTCCTCACTGTCCACATGGGGTCTGGTGACAGGCGTGGTGTCATCTGCATCAAACCGGGCATAGAAGGTGTTGAGTTCGTCCGGAAATGATGCGCTGGACAGTTCCACAGGCCCGCTCCTCCCCTTGTAGTCAGTGATGCAGCGTAGCCCATGCCACACCCGTCTCGGGTCATTGCTCTGCTGGGCAGACTCCACTCTCTCCCTGTAGTCCCTCTGGGAAGTCCTGATGGTCTCTCTGAGGTCGTACTTGGCTGCTTTGTAGGCTTCGGGGTCTCCTGAGTTGAAGGCGGCGGTGCGAGCTTTCAGTTTAGCACGCACCTCCGGTCCCGCCCAGGGTTTCTGATTAGGGTAAGTGCAGATGGAGATTTTGGGCACCGTGTCCTCAATGCACTTCCCTATGTAGCCTACGACAGAGTCTGTGTACGCATTAATGCTTGTGTGTGCATATGTGTGTGTTTGTGTGTGTATATATGCTTGTGCGTGCATATGTTTGTGTGTGCATATGTGTGTGTTTGTGTGTGTATATATGCTTGTGCGTGCATATGTGTGTGTTTGTGTGCGTGTATATGCTTGTGTGTGCATATGTGTGTGTTTGTGTGCGTGCATATGTGTTTGTGGGTGCATATGTGTGTGTTTGTGTGTGTAGACGCTGGTTTCCTCACTCAGTGTGGGCTTTGAGCAGGATCTGGTGTTTGAGCTGTTGGCCCTCACACAGCTGCAGGTGGAAGATGAACCCAGAGACGCCCTGCAGCTTCAGACTCAGGTCCTTTACCTTTAGCTCCCCGATCTTCGCGTGCACAAACACCATGAACTTCCACGTGCTGCAACACAACACCAGCGTTATAAACACAAGCAAAGACACCATTTTACTACACTAATAACAAGTGTGAAGAATTTGTGGGCAACAGGTTGGCTCATATTTTGGCTTTAGGTGCATTATGAAACTTTTTAGTTGAGGGTGGCATCACCTGCTTGTTTCTATGGATATGCCATTGCTCTGTCTGGAATGTTCCACAGTATGACATTAAACAGCTTTACCTTACATTTATTCAATTACAGGTGGTTTTATAGCTCAAAAATGCCTAGAAAAACAGAAAGGCATACTGACTGTGGAGGTCGCCTCTCCACAGATCTGACCTGTAACTTGATCTGTTTTTTTTTCTCCATGAAGAAAAGTTTAATGCCATACTGTGAAACATTACAGACAAAGCAATAATGTTTCCATGGAGGAAAAACCCAAACAATCACCCTGAATGACCTAGCTAGCACAAAAAAAAAGCAAATTTATAGATCGCTACATTATTATAGATAACCTGATGACGCTGTAGAGGCGAAATGCGTTGTTCGCTCTAGCCTAATAAATAATAAATAAAGAAGTGTGCGGTAAACCTGCTTTTTTGGGGTGGGGGGTGGGGGGTGGGGGGGTTATTATAGATAACTCTTACAAACAGTGGGTTATGGTGGTTCAGTTGTTCTTTTGGTCAATATTGTTGTATTTTTGTATTATTGAGCATATTTCTTCTTTTTTTTTTCATCGTCATCGCTTTAACAAAAAAAAATGACATGAACAACTCCACCCAACAAAAAATTATGTATTATATGTATAAATGTATACATAAGTTCAAAACAATTATAATTATATTAATTATACTACACATACATGGTTGCCTAGATTAGAATAATATAGTAAAAAAAAAAAGTAACAGAAAAGAAAAAGAAAATAATAAATGAATCAATTACTCACCCAATCAATAATAATAATAAAAATACTTTAGTTATCTGCAGAAATGGACTTTAGGTTATGGTGGTTCAGTTGTAATGTTAATAATTATGCAGAACGGTTAAATGGTGCAGACGCAGAGCGGTATGTGAACGGCCGGTGTCAGAACATGTCAGAATCATTCTGTGGTCCAAGGTCAAAAATGTTGAGTCATCAAACTGTCACAGATTGGGCTCAAAACAGTGTTTGTGCAGAAAGCTGCTGTTTAGACCCCTGTAATGTCATGTTTTAGACAGTGGTTGGTGACAGAGCTGCTTGTTCAGTTCATTAGCAAGTGCTGCACATGCTCCTACAAAACAAACACACAGGATAATATGGTATGTGAGCAGTCCAAACCATCTGCTGGATTAAACATTTTATATGCCTGTCTGTACATATTCTCGTATACAGCTCTGGAAAAAAAATAAGAGACCACTGCAAAATGATCAGTTTTTCTGATTTTACTACTTATAGGTATGTGTTTGGGCAAAAATGCAGTGGTCTCTTCTTTTTTTTCCAGAGCTGTAGGCAGGCACTAGTGTTTCAGATACCTGCTTTTCATTGTTGTTTTCATCTGTTTCCCTGGCAAGTCTAATATCTCTGATTGATTTCCATTTTGCCTTAACTGGGAGGTTATTAATCACTGTTTTATAAGCTACAGAGTGGGTTTTGTGTAGTTTTGTGTAAGTGTTGAGTGTGGAGAGAGGAGTGGGGTATGGGAGGGTTTTTTTCTATTTTTGTTTTCATTATGTTTCATCTCAGAATTGAAAAAGAGCAAGAAGGTATATGACTTTAGGGCTAACTTTTTCCTATATTGATTAATCGCTCATTTTTTATGGTTTTGCCTTCTTTATTTTTTGGTATTTTTGCTCTTTGATTTAATTTTTCAATTTTTTTCTCTGTATTGTTTATGAAATCAATCAATCAATCAAACAAACAATATTTACAAAAGCGCTTTTCATACAAAAAATGTAACACAAAGCGCCCTCAGGCATTCAGGTAGGAGAAATTAAATTAAATTCTATCAACGGGACAAAAAACAACAAAAAAAAGAATGAATTGAATTTCTCCTTTGCTTTTTATCTGTATTGTGCAGCACTTTGGAAACTGTTTTATGAAAAGTGCTGTATCGATAAAGTGTATTGGATCATTATTTATCAGATCACAGAGTGTGTCTATGTGCGTGTAAGTGCTCCTCACTCTTTGCGTCGTGAGAGTAGCAGACAGTCGTTGAACAGGTGCAGATACACAGGTTTTGTTGGCAGTTTGAGTTTGGACCCAGAGATCGTCATCATCTGAGTGTCCACCTCCAGAAGCTCCCCGTGTTTGACCAGCCACCGAGACTGAGAGATCAGAGGGAAGATCTGAAACAAGGCAACATCATACAGTTTGGGTTAAAAATTTCATAAAGATGAGCTATCTCGATCTGTTGGAAAGAAATACTGCTTTTCAAGGGTCCATATTACGCTATTTTCTGATCTACTGTGTGTAATAATGTTATTTCCTCATCAAAAACATACCTGGAGTTGTGTTTTGGTTCGTTCCACATGTTTAACACACAAACCCTGCAAACCCATGTTCCTCTCTGTTTTTAAACCCCATAAGTAAGGAGCTGTTAACTTGAAAATGACCAATACAAGGTGATACATGGCATTTTGAGTTTTGGAGATGTAGAAAGGCTAATAATACAATAAATGATTACCAAATATGTCCAAATGTTGTTCCAAATATGTTTTTGAGATAACAACTTTCTAACATGACCTAAAGCTCATAATTATGCGTAATATAGGACCTTTAATGGTTATAATGATGTTATGGTTAGTAACAAAAACACTTTTCTCAAGCCTCAAGCCTCACATGACTCTCTTATTTAGGATTGCCAGTTCCAATCAAGGTTTAAGGTTTCTTTATTAGTCTCCACTAGGGAGAAATTTGACTTAGAGGTGAGGGAAGGTTGCAGTACAGACAGACAGAACGTGCAACCAGAGCCCTTCTCCATGTCGCCAGCAGAGTAGCGCCATTTTAAATAGAAGAGCATGAACAGAATAGAAAATGCAGATACAATAAGAATCAATCACAAACACATATGACAAAAACAATGGGACGGTTTAACATGAGGCGTCTTTTTGAATGAAATATAGAGAATATTGATGAACGGAACTGAGGTGGAAATGCCTAAATCCAGTTGGTTTAAACCTAAAAGGCGCCCACAGCCAATCCTGAACCAGTGCTAGTGCAGATCATGCAGCTCAGAGAGGGATTCTGGAGGAGCTGAGCTTTCACATGAGGTTTGGCCTGTCCATACACAGAGAAGGAGAAAAACTTGTACTGATACTTTGCAGCTGAGGTGTGAAGCTAAGTGAAAGCACTACTCTGTCTGAGGGCCTGTTTACACATACCCGGGTATCTGAGACTTTTCCCTTCGTTTGTGCCTTTCGTTTACAGACAAACTGACATTTTTCCTCTGAAAACGATTCTTTCTAAAAACTCCGGCAAAAGTGGAGATTTTGGAAAACCCCGGTTTCGCGTTTGCATGTAAACTGAGGAAAACTGAGTTTTAGGCAGCTGACGCACCAAAAGTGCGATTCTAATTGGCTTGCAGAGCATGCTCCTTCTTTTTCAGAGGCAAATTTGCCGTTTGCGTGTAAACGATGGGTACAAACAAAGGTAAATGTCTCAATTTTTAAAAATACCAGTGTACGTGTAAACGGGGCCTAATTTTGGAAAACGGAGGGAGACAAATATTCGTTTCTCAACATACCTGGCCATGTGTAAACGCAGCCTGAAACTCTGTTACTCACATTAGACTTTAATCTGAGCTTTATTTGAACACAATCTGACCAGAAAGAGCTGACCTGGTTGGAACTACAACATGTGAGATGATCTGTGCTGTTGAACAAGTCTCACACAGATAAAATTTGTGTCACAAGTTAGTTTTAGTTAGTATTAGCCAACAGTTTTTCAGTCGGTCACTCTTTTTGGTCACTTTTCGTTAAAAATCTAAATCCTTAACCTGACCATGAATGCTTGTATTAATCACAGGCTCCTGAAAATATGTTATAAAATATGTTAAAATATGTTTTTTAAATCCATTTTGTTATTTTTTCTTGAGTTTTCAGATGATCTTAACACTTTTTGTCTGTATTTGCTGTCTGTATTGTGTCCCCACGGGAACTGCTGGAAATTCTGCCAATAGAAATGTCACGGCAAAGAAACAATAATATGTATACACATCAGGGCAATGATAACCCAGGTTCAGCTATGCCCAGGCCAGGCTAAAGACCTACTTTTATTTACTGTCAAAATCACCTTAGTCTGTGAAATTAATAAAAGTGAAAGACGGTCATGAGTAATTTTATGTGTCAATTTATGTGTATTTGTGTGTCAATCAATCAATGGAAATAGAAATGCAATATCTTCTAGCACATTTTTGGCACATAACATTCAAAGGGTGTGCTCTCACTATTTGGCAACACAACAAGGCCTGTCACAATAAAAAGTTTAAAAGTTTAAATAAGTGACTTCTATGGCTAAACATTGGTTCATTTTGTTATTTATTTGTTGCAACTCATGTCCCTAAATGATACAGTCTATTTAAAAATGGTTCACTGGGATTATCTTGTATTATTGTTATTGTTTCAGAGGAATAAAGCAGTTCAAATATTATCGTTTATCCCAGTATATCTCAGTAGTAATATATTGTTATCGTGACAGGCCTAGACATACTGTAGGTCCTAGTCAGAGCAGTCACCTTGCCCTCAAAGTGGATCTTCTTGTTGAGATGAATGAGCTCCTCCATCCTCTTCATGGACTGAACACTGGAGTTACATTCTTTGATGATCTAGGAAGAGATGCACAGTTATTTTGGCCCACGTAGGCTTCTGTATCGGTGTTCTGTTAAGATATGCTCCCCCATCATGTTTTGCTCCCTTTCTATGGGTAAACCAAATTATGTTTGCCTTCTTGAAAAGCGCTAGTTCATGTTAATGTGTGAAAAGTCCCTCAGTCGTCCAGGTAGAATCCATGATAAAAGGAGAAGTTCAATTTGTCAACTGGACAAAGTTTAGCCAGAACTGAAGAAGTCTCTCGGATGAGCGGCGAAACGTTTTCAACCAAACAAACTTTGTCCAGTTGACAAATTGAACTTCTCCTTTTATCATTTCATGTTAATGTTTCACAAATGAACAACTAAATGAACAGCAGGTAAGGTCATGGGTGTGATGCTCCCTCTCAGTCCTCAGGATGTTTTTGAGCAGGCAACCTTGAGGCAGGCAAATGCAATTCTAGATAACAGTGCTCATGTACTGAAATGTGAATACGTCCTCCTCAATTCAGGAAGGAGATTCAGGCTTCCTCTGTGCAGGCATAGCCAATATAAGCACTCCTTCCTCCCCATATCTTTTAAGCTACTTAACAACCAGAGAAGAAATGTGATTGGGTGAGGGAAGGAATGGGTATTTTAGAGTGAATGTGTCTGGCTTGGTGATGGGGTGTAGAAGGAGGGGACTGATCTTATATTTATTTATGACAGGATGCAGGGCTCTCAAGTCTCACGCTTTGAGAGTGTGACACACGCAATTCGACGTGTTCACACGCTCACACGCCACACATGGCATTTCTCACGCAAATTTAGTTGCGCAATTCAAGCGCAGCGCACAGCGCTTCTGTGCCCAGAAAATCGATTAGATAATGGAGGCACCGCGCGTTTTCAGTGAAAAAAAATCACTGACCCCCCGCTACTCGGAAAAAATTGTTCACTCGCCCCCCCTCCTCGAAAATTATGCAGTCTCACGCACCACCCCGCTCAAAACTTGAGAGCCGTGCAGGATGAATGTGTATATGCATTTTTATAGAGTGATAGTGCTTGGTTTGGGGGAGGGGGCACCCAATACGTCTATGTCTGTGCCAACACCACTATTATTTTATCTGATGTTGTGTATGTATATTGTATGTATGTCTTTCTGTCTGTATTGCAACCTTCCCTTACCTCTAAGACTAATTTCTCCCTGGTGGAGACTAATAAAGAAACCTAACCTAACCTAAAGAACATTTTATCTTTTGGCTCATGATTATTTAGGTGCACAGTGTAACTTTTCTGGCACAGGGCCTGCTATTTGCTCGTCTCCATGGAGATGTTATGGCTCTACTATAATGTTCCATGGTATAGCATTAAACTTTTCAATCTCCATACTGTACATACAAGCAGGAGACGCCACCAGGTCAATTTACAGGTGAGATCTGTGAAGAGATGTGAGTCAAAGTGCATGATTTGATTTTTTTGAGCAATAAAAACAGCCATAATTTAATAAATGCATCTTATATAACTTTAATACCAAACTGGAACTGTGGTTTTAGTTTACATTATAAATCTTAATAACGTTTAGAACAAACTAAGGTAGCATTGTTGATCTGTTATAATAACATCACAACAACATTATTTGACTACATTTACTTTTTTTTATTAGGCTAACAGAAAAAAATTGCGTATTTCCACTAGAAAATGTCAATGTCAAGAAATAAAAATATGAACAATTTTGTGGTCAAATTAAAGAAGTATTGTTTAACTTTTCTGGTGAAGTGACCGTCACCTGCTTGTTTCTATGGAGTGGAAACTGCTCTGCCTGGAATCTTCCACAGTATGACATTAAACAGAACAGAACTGACAGGAGGTTTTATAGCTCAAAAATACCTAAAAAAAACAGGGATTCTGACTGTGAGCGGGGGTTGCCTCTCCATAGATCTGACCTTTAACTTGGTCTGGTTTGGTCTCCATGAAGATCTAAAGGTTTAATGCCATACTGTGAAACATTCCAGACAAAACAATAACATCTCCATGAAGACAATTTTTCATTTAACGAACCTTCAAAATGCACCTTTAAAGCACGAAGTCGACACAGAAATATGAATAATTCTGTGGTAAAATGACTGTATTTTATTTGTGGATAAGAAACAACACTTAACTTGACGTTTTCTTCACTTCAAGCTCTGACCTCATATCCCAACAAAAGGATAATACAGTATCAACACCACACAGGCTGTTTTGAGATAATGACTACCTTTTTGAGCTCATTGAATGCTTTCGTGGCTGTGTCCTCGTCACGTGAGCCTGGAGCTGTCCTCTTTAAGATGTTCTGAAATAAACACATGGCGCAGTGTATAGACATCACTGTTTTAGCTTGTTTCATTGTAGGTTAGGTTGATAGCTGGAGTTTAAAGGGCCTATATAATGTTATTTTCACATCTATGTTATAATATATTTTCCTCATCACAGACATACCCAGAGTTGTGTTTTGTTTCATTCACATGTTTAACACACAAACCCTGTCTATTTAGGCTTAGTTCTTCTCTCAAACTGAAAACACTCTGTTCAGGAAGTGCTCCAAACTCGATAACCTCCACTAGAATCATGATGGATGATTCCAGCCCTGGAATTGCCAACCTATAATTAACAAAAGGTAAAAGATAGGTGTGCAGTGGTCCCTCGCTATAACGCAGTTCACCTTTGGCGGCCTCGCTGTTTCGCGGATTTTTTTATTCCGATGTGTTAATAGTGTATCAACGCGCATTGTGTTCTGCGTCCTGATTCGCTAAGGGACTGTAGACCTTTGTCAATTTGTCCGTCATTCTCCTCTGTGCTGTGTCTCCTGTACAGTACAGAATGCGTTCAGTTTGCCAAATTTATTAATGTTCAATCGCTCGCAGTGTGACTCTGAATTGCTGTATGTTTGCAAGTTTTCTCCCCGACAAAACCCACAATGCCGACGAAACGTTCTTAGATATAATCGAAGGTGGCATGTCTGTTTATAAGAATCTTCTCGCCCAAAAGAAAAAAGAGCGCCAACAACTACCCATAACCATGTTCTTCACTCAGAAAAAGACGCCTGCACCGAGGAGGAGCGGTGCCAGGACGAAGACGCACAGTCAGAGGAACTGTGAAATACACGTGTGAGTTTTTTGTTCAAAATCTATGAAAATTTGAGTGTTTAAGAGATAAATGTGAGAAAATGTTAATGCCAGTCTGAGAAAAGTGTAGAATGTGTGTGGTGAGGCGTTTACAGCCTTAAAACATGTAGAACAATTGTAAAATATAAAGCTGACTACTTTACGAATTTCGCCTATTGCGGGTTATTTTTAGAACGTAACCCCCGTGATAAACGAGGGACCACTGTAACTTGAAAACTACTGCTTCATGACATCACAAGGTGGAACAGGGCATTTTGAGCTTTGAAGATGTAGACAGCCTAATAATCCAGGATTACTTAAACATGTGTAAATGAAACAAAACACAATTTATGTATGTTTTTGATGAGGTATCAACATTATAACATAGCTTAAAGCTCACGAGAGTCAATTTTGTGTCATATAGGTCCTTTAATAACGCACCTCCACCAGCATTTTGAGCCGCGTGATCCTCTGGAAGGGCAGGATGAGGAAGGAGGTGAGGGGCAGTCTTTGGCAAACAGGATCCTCCTCCAGTCGGGACAAGATACTGGGGAAGCGGGGGTTTTCCTGTCTGTGGGATAAATGGGCAGAGTGACTGGGATTGTGTGGATTTTGAGTCAGAATTCCAACGTTGTATCAGAGCGCAGATGTGGGCTCACAAAATGCTGAGGATTACACAGCAGGTTGAGTCACGTCCACAGTAACACCTGAGCTCTGAGAAAAGGGACACAGCACAGAGATCGGAGATCTACACGTACAATATCAGTGGAGTGAACAGATACTCATGTGTCCTTTATTGTCATTATATGTAATCTGTTCTTACCATAGACTGACTGTATAAAGAAGTGGACTAAGAGAGTGTGACGTCACCTATAGAGTTTGGCTCCAGTCAAATGAAGCTCATGAGGCTAGCAGTTATAGGAGCGAATTTCATATTAGGAATAGGAATTTACAGATCTGGAAAAAAAATAAGAGACTGCAATTTTTTTCTGAAATCAGCACCTCTACATGTATTACAGCCATTCCATTCCAGCGTCTGATGAATTCCAACACAAACACAAAGATGAGTTACTTCAGTTCTTGCACCAGGAGTGGAATAAAGTCACCCAAGAACAATGTGAAAGACTTGTGGAGAGCATGCCAAGACGCATGAAAGCTGTGATTAAAAATAAGGCTTATTGCATCAAATATTGATTTCTGAACTCTTCTTAAGTGTAAACATTAGTATTATGTTGTTTTAAAATGAAGTTTCTTTGCATTGTTTGAGGTGTGAAAACATGTATCTTTTTTGTTATTTTGACCATTTGCCATTTTCTGCAAATAAATGCTCTAAACGATAATATTTTTATTTGGAATTTGGGGGAAATGTTCTCAGTAGTTTATAGACTCAAACAAAAATGTTCCTTTTGCCCAAACACATACCTATAAGTAGTAAAATCAGAAAAACTGATCATTTTGCAGTGGTCTCTTATATTTTTTTTCTCCAGAGATGTAAAATAGGGAAATAAAAACACCAGGATTATGTACAGCGGGTTAACACATTTTAAGACCAAAATGATGAGGCTCGCTGCAGCAGTTACAGAGAGAGGAGTGACAATTTTTTATTGTAAAGTTAATAGTGCTAGAGTTGATGAAGCTAGAAGTGCCCCCATACTCATTTCCTATTTCCAGGAAGGCGGGATGTTACAGAGGAAATGTGTCTAATTGGATTTATTATTATTTTTTTTTTGGAAAGCAGTGTTTTTAAATGTATGTTTTTAAATTCAGGATTCTGTTAACAGAACTTGAGAAGGCCATTCATTTTTGTGAGAAGACTGAACTATAAACATGTTTCTAAAAGCCCAAAGTACAAGGTTATTTTTATACATAATAAGAAGAGATTGTGACCATTGACAGAAAGAGCTGATTAAATTAAAACTTATCATACAGCCTTAAAGATGCATTGTGTAACTTTTCTGGTGGAGGGTTGGTCAAATGCTTTTCTCCATAGAGATGTTATTGCTTCGTCTGGAATGTTTCACAGTATGGTATTACATCATTACATTACATTTCTACCTTCATGGAGCCCAAACCAGACCAAGCTACTAGTCTTTTTTTTTTTTTTTTTTTTTGAGCTATAAAACCACCTGTAATTTAATACATGCAGCTGTTTTATGTCCCACTGTGGAACATTCCAGGCAGAGCAATGGCAAGGTGATGGACCCCCAACCAAAATGTTACATAGTGCACCTTTAATCCCAAACTCCATTAAAGTATGCATACAATGACATAATAAACCATGCTGACAATAGTAGACAAGAACTTCTTTTTTATCCAGAGCCACTCACAGTAGGCGCTGGTAGGTCTGCTCCTGGTAGGCCTGGTTGGTCACATAAGGCAGGTACACCCTCCTCAGAGCAGCACAGTGGTTCAGAACAATATCACACACATCGAAGCGCAAGATGTCTTCCTCCAGACGCTGCTCCAGGTCCTGCAGAAACCTACAGCCAAACACATACAGTCAAAGGTGCATCGTGTACCTTCTGATGGAGGGTCCATCAAAAAGCTCTCCATTGAGATGTTATTGCTTCATCTGGAATATTTCACAGTATGGTATTAAACCTTTCTATCTTCATGGAGACCAAACCAGACCAAGCTACAGGTCAGATCTGTGGAGAGGCAACCCCACTCACAGTCAGAATGCCTGTTTTTCTGAGTATGTTTGAGCTTTAAAACCACCTGTAATTGAATAAATGTAAGGTAGAGCTGTTTAATGTCATACTGTGGAACATTCCAGGAAGAGCAATGACATCTATAGAAGCAAGCTGATGAATGGCCCCCAACCGAAAAGTTACATAATGCACCTTTAAAGACAGAATAGACAGGGCAGATAGGTGTGGGAGGCTCAGAGTGGTCTCTCACCTCTCACTGACGTCTTTGACCTCTGGTAGTTTGGAGAAGAGCCACTGTTTCTCCTGAGCGCCCAGGCACTCTGCCAGTTCCTGGGACAGCATGAAGTGGTCCACAGCGATGGTCAGGCTGCGGATATAAGAGGCCTCAGAGGACACCAGCTCAAACTTGGCCTGAGAACAAAACACTGTATTAGATTAGTGCAGACTGTCCAGGGGGTCTGCTCTTTCACAGTCTATTCCAGTAAAGAAGGAGTGATATGTTCACTAGGACAATAATAAATGAACAACCACAAGGCTATAAGGAGATCATTAATCCCACACCCAAGTTTTACACAGAGAACAGTTTTGCCCTCATGTGTGGGTGTGTTTTGTGTTTGTATTAACAAACGCAGGAGAGTGTGTTTCCCTGAGGGCTTCAATATTTTCCTTCATCTTCACATATATTGAGGGTGGCAATTCCTTTTCTCTTTGAAGCCAGTCACCTCTTGCAGTTTCCTCTCCTCATTGCTGAAGTTGTCAAGCTGACCACTGGAGCGTACATCAGGGATGTCCTGCCACAGGGCGAAAGCTGATCCTCGAGAGGAGCGGAATGAACTGGAGGGGGACAGGTTTGAGGGGGAGGGGGTCCCATCGGAGCTCTCCTCTTCTGTGCCAGGCTCCTTCCCCTGCTGCCTCTGGATCTCTCTGTTGATGGCCACATCACTGTACTCCTGGTACAGGATGGCTATGGCAGAGGAGAAAACACACTCAGTAACTGCACATTTAAATATTTAATTGTGTCAAACCTAAGGACTGGTGAGTGGCACTTACAGCTGGGCAGAAAGCGGGACAGGCGATTGGAGCTGCTGAAAGCAGGAAGTGCACTCATGTCTTCTTCTATGGATCTTTTCCTCATTCTGAAACGGCATGGACATTTACAGTTTGGATGGGGTAATAATATCATAACATATCATTTGTAGCCTTTTTACACTGTTTTTACACACATTGTTCTAAATGTTTACCCCAGTTTAGTGCTCCATCGCTGCAGTCCATTCTCACAGATGGGCTGAGGTGGAGTTGATCCTACAGGACTGTGGGGGGCGCTGTCATTGGAGCACCCTGAGCTGCGATGACGAGAGCTCAACTTGACTAAGAAAAGGAAAAATAACAAATGTTAACATGTAAATTGGCACATTTTACAATAAATTAAATAATTTACTATGGACAGTATTTTGTGGATGTATGTTAATGCAGCGTTTTCCAACCTTTTTTGTCTTGTGTACCCCCTGAGCCTTTTTTGTCATACCTCGAGTACCCCCTCACTCATACATGTTGAAAATTTTCCGTGACACAACAGATTATTTAATGAAAATCATTTTACTTCATCTCCTTAATTTGAAATTTTAATTCTCAGGCATTTTCTCTCTTTTCTTTAACTGAAATTTACTCAAATTAGAATTAAAAAAAAAAAAAAAAAAAACTCCCCCTGCTCCTGGCAGCGACACTGTCGAGTACCCCCTGCAGTGTGCTCGCGTACCCCTAGGGGTATTTGTACCCCTGGTTGGGAAACACTGTGTTAATGCATGTTTGCTAAGCCAGGGCATCAGGAAAGGCCTTCAGCTGAAAGGCCATTAAATCATAGATACAGTAACAGTTGAAAGCATTTCTTTCCTGTGACTGAGGTAAATGACTAGAGCAGTATGTGCATGTGACTCACGCTCCATGTTGGAGCTGAGGCCTGAGCTCTGTCTGTCTCTTGAAGAGACTCTCGCTGACAGAGACTTGCCCAGCTTCAGCGTGAAGGAGTTCTTCCTCTGGGACAACTGCAGCCGTGAGATGAGCTCTGAGGCAGAGAAACGCCGCCGCTCCTCCCCTCTGCGTGACAGAGAGCTCCCCCCGCTGGCTATAGACAGTTCTACACTGTTCTCCTCTGGGAGCCCTGTGATGGCGTCTTCTGTAATGTGCAGAGGCTCCTCGGGCAGGTGGAAGATGTCGTCATGGCTGAGACTGGGCAGGTCTGTTCCACTGTCACAGGATAAGGGGCTGAGGGTCTCCAGAGAGGACAGGCTCAGGTCCTCCTCCAGGAACGAGGCTAGTGGTCCGGGGAACAGGAAATCAGGATCCAGGAGGGGGCTGCTCACACACTCATCTGTAGGGCTCTCTGGAGAATACACCTGCATCTTCCTCCCTACATGCACACAGACATTCAACACTTACAATAACACCTGCATATGATATTCATATGTTTATTAGCACAAACAGAGCTATTTATTCAGAAGATGAGGTAATATAATCCATTACAGCATGTTTTATATACATGTAAAGGAGAAAACAAAAGAACATATCTGCTGTGGACAGGACTGAGGACCCAGTGAAACATGGGTGTACTTATAGTTTACAAACATGTATTACACAGAGACTTACGCATGGACTTCTCCTTGAGTGACCCCTGTGATGTTCTCCTCACTGGGGTACTGGGTTCTGGACCCTCAGGGGAGGAGGGGCCCGGAGAGTCCCAGAAGTTTGAGCCGGAGTAGAGGGAGGACAGGGGCAAAGACAGGGGCAGGCTGAGGGCGGCATGGAGGGGCCTACACACAGTGGTGACGGTCCGGGGTGGGTCTGTGTGCTCTGGGACAGGGTACAGGTGAGGGACAGGGGGTTGCTCTACTTCCTCACACAGAGGCTCTGGTGGTGTGTCAGAGTCGAGCTCCTCTGTGTCGGTGTGAGAAGGAGGTTCAGTTTGTTTAGAGTTAGTCCTATAGTGTCCATTTCTCTGCTCCTTCAGTCCATTCACAGAGAGTTTAAACCCATTCAAAGTCCTGGGGGTGCTCACTTCACTCACTTTGGGCATAAGAGTGGGCTGGAGCTCGATAAATGCCAGTGTTTCCTGCTGGCACACGGCCACATGTTTATGATGGCAGGAGCGGAGCTGGGGTCTATCCTCCTGCCCCTCGCTCGGGCTCTGGGGGTCTCCTGACCCAGGAATCCACATCCTGGGGCTGTCTCTGCAGCCAAAGACCTGGAGGTGAGGCTGGAAGTCAGGGAGGGGAGAGAGTCCATACCCCGGGAGCATGACGCCAAGGGACCATGGAAACTAAAGACAAGAAAATAACATAAAGTAAATAGATTCAGTTTGATTATGAAGTCAAAACAACAGTAAAATGAGACAACACTGGAGACAGACTGAATTATTACATTAAAGTGGACCTATTATACAAAATAAACCTTTGAGAAATTTACACCACGTTATAGTTGCTCCCCTTCTCAATTACCCTCTTGAAGTGGTGTGATTCATGCATGTTTGAGGAATCTTTATTCTCCTGTATTCAAGACAGATTTCGATCAACACCCATTTTCACCATCACTGGGACAAGCCCACAGCTCTGTACTCACTTCCTTGTCCAATTTTATTTCCATGAACAGTGATATATGTAGGATTCTGCAGCTTTGTGAAAAAATAAAATAAAATAAAAAAATCAAACAAAAAGCAAACTTGTTTCTTTTATTAAATCATTTTAGATGAAAATTAAACATGTGCATATGAAATTTAAAATATGCAAATTATGAATTATTATCATTGGTTGTAATTATAGCAGACACAAGCACAATGTGTTTTCTATAATCACCACATTCCACATATAACATATTCGTGTAATAATTAAAGTAAAAAAGTATAATAGTTCAAATACCAGAGGAAAGCACTTCTTATAACACTACTTGTGCCGGTCCCAAACAACACGGAGGCGCCCATTAACAGTGAGCATGTAAACTTCACACAAAGCCCCTTTTCAAAAACCACTGAGGCATTTTTATTGTACAATTTTATAGAGGAACCAAACCTTGAAGAGTGCTACATCCTTGAAAGAAAAGTAGTATGTTCATCTAAAGTTTCTAATGCTGCACTTATCCTGCAATCAAATATGGCTGACTGAACACAGCTCCCAACCTGGCTCTGTGTCACTGAGAGATTCCACCGGCGCGACCAACTGTTACACACCAGCTGCGAGAATATTTTAGTATCTACCCATATCTACTGCTAAACTGCCAAGTCTATTGCTATTTTTGCTCTTTGTTATTATATTACAGGGAGTCCTCGGGTTACGACGTAGATCCGTTCTTAAGACGCGTCGTAACCCGAATTTCGTCGTAAACCGGATTTTGCCTTTGATCTTCCAACCAAAGCACCAATAACCTTTCCATCTCAATAATTAGACCACTACGCTGCTTGGTTATCACTGCCGCTTTCATAGGAGCAGATCAGAGCCCACATCAGGTACTTCCGCCCACATTGGACACGCACACGAGGTTGTCTTCTTCTCCCTACAACCACAACAGAGCGTATTCTTCCACCGCGCGCCGCGCGCCGCGTGCGTTTGTTTACATCTCTTACCACGCTAAACCGTGTAAGACGGAATGACGCGTAATATATACATATTTTTTTTAATGGGGGCGCGTTCGTAACCACGAAACGTCGTAACCCGAGACCGTCGTAACCCGAGGACCCCCTGTATATTGTGACGTGTGAATGTCCAAATTCTATGGTGTACCAATAAAGTTTGTCAAAGTCTAAAACTGGACAGGTCAAGCACAACTAGGCCACGATAATTACTATACTGACTTATCGTTGTACAGATGATGGTTATTTTTCAGTTTTATTCTGTGATTTAAACTATAACTATATATTTGAATTATGAAGTTCTATGACTCATTATGAGTGGTGGAAGAAGTACTATGTACCATGTGATGTGGCCATATCGGTTTGTCAA
Source organism: Paratrypauchen microcephalus (assembly GCA_036785185.1). Taxonomy (NCBI): domain Eukaryota; kingdom Metazoa; phylum Chordata; class Actinopteri; order Gobiiformes; family Gobiidae; genus Paratrypauchen; species Paratrypauchen microcephalus. The sequence continues at coordinate 1,755,085 of JAVJIX010000037.1, read as the reverse complement.
AGCCTGATCCCGTCAGATCTCAGAAGATCAGCAAGGGCCTGGTCAGGACTTGGATGGGGAAAATCAGGTGCCATAGTGGGGCGCCAGTGGCAAAAACTTCATCTACATTGTCTAGTATGAAAATGGAGTGTGCCTGAGTGATGGTGATGGTCGGAGAGGCTGATGGCACAGATTGGCAGGCTTGTTTCAGTCAGTCTGCCCCAAGGCAGCTGTGGCTGCAATAGGAGCTTGAGTGTAGAATGAATAATGCACTGTAAAACGTCTTTTGAGTGTCCAAAAAAATGCTACAAAACTTTCTATAAATAAAAGTTATGAGACTTTTGGGACAACTATGACCAGTGTCTTATAATATTATGCCTATGTATATGTCCAACAAGGATGTCCACTGAACCAATACAGGGAGTCCTCGGGTTACGACGTTGATCCGTTCTTAAGACGCGTCGTAACCCGAATTTCGTCGTAAACCGGATTTTGCCTTTGATCTTCCAACCAAAGCACCAATAACCTTTCCATCTCAATAATTAGACCACTACGATGCTTGTTTATCACTGCCGCTTTCATAGGAGCAGATCAGAGCCCACATCAGGTACTTCCGCCCACATTGGACACGCACACGAGGCTGTCTTCTTCTCCCTACAACCACAACACAGCTTATTCTTCCGCCGTGCGCCGCGCGCCGCGTGCGTTTGTTTACATCTTTTACCACGCTAAACCGTGTAAGACGGAATGACGCGTAATATATACATATTTTTTTTAATGGGGGCGCGTTCGTAACCACGAAACGTCGTAACCCGAGACCGTCGTAACCCGAGGACCCCCTGTATTTGGAAGACGATTATTATTATTATAGACATAGATATTATAGACTCTATAGATAAAAAGGACTGTAGAGAACAGTGATATTATACAGGATGTAGTGGTGGTCCGGCCAAACGCAAAGATAACTCCTTCTGGTGCAGTGTGTTTTCCTGCTATAATGAAAGAGCACAGCGCAAGCACCCCTGTATTTAACATCTCCCATAGAAGAGACAGAATACCGCAACACACACACAAAACCCAAATACAAAGGACAGCAAAGATAGAGAGAAAGGAGGGTACCACTCTCACCTCTAACCCACCACTAACCCATCCATCATGAGCTGTCAGGGTTAGCCAGCATGTATGGTTGGATATTATCAGTGACTTGGGCCCATAAAGTAGTACTACACACATTGTTTAAACAGGACTGCTTCCTGAATGGGTAATCCTTAACTGGCCTTTAAACACCAGCTCACAGTAGAGTAACAGGCGGCACATTCAAAGAGGAGCCTCAACTGACTTCACGGAGTAGTACAGACAAAGCCAAGGTGCTGCTAATGAAATGTCTGCAGTAACAGAAACATTTTAAAGAATGTTCTGTATGTGAAATGAATTACTATAGACTATAGTTATGATAAGCAGCCTGTACATTCACTTCATATTAGGGCATGGCAATTATAAAATGTTAATTAAGATTGGGATTCAAGAGCTGTTTTATATTGGCTAGTCTACAGGTAATCCTCTGTCAGTAAAAGCAGTTCAGTAGCAGAGTACAGACTTTGGAGGAAGGCATTTGACTGTTTCTTTGTGTGAAATTGCAAAAAAGGCTTGTTTATGTTCATTAAATCAATACTGAATTACTGAATTGCTCATTGACCAATCTCAATTTCATTTTTTTTTTTTTAAAGATTAAAGATTAAAGATGGAATAACGTTAGATAGCCTGTGAGTTTGCAAATCATAGGTCAAAAAGACTTTTATTCTTAATTTTGAGTAAATTTCTTTATCTTAATGAGGAATTCACTAATTGAGTTGCTTGGGATCCAGAATACACACTTTCATTGTTTCACATGTGTCATTGGAAAAAAAAAAAAAATCTGATTGTATGATCACGTTTGGCTGGGCTTGAGACTCAGCAGAGGGCGTGGGGACCAGGCTGACATCCATCTGTATAAAGAAATAGAAAGAGAGATCATTGTGGATTTAGAAGGCATGCAGGTGAGTATAATACCAGCTCAATGTAACCTAATGCAGGAGCACAGTGTACCTTGTTTGCCCACAGAGTCTCACGTGTTGGAGGTGTTAAATGTTAACATGTTATCACTTTATCTGTTTGCGCAAAAGCACATGTACAGTGGTTGTCTTGGTTACGCAGTAATGATACCCTCTGGAGGTGATTCATTTCAGAGGTACAGTATATGACTGCGGCGCTGTAAACCTTTATGGTGCACATACATTAGACAGTGTAGTACACCTGTCTCGTGTATAATGACACTACAATAAAAGTGGAGCGAGCCTTGTTTTGATTCACTGTGTTTGCCCTGGGAATCTGTGAGAGGAAATCAGAGTTTGGTCTTTATTTAGGGCACATGTGTACAGTGATCTGAATATGAGGCTGTTGAAAAGCCCCACCTGCCCCCGGGGCGGAGGAGGCCGGCGTGCGCTGATATCGGCGAAGCCCAGACACAAACGAGTACCTGTTTGTGTATGGGACAAAGAAGGCTTTATGGGGAAGAGGATACATGAGACGCTATGGGAACGGCAGCACAGAGCCACTGAGCTGGACAGACGTAGTTCAGTTTGGATTCAGGGCTGCTCCTTCTAATCCCACTTTAGATGTAGCGCTTTACCTCCTCTTTGGGCGCTTTCACTCCAGATTAAACCAGAATTATTCCTAACTTTACTTTGGACTGATTCATATAAATGCCATATAATGAACAATGCACTTCATAATCTCCATCATCATAAATCACTTAAATCCTAGATTACTTAAAGTGAGAAGAAACCACTTCAGATGTAATGCCTCTTTGGGCCCTTTAAATCAAGATTAAACCATCTTTATTCCTAACTTTATTTTGGATTGATTCATATAACAGCCATATAATGAACAATGCACCTGATAATCCCCATCATCACAAATCACTGTCTTTATAGAAAATCAGATAAATCCTACATTACCTAAAGTGAGAATAAACCACTTCAGGTAAGTGGTTCATTTAAACTATCTTTATTCCTAACTTTATGGATTGATTCATACAGTATAACAGCCATATAATGAATAATGCCCCTTTAAATCCCCATCATCACAAGTGTAAAAAAATGAATCTGAGGTTATTTAAAGTGAGAATAAACCACTTTATATGTAGTGCCTTACTTCCACTTTGGGCCCTTTCACTCCAGAATTATTCATAACTTTACTTTGATTGATTCGTATAACAGCCATATAATGAATTATAATCTCCACCATCATAAATCGCTGTCTTTGTAGAAAACCAATTAAACCCCACCACCATCCTGTTTCTATGGATATATCTTTGCTCTGCTTCAAATGTTCCACAATATGACATTAAAGTGCACCGTGTAACTTTTCAGGTAGAGGGTCCGCCACCTGGTTTTCTCCACAGAGATGTTATTGCTTTGTCTGAAATGTTTCACAGTATAGTATTTTTCTAGCTTTATGGAGACCAAACCTGACCAAGTTACAGCTCAGATCTGTGGACAGACATCCCTGTCTTTCTAGGTGTTTTGAGCAATAAAACCACCTGTAATTGAATAAATGCAAGGTAGAGCTGTTTAAAACCATCTTTATTCTTAACTTTACCTTGGATTGATTTGTTTAAGAGCCACATAATGAACAATGCATCTTATAATCTCCATCATTATACATCACCCTCTTTGTGCAAAATCAGATAAACCCTAGCTTACTTAAAGTGAGAATAAACTTAAACACTTATATCTGAACTTGAAAGCCAGCTGGGTCACGTGCGGCGCATTCCTCGCACTGATACAATTAAAACACAGCGTTTAAGATTCGATTGCCAGAGGTGTAATTTTCGTGGGCGAGCAGGCTGTTATTTGTGATGGTTATGGACTTTGCTGCCACTGTTGCCCTGTAATTTCACTAGGCTTCTGTAAGACGCCGAGTCTGTGTACACCCGCTAATGAAAAGAACTCTGGCATACCTTTAATGCCAGCAGCCACACGAAAACGTGCATCTATGATCTTTCTATAGTACAGCGGTGGAAGGTAGCAAAGTAAAAGTAGTAAAGTGCTGTGCTTAAAGGTCCTATATTACGCAAAATTGACCGTTGTGAGCATTTAGCCTTGTTAGAATGTTGTCACTTCCTCAATAACTACCTATCTACCTGGAGTTGTGTTTTGTTTCATTCACACATGTTTGAATAATAATCATTAGTCTGTCTACATCTCCAAAGCTCAAAATGCACCTTGTGATGTCATGTAGTGGTAGTTTTCAAGTTAACAAGCTACGGTTTATCTTTTGTTCCGCAGAGTTAGGTATTTCTGAAATTAGCCAAATAATTCTAGTGAAGGTGCACAGAGTTTAAAAACACAGTGGAGCATTTCCTGTATTACCACATGACATCACAAGGTGGAACAGAGTGATTTCTGTTTGAGAGAAGAAAATATGAGGGGTTTGTGTGTTAAACATGTGTGAATGAAACAAAAAAAAAGAGCACAACTCCAGGTCTGTATTCAATGATGAAATATGAAATATTCATATTAATATGGGCCCTTTAAAGGTGCATTGTGTAACTTTTCTGGTGGAATGTCTGTCAAATGCTTTACTCCATGGAGATGTTATTACTTGTCTTGACTTGGAATGTTTCATAGTATGGTATTAAACCGTTCCTATCTTCATGGAAACCAAACCAGACCAAGTTACAGGTCAGATCTGTGGAGAGGCGACCCCGGTCACAGTGACGATGCCTGTTTTTCTAGGTATTTAATTTAATAATTGTAAGGTTGAGCTGTTTAATGTCATACTGTGGAACATTCCAGGAAGAGCATATCCTTAGAAACAAGTAAATGACAGACCCCCAATAGAAAAGTTACACAGTGTACCCCCAAATTATAGTTACACTCCAGTTTAGACTATCACTAAAGTAAGACAAAAAAAAGTGTCTGGTTTGATAGAATTTAACTCACAAAATAGAACAATGTACCAATTCTAATATTTTCAATTAAATGCCCATGTAATGAGGAAAAATGTATTTTATAGAGTAACGTTAAAACTATTTCCTAAGTCAACAGAGCTCTTGTCACTGACAGACTCATAGCAGGAAGAATAACTAACCTTACTTTCAAGGAAATGTTTGTTTAAATTCTATAAACATGACCTAAGTGTTCTCCCAGGCACAAAATACACCTGTCCAAATCAAACACAGCTCTTACTGATAACGATTATAATGCTGATTTATTATTAATTACAAAAAATTTATAATAAGTTACCTTATAATTTGGTAATTTTTCTCATGCAATACAAGATAATACAAGTGTGATTTTATTGTGTGGGTTTATTTGCTATTTTAGCGACATAACTTAGACTTTTCACAGCTCTAATCAAAGTCCTCTCTATTGGCCCGAGCCCATAACAAAGGAACTAGCAAGGGCTAAAAAAGTCTTTAAAAAGTTAAATGTTTTGGTCCATCCAGCTGGACATTTAACTTTTTTTTATTCCCAATGAACTGTTTGTTTTTCCCGTATCTACGGAGACTGTGCAAGATGCTACCTAAGGAGCCAGCTATGGATATGTGAGACGCTACAGGCATTTTACACCAGCAAATGTGGGATAAGACCTTCCAGAGCAAACACCCCAAGATCTTCAAGAGGAAACACTTTAAGGGAATGAAGCATTTCATCACCAACTAAAACACCGAAGCAGAGTAAGAACGAGGCCTTTCCTGTTGTGTTCACCTAGCGCCCCCTGGACACTGCTGTGATGCTGCAGGACATAAAGGAGGGACACTTTTGGCTCTTCCTCTCCTCAAAATGCCATGACACAGGATCTGTTGACCCTATCTGACCAGTCCTCCTGTTACACTGCACTAAGACTTTTGACTGAGACACAAAGGCCACTGAGAAACGCAGTAGAAATGTTGCAAAACTTGACTTTCCCTCAGGATCAATAAAGACTCTCTCTCTTTCTGTCTCTTTCTCTGTAGTGAATGTGGTATTAGAGATTAAATTATGATAAGTAATCACCTTCATTTTTATTTCATAGGGGAGCCAGCTGTGGCCAGCCACCCATGCACACCCAGGTGTATCAACACTATCATATTATCAATTCATTTTATTCCCACATGACAGTGGGGAATCAGCCTGAGGGATGTACAGCCTTTATGCAATTCTCATATGTGATAATATTTTACACAGGCCAAGGTTTAAATGTGACAGGCCTAATTATTAGTGCTCAAAAACAAGCTTTTTGTATCAAGATTCATAAACAGAGAAAATTAAAGGTAGAAAAATGTAAATAAACAAGTATTACAGCAATAGTCTTACATTAAAGGCCCTAAATTATTTGAAATGTACTCTTGTGAGTTTTAAGCCATTTTATAATGTTCGTACTTCCACAAAAAAATACCTAAAGTTGTGTTTTGTTTCATTCACACATGTTTGAATAATCCTTTACCATTAGTCTGTTTACATCTCCAAAGCTCAAAATGCTGTATCCACCTTCAAGATTCAAGATTCAAGATTGTTTATTTGTCATATGCAGAATCAACACAAGGTCAACAATGCAATGAAATGTTTAGGATCAGAAGAACCCGCTGACTCGCTAAGATACCGTAGTCAAGAAGTACTAATAGCACGCAATAAAAATACAAGGGAAAAAAAGTAAACATAATAAAAAAGTAGTTCCACGTGGGTTATGAAGCAGGTTATTGCACAGGTAACAGTAGCATTTGCAGTGTCATGAAGCCGTAGTTTTCAAGTTAACAGCTACATTTTGCCTTTTGTTCAGTAGAGGCTGGGGATTCTAGGTCTGAAATTATCCAAGCGATTCTAGTGAAAGTGTAATGGAGTTTAAAAGCACAGTGGAGCACTTCCTGTATTACCACATCACAAGGTAGAACAGAGTATTTTCAATTTGACAACAGAACTCTTAAATTTGTGTGTTATATGTGAATGAAACAAAACACAACTCCAGGTATATGTTACTGACGAGTAAACATTATAATATAGATTGGAAAATAGCGTAATATGGACCCTTTAAGAATAGTAGATCTTGGTCACATTTGCAATAAATTACTTGTGTATAAAACCCAAACTACTCTCTATGCAGGGATATTTTGAAGCCTGTCTCAGCGGAAGTGTTTGCTCAGACAGGCTGGAGTGGTCTCACAGTGTGCCGTGAGGACCTGGTGTTTGCCTGTGACTCTCCCTTGGCCTGGGTCACATTGGACCACTAATTACCTGCACTGCACCAAAGACTGCAGCTTTGTCCAGGCACACAAGACATGACATCACAGCACGTCACTTCATGGAAATCCTCATTCTGGGACCACCCACAAACCCACAGCAGACTTTCACTACACACATTTACAGACACAAGTGTTTATCTCAAATAAAATATATAAAGTACAAATGACTCAGTGCCAGGCTTAGTGCAGTGAGTTTTACAGTTTGCTGAATGTCTCTCTCCACTCACAATCTCCCCAAAACAGTATGCTAAGAAGTTAGATATTAATCTTATATTCCACAAACTATTGCCTCTAAATGCTACTAAAAGGTGCAGTTTGTAACTTTTGGGGGGAAGGTCCGTCATCTGTGTGTATACATGGAGAAGTTATTGCTTTGCCTAAAATGTTCCACAGCGTTGCATAGTATTACTTGAATTTATTCAATTTTAATTCAATTAAATTTTAATGTCTCGAAATACATGCATTTTTACTAAGAGTTGAGTCACTTATCCACAGATCTGACCTGTAACTTGGCCTAGTAGTGTCACCTGCTTGACTCCATGAAGGTGGATTTTTAATGCAATACTATGGGGCATTTCAGCAATCGCATTACCATGGAGACGAACCGATGATCTTCCACCAGAAAAGTTACACAGTGCACCTTAAACCGCTTTTGTTGTGGTGGCACAAAATGAGAATCCCATTCATTTCAATGGAGAATTTTAGAAACGTTTAGCACTAAAATATGATATAAAGTAGGTTCATTTATGTAAAATGTTCAGTTTTCAAGTGCACCAACATGTCAAGAATGCAACGATTATCTGGGAGGGTTTAAAACGGATTTGTAGTCTGAATAGTCTGATTATTTGCTTTTGAGATCGGCAGCCCCGAACAAAATAATACAACCTGAATGATGATGGCAGTGCCCACAGAAACTTCCAGAATAACATGAATAATTCATACGTTGAATCTATACAGTATGTATTCAGACAGGAGATCTGCTAAAAATATCTTATATAATATATTAACATTCCAGAATGGTATTAAAAGACTATTGTAAATTAGAACAGAACTGCTGTGGCTCAAAAATCTCAAAAATGAACACAGAAATTATACATTTGATTACAGACAATCATGTATTTTCTTCAAAAGCTAAGTAAATCCAGTTGGTTTAGATAAGAGGAGATAAGATAAGACTTTATTGATCTGACACAGGAGAAATTCACTTGCCACATTAGCTCCAGGCAGTTTAGTGCAAGGAAGTTTGAGCATAAAGTGCATGTAGACAAAAAATAAAATAAGTAATAATAAAATAAAGTAACAATAATAAAACTGTAACTGAGAGAGTATGGAAAAATATTACACGTCGGGATGAAGGATCTGTAGTAGCACTCCTTCTTGCACTGGGGGTGCCTCAGTCGGCTGCTGAAGGAGCTGCTCAGCTTCTCTACAGTCCGGTGCAGAGGGTGAGAGGTGTCGTCCATGATGGACGTAAGTTTGGCCAGCACCCTCCTCTCAGCCACCTCCTCTACAGAGTCCAGAGGACAGCCCAGGACACCTTGACCTTATTCATAATATCTTAATATCTATCTCCCTGGATGTTTCAAAATTTCATCAATTAATCTATTTTCTTGTCTTAAAACATTCTATGATTGATTATAGCTGATCACATTTTAACATAGAGGTTCAGCCTCTTTAGGTTATGACCTAGTACGGGAACAGCACTGCCCTCTTTAGTCCCCCTGACCCTCTGAGACTGGTGTTGTACCAGCTGTGTTTGGGAGACACTCACCTTTGTGTTACCTGCTCAGCCCAAGGCCAAAACAGCAACATGGTGTGAAGTGCAAAGACATCACAGACACCAGGTTTTCATTATAGAAACACAAACAACTAACCCAGTGCAGTGGGTAAAGGTCCATATTGTGCTATTTTCTGATCTATGTTATTTACCTGGAGTTGTGTTTAGTTTCATTCTCACGTTTAACACAAAAATCCTGCATATTTAGGCTGAGTTCTTCTCTCAAACAGAAAATGTGGTAATACAGGAAGGTCACTGTGTCTCCACTCCACACACCTTCACTAGAAACTTTTGGATGATTCAGCTCTGGAAATGCCAATCTTTACTGAACTAAAGGTAAAACTCCCATTTCATGACATCACAAGGTGCAACAGGGCATTTTGAGCTTTGGAGATAGACAGACTAACAATAAAGGGTTACTCAAACATGCGTGAATGAAACAAAACACAACTCCAGGTATGTTTTTGATGTAACAACATTATAACATGGATAAAAACTTACAATAGTCAATTTTGTCTAATATATTTTGTCTAGTGACTTCTGATTTAAAAAAGTGAGCCAACAAAACGTCATCTTATGCATTCTTACATTCTTGCACTCTTCTACAGTGGAGTGTTTGCTACTTGCTTGTCTCCATGGTGATGTTATTATTTTGCGTGGGATGTTCCACAGTATGGCATTCAACATACTGTATCTGTATTGCATTTATTCAGTCACAGTTGTATTTTTTCCACAATTCACAGTTGTTGTTTTTTTCCCCCCTCCTTGAACCACTACCTTAATGTGGTGAAGGGGTTTGCGTGCCCAAATGATCCTGGGAACGATGTTGTCGGGGGCTTCATGCCCCTAGTAGGGTCACCCAAGGCAAACAGGTCCGTGGGGACGGGTCAGACTATGAGCGGTTCAGAAGCCACTATGATGAGAAACGCAGCAAGGCCAGTTACGTCGCCCGAAGCCAGGCCTGGGGTGTATGCTCAACAGCGAGCGTCTGGTGGTCCAACCGGGCATAGCCCAAAGGAGCGACATGGGGCCGTCCTCCCGTGGACCACCACCCGCAGGAGGATCTATTGGGGCTGGTGCAGGGAGATCTGGGCAGCAGATCTCTTTAGGCGGTTGCCCCCATGACCCGAAACCGGATAAGTGGAAGAAAATGGATGGATGGACAGTTGTGTTTTTTATAGCAATAACATCACCACCTCCACCAGAAAAATTACAGTGTATCTTTAAACAGACATTTATCTCCATTTGTTTTGTCAGTAAGATACACCTAAAATATTACACTTGAACTTACCAATTTCTAACATTTCTGGTGGAATGTCCGTGAAATGCTCTTCTCTGTGGAGATGTTATTGCTTTCAATATGGTATTGAACCTTTCTATCATCATGAATTCACCAAAGCAGACAAAGTTACAGGTCAGATATGTGGCAAGGTGACCCCGCTCAGTCATAATGCCTGTTTTTCTAGATATTTTTGAGCTATGAGAACTATGAGGTAGAGCTGTTTTATGTCATACTGTGGAACATTCCAGGCAGCAATGACACATCCATAGAAGATGATGGACCACCAACCAAAAAGTTACACAGTGCACCTTTAAGGCCATAAGCAGCGTTTAAAAAAAACAAGAGCATTTCACCTTCTGAGATTGCTTGCATGGAGGTTAATTGTAATAATAAGTACTTTCAAGTTCATTCAATCATCTTGAAGCTACACATTGAATTGGCCTGTAAAAAATGATGACAATGCAGCTTAAGCAGATGTTGACTGACACATGTGGAGCGCCAGGGCCCTGTCTCTCTGGTATGTTAATGCGCTTCATTTCAAGAAGAAGAAGACAAGAAGTCGCTCAATCAAAACAAACTGAGCCGCAGAGGAATTCCTGCACCAGAATGACACACTAATCAGTACTCCACCTGATCAGAGGCGCCAGGACGCAGTACACAGTTGAGTGGATCCAGGTCAGACTCAGACTCCGCCCACACAGACAGGAGCCCCGAGGCTATGGCGAAGGCAGGCCCGCCCTTGTGTTTACACACAACCTGATTCTCCTATTCTCCCCATCAACACCAGCTATAGACTGTATAAAGAAGTGGACTAAGGGATTAAGGGACATCACCAAAAGCGTTTGGCCCCAGTCAAATGAAGCTCATGAGGCTAGCAGTTATAGGAGCAAAATGTATTTACCGACAAAAACGTGAAATAAAAACCAGGATCAGGTAGAGCGGGTTAATAAGACCAAAATGATGAGGCTCTTTGCAGCAGTTACAGAGAGAGGGGCAACAATATTCCAATGTAAAGCCGATGGAGCCAGAATTCACCCGCATGCTCACTTCCTATTTGTAACGCGGCTAGTGGGTTATGCATCCATCCATCCATTTTCTTCTGCTTATCCGGTATTCGGGCCATGGGGGCAACAGTCCAAGCAGATCTGCCACCCAAATCTCAACACACCAGCCCCCATGGATCCTCCTGCAGGTGGTGGGTCCACGGGAGGACAGCTCCATATCGCTTGACGCAACTGGCCTTGATGTAGCTCTACTGACATGGGGGCTCTCTACCAGTGTGCGCCGATACTGGGGGCGAGGTGGGGTTGATTGTCTCGTCCAAGGACACAACGGCAGCATTCATCTGTGGGAGCTGGAAATCATACCGCTAACCCGTGGGTCAGTAGATCTAACTGCTCAACCAATGTCGAGAGCGGGATTCAGAAGAAGTGAACTTTATTGATCTCACACTGGAGAAATTCTTCTCTGCATTTTAACCCATCCTATATATATATATATATATATATATTAGGAGCAGTGGGCAGCACACATTAGGGCGCCCGGGGACCATCTCCATGATCTTCTTGCTTCGGCTTGGTCAGGACCTAAGCTGGAGGATTTACCTATGGTGCATGTTTTTTGGGTTGGTGGGGGAAACCGGAGTGCCCGGAGGAAACCCACCCAGACACGGGGAGAACATGCAAACTCCACACAGAAAAGCCCAGGCGACCCGGGGATCGAACCCAGACCATGCATGCAAACTCCACACAGAACACACACAGAAAGGCCCGGGCGACCCGACCACCAACCTTTGGATCAGCGGACAAACTGAGCTACTGCTGCACGGGCTAGTGGGTTAGGTATGTCCATTTATACAGTCTATGACACCAGTCAAAGATGCCAAATCCATTTATTTATAGCAACATTGAGTTTCTTATTTTGGAAGTTGACCACACAGCCACATTCATACTGGCCCAGTAGGCAAACTGCAGAAGGGCCAACGCATACATGCAATGATAAAAGATAATTAAATCACTTAATAATTAAAAAATAAAGAAGAAAAAAAGAATTCTCTGCTCTCAATATTTTGAATAATGTCAAATGCTGGTAAATAAACAACTATTTTCTGAGAACTTGCATCACAAATAGAACAATACTGGATTATTCAATCGTCAAGAAAAATATAACTTTCAACAATGATGGAACTCTTATAACATGGTTAACCTCAATGTAATTTTACACAGTATGTCCCATTTAAATTGTATTAAATTGTATTAAGTATACGCGTGAAATTACAATAGCAGCCATATGAGTTTACTAACAAATACAACAGAAGTATAGTAATTGATACAAATATTCACAGTACTTTTCCACAACAATTTAACTGTGCTTTACTGTTTGAGTGCACTTGAACTAAAGGAATGTGACCTCTGGTATATGGAACCCTTTAAAAACTAAACAGGAACACCCCATAACACACTGTCCGATTCTACCAAATGTAAATAATAAAGGGCCCATATTAGACTATTTTCTGATTTATGTTATAATGTTTCCTCATAGAAAACATACTGTACCTGGAGTTGTGTTTTGTTCAATTCATGCATGGTTAACACACATTATATTTAGGCTCTTAAACAGAAAACACTCTGTTCCACCTTCACTAGAATCATTTGGACAATTTCAGCCCTGGAATTGCCCATCTCTACTGAACAAAAGGTAAAAGGTCACTCATAAATGTGTGAATGAAACAAAACACAACTTCAGGTATGCTTTTGAGGAGGTAACAACATTCTAACATGCTTCAAAGCTCACAAGAGTAAATTTTGCATAATAATGGACCTTTATTTTATTGATTATCAGCACAGGAGAGCAGGAGTGAGTTGCTGACGTGGCTCTGATTGAAATCAACAGGATGTAATGATGCCTTCAAAGACCTGTAGGATTCGCGCACACTCAAATGAACAAACAACAATTTCTCATTTTAAAGCCTGGAAAAATGGCGGCCATCTCACGCGTAAACGCTAAGACAGTTTGGCCCTTTAACCTCCCCTCCCCCTGCGCCCCTGCACCAAAACAACTGCAAACAGACAGTAACAAATACAGCAGTGGTGGAACGTAACAAAGTAAAAATAGTTAAGTACTTAAGTAGACATTTTTGTTATCTTTTTACTTTACTTCAGTGCATTTTAAGTGGATATGTTTTACTTTTACGTTACTACATTTGAGAGCAGGAATCTGTACTTTCTACCCCCGTATATTTTTAACAGGACTGAAAAATAAAGTAAAAGTACTTTTTTATTATTGTTTGAGACAAGGTGAAATGGCTGAGGGGCTCTTTTTTTTAACACATTTGTAGTGTGCAAAAATGTACATATAAAATTGCGAAATACTTTTATTTTTTACTCTTTAAGTACAGTACTTTTTTTCCACTCTTTTTTTTTACTTAAACAGGTATGTTAATGCTTTTAGAGATTTTCATGTGATGTTTTTACTTTTACTTGAGTATTTCTGTTGCTCTGATATCTGAATGTTTACATAAAGGTGCACTATGTCACTTTTTCTCTGGGGATCTGTCACCTGCTTGTTTCTATGGATATGTCATTGCTCTGCCTGGAATGTTCCACAGTGTGACATCAAACAGCTCTACCTTACATTTATTCAAACACAGGTGGTTTTATAGTTCAAAAATACCTAAAAAAAAGTTTTGGACTGTGAACAAGGTCGCCTCTCCACAGATCTGACCTGTAACTTGGTCTGGTTTGGTTTCCATGAAGATGAAAAGGTTTAATATTGTACAGTGAAACATTCCAGACAAAGCAAAAACATCTCCATGGAGAAAAGCATTTGACCAGCCCTCCACCTGAGAAGTTACACAATGCACCTTTATTAAGTAGATTTTTTTCAGATATTTATAACTTGAGTTTTATTTTTTTTTGCTCCAGTATCTGTACTTTTACTTATCAAAACTGAGTACTTCTTCCACCACTGATATAGAGTACAGACATCCACCAACACAATTCACAAAGAAGCTATTGACGACTCGATGGAAATAACCTGGTCTATTAGTGATCTTTGCCTTAAGCTGCTCAGGCCATAGATCTAACATGCCTCAAATCCCCAAATCTCATAATCAGCACCTTCTCCTCGGTGTTACTGTGTACTCAGAAAATCAGAGATGATCCTGGAGGTTGGAAGGTTACTGACACAATCCAACAGCTCAGCCTAAGTCTTCTGCAATTACGCACAAACTCATTCTTTGTCAGTGAAGCGGGTGAAGGAGAAGTGATGCTTAAAGTATAATAGAATGTTTTGCTGTCAAAGGGTGGAATAAATGTATTTAAGGATTATGGCAAAATGAGATGAAATCCTAGTCAAATATCTATGGGAAGGTGAAGAATTATTACATTAAAACTGGATTACGATAATATTTGGTGTGTAGTTTTCAGGTGCTATTCAAGACCAGATGAAATACCTGAACAGTCAAGTTTGCCTTATAATCTGGATTTACTTGAAGAACTTGTACTTTTCTTTTCTCTATTCAACATAAGACGAATAGTATTAAATCTTCAGTGTAGTAACCTGCATTCTCTAGCCTGCGTGTCTCAAGGGTGTTATGTTTTACTTTTGTTTCTGAAATCCCATGAAGCATTTGTGTGTGTTTTCCCCCATACAAAACGTCAATCACCGCTCTCTGATACCTGAACTCTACAGTTTGACCTAAATTTTTCTCTTGTGTGAATTAGCTGCAGCTTTAAGCCTCTTGTAAGTAATTTACGTTATTTTCAGCTCCAATTAAAGTGCGCATGTTACCGGATTTCCTGATCTATGTTATAATGTTGTTTCCTCATCACAAACACACCCGGAGTTGTGTTTTGTTTCATTCACATATTGAACACACAAACCCTGCACATTTAAGTGGAATTCTTCTCTCAAAGTGAAAACGCTCTGTTCCACTTTGTGATGTCATGTGGTAATACAGGAAGTGCTTAACTGTGATTTTAAACTCCATACACTAGATTCATTTGGATGATTTGAGTACTGGAACTGTCAGTCGCTATTGAACAAAAGGTAAAATGTAGCTGTTAACTTGAAAACTACCACAACTACACTCAGAAGGTGGAACAGAGCATTTTCAGCTTTGGAGATATAAACCAGGGTTACTCAAACATGTGTGAATGAAACAAAACACATCGCCATGTATGTTTTTGATGAGGTAAGACATTGTAACAGGGCTTAAAGCTCATAAGAGTCCATTTTGATGAATACAGGACCTTTACAGGACCTTTTTTTTTTTTTTTTTGTTTTTTTGTTTTTTTGCACATTGAAGCTCCTTTTGTGTCAGTTTTAGCATTTGCCTTTATTATCTGGACAGGTTTAGACAAGCCATCCGTCCATCCAGAGTTTGTTGTTGTGAAATGTGATAGGCCCAAAGCGGCTCACACCTTACGAGCTGACCACACTGCAGGTCTCCAAAAACACATCAGCTTTGGCCCAGAGCTACAGCTATAAAGTGTTCACGAGCTCCCAGTGAAAGCAGTGCTGTTGTCAGGGGAGAAGTATCTGAGGAGCTGTACTAAAGAGGCATCTGCTGCTGTATATGGAGGAGGAACACCTGGTCTGTGGGAGTGCTCAGTCTCAGAATCACATTATCTCATGAACGTGAAAGTCACACTGGTCGGACCAGGACCACGGAGCCTCAGTATGAGACAGGTGTGCACCCATGGCCTCAGGCTACGAGGACTATACGCCTGCTTTAACCTTCAAATACTACATGCAAACTAATAAAACCTGCACTACGTTAACTACCAAAATCCTCTTCTCTTGTTTATTTAATGACACAGGTCATTCTGTCCTCCAGGGACAATGCAGCACAAAAGCTCTGTTTTTGAACCTACTCTTTTTTACAACAGTGGTTACCACAAGGTTGGTTAATGATTTAGTTAACCAAATGACTTCATGTGCATACTATCCAGGCTTTGTTATGGCACTTTGGAGGTTTAAATTCAACTAACTGCTGCTAACATATTTTTATATATATTTTTGTGTTATAGTATTTATAATATACTAAACTTCTCTAGTAGTTATAGAAGTTACAGTAAGTAAAGCATATACAGTACAATGCAATGCCCTGGCTGGTGTCTTTTCTGTATTACTGAGTTTTTTGGCAGAAGGTTTCAGGTCAGACATTATTGACCATAGGTCATTGTGAGAGCTTCTGCTCACCTGTTTAGAAACAATGCACATTTGTGTGTACCTATTACCTACGGACTCAGGTATGTGCTTCACTAGGTGGTCCATTTTATTAGATTTTTAAAGTTTGAAGTTCAAGTCCACCTAATAGTGGCCCATCCCCCAGACGGTACCCTGTGACACACAGAGACACTTTTCCACATTCCCTGAATGACTCTGGAGCTCATTTCTCTCAAATTGAGCACTAAGCCGAGGCAGGAGGATAAACAAAGAAACTGGGCCTACACGTGCGAAAGCCCATTATGGTCTATTACAGCCACTGCTATTTAGGCCAAGAGCCAGAGGGGCAAGAAATGGACCCTGCAAAACATATCAGAAACACAAATTTTTCTACACAACCTGTTATTAGTGATGACACCTACTATAGTGACCAAATATGGGACAGGCTACACTGGCTTGATTTAAGCATGTCTGTAGACTGGCACAGGGCACTCCCAGTGAGGATCATTATAGTGAGCCCAAAATGCATTATGTACATGAGTACACATGTACATGCAAATACATGTAGTATAGTCGTTAGCCCACAGAACAACACTGTGCCCACTGCCAGGATCTACATACCATTGGCAGACTGATGGTGGCTATGTGGAGGGCACAGACAAGGTGTGGCATCACACACGCACAAAAGGGGACAGGTTGGGGCATGTGAGAGGCATGTGAGGGGCAGTTGAGAGGCAGGTGAGGGGCAGATGAGGAGATGGCCCTCTCCAGACAGGGTGCAAATCTGCAGTGTGGTCAAAGAAGCATCAATAGTGTCACCCCCCTGTGTGCACATGTCTAAACTCAGTCCTAGGCCATTGTAATCTGAATACAGGGACTATTTCAACAATGCTATAGTTCTGATTCTATCATATCAGGAGATCTCCAGTTTTAAATCAGTCCAAAGTCCTGGGTCATGCTGACTACACAAATAACAGGTGTGAGAGACTCAGACACAGCAGTAAATACAAAACCCAGAAAGTCCCCTGTAACAATAACAACAGCAGCTATCTAACTGCTCCAGACAAAATACAGAGCCTCCTCAGTCATGCTCCACAGACAGGCCCACATAACATCCTGAGTCATCCCCAGTCCAGCAGCCATCACGTCACACAGTCACACCTTCAGGACACAACACTTTAAGTTACAAAACATGCACAAATTAACCTGGTCCAGTTAAAGGTCTTATATTACGCAAAATTGACTCGTGACCTTTAAGCCATGTTATAATGTGATTTCATCACAAACATACCTGGGGTTGTGTTTTGTTTCATTCACACATGTTTGAGTAATCTTTTATTATTAGTCTGTCGACATCTCAAAACCTCAAAATGCTCTGTTCCACCTTCTGATGTCATAAAGTGGTAGTTTTCAAATCAACAGCTACCTTTGACCTTTTGTTCAATAGAGATTGGCAATTTTTAGACCGTAGACTTTAGTTTTAACTTTAGATCTCTGTCTTAGATAGTTTTTGTTGTGTTTTGTCTTCATGTTGTATTTTGTACACTGTCTTTTTGCACTACCTGGCCAGAGAGAAATGAAATGTATGTTGAACACATATGGCAGAATTGACAATAAAGCTGACTTTGATCTTTGATCTTTGATCCAGGGCAGAAATGATCCAAATTATTCTACTGTATGAAGGTGTATGATGTTTAAAAACACATGGAAGCACTTTTTGTGTGATAAACATGTGTGAATGAAACAAAACACAACTCCAGGTGTGTCTGTGATGATATTATAGCATAGATCAGAAAATACAGTAATATGCCCATTTAAACTGTAATAAAAAGGTGTTAAAAATACCTTTTATATTGAGTATATCTTACCTCGTCAAGCAGTTACTGTAATTTGAAACACAATAAAGAAATACACTTTCTTATGGTTTTGCTATGTAGGAAAAAGGGCTACGCTGTGCTTTGTTAGGGATTATGTGGTTTATAATTTAAATCATGTGTATTTAACATTGTTTATATACTGTCAAACGGAACGAGGAAGAAAGCTATTATTATGATTAACGAGGAATGTAGGGAGAGGCAGAACAAACCCTCTTATCACACAACATAGTTTAATTTATCTGTGTTTTAATTTCACTGTAATTCATTGCACAGTATGGAAGTTATTTTTGAGATATAAAACACTGTAATTGAACAAATGCAAGGCAGATATGTTTAATGCCATACTGTGAAACATTCCAGGCAAATAAATCTCCATGGAGACCCTCCACCTCAGACGTTAAAGAGCCCATATTAGTCCTGTATGTTTCCTCATCATAAACATACCTGGAGTTGTGTTTTGTTTCATTCACGCATGTTTGAATAATCCTGTTTATTTAGGCTGAGTGGGCACGGTGTCTGAGTGGCTAGCACTCAAGAAGGTTCTGGGTTTGATCCCCAGGTTGCCTGGGCCTTTCTGTGTGGTTTTCTCCTGGCACTCCGGTCTCCCTCATCAACCCAAAAACATGCACCATAAGTAAAATCCTATGACCAAAGCCGAGCAATAAGATCATGGAGATGGGTCCCCAGGTGCCTGAAAGATGTGCTGGAAATAATAGGGATAAATAAAGGATTTAAAAAAAATCTGCTCCTGATTTGCAAGTCTCTACTGAACTAAAGGTAAAAAGAGCTGTTAACTTGAAAACAGAGCATTTTGAGCTTTGGAGATATGGACAGATTAATAAATAATGTGTGAATGAAACAAAACACAACTCCAGGTGTACTTTTGTGGAGGCATAAAGATCTCAAAAGTCAAATTTGTGTAATATAGGCCCTTTAAATGTGAAGATCCTCTAGTATCCCAAAGACAACGTGAGCCCTGAACACGTCTCTAACACACACTCATGCTTCAGTGTGAGCCCTGAACACTTCTCTCACACACATTCATGCTTCATATTCCAGACATGCACTTACCTGCCTCACCACTGTAACCATGGCATTAAAAAAATCATTTCAGACATTGCCTCGGGAGCCACTGGAAACATTAGCAGTGCACGAGGAGGTTTCTTCCAAGAGAAAAACTACAGGCTACAGGCTACAACTAAGACCACGCTCATTACAATGTCAATTTAGCAGCAAAAGGACAGATCCAGCATACTTTTTTTTTTCTCTGAGCAAGTGAAGATTTGTAAATTCTGTGTAAGGATGGAATATGTTTAGGCTTCTTCAAGGTGAACTGTGTAAATTTTCTGGTGGAGGGTCCGTCAAACGCTTGTCTCCATGGAGATGTTACTGCTTTGGCTGGAATGCTTCACAGTATGGTATTAAACATTTCTGTCATGTTCATAAAGACCAAACCAGACCAAGCTACAGGTCAGATCTGTGGAGAGGCAACCCAGCTCAACATCAGAATGCCTGTTTTTCCTAGCATTTTTGAGCTATAAAATCAACTGTAATTTAATAAATGTAAAGTAGATCTGTTTAATGTCATAAGTTCCAAGCAGAGCAATGGCATATTCATAGAAACAAGCAGGTGACGGTGCCGCAAAAAGTTACACAGTGCACCTTTAAGAGTCTACAAGTGCATTATAAACCATCGCTACAGTTGCCATCAAAATAACTGGGCCTATTACAGTTTTTGTTGTTGTTTTGAGTGACTTGCTTCAATTGATCCATCAGTTTTCTAATGTAATGTTTCCTCTTTTGAAACTACTTTCTGTTAAAGAGAAAGGAGAACTGCCCTGTTTAACAAAATAGGTGAATAAAAGTTAATCAAACACTTTAATAGATGCATTGGGCGTCCGCCACCTGCTTGTTTCTATGGACATGTCACTGCTTAGCCTAGAATGATCCACAGTATGACATTAAACTGCTCTACTTTATATATTTTTTTATATTACAAGTGGTTTTATAGCTCGAAAATACATAGAAAAACAGGCCTTCTGACTGAGTGAAGCTGCCTCTCCACAGAGCTGACCTGTAACTTGGTTTGGTTTGATCTCCTTGAAGACAGAAAGGTTGAAAGAACATCTCCATGAAGTAAAGCATTTGACAGACCCTCCACCAAAAAAGTTACACAATGCACCTTTAAACAAGTTTTGACAGAAACCCAGAATATAAATGACAAATCCCATTATACATAACTAAATCTGAAGCACAATATATTGCTCTAAGTAAATATACATGATAAACAATAATACTGAAACTAATTTATGCCACTGACACAAAAACCCAAACCACAAAATCTTCTAAATACACAATATTGTTAAAAAATCAATACATAAACAGCAGATCGAAACTTTACTACTTAGTTTGCATCTATAATGAGTCATAGAAGTGATTATTTCAACATTTTATGACATAATCTTATCATATATCCATAAAATAACCAAAAATTGTGCAAAAGTAGTGCAAAGACCAAGTACACGTGATAAATACTGACCCACAAAAATACTGTTCCAGCTTTCATATATTGAAGTCATATAGTAATTATAATGACAGACCTAAATTCCCTACCAGCCTAGTTTTCAGCTTTACTCATGAGCTGTTTCCTCTGTCCCATATGCAGAAAATCTAACTAAGCATTCATGCTGTCATAACAAATCCTGTGCACCTGACTGGGAGCTCCAATACTTTCCCCCAAAGCCGAGATAATACAGCCTCTAGCAGTTCAGACTTTCACAGGGAAATTAAAACAATAAATAGTTTGTGTTGTCATGAGTTGTGTACCTCATTGACACTGGTATCCTAGTGTGTGTGCTGGCGTCCTTCCAACAGAACTGCGTGAATCCAGGCCATGGTGAGGTCAGAAAGAGCCACTTTGGTATCCATTGCTGCCTTGTGTTCCTCCTGGCTTCTTCAGTCTTATTCACAGCTTGTTTCACTGCTCTGGTTCTCTCTGTTTAAACCTCTGGAGATAGTGCTGTGGGGCTCCTCTGCGCTGTCCTCCTGCTTAAGATTGGACCACGATTCTTGTCCACCTCTGGAAAACAAAAACAGCTTCCACTTGCTTCTGAAGAGCCACTTACAATGCAGAACCCCTGTGTGCGACGCTATCCCTCCCTCCCTCTCCCTCTCCCTCTGCTACTGTTGGAAGTGCTTGCTTGGCCCCTGTCTCCTCCCCCTCCAGTGCCCTTCCTTCAACTCTAATAGTTATTTAGTGTCTCATTCCAGCACCTGCTCAGACACAAGGAAGAAGAACTGGATAAAGGTTTGTACATGCACAGTGAAAATAATGGTAAAGCCAAGGAACTTCTGGTAGTTAAAGGGGACATACTGTATTACACTGTGCTCTCATCTACAGCTCTGGAAAAAAATAAGAGACCACTGCAAAATTATCTTTTTTTTTTCTGATTTTACTACTTAAAGGTATGTGTTTGGGCAAAAGGAACATTTTTGTTTGAGTCTATAAACTATTGACAACATTTCTTCCAAATTCCAAATAAAAATTATCGTTTAGAGCATTTATTTGCAGAAAATGACAAATGGTCAAAATAACAAAAAAGATACATGTTTTCAGACCTCAAACTAAAGAAACAAGACCAAATTCATTTTAAAACAACATAATACTAATGTTTACACTTAAGAAGAGTTCAGAAATCAATATTTGGTGCAATAACCCTTATTTTTAATCACAGCTTTCATGTGTCATGGCATGCTCTCTGCAAGTCTTTGACATTGTTCTTGGGTGACTTTATTCCACTCCTGGTAAAAGAACTGAAGTAGCTCAGCTTTGTGTTTGTGTTGGAATTCAACAGACGCTGGGATGGAATGGCTGTAATACATGTAGAGATGCTGATTTAAAAAATAAAAATAAAAAAAAATAGAGTGGTCTCTTATTTTTTTCCAGAGCTGTATGTAATAATGTTGTTTCCTCCTCACAAACACACCTGGAGTTGTGTTTTGTTTCATTCACACGTTTAACACTTAAATTCTAGATATTTAGGCTGAGTTCTTTTCTCAGACAGAAAACACTTGGTTCCATCTTGTCATGTTGCAGTACAGGAAGCGATCCACTGTGTTTTTAACGATAAAAGGTAGCTGTGATAAAAGGAGAAGTTCAGTTTGTCAACTGGACAAAGTTTGTTTGGTTGAAAACGTTTCGCCGCTCATCCGAGAGGCTTCGTCAGCTCTGTCCTCAAACAAACTTTGTCCAGTTGACAAATTGAACTTCTCCTTTTATCATGGATTCTACCTGGACGACTGAGGGACTTTTCACGATAAAAGGTAGCTGTTAACTTGAAAACTACCACTACATGACATCATAAGGTGGAACAGAACATTTTGAGCTTTGGAGATGTGGACAAACTAATAATGCAGGATTAAAAAAACACAACAAAACTCAAATTTAGGAAATACAGGACCTTTTAAGTTTTGCATATTTTTGCATTGTTTTGATTGTATTGGAAAAGCACTTCAGTCACCTTATGTGTTGTAAAGACCTCTATAAATAAAGATCGACTGATAATGTTGAAAGTTGGGGTTGACCAATTTCTTGTCACTGTTCATAAAAAACAACACTAAAACTAAACTAAAAACATTTGCATTTAGCTTGAATGTGCCCATGAGAAAAGATATATTCTTAAAAATTACACATGGGGGAGTTGTTAAGTTCTTAAGGGCCCAGAATTAGAAGCTTTGACTATTAATTCATATTACGGGGGGCTCATGTTAACTTTCTTGTCCCGAGCCCCCAAATTTCTGTGGACAGGCCTGATTACACACTCCTTTGCGCTTCTCAAATGGTGTTGCCGTGTGGTTCTGGCAGGACGCAGACATTTTCAGTCTCTGTCGTGCTGTTCAGTGCTTGTATCAAACTGGTTCACTAATCAGAAGTGAAAAGTGGGGGAATCAGGTCAGGTTACGTTGGGACACTACTGGCATGAGCATAATTATCCTAGAGAGACAAAACAGGTCACCGGGATCCCCATATTTGTTTTTCAAATTCCACACTGATAAAGAATTTTAACCATGTTGCGAACCTTCTGCATTGATGTTACAAAAACCAGAACTGTGAGCAATGCTTTTTTTCTATATCATGTAAAATGGCTTTAAGATATGTTAAAATAATACTGTTATCATACAAAAACATCTGAGAGAAAAAACAACAACAACTAAAACTACTACTAGGACCAACCATACTCATAAATCAAACTGTATGATGCAACAAACTGCATGTTGGGGCTAATCCTGGTTTTCCTGGTTTATCTAAATAGTAGAGGACTTGTTGAGTTTATTTTAGTGTCTAATGACATTTTAAAATTTTGAACCTCACTGGTATAAACACCATACAAACTGGGACTAAACCTGAACTATAACATGAACATAACATACAGTCAGCATACACACATTTCTGATTATTCTGTTAAAATGTTGTTTCCTCGTAATTATTGTTATGAGAATCCCAAAGAACTTCAGATCTCAAAGGTCCTACTGTATATTACATGAAATTGATTCTTGTGAGATTTAAGCCATGTTGTTACCTCTGTATACATTTCCAAAGCTCTGTTCCACTTCATGATGTCATGTCATGGTAGTTTTCAAATTAACCGCTACCTTTTACCTTTAGTTCAGTAGAAAGGTGGAACAAAGTGTTTTCAGTTTGAGAGAAGAACTCGTACAGCATAAATAATTATGCAAGATTTGTGCGTTAAACATGTGCGAATGAAACAAAGCACAACTCCAGGTAGGTTTTTGATGAGGAAACATTATAACAGAGATCAGAAAATAGTGAAATATGGGCCCTTTAATTACTGTCAGTCTTGCCCACGCTTATTATTATTTGTGTGTGTGTGTGTGTGTGTGTGTGTGTGTGTGTGTGTGTGTGTGTGTGCGTGTGTGTGATATTACCTCTCAGTGGCCGGTGGAGCTGTGCATACTTTCTTCCTCACTAACATGTACAAACACACTCTTTCAGCAGCAGAGGACCATGGTGCAATCTTAACTATGAAGAGATGCCGCCAATACACTTAAGGCTTACACGGACAGTAGCATTTATTCTGAAATGTTGAAATAAGAGATTGGAGCAAAGCAGGAAGTAGCAGGCAAGTAAAAAGTCAAGAGTTGCCCAAGGCCGAGTTTTGGGGCAGAGGAAGAGAGAAATCATTAAGAAACACCTGTCTGGTACAGAGTCTCTGTGTAATAAATCTGTGCTGTAGGCCGGTCTGTAGAGGTGAGCCTAAAAGCACCTCAAAATGAAAGGCAAATCAAATTAAGATTTGACAGTTCATCGTCTGCATTCCTCAAGACTAGATTTATTTGTCCTTAAAGGTCCTATAATACGCAAAATTGACTCTTGTGAGTTTTAAGCCATGTTATAACACTGTCACCTCATCAAAAACATACCTTGAGTTTGAGTAACCCTTTTTTATTAGTCTGTCTACATTTCCAAGGCTCAAAATGCTCTGTTCCATGTTGTGATGTCATGAAGTGGTAGTTTTCAATTTCACAGCTACTTTTTAACTTTTGTTCAGTAGAGATAGACAATTTCAGGTCTGAAATTATCCAAATGATTCTAGTAAAGGTGTGTGGAGTTTTAAAACACAGAGGAGCACTTCCTGTATTACTACGTGACATCACAATGTGGAGCAGAATCTTTCCGTTTGAGAGAAGAACTCAGCCTAAATATGCAGGGTTTGTGTGTTAAACACGTGTGAATGAAACCAAAAACAACTCCAGGTTTGTTTGTGATGAGGAAACATTATAACAGATCAGAAAACAGCGTAAAATGGGCCCTTTAAAAAGTTTATAATGCAAAAGGCCAAGTTCTCATTACAACCAAAACAAAAACGTGAGGTGAGTTTTTTTGTTATTACAGAAACCAGGAAGGCTTCATATAAACATTGTGCAGAGGACAGACATGCCATCATCTATTGACTGTAAACAATATTAGCTAATGGCCTTAGCGCTCTCAAGGCCAGCAGACATTCTCACATTCATTTTAGCATTACTACATTCAAAACTGTGTAGTAAAGTTCTTTCTTACACTTGGCATAATAATGATACATCAAAATAATACATAATAATGATACATAAAGTGCTATAGACCCTTTAAAATCCTGTGTCATCAGATTGATAAATATTTTGGAGGAAAACGAAACAGACGTATTACAGTTTCAATGATTACCCGAATAACAGATCTAAATTGTAATGGTTTTACAACAACAAACAACAATTTAGAATTTTACAAGGTACACATATTAGTTAATTTGCTTATCTGTTCAAAAATGGAAAAATACAATTTTCTAACCTCAAAATTATATTTGAGCTTCACAAAACGTATCATTTATGATAAAATGTGTAATATATCTGTAGATGAAGTGGCAAACTATAGTAGAGTCACCTTTTCTGTAAGGATTTGTCCAGTAAAACCTAAAAATCTGGAATTTTCCTTTGTCAAATTTAGTGCCTATCATAATCTCTTCTTATATTAACAAATAACATAAAACACAATTGGAAATGATTTTAAATCAGGCTCTGACTTCACTCACATGTATCTGAGTGGTTTTCATTTGCCAAACTTCTTTTGTATTTTCATATTTTGTGATATTCAGTGATAAATCCCAGTTTTCCCATTATGTTCTGCTTCACTTTTGCCTCCATTTTGGAATTTAGAATTTTTTTTGTTTACAGTTTTTTAAAGGGTCTATAAATAAAACTGAATTAGATCACCTGCCATTCTAGTGGAAATGTCACTTAGTCCAGCAGGCATCAACAGTTATTTGAGACTTGCAGTGACTTACTGCATTACATAATGTGCTGTGACAGTAAACAAGGAGATAAAACATAAGAAAGTTTCATTCAAGAATTAAAGAGAAAGTAAAAGATGCATGATGTAAATATTCTAGTCGAGGGTCCGTCACATGCTTGGTGCCATGGAGATGTTATTGCTTGGCATAAAATATTCCAGTATGGCATTAAACATACTATTAAACTATACTAACAATAATATAAACATACCAACAAACTATTTCCACAGAGACAAGCAAGTCGTGCCGCCAGGTTACAGGTCATACAGTATATCTGAAGCATGACCCCACGCAAAGTAAGAAAGCATGGTTTTAAGTCAAGCCAGATAAGTTTCATACCATACTGTGGAACATTCTAAGCAAATCTCTATAGGCAGATGATGGACCCCACCAGAAAATACACGTTCATCTTTAACATTGTAATAGCAAATGTAAACCATGCTATAGAGGAGCACAGGAGATGCAATATGGAGTGGGACAGTGTTAATAACAGTCTTAAGTTTGCAATAAATATATATGAAAATAACGAAACCAGTGACACCTGAATGTAAGGTACTTTGTTTCATATTAATCTGCACTGTCCCACACACTGTGCTTTTGAGCAGGTGAATTAACAGATGTTACAGATACACAGCAGTGTCTTTTTTTCTCTTTTTCAGTCCAGTTCTAACTCAGGTTTCCCAGGGACACGTCGCTTGCTTCAGGGGCAATGGACAGAGAAGGAATGAGAGACAGAGAGACAGAGAGAGAGAAATTAGCTTTCACACTTTGAGTACGGTATGTTACATAAAGCAAAAGAGCTGAGGCAGAGGAGATTTGTCAGGGCTTGCTGAGTTACAGCTTATACAGTAACTAACTGCTCATATGAAGATAAGATATAGCTACTATTCAGTTCAGGACTAATGAAAATAATGGTTGATGTTTTAAGATAAGTTATATTGTATAGTATATATTGTATTATTGTTTTGCACTGTATTATATTCTACTATTGTTGTATTTATACTGTAAGAAAAAAATGAATACAATTGCTATACACTTTATATTGAGTTAGAGTAACTTAAAGGGACAGTGTGTAAGATTTTTACCCGTTAATTACTGAAATTGAAGATACCCATTCAAAAATACATTGTTTTCCAAGCCTTTTCACTTCCATCATGAAATCAAAGTATTCTTTTGGACTTAGATATAGTCTCATAAAAGGGGGATCTTCCCCATGCAGAGGCAGCCATTTTGAATACGAGAGCCGCAGAAGGACATTTGGGCTCCGCCTTCGCCTTCGGCAAGGCTCGTGGTTTTGGGTAAACAACACAAGCATGCTGCCGGATCAGACGTCGTAATGGATCTAACACGTGTTTTGGACTAAATTGTTTTACTGGATTTTATTCGCTGGATCCTTACGGACAAATTGAGAGCAAGTTTATGGTGAAATACAGAGTTTGACCTGTGCAAAGCATTCTAAGGTAAGCTAACCTCGTTTTGTGCTTTTCCGTATAAAAGCCCCATGTGCTCAGGGAGTGATTGTTTTGCAGGGAAATGAATTGCATATTCAAAAAGAGGAGACTGTAAGGTTTCATTTGATGTGTAGAGTGTCATGGTACATGATCGGGAATGTGTGTTTTCATGAGAAAAGAAAAATAAATAAATAACCGGGACCGCGTTTTATTTATACAGTAGCGCCCGGTTGACCCTCGAGGTCTGCCGTAGCTAAAACAGAAAGTGCAATAGCACCATCCACCTATGCGCCACGAATCCTACACACTGGGGCTTTAAAACAGAATAAAACAGGTTAGACTACCAAGTTCTCTAAAACAAGGTTAATATCATTAGATCTACAAAAAAATCTTTACAAAAAATTTAAGTGATTTTAGTGAAGTTTATAATTTTACTTCCTGGTTGGACACGGACAGCGCACTTCACTAAATGTATGATAAATATTTACAAGTACCATCCCACCAAACTATAAATAATAAGAAAAATAGTTGAATCTGTCAAATGTACTTTAATTTTAACATTTAAAAGGGAAGAAATTTGAAAAATCAAGTCTATGGGAAAAATAAGCTAAAAATATTTATATTTTATTGTATATTTTAATACATATTTTTCAATTGTATTTAGACTTATACACATACATTTATTATACATTTATTTTTATAATTATGTCTCATTTGACACCTGTCTCTTGCCATCTATTTTGTTACTCTTTGTTATTATATTATTGTGATGTGTGAGCTACTGTATCCAAATAATTTCCCTTGTGGATCAATAAAGTTTGTGTAAGTCTAAAAACTTATAGAGGTTCTTTCCTGTGGACGAGCACATTCATCTTTTGGGTACTATTATTAGCATAATTCTCAGTTTAGAATTAAGATACTTTGGTGATCAGTTAAAGATACTTACGTGTTGAATACTCACCTGTGTTTTTTTAATTAAAGTATGAAAAGTATAAAAAGGCACACAACACCACGGGTCACAGCACAGGACACACAATCACAGATGAACATAAAGCCAAGCTGGTCATTCTAAATTATTATTATTGATAATTATTCTAATTATTGAGGATATGATTATAAGACAAAAATCATGTTTAAAGGTCCTATATTACACAAAATGGACTCCTGTGAGCTTTAAGCCATGTTATAATGTTGTTACCTCATCAAAAACATATCTGGAGTTGTGTTTTGTTTCATTCACACATGTTTCAGTAATCCTTTACATCTCCAAAGCTCAAAATTCTCTGTTCCACCTTGTGATCTCTAGTTCGGCAGAAATTTGTAATTCCAGGGCTATAGACTTAGACTTAGACAAACTTTATTGATCCACAAGGGAAATTGTTTTTGGTACAGTAGCTCATTCATCAAATATAATATATAACAGGTTAAAAAGAAAAAAAAAAATAGATAGAATAGCAACCAAAGAGCAACAGACCAGTGTCAGATGAGACATAATTATAAAAAAATAAATAAATGAGAATCAATGTATACAAATCAGAATAAAATAGAAAAGTAAGTAATAAAATATAAAATACAATATCAAATAAGATGTCCATGATATCCAGATGTCTGATACTATGTCTTCCTGTATTACCACATGACATCACAAGGTGGATGTTTTCAGTTTGAGAGAAAAACTCAGCCTAATATGTAGGGTTTGTGTGTTAAACATGTGTGAATGAAACAAAACACAACTCCAGGTGTGTTTGTGCTGAGGAACAACTCAATAAACTTTACAACCTATATGCAATTTTCTGAAATACACAGTTTATCTGGCTGGGATCTCAGAGCTATTAGCTCTAATGGTAATGTTGCGTGCAGTGTGAAGTTATGATAGCTCATGAAAAGGCAGGTGCTGTGGTCTGTAGAGTGTAGATATGAGGGGCTTTAAAGTGTGGAATTTACTCTGTTCCTCACACTCTAAATGAGTTATGTAATGAACCTTTACAACCATGACAGCGAGCATGAAACCACTGTAAAGAATATGGCTATAAAAGGTCTTCATAACTCAATGCTTTACATGCAATTTGTGGTTGATGATGTGATCAAAGAAGAAGAAAACTTAAAGCCCCACCGTGTAACTTTTCAGACACAAAAAAGATTAAAATTATTATTATTTTTTTTCATTTTGGATGTTTTATTGCACAGAAAATTCTGGAAAAATCTTCATCCTTACTGTGTCGTGTCTCCACAGAACTGTCTCGTATTTGAATCTATAGAAATGTTCCTTGGACTGCTAACTTTAAATATAGTTTCTATGTTGCTATGTTTGTTTCTATGAAGCTGCTGCTGAACACTGAATTTCCTTTGGGACCAGTAAAGTGTTGATCGAATCTAAATGGACAATGGTCACATTATATAGCACTTGTCCACCTTTCAAATGGCCACAAATTCTTCAAATGTTCTCAGATTTCCATGTGTAAGGCAATGTTGGAAAGCTTAGAATGTACACTTTAAGAATCTGTAAATAACTCAAAACACTTCCGGGATGACTTGTGACTGTTTTTCCCGTGGCCGGGCACATATACTATAGAATAAAACGCATCTATGGCACAAATGTTAACATGTTCTTTTATTTTATTTCCAGGTGCAGGTGACGTGCCTCCTCCAGAGAGTTACAGAGTGTTGCTTTCAGACGTAACAAAACTGAATGAAAACGTGCATAAAGCATAAAGCACATAGCAATAAGAGCATGTTGTGTGCCCTGTGTTAGACTGACCTGTGCTGGAGCCTCCAAAGCCGGTCCCAGAGCCCCTTCCTTTGGCGCGACTCACCAGCAGAGCCTCCTGGTTCTCAGCCAGCGCCTGTTTAGCCAGATACCGCTCCCTCTTCATTTTCAGCTCCAAAGACTCTGGGACATCAGGTACGATCCAGTCAATGGCCCTCAGTACAAAGAAGACCACATGCTGCAGGGCAAGAAGGCCACAATACTGTTAGTATAGAACATTTAGATTAAAGTCACAACAATCATTATACAGATTTGAGGTATTTTGTTGTAATACAATGACATCTGAGCTGTAGGGGGTTGAATAAGTAACTTATACGGCTAATTATTGTTCATTCTGCTATGTTGTAGCTCATTGTTTTTAATGGTTTACAAAGATTATCAGTATTGATACTGTATCAGTGGTATAAAGTAGTTTCAATAATGTTTAGCGCAGTATATCTCTGTAGCAATGCAGCTCTGGAAAAAAAATAAGAGACCACTGCAAAATTATCATTTTTTCTGATTTTACTACTTACAGGTATGTGTTTGGGCAAAAGGAACGTTTTTATCTGAGTCAATAAACTACTGACAACATTTCCCCCAAATTCCAAATAAAAATATTACCGTTTAGACCATTTATTTGCGGAAAATGACAAATAGTCAAAATAACAAAAAAAAACAAAACATGTTTTCAAACCTCAAACAATGCAAAGAAACAAGAGCAAATTAATTTTAAAACAACATAATACTAATGTTTACACTTAAAAAGAGTTTTTAATCACAGCTTTCATGCGTCTTGGCATGCTCTCCACAAGTCTTTCACATTGTTCTTGGGTGACTTTATTCCACTCCTGGTGCAAGAACTGAAGTAGCTCAGCTTTGTGTTTGTGTTGGAATTCAACAGACGCTGGAATGGAATGGCTGTAATACATGTAGAGATGCTGATTTCAGAAAAAATGCAGTGGGCTCTTATTTTTTCCAGAACTGTATATTGTGACAGGCCTAAGAAAAGGATGAATATGATTTGAAGATGAAGGCATAAAGGGCATCTATAGACAGTGTGAATTTATTGTGGTAATATGTTCTGTTATATAACTGAGGCCCCTGTCCTGAGTAAATGCTATAGAAACTGCTGTATGTCTTATACAGCTATGGCTAAAAATAAAATAACTGTAGGGAGAGTAAGAGTAAGTATACAGTACATAAATGGACAGCTAACCAAATATTCCAAATAGGAAGTGAGCATGGGGGAGCTTCTGGCGTCATTGTCTGTTTTCAATTTACTTTACATTGGAAAAGCATCCTGAGCTATATTTGACTGGAGCAGAGCACTATGGGTAGCATGACACTCCCTTAGTCCACTTCTTTATACAGTCTATGCCTGTATCATATGATTATATAGATAAGAGTTCTTTATGCAGCATTGTACCTCAAAAGCGATGATAAAACCCAGTCTGACTGCAAGGAGCTCCCAATAGAACAATGTGTAGCTTCCATTGTTATCTCTGAAGGCCTTATATCTGCAAACACACAATTTAAATGCAAATGTAAAGCCCTCACAATGAATACTAGGGATTTTTCAGTTCTGATACCAATACTATGGCTTTAAGAATCTGCCAATATCAACAGATAACTGTACAAAGACTGATCATAGCATTTACTTCTTTAAACAAAACTGATGTTATGTAGCTGTTATTAACCTTTCAAGTACCTATAGGACAGCTTTGAGTAAATAAAACTTCAAACATTATGAGACTTTCTGGGCTAAATACAACTTGAAAATTAAATTAAATCTTATTACATAAATTTACATTTCCAACCAGGATATCGACTGAACTGATTTATTTATTTATTCTAACACTCTGTTTATTGTGTTTTTGACATTTAATACACAGTAACAGTCCCCAAAATGACAGTGTTACAGCATTTCAACCAAGCTATACAAGCACATGCATTATAAGTGCCTATATAATGTCTTAAAGGACCCTTATCCATGAAATTATGCTTTATATGTTATGTATATACATATAAAAACAAAACAAAAATAAAAACAATTGAACATTCACACAGGTGGATATTACAAAGACCATCCTATTACTTCTATTATACTATTAAAGTTTAAATACCTTCTTTAAATAAGCAAAAGATGACCATATCCTACTAAATTTATCTTCCTGACCCTGCAAAGAGTATCTATTTTTTATTAGATCCAAATGCAACATAACATCTCTGCACCAGTTCACATGTGAGGGCTCTGCCTGCTTCCATTTCAATAAAATCAGACTGAACTGATATTTGAAAACAGATATCGGATGCACCAAATTTCTCGAAATCAGTATCAGATCGGTGCATCCTTAATGAATATGTGACATGAATGAGAGGAACAGAAGTCAAACCTGCACTGAGGGTATTCAGTGTAGTTGAGTGGGGCATAAGCCAAGGAGAAGTTGACATATCCGTGTAGATCATTGTCAAACTTGAACTGATACAGCAGACGAGGTAAGAACTCTGACGTGAAAGCTATTAGGAAGGCCTGTGGAGTGAGAGATAACAAGTACTATTAAAGGTGCAATCTGTAACTTTTGGGCTGGGGTCTGTCACCTACTTATTTCTACCTAACTGCTCTGCCTGGAAAGTTCCACAATATGACAGTAAACAACTCCCTTATATTTATTATATTTATTCAATTTCAGGTGGTTTTAAAGCTCAAAAATACATTCTGACAGGGTTGCCTCTCCTCAGATCTGACCTGCAAGTTGGTCTGGTTTGATCTCCATGAAGATAGAAAGGTTTAATGCCATACTGTGAAACATTCCAGACAAAGCAATAATACCTCCATGAAAAAAATAAAAAAATAAAAAAATAAAAATAAAAAAATAAAAAAATTTACGGACCCCCCAGAAAAGTTACACAATGCACCTTTTTAATGTTTTACTGGTTAGACTTAGACAAACCTTATAGACCCCTTTACAGTTAGTAAACAAACGTGACGTCACTAGCATGCGCGCGCAGTTCCGAGGCAGAAAACCATTTTTTTTCATGCCGGAACATAGCAGATTATCTAATTATTGCAAATCATTGAATATTAACGATAGGGAGAGCTACATTCAAAAGCTCACGTTGAGCAACGGGGTTCGACTACCAGATCCTTATGTGATCACGGAGTGGCAGTACGATTGTAGCCAGATATCCACTGTTATTTAGTGGAGAAGCCCAGTGTATATACGAGAGAATGTGCGCGTACAAATCCATGGATTCCTACCAGTTTGCCGTATGTGGCCATGTACAGGAGGTAAAATACCACGATATCAATGGGGAGTTTCTCCGTAGTATCTTCCTTCCTATTATTCTCCGCCGCGGCACCCGGGGGTGAGCAAAGCTCGCGGGGAAAAGAGAAAGCGTCCCCCTCCTCAGCCGGGATACCGGGAGGAGGTGAACTGACAACCCGAAAGGAGGGGAAAAGCCAAAATAATCTAAAAAGTTCAAAGAAAAAACGAAAAAAAAAAAAAAACACAGACAGCCCTAGGGAGCTCACCACACATACGACCGTGTACAATGCTTGGGCTATCATCAACAAGCTACGTTCTGGCCGCCAACGGCACTTGGTTGCGGGGTAAGTAACATACTACGACTTAATTCACGAGTCACAGATGTGATCTCAGTCATGTTAAATGCCATTTATGATGGTCCTGCGAAAACTTATGCGTTTTAACAAAGTTATTCGTGTTCGTTTACATGTGTCTGTCGTAGAGGTTACCCGGTTAATGTCTTTGCGGTGTCCTGTGCTTGCTAGTTAATCAGCATGATTAACACCTGGGCAAAGTACCCTAAACAAGCAGCGGGTGTTCACTTGTGTATATGTCCCTTGAATGGTATGAACTATAATTTATTCCATCTGTTTCTCTTTATTTGAGTTCTTCTCTTCTATATATTCGCTGGGGGTTTTATGGCAGCAGTGGCTTTTTTTGAGTCGGAACTGCTCGCGCATTCAGTGATGACGTAGCTTTGAAACTGGTCTATTGATCCACAAGGGAAATTATTTGGACAAAGTAGCTCACAAATCACAATAAATATAATAACAAAGAGCCAAAATAAAAATGGTAATAATACATTCAAAATAAGTAAGAAACTGGTATCAAATAAGGCGTAATTGGGTGATTCTCCAACTACAGTCAAATTTGGTCATGATATTTTTCAGAAAATACAACAAATATTTTTAAAAAATATTTTGATTTGTTCTACTTCATCACAATGTGTAGAAACATTAACTGATAGTGGTTGTAATGAAATTGTATAAATTAAATAAATAATAATAAACAATAATATATAAAGTGATGGAAATGACTGTTGTGGAAATGACATTGTTTAGCATTTCTTTTAAAATCTAATGACATTAGCATGCTAATCTCTGTTTTAGAGTTAGCATAAAATATACTCAATACACAATATAAAATGGTATTTTTCTCATTATTTGTATATTCAAAGGAAATATGAGCTGTTTGGAAATGACGACCAATAAACGTACTCTAGGTTTTGCAAAACTTTACCTTGATTTTGTTCTTGTTTCCCTTCCTTCCATGGAGCTAACGCTGCTATCCTGCCATGAGCTCCTGTCACATCACAACTGATGTGGTTCAAGCAGACAAAGGTTTAAAAAAAAAGTTAAAAGTTACATTTTGTGGTGGGTGGAAATGACAGTGATCCCTAGGGACAGGTGTTCTTTTTATGAAAAATAAATTAAATACTAATATTCAGGGCTCTCAAGTTTTGAGCGGGGTCATGCGTGAGACTACGAGTGAACAATTTTTCCCGAGGAGCGGGGGAGGGGGCGCTTGAATTGCGTGAGAAATGCCGTGTGAGCGTGTGAACACGTCGAATTGTCTCTCTCAATGCGTGAGACTTGAGAGCCCTGCTGTAAATGTTTGTCTAAAGAGCAAACTTAAACTACAAAGCAACTAATGAGAGTTATATAAATTAAGTTATTACCTGATGGTTTTCAGTTTGTTTTATCATCACCGCAGTGTGCGCTTAGCAGATGAAACTACACTCTACAGTCTGCCCAACAACAGAACAAATCTGTTTTCTGATTGGCTGATTTTTTTCCGGGGAGCGGGACGGGGAGGAGGGAGGGGGAGTTTTTTTTCGCTGAAAACGTGCGGTGCCTGCATAAACTGGGCCACACAGACCGATTTTCTGGGCACAAAAAAAAAAAAAAAAAATCAGCGTGAGAAATGCCATGTGTGGCGTGTGCGCGTGTGAACACGTCGAATTGCGTGTGTCACACTCTTAATACGTGAGACTTGAGAGCCCTGTTAATATTTCTTTCAAGGACATGATATTTTTCATTAAAATAATGAATTTCTGTGCCATTTTTCAATGAAGTTACTGTTGAATCTAATTTAATTTCAGTCTTATGAGGGACTGGGCCAAGGGACAAAGGACATATAACAAAAACACTCAATAAAAAATATAAACATAAACATAAACATATTTTATATAATAAAAATAGTAATTTATCTAGCATACATTTTTTGTAAGTTCGTCTTTGTGTCTAGTAAGTGCAGCATGAATAAAAAATGACAAATGTGCTTTTGTTTTTCTTATTTCTACCTGGGACACAATTGATAGTTGGAGAATCACCCAATTATAACAGTGGATAAGTACAAGTAAAATGAAATGCTGAACTTTGAATAGTAAAGAAACATAAAGTGCATGGTGTTATTTCTTACATTGGCGATGACAGAGAGGTGTGACAGGGCCTCCAGGATGTTAAACCACACTCCAATGTTCTGTGCCCGCTCGGCCACTGGACGGCGATATTCACACACAAACTTGTGAGCATCCAGGCGGATCTCCACCCAGTTGTTCAGGAGGGCAAACAGAGGAGCCAGAGGGAAGGCCGCTACAAAGATGGTGATGAAACCAAACTGGAGGACTGGAACGCAACCAGTGATGGGAAGAAGAGTTTGAAAATGTATTTAGTAGTGAGCTTGTCCTTGTCACTGTTATTTTGTTGTATGTTTTCTCCAACAGGCTCTTACAGCTCCGCTCAAACAGTGAGAGATACAGGACTACATTCATACTATAATACTCCCTACAACTGTACAACAAGTCCCCCTTATGTAACAGATAATACTCCCTACAACTGTACAACAACTTAACCTTATGCTCTGTAAATCAGTACATTATTGCACTGCTGTTCTTGTCTCTTGTACATAGCTGTGATTTTATATTTAATTTTTTATTACTTATTTTTCTATTTTATTTTGACTTGTACATATACATTTACTTTTACAATTATGTCTCATTTGACACCTGTCTCTTGCTATCTTTTTTGCTATACCATCTATTTTTTTTAGTCTCTGTTATTATATTATATTGTGATGAGTGAGCTACTGTATCCAAATAATTTCCCTTGTGGATCAATAAAGTTTGTCTAAGTCTAAGTTTTGTTTAAACTGAAAGACAATAAATAAAGCAAGTATTATTTTTATTTCAGAAAAGTAACAGAATTTTTAAGTGAATTTTGAATATCACCATCTGTACTAGAATACAGTTACTCAAAATTAATTAATTCAGAATATGTATTCTCAGTACATGTATTCAGTTTGTCGTCAATAATTCATTGTGCAATATGCGAAAGCTGGAAAAATTGGGGTCATTATTTATTGTGTGTACTGGGAAATTAATTGTTTTTGACTATACAAAAAGATTTAGCCATAAAAGGTTGAACTAATAACTTCTATGACTCATTACAAATGCAAATTAAGTACTGAAGTGATTCATTCTACTGTTTATTTATCACAGCGCATTATTTTTTTTTTAAACAATATTGTAGATTTAGAATAGTTTTTCTGGTTTAAATTTGCTCTTGCGTTTTTGTGTCAGCGGCATAAATTTGTTTCAGTATAATCATTTATCATCTATCTTTACTTGAGCAATAATATCAGACTTAATAGTTTGTTTTCATGGCAGGCCTATGCCCATAAGAACAATCAATACTACAATCATAATTACCCATTTCCAGATACTCCTCAAAGAGCCCCTCACACTCCAGCAGCTGGTAGTCCTCCTCCCAGCGCTGGAGCCCACCATCTCCTTTACCCCCCAGCACCTTGTCCAGTGTCCTCTTCTGCTGCCAGGCCTTCACTTTCCTGTGCAGACACGGGCATAGAAGAGCTGCACTGAAATCACCTGTGCTATGTAGAGGCGGAAGTGTAACTGAAAGTATCACTCACATTAAAATAATGTAACTATAATTAAGTTAAAGGTCCCATGACATGGTACTTCTTGATGCTTTTATATGGCTCCTTAATGGTTCCCTAATACTGTAAATGAATCCTTCTTCAAAATCAACACTCACTGCATGAGATATGACTTTGACAGTCTTCATGAGCCTAGATATGTGTCTAAAATGCTTTATTGTGGGTGTTGCTGCTTCAGTGCAAATGAGAAGGACAGAGAGATTGGCTAAGGAGCGGGGGGGCGGGTTTCCCCCGCTCGAAGCGCAGCTCGGTGCAGCTCGTCTCCTCTCTTCCGTGTTTAACACAGGAAGACAGATGGGAGACTTTGCAATGAAAAAAAGCATATTTACACAGACAATAAAATTAAACCACTGGTATTTCAGAGGTCCAGAGGGTCAGGTAAGGGACTTGCGAGCCTAGAAACACTCGGACGTGCCTCCAGGCAAATAAATAAATGCATTTCGCATTGCGTAGCGCATTCACAGTCCAAACTCTATGGGCGGGATATACAGGGACGCTGAGCGGAGACAGAGGGAGGGGCTGGAGCTGCATTTGCCGATCTGACGTCAAAAAGGTGCCTTGTCCGAACTCGCCCGTTTGAACACTGGTTTTGTGTAACGCAGAAAAGGACCGCAAATGCTCAGTTTAGACATTTCGCAACTTTTAGCCATGGGGGGGGCCTAAACAGGGTAGGAGAGCTCACATTAACGTTCAAAAACCTCAGAAAGTGAAAATTTCATGCCATGGGACCTTTAAAAATGTTGAGGAATAGATATACCTTGGCATCATTTTAGATAACAGACTAAGTTGTAAAAAACACATTAAAAAGGTTTGCCATAAAATGAAATATAATCTGTCTACTTTTAGATCCATACGAAATTTCCTGACAAAACAAGGAGCAAAAATCTATCTAAATGCAATGACACTACCTCACTTAATCTTTGATGTTTCATGCTGGTCACAAGCCAAACAAACCACAATAAAACCTTTAGAATCTCTTTATAAGCACTTAAGATTCTAAATCGGAAACCACGGAAATACCATCACTGCCAGATATTAAATAAACATAAAATGCTCAACTTTGATAATACAATTAAACTGGCCAATCTCAGGTTATTATTCAAGATTATCAATAATGTACCACCACCACCACTGAAAAAGTTTATCCATTTAACATCTGATCAGATGGTTAGAACAACAAAGTCCACGATCAATGGCCAATGTGTAATACCAAAACGGAAAACATCATTAGGACAATCAGCATTTTCATTTAAAACAATCTCAGAGTGGAACAAACTAAAATTATGCAAATGCTTAAAAAAATTAAACAACAATTTCTAAGAGTGCAGATGTGTCAGCATTAAAGTTAGACTAGACATGATAAGGGAGTACAGGTATCGAGAAAAGAGTTTTAATTATTTTTTTTACTAATTGATGAAATGCATCACTGCCACTGTAAATATTATGAATTGCATTGTTTTTATGCTTTATGTTCATTGTTTGTTATGTTGTTTGTCTCAGGGACTGCAGATGGAAAGAGCATCTTTTCATTGTTTGTGATTAATGCTCCTGTACATTGTCCTTGTCAAATAAATCAAATAAACTATAAGTACAAAGTAGTAGGGATGCCATGATATCCAAATCTCTCTGTATGATATTTTCACGATGTGCATCTCATGGTCCGATATTTACAGCAATATTTTGTGGAGGGTAACACAAATCACAAGCAATTGTGATTATGCTTTTTTCTTTTAAAATGCCTTGACAAGACTTTTGCCCTGTCCTAATTCAAAGAGTTAAGATTTGTGCTTAGTAACAGTTATTTCTTCATATAGCCTGCACTGAAACAGAGGATCATGGTCTATGTAGTTCCTTTTGTTTTTTAGCTGTTGTTGCGGTTTAAAGGGACAGTGTGTAAGATTTTTACCCGTTAATTACTGAAGATACCCATTCAAAAATACATTGTTTTCCAAGCCTTTTCACTTCCATCATGAAATCAAAGTATTCTTTTGGACTTAGATATAGTCACATAAAAGGGGGATCTTCCCCATGCAGAGGCAGCCATTTTGAATACGAGAGCCGCAGAAGGACATTTGGGCTCCACCTTCGCCTTCGGCATGGCTCGTGGTTTTGGGTAAACAACACAAGCATGCTGCCGGATCAGACGTCGTAATGGATCTAACACGTGTTTTGGACTAAATTGTGTTACTGGATTTTATTCGCTGGCTCCTTATGGACAAATTGAGAGCAAGTTTATGGTGAAATACAGAGTTTGACCTGTGCAAAGCATTCTAAGGTAAGCTAACCTCGTTTTGTGCTTTTCCGTATAAAAGCCCCATGTGCTCGGGGAGTGATTGTTTTGCAGGGAAATGAATTGCATAGTCAAAAAGAGGAGACTGTAAGGTTTCATTTGATGTGTAGAGTGTCATGGTACATGATTGGGAATGTGTGTTTTCATGAGAAAAAAAAAAACAAAACGGGACCGCGTTTTATTTATACAGTTCGTGCGCGCGCTCAGGTGACCCTCGAGGTCTGCCGTAGCTAAAACAGAAAGTGCAATAGCACCATCCACCTATGCGCCACGAATCCTACACACTGGGGCTTTAACTATTCATTCACTAGCTAGGACCACGCCATCAACATAATGCAGTGAAGATGTTTATTATTGAATGATAGTGGATGTCTCGGTGAATAGGTGGTGATGGCTGGGTTGAGACATTGGGTGGGGGCTCCGTCTCAATCTTCGATTGGCCCAGCGGAACGGGACCCCCCCCCTTTAGGAGATGTCTTGTGGCTGAAAGACAAACGAGATAGGGGTGGGAGGGAGGGGTCGAGATAACCGAGACGAACTGGAATGAAGGGATGAGTGGCTATAAATAGCTCCGGGAAATTAGAGGTGTGGTTATGGTGAACTGTGATTCGCTGGTGAGGAGGAGAAGGTGGTTGAGGCGTGGTCCTGCTCCTGAATTTCAGTTAATCACATTAACTCCATTTCACTAGCTAGGACCACGCCATCAACATAATGCAGTGAAGATGTTTATTATTGAATGATAGTGGATGTCTCGGTGAATAGGTGGTGATGGCTGGGTTGAGACATTGGGTGGGGGCTCCGTCTCAATCTTCGATTGGCCCAGCGGGAACGGGACCCCAAAAGTTTTGAAAGAGCATAAAGTGGAATGGGTCTGGAGGAGATCGTTGAGGTCGTGACGATCGTACATGAGGTAGGTGCTGGAGACCCGACAACCAAGGGTTCGAATTTTTTCGGTCGGGTACATCTGCCCTGGCCGTGGACATAGTGGCGCCAATGCGAAATAAATGAATGGAGAATGGATGGGGTGTTATGCCAGAAGAGGTCCGTGAAAGGCGAGAGGTTGCCGGAGCGCAGAGTGAGAGTGCAACGGTAGAGAAGGTCCGAAATGAGTGGTAGGCGTTTCGGAGGAAGGCGAGGTTCAGTTTTTTGCAGTCCTTTAATCAGGCACGGGAACATGAAGATGAGACTGGCAGTCTTCAGCAGAAATCAGCTTGTATATGAGATTTATCCCTGAGAGGTAAGCCTGGACCTACTCCCGC
Source organism: Paratrypauchen microcephalus (assembly GCA_036785185.1). Classification (NCBI taxonomy): domain Eukaryota; kingdom Metazoa; phylum Chordata; class Actinopteri; order Gobiiformes; family Gobiidae; genus Paratrypauchen; species Paratrypauchen microcephalus. The sequence continues at coordinate 1,713,880 of JAVJIX010000037.1, read as the reverse complement.
GGGAGGATTCATGGGGGCCGGTGCATAGTGTTCTGGGCAGCAGATTTGCTGTCCCCGTGACCCAGAAATGGAAAAGCAGAAGATGGATGGATGGATGGCAAGCCTGGACGGTGGAGACGCAGACATTCCTGGAGTGCGTGAGAGGGTGCTGAAATTGCAGATGATGGTGACTTCAGATGAGCAGAGGGGAAGCTGATGAAGGTGGTGTTGACTGATTTATTATTGTCAGAATGAATGGGAATGCCTGGATTAATCAGACCCCCCAAAAAATGGTGGAAAAGTAGGACGAAGTTCCGATGAAGCTGAAGGCTAATTGTGCGATTCGAGGGCTCTGGAAGCAATGCAGAATCCGACTACTGCCGAAGATTCGGATTGAACACTGGAGAAACTGGAGCTGCGTCGTGAAGGTGCCGTATGGCGAATGAGTCAGGAGTGATGTAGAGAAACCGTGACATGGAGGGTCTTCTCCCCTGACTGAGGAGTTGGACCTTTGCTGGAGTGGGGTCACTCGCGCCAGCGCAGATGGTTGACGGACGTGACCATGATAATGCTGATGTGCGTCCTTCAGCATGGGTTCGGATGGCAAGCATAGGAACCTGTAGGTGAAGAAAGCCACGCTCGAATGTTGAGGGTTGGATAGGTGAGGGATGAGGGTCGGAGGGATGGGGGGTCGGAGTGATGAGGGTCGGGGGGATGCGGGTTGGAGGGATGAGGGTTGGAGGGGGGACCTGTCGGGAGGAGACCTGACGGGAGGAAGATCTCCTATCGTGAGTCGGGAGAGAGGCAGAGAAAGACCCGTCGTGGGTCGGGAGGGAGACCCGTCATGGGTCAGGAGAGCGAGGCAGAGAAAGACCCGTTTTGGGTCGGAAAGGAGTGAGACCCGTTGTGGGTCAGGAGAGAGGGAGACCCGTCATGGGTTGGGAGGGAGGGAGACCCGTCGTGGGTCATGAGAGAGAGAGAGAGGCGGAAAAAAGACCCGTCGTGGGTCGAGAGACCCATCGTGGGTCGAGAGAGAGACCCGTTGTGGGTCGGGAGACCCGACGTGAGAGCTGGGTGAGCCGTCGTGAGAGCCAGGCGAGCTGTCATGCGGTCGTGAGAGCCGGGTGAGCCGTCGTGAGACCCAGGCGTATTGTCATGCCGTCGACCTGACGGGAGGAAGACCTGTTGTGGGTCAGGAGAGAGGTGGAGAGAAGAAGACCTGTCGTGGGTCGGGAGAGAGGCAGAGAAAGACCCGTCGTGGGTCGGAAAGGAGTGAGACCCGTTGTGGGTCAGGAGAGAGGGAGACCCGTCATGGGTTGGGAGGGAGGGAGACCCGTCGTGGGTCATGAGAGAGAGAGAGAGGCGGAAAAAAGACCCGTCGTGGGTCGAGAGACCCATCGTGGGTCGAGAGAGAGACCCGTTGTGGGTCGGGAGACCCGACGTGAGAGCTGGGTGAGCCGTCGTGAGAGCCAGGCGAGCTGTCATGCGGTCGTGAGAGCCGGGTGAGCCGTCGTGAGACCCAGGCGTATTGTCATGCCGTCGACCTGACGGGAGGAAGACCTGTTGTGGGTCAGGAGAGAGGTGGAGAGAAGAAGACCTGTCGTGGGTCGGGAGAGAGGCAGAGAAAGACCCGTCGTGGGTCGGGAGGAAGGGAGACCCGTCATGGGTCAGGAGAGAGGGAGACCCGTCGTGGGTCAGGAGAGAGGCAGAGAAAGACCAGTTGTGGGTTGGGAGGGAGGGAGGAAGATCTGCTGGGAGGAAAGGAAGCTATGCCTTTATTAGTCCCACAGTGGGGAAATTCCAGTTCTGCATTTAACCCATCCTGTTATTAGGAGCAGTGGGCAGCACATTACTGCGCCCAGGGACCATCTCCATGATCTTCTTGCTTCGGCTTGGTCAGGACCTAAGCTGGAGGATTTACCCATGGTGCATGTTTTGGGTTGATGGGGGAAACCAGAGTGCCAGGAGGAAACCCACCCAGACACGGGGAGAACATGCAAACTCCACACAGAAAGGCCCAGGCGACCCGGGGATCGGACCCAGACCATGCACGCAAACTCCACACAGAACACACAACTGAAGACCTGTTGTGGGTCAGGACAGAGGTGGAGGAGAAGACCCGTTGTGGGTCGGAAGACTCGACGTGAGAGCCGAGCGAGCCGTCGTGAGAGCTTGTCGTGAGGCCAAGCGAGCAGTCGTGAGCCGTCGTGAGAGCCGTCCTGAGAGCCAAGTGAGCAGTCGTGAGCCGTAGTGAGAGCCAGGCGAGCCGTCGTGAGAGCCGTCAAGAGAGCCAGGCGAGCCATCGTGAGAGCCATCGTGAGAGCCATCGAGAGAGCCATCGAGAGAGCCAAGCGAGCCGTCGAGAGCCATCGAGAGAGCCAAGCGAGCCGTCGAGAGAGCCAAGCGAGCCGTCGTGAGAGCCAGGAGAGCTGTCGTGAGAGCCAGGAGAGCCAGGCGAGTTGTCGAGCCGTCGTGAGAGCCAGGCGAGTTGTCGAGCCGTCGTGAGAGCCAGGCGAGTTGTCGAGCCGTCGTGAGAGCCAGGCGAGTTGTCGAGCCGTCGTGGGAGCCAGGCGAGTTGTCGAGCCGTCGTGGGAGCCAGACGAGCTGTCGTGCTGTCGTGGGAGCCAGACGAGCTGTCGTGCCGTCGTGGGAGCCAGGCAAGCCGTCGTGAGACCCAGATGAGCTGTCATGCGGTCGTGAGAGCTGGGTGAGCTGGCGGTCATCATGCTGTCATGAGAGCCGGTGAAACGTTGTGACAATCGGCCAGTCGTCAGTCGGCTTGGAACCTGTGGAAAAGCTAAGGACCTGAGGGTGGAGGTGCATATTGGGGATGTTCACAGGGCAGGTACGGGTTGAATGCTGGACAGATGAGAGCGGTCAAATTTGGAGACCGTAATAGTAGTCGCGACATGAGAGCTGAGAATGATGAAAGAATGCAATGATGTAGCATGAGCAGGAGAAGATGAGGATTAGATGGCGAGAGCATCGCTGAGGACGTGTATAGGATAGAATGGTGAAGTCATGAGCTGACGTCGATGGTAGGATCCTCGATCGGGAAAGAGGTGGTGAGCCGAGATGGTGTAGCTCAGGTGAGGGCGGAACTGGGAGGAGCTGAATAGTGTGACACATGGTTATGATGGCTTAAGCTCGCTTGTAATGGATGACGTGAGCTGCCCGAGCTATAATAGCATGAAACAGCAAGGGCCGGAATATGAATTGATGGCGAGCGGGTGGAAAGACAGCTAGCGTACGTCAAAATTGCGTGAGCAGCACGAGCTGAAATTGAGTGAGTGACATGAGTCGATGGGTGCTGAATATTGGAATAGCAGAGAAACGATGTAGAGACTGCTTAGCTAGCATGTGATGGAATGGTGTGAGCTAGCATGAGTTGCATGAGTTAGAATGGTCGGATGCGAGTCAGTAGGAGAGGTTGAATACGAGATGACAGTGTGCCAGTGCAGAGAGGAGTTAAGCAAACAAAAACATTCGTACGACGTTTCGGAGTGTGAACGAAAATAGTGTGAGTGGGCGTGGTGACTTGTGTAGGCTGCAACGACAGATAAAACATTTGGGTGTTGGGGAAAGGGGGGGTAGGGTGGGGGGAAGGGATAGAGCAGAAGACGGGAAATGGATTAGAGGCCCTGCCTAATGTGGGTAGGGCACGAGAGCCATCTAGCTCATGATGACTGAAAAGAGAGAAATGAGAGATGGGGAGAAGATGCATGTGCATGGGAAATTGTGCAGCCTGCGAAATGGGGACAAGAATGAGACACGAAGGGTGCAGGCACAGGGGGAGATGGCCTGCTTGAAAGCAGGCTGAGATGATACAAGAGAATTCAAGTAAAACTGTACAGTAGACAGAATACGTTTACTGGCCACTGGTGGTGATACTACTTAGCCCCCAGCAGGGGGAGCTATGAGGCTGTAGTGGAGGAGAGGAGGGGGTGGCGACGTCTGCAGCTGCACGCGGGAAACTTGATAGGAACCCGGAAGCTCGTTCGCCTCGTTCCAGGGCGCCGGGTTACATTATTGATCTAAACTGTTGAAGGTCCTGTCTTGATGTGTCAGCCTGAAGGAGCACGGCGGGTGCTGGGCGGTACCGAACGCTGTGGCTGCTGGAGGCCGGGCCGCGCTGTGCCGAAAGCCGTGGTTGCCAAAGCCGGTCTGCGCGCTGAGAGCCGTCTCACTCTGACAGTACACCGGGCTGCGCGCTCGCCTATACGAGGAGGAGGTGGCGACGAGAGGGACAATGTGGTTATCCCGTATATGCCTCCAGCACAGAGATATTGACGGTGGGTGCTCCTTAGAGGTGGAGGTCCGCTGCGTGAGCGCGCGCCTGGACGCGGTTGAGTTGTCGAGATAACCGAGACGAACTGGAATGAAGGGATGAGTGGCTATAAATAGCTCCGGGAAATTAGAGGTGTGGTTATGGTGAACTGTGATTCGCTGGTGAGGAGGAGAAGGTGGTTGAGGCGTGGTCCTGCTCCTGAATTTCAGTTAATCACATTAACTCCATTTTAAGCAAAGAGACTTGTAGTTTGAGATATGAACAGTATGTGATGGCCCACGATATTATTGTGAGACTTCTGATGATACAATATTACAAAATTTCAGTTATTGTTTCATCCCTATAAAGTAGTGGTCCAAAAAAGGGTAAAGTATTTCTGGAAAATACTACTCAGGAGTAATTGCTGATCTGTGTTCACTAGTTTGTATCTTTGTTATACTCTGACTTTATGTCTCACAAGTTCTATTTTATGTCTCACTTAAGTTCTACTTGCAGTTACAAGTTTAATATTCAAGACAATATGTTAGAAAACAGTAAAACAGTGGGTCAAAACATACGGGAGGATGAACTCCTGAACGTTGTTGATGAGTTGCTTCCCGACCATGATGATGAAGAGCTGTTCTGCCAGTTCAATGAGACAGCCCCCAGGACCACACTGGACAAGACAGACGGCATTCAGTAACAGCACATTATGTCAAGTTTTATCTGTGGAGGAGGACGGACTCACATCTTCATTTCTCATTCCAAACAAAGTGCCATAGTTGGTAGGGTACCCCACAAACCTGCAGTCACACGACAACAGATCTCATTACAGGGTGAGCACATGTCCCTATGTTTGCACAGACATTTCGGTCTCTGTCCCTTGTGCCACCTATTGATATGTTGCAGTGACAACACGCTGGGGGTGTTATACATGTGTGTGTATGGCAGAATGTTCATCAGTTACCATAGTGACACAATGAACACATTAACAAATACTGCCAAACATGTTTTAACATTGTCTGAAAACTCAAGAAAAAATACAAAATGTATTTAAACCGCTCATTTTCTGAAGCCTAGGATCAATACGAGTGTTCATGGTCCTGCTTAGGTGTTTGATTTTCAGAACTGAAAAACGGCTGATGCTACCTGTGTGTGAGAGACCTGTGTGTAGTTCCAACTAAACTATCTCTTTCTGGTCAGATTGTGTTAATATGAAGCTCAGATTAAAGTCTAACTTGGAACAACATAGTTTCAGAGCCAGCAGTTAGCGTCACACCCCCAGAGAATGTTGATGATATCAGCTGTAAAGTATCTATTGCTGTGCTTTACAAAAACTTCAAATCATAATGGTGTTATTGCCGTTATCTGTGCTCCTGCATTACCAGACCCATCCCTCCATGTACCACTTTGAGATGGTGTTCACCCTAGTCATCTTACTCATTTGACTCACCTGCCTTTGAAGAAAGCCACATAAAACGGAGAGGAGTAGAAGTTAACAAACTGAAAGATGAACACTTTTAAGATGAAGGCGTTGTCATATTGGGTTTGTGTCCTGTGCATCTCTATAAAAGGAAAACACACAAAAAACAAAATGAACCAAAGACACTTGTTCTCACCTATAAATTCTCCACTGCCTTCGGGTTCTAACCAGAGACTGTATAAAGAAGTGGTCTAAAGAATTGTGACAGTACCCATAGTGTTTGCCTCCAGTCAAATGAAGCTCATCGAGGCTTGCAGTTACAGGGGCAAATTTGGAGCCAGGTTCATATTAGGAAGAATAATTTATTTACAGGCAAAATAGCTAAATTAAAACAACAGGATAATGTAGACCAGTTTAATATGAAGATTTTAAGACCAAAATGATGAGGCTCACTGCAGCAAATACAAAGAGAGATAGACAGTTTCCAGAGTCAATGGAGCTGAAAGAATGCCCATGCTCACTTCCTATTTGTAAACCAGCAGCTAATGGATTAGCTAAGGGCATTTCAATATACAGTCTATAGTTCTAGGCCAAATGCAGTAGATTTCCTCTGCACTTTGGGCCTCAGCGTTTATCGCCGATATAATGAATGGCTGCAGTTAAAGGTGTCAGGGACCTGTATTGATCCTTACCCCATTTAGTGAGCTGCTCTGCCAATGCTGTGTAGACCCTCCCCATCAGCAGGATCAGGCCCAGGTTCACTATACTGCTGCAGATATTTGCTATGGTGCCAGCCTGAAAGCACCAAAACAAAACAAAACAAAAAAAAACCAAGAGGGATACATGTGCTTGTACAACTATTGATACTTTGCAGTGACATCAAGCTGGGAGTTTTCCACATGTCTCATTAGCAAACTGTCAAAAAAGCAGTGGTGAAAGTAAAGCCGGTGCGCACCGGTATAAAATTCACAGCCGGTACACAGCACCACTAAGAGAATATGGTTAATGGTGGCCAAAACCCACATTTGAAAAAAAAAGTAAGGTGTGCTATTTAAGAAAAAACACAAACAACCACACTATGCCTTTCAAGAATAACTGAAAGCTACCGGCTGGTTAGCTCAATTGGTTACTGGCTGGTTAGCTCAACTTGATCATTGATTTTTCCCCCTGGGGGTTGTGAGTTCGAATCCCCCCCGGCAAGAGAGGGTTTATGCTGAGTCAGCACTGTAGTTATATGGTAAGGTGTAAAACGTAAAAAAAAAAAAAAAAAAAAGGGTAAAACAAGTGTTTTTGTTTTTGTTTTTTTTAAACAGTAAAGTGATGCACTGGACATTATAGCACCTGTAAGAAATGAAAACTACTTTCACCACTGCAAAAAAGTCTAAAAACTCACATTTTTGGAGCCTGTGATCAATACGTTGTGTGTATGTTCATGGACTTGCTTAGGTGTTTGATTTTCAACAAAAATTCTAAAAGTGAAAAATTGTTGGCTGATGCTAGCACTGATTTTATGTGTGAGAGACTTGATCAACAGCACAAATCATCTCAGCTGTTGTAGTTCCAGCTAAGTCAGTTCTATGGTGACTCCTAAACATTCCACTATTAGAGATACATGTAGAACACCCCCAGCGTGATGTCACTGTGTGTATCTGCACTGATACACTGGGGATCAGTTCAATCGCTGTACCTCTGTTCTGAGGACGGGGCTCCCGGTGTGAAACATCATGATACTGATGATTCCTCGACACATGACCACAGTCACCAGGAAGATCATGACCACACACAGCTGGAACACAGGACACAGTCTAACTACAGCATGTTAAAAGGAGATCTGCAATTATTTAGGTCATAGAGAGCTAATATATGGCATTAAAAAGTAGGAATTATGTTATGTACACATTCATACACCAGTGTGCACAGACAGGGATTCGAACCACAAACCTTTGGATTAAGGGATGAGCACTCTACAAACTGAGCCACTGTCATCCACAGGTATTTATTTATTTATTTATTTATTTATTTATTTATTTATTTATTTATTTATTTATGAGACAATAGTGAATATTTAGTGTTGTAAAATGAAATAAATCTACCTGTTTATCTAGAATGATTACATTTACTTTCTATAATATTGAGATACAAAATGGACTACAAATAAATTACAATTAAACAATTAAATAACTATAATGTTAAGTGGCTATGGCGGTTATGTACAGTACAGCATTTGGACTTGAGGAAGGGGAGTCTCACCATCATAATGATGACCATGGAACCTGTGAACATCCGTGACAGCCTGGTCTTCTCTGGAAAGTACGGCTCTTTGACCCCAGTCACAGGGTTTTCTTCCATCAGTGGAGCCATGGCAACAAACTCAGGGCGAGGGCGCTCCTTAAAAATACCATAAAATTACAAAGATAAATATATCTAAACTGCAGTTCACTTCTGCATGTAAAATCTGTGCTTCAATATTAGTATTGTATTGATTTATATATTGATTTATATTACACAAAATGGATTCTTGTGCCATGTTATAAAACTGTTACCTCCTGAAATACATACTGAATTGGGTTTTGTTTCATTCACACATGTCTGAGTAATCCTGGTTTATTAGTCTGTCTATATCTACAAAGCACAAAATGCTCTGTTCCACCTTGTGATGTCATGAAGCAGTAGTTTTCAAGTTAACAGCTCCTTTTAGAGACTGGCAATTCCAGGGCTGAAATTACCCAAATTATTGTTGTGAAGGTGCTCTGTTTAAAAACAGAGTGGAGCACTTCTGTATAACTACATGACATCTCATGGTAATACATAGTATTTTCTGTTAGAGAGAAGAACCTAAATATGCAGGGTTTGTGTGAATGTGTGAAGGAAACAAAACTCCAGGTATGTTTGTGATGAAGAAGCAACATTATAACATAAATCAGAAAATAGCGTAATATGGGCCCTTTAACTGATACCTCCTCTTCATGGAAGTCCATACAGTCCCAGTGATGAGCCAGTGTGGACATCTTTCTTTTCCAGTACTCCAGGAAGGTGACAGCCCAGAAGGACATGAACACACTGAAGAGCACTGTGCCCGGGTGGTCAAACAGATAGCCCACCTGTAACACAACATATTACAGAAGCCTTATCACTATCACTAGATAATAATTTAATACAGTAAAAACAAACACAACCTGAAATTATTTAACCCTTACCTTGGCCATGGGGCAGATTTCAGACATGTTCCAGGCTTTACACGTGTTACAAAGAGGACACATGAGGTAACTGCTCCCATTGTTACAGATCTCCTCTCTGTTCACAAAAAAAGCGTTATTTTAATTAAGGATGCACCAATTCAGCTTTTTCCAATCCAATCCAATCCAATCCAGCCGATACAGATGTCGATACTTTGGCTTTAAGTATCAGCCAATACCTGATATCAACATATACTAGTGCAGAGACTGAAAATATAAATTATTTCCTTTAAACACAAATATGGTTAAAAAAAAAAAGATCTAATGGGACTATGGATAATAATTACATGCTGTACTAACACATGTTGATTAATGTGCACTGCCTCATATTTAATAAATAGTTATTCTTTGCACTGCTCTTACATTTTTGCCCTTAGATAGTTTTATTGTATTTTGTACACTGTCTTTTTTGCACAGCTTGGCCAGGGAGAAACAGAATTTCAATTCACTGTATGTTGAACACATATGGCAGAATTTACAATAAAGCTGACTTTGACTTTGACTTCAATTTGATAAACATCCATATGAGTTTTACTGTGATTCCTGAACAGCTTTGTAAAAATAAAGTTTAATACTATGAAATGTTTTGGGCCAGTACATCACCTTATTGCAACAGTTTATAGACCAAAATGTGATTTCTCTTCACAGCCTATAACCGATCTGCCACATTTTTCAATATCCGCGCTGATATCCGATACCAGTATTGTATCGGTGCTTCCCTACTTTTAGTCAGAGAAAATTGCAGATAAAATGTCATCCTGAGCAAACACACTGGAAATACAATGAGAACAACTGTCTTACGTCAAGTTAATATTCATGAAGTGAATTCTCCACTCACAGGCAGCTTCATGAGCCACAGATTATTTCTCACTAATTGCCCATTATCGAGAGGCAGCAGAGACGTTTATAGCAGCTCATCTCCTTTGCTCAAATCAATGCCTGCTCTCCAACCACAGCCTCCCTGAGCCCACAGCTTTGATTTGTTTCTCTACCAGCCTCGTCAATGTGGCCTGCTTTATACACTCAACACGAGCAGCAGGTGGACCACACAGACGAACGTGTGTTTGATGAGGCACTGCTGTCAGCTCCACGCAGTAAAGATCGAATTGAAAAATGCTGACTAGTGCGCCGGGTTTTAGCAATTATAAATACGGCAATCTGCTAGACTTGCACTCAGATACACAGAAATAAATGTTATGAGCAGCCAATTCAACAATATAACTGTGATAAGTGTGGCAGTAATTGTTACTTACAGCACTAACATTAAAACACTTCCATTATTTGCAAGGTAATGCATAATAAATGAAGACAGAGGAGCTCATTCTCTAACAAGGTCCTACGACTCCACTCAAACAGTGAGAGATATGGGACTACATTCATACCATACTCCATAGAACTGTACAACAACTCATCCTGATGTAATACATAACCCTATGTCATGTCAATAAATATTTCACCTTTACCTCCTTACCTTTTCTTTTGTATATAGCTGAGATACATGTACTATATTTCTATATTTTTATTATTTTACATATACATTTGTCTTATTACATTACATTACATTATGTCTTATTTGACCAGTTTCTTGCTATTTCTAGACTTTGATGACAAGGGAAATTATTTGGACACAGTAGCTCGCACGTCACAATAAATATAATAACAAATATTAAAAATATAAATGGTAAATTCATAAATAAATTCAAAATAAGTAGCAAAAATACCAAAAGACTCATGTCAAATAAGGCATGACTACATAAATGTATATGTACAAGGAATTTATTATGACTATAGTGTGTTTTCACGTCACGTCATAATCCGGAAGTCGGCCATGTCGGAGATACTCGAAACAAAACAAACATTGCACTTATGCCGCCAAGTAAAAAGAAGCAAAATGGTCAACTATTGTTGGGTCCTAGGCATAACAATAGATCGGACAGAGAAAAACACCTGCAGTTCTATAGTTTACCTAAAGTAGTGACCAACCAGGGTGAACAGACAGAGCAATTATCAAAGGAAAAGAAACCAGGGCTAAACCAGGTCTAAACCATGTCTAAACCAGCAAAATGTGAATAATAAAAAGCAATATACTAGTACTTAAACACGTTACACATGTGGATCTACTAGATACAAGTATGCCTACCTTTGCAATCACAATATGTTTACCTCCAATTTTCCGCACTTTGCATTCTCGTACCAGCCGCAAACAAACTGGTTGTTGCCTCCAGACCTTTAGAGCTCTGAAGGTCTTGTGCTGTATACGGGCTTGGGGAGAAGACCAGGTAGTTGACAATATCAGGATCGCTTACAGCAGCAGAATCGACAAATCGCCACTGTCACTGAACAAACTTGAATCCATCTCATATGGATCTTCTTGCCCATTCAATTTGAGCTGTTCCTATAACGCTCCTTTTGTTTGGCATCCAACTTATCTCTATACAACTGGTCAACTGTATCAGAGGTTTTGGATTTCGATGTGGAAGGTTTATCGTGAAATTTAGATTTTTTTCTGCACGGTTGCTTTATAAGCATGTTTACTTTGAGTGAGCAATATCTCCGGGTCAAGGAGTCCGTGAAAACACACTATTTACATTTTTACTCTTTGTTATTATATTTCATTATGATGAGCTACTGTGTCCATATGATTTCCCTTGTGGATCAATAAAGTTTGTCTAAGTCTAAGTTTAATAAATAAATACATAACATTGATTTGAGTACCCACGCTGGTATGTTGGAGCCCATCGTCATGATGCCAGACACAAAGACCAGCGTTCCCACCACAGCGGCCGGCAGCAGCCATGTAGTGTAGAATCCTGCAGAGACACGCTCCATTAGACTGTAGAGCTGCTTTTAATGCACAGTGCTCCCAAGATTAGATCAGCCAATTGTCTCTCATATCATACTGTTGTGTTAAGTGTTCAAAGAGAGAAGAAATGAGAGATTTTACTTCCAGGCAAATGTGTGGAGTTCTGTTGAAAATCGATAAATACATGACAGATATAAATAGAGATAAACTGATATATCGTTTAGCCAATATTTGCCTTACACAAAATGGATTCTTGTGATCTTTGAGCCATGTTATAATGCTGTTACATCCTCAAAAACATACTTGAGTTGTGTTTGTTTCATTCACACGTTTGACTAATCCTTTATTATTAGTCTGTCTACATCTCCAAACCTCAAATGCTCTGTTCCACCTGATACATTTTACCTTTTGTTTAGTAGAGAATTAACTGGAGGGCTGAAATGATATAAATTATTCTAGTGGAGATATATGGAGTTTAAAAGCAGTGGTGCACTTCCTGTGTTGTCACATGACACCACAATGTAGAACAAAGTGTTTTCTGATTGAGAGAATAGCGTAATATGGGCCATTTAAATCAGCTTTTATCCATCCATCCATCCATCATCTTTGCTTTTTTCATTTCTGGGTCGCGGGAGCAGCAGATCTGCCTCCATGAATCCTCTCGCGGGTGGTGGGTCCACAGGAGGACGGCCCACGTCACAACTGTCCTTGATGCTTCTGTCATGGGGGCTACCAGTGTGTCTTGCCCAAGGACACAAGCTTTTAATCAGGCTGATATTTGGTTTTGGCTATCCAAAGCTGCCTAAAGAGTACACATAAAGTTTTATTTGAACACTTAAGTACAAAGAGATAACAACTCAAAAAGTGATTACGCAGCGCTCTTATAGGTTTGTGGCAAAAAGGGTTGTGACTGTACAACAACAAAAATTGAGGAAAATTATCAAAATCAGCCCAAAGTTATTGACAGATACAGTCTATGATCAATCAATGTGAAAGACTTGTGGAGAGCATGCCAAGACGCATGAAATCTGTGATTAAAAATAAAGGTTATTGCACCAAATATTGATTTCTGAACTCTTCTTAAGTGTAAACATTAGTATTATGTTGTTTTAAAATTAATTTGCTCTTGTTTCTTTGCATTGTTTGAGGTCTGAAAACATGTATCTTTTTTGTTATTTTGACCATTTGTCATTTTCTTCAAATAAATGCTCTAAACGATAATATTTTATTTGGAATTTCGAGGAAATGTTGTCAGTTTATAGTTTATAGACTCAAACAAAAATGTTCCCTTTGCCCAAACACATACCTACAGTATAAGTAGTAAAATCAGAAAAACTGATAATTTTGCAGTGGTCTCTTATTTTTTTCCAGAGCTGTATATAAATGGATATAGCTAATGTGCTAGTAGCGGTGTTCCAAATAGGAAGTGATCATGGGGGCACTTCCAGCTCCATTGACTCTGGCTCCAGTGGACTTTACAGTGAATAATTGGCCCCTCTCTCTGTAACTGCTGCAGTGAGCCTCGTCATTTTGGTATTAAAATGTTCGTATTAACCCGCTCTATATGATCCTGGTGTTTTTATAAAGCTTTTTTTCCCGTGATATGAAACTGGCTCCAAATTTGTTTCTATAACAGCTTCAAAGTCTATGCTTAAGATATAAACGTACCTAACCAGGCAAAGTACAGCGCGATCTTCTCTCCAAAGTACTCCCTGATGTGGTCTAGAGGTTGGTACTTGTACCATTTGCACCACCGGGCCCAGAAGCGGTAAAGGACCTGCCTCTGGTTCAGCTCCTCTGGTCGGACCCCAAACCCAGGGAGCTCAAAGGGCCCCTGTGAGGAGAGACATACAGTATATTTACATTTAGATAGTACTTTCCATATATGAACAGATCTGTGAATCCAGCTGACCTCATGTAGGGGGAAAGCTGCCGTGTACGCCCCTTCGTTTATGAGTCTGTCCACGCCAACCTCAGCTCTTTTTCTTTTGCCATAAACAGTTCTCGCAAGAATCTCATAAACCTGAAACAAAAGGCTCTATTATACTTTTTACTTATATATTTTTATCAACTGTTTTGTTTTACTGTAAATGTACTAAGTTGCTGTTGGAGAAAGAAATGTGAAAGTGCAGAAATTCAGTCTTCCCTCATTTTGATTATAGATAAGCACGGGGGTTTTGGGGACCCAGAATTTGACCCTCTTCCTACTCTTCCACGTCAGGTTTCTGAAGTTTTTTGCCCCAAACCCCCAAATTTCTGAAGACAGGCCCAGATAATAGTAGAAACAGAAAGAGAAAAATATACTGTAGAAGAAATAATACAGCTCTGGAAAAAAATAAGAGACCACTGCAAAATTTTACTACTTATAGGTATGCGTTTGGGCAAAAGGAACATTTTTGTTTGAGTCTATAAACTACTGACAACATTTCCCCTTAATTCCAAATAAAAATATTATCATTTAGAGCATTATTTGCAGAAAATGACAACTGGTCAAAATAAGAAAAAAGATACATGTTTTCGGACCTCAAACAATGCAAAGAAACAAGATCAAATTCATTTTAAAACAACATAATACTAATGTTTACACTTAAGAAGAGTTCAGAAATCAATATTTGGTGCAATACAGTAATCCCTTTTTTTTCGCGGGGGTTAGGTTCCAGAAATAACCCGCAATAAGAGAAATCCACGAAGTAGGACAACTTTATATTTTACAATTGTTCTACATGTTTTAAGGCTCTAAATGCCTCACCATACACATTATACGCTTTTCTCAGACTGGAATTAACCTTTTCTCACATTTCTCTCTCGTTTAAACAATCAAACTTTCATAGATTTTCAACAAAATGTATTAAGCGTGGGGGGAGTCACAACTCCGGAAGCCCCGCCGGACGCGCGAGGAGCGCGGAGACATGAGTCACTGGATCTGCAGGAAGCACCGCACTCATCCAACGGCACTGCCACATCCCGGGACGCGACGTGCACCAACCCCTTGGAGAAGTGCGCGACATGTGCACTCCTCATCGTGGTCAAATCCGTGACAGAGCAGGACGACCGGCGCGAGGCTGCGCGTACCCCGGGGCTGCGAGCACGAGATAGATCCGCGGCGCCCAGACCGCGTCCTCTCAGCCCGAGCCACAAACCAGCCACACGAAACCAGCAAAGAGCGGCACGTGGTGGTTTAATCCAGGTCTAGACCTGGTCCAGTCCTGGTTTAGTCCAGGTCCAGTCCAGGTTTAGACCTGGTTTAGACCTGGTTTAGACCTGGTCTAGACCTGGTTTAGTCCACGTTTAGTCCTGGTCTAGGTCCAGTCTGGCCCCGCTCCCCCATCTATCAATCGGCAAAGGTCTACAGTCTCTTAGCCAATCAGGACACAGAACACAATGTTACACTATAAAAAAATGTTACACTATAAAAAAAGAAAAAAAATCCGCGAAACAGCGAGGCAGCGAACAGTGAACCGCGATAGAGCGAGGGACCTCTGTAAGCCTTATTTTTAATCACAGCTTTCATGCGTCTTGGCATGCTCTCCACAAGTCTTGCTCTCCACAAGTCACATTGTTCTTGGGTGACTTTATTCCACTCCTGGTGCAAGAACTGAAGTAGCTCAGCTTTGTGTTTGTGTTGGAATTCAACAGACGCTGGAATGGAATGGCTGTAATACATGTAGAGATGCTGATTTCAGAAAAAATGCAGTGGTCTCTTATTTTTTTTCCAGAGCTGTATATTAAAACTTTTTTGAGTGTGCAGTGTGTCACCATGGTAACTCATAAAATACTCCAAAAAGCCAATAAGCATTAACGAGAACAGCCCTGTTGACATTTTCGTTTCACCACTACTCACCATACGTTGTCTTTGTGTATGTGTGAAGTAGTTTTCCTGATCACTGCTCCCAAGAAACCTGCACAACACATATTTATGTTATTGATTTCACTCACATCTTTTATTGACCCTGCATGCTCAATGCCACAGAGCCCACCTGTTTAACTTGGACTTGCGGAAGGCACATGTGTAATAGTCCAGTGGGCGGTTGGGCACGGACTCCATCAGGACGTTGGGAATGTAGAGTTTGTCCAGGACCCGAGCAGAGGTGTTCAAGTCCAAATGGGGCTGTGCCTGGCAGAACAAAAAATCTACTGAGAGCAATTCACATGACTATTGATTTCTAGGTACACTGTGTAACTTTTCTGTTGGGAGTCAGTCACATGCTTGTTGCTCTGCCTGAAACGTTCCACAGTCTGACTTTAAATAGGTCTACTTGACATTTATTCAATTACAGGTGGTTTTATAGCTCAAAAACACCTACAAAAACAAGCATTCTGATTGTGAGTGGGGTTGCCTCTCCACAGATCTGACTGTAACTTGGTTAGAAAAATTTAATGCCATACTGTGAAACATTCCAGGCAAAGTAATTACATCTCCATGGAGAAAAGCATTTGATGGACCCTTCACCAGAAAAAGTTACACAACGCACCTTCAACATTTAAGGAGATTACTGTATAATGGTGTTCTCTCATCACTGACATACTCAAATCTGTATTTCGATTGATCCTCTATTGACACTTTGCAGCTGGTGCCGTCAACAGTTCATGGGGGTGATGCTACTTAGAGGCACGGCTCTGTCTGAAGCTCAAGTTACACTTTAATGTGAGCTTTGTTTTCACACCATCTGACCAGAAAGAACTGACTTAGCTGGAACTACAACAGGTTAGATGATTTGTGCTTTTAAACAAGTGTCTCTGATAACAAACTAGCCAGAATTAGTTTTTCAGTTAGTCACTCTCACTGTTTTTGTTGATAATCAAACACTTAAACGGAACCATGAACACTTGTATTGATCACAGACTCCTGAAGATGTGTTGTTTAAGTCCATTTTGTGTTTTTTCTTGAGTATCTGACCATTCCACCGTAGGCATACAGGCAGAACATCTCCCGCACGATGTCACTGACAAGTATCAATTGAACCTTGAGACCTGCCCTTGTTTTCACCTTCCTCCTATTCATACATACAGTAGTTGCAGTTATTACAAGACATAGAGTTAAAAAGGTCACATATCAACTTTATACTTTTTACTACTTCTGGCTGATGAAAAAAAAAAGAGACAAACAAACAAACTTTGTTTATTTAACCATACCCGTGTTCAGGTTGAAATGTGCACGGCCATGGTAAAACTAGTCACAAGTCGTCCCGGAGGATGACTTGTGACTTAAAGTGTAGATTCTAAGGTTTCCAACGATGCCTTACACATAGAAATCTGAGAACATTTGAAGAATTTGTGGCCATTTGAAAGCAGCACGCCAGATTTTAGAAAGCTCTGAAAACAGCTTGTGAAGTTCTCTAACACCAGGCCTTCTGGGCTCATCTGCATGACATTAAGCTCAGCCCTCCTCCTGCAGATCATCATCACTGTGGTGATAGCCTCCAGGTCAGAATTTAACGTACTAGTACTGGTTTAGTCCTAGTTTAGTCCTTGGTTGAGTCCTGGTTTAGTCTTGGTTTAGTCCTGGTTTAGTCCTTGGTTTAGTCCTGGTTTAGTCCTGGTTTAGTCCTGGTTTAGTCCTTGGTTTAGTCCTGTTTTAGTCCTTGGTTTAGTCCTTGGTTTAGTCCTGTTTTAGTCCTGTTTTGGTCCTGGTTTAGTCCTGTTTTAGTCCTTGGTTTAGTCCTGGTTAAGTCCTGTTTTAGTCCTTGGTTTAATCCTGGTTTAGTCCTGTTTTATTCCTTGGTTTAGTCCTTGGTTTAGTCCTGGTTTAGTCCTTGGTTTAGTCCTGTTTTAGTCCTTGGTTTAGTCAGTGGCGTTCCTAGAGTGATTTACTCCCTGGGCGAAAGCCACTCTTGCCGCGCACCGCACCGGCTTTTTTTTTTTTTGCTTTGCGCCACCGCAATGCCGCTAGGGGCAATTGCCCAGGTGGCCCCCGTCAAAGAACGCCCCTGGGTTTAGTCCTCGGTTGTTATGGTTACAAGACTACACAAAGACATTTTAACACTGTAATAATCAAACTATCATGGGGGCTGGTGCATTGTGTTGTGGGCAGCAGAACACTGCTTGGACTGCTGCCCCCGCGACCCAGAAAAATGGAAAAAGCGGAAGAAGATGAATGAATGAATAATCAAACTACAGAAGTTTCAAGCATTACTGAAGATTCCAGAGCACACATTACCTGCAGAGGAGCTCTTTGACAGAGTTCTTCAGCGTAATACACCAGCACATCCCAGGGAGCACTGAGCTTTAAAAAGTGGACAGTCTTCTTCTCACTGGCCGTTTCCTCCTTTAAAAACACACACACAAACACTGATAAAGACTAGACTTTAAAGGCCACATAATACGCTATTTTTAGTCTATACTCTCATCAAAAATATGCATAGTGTTTTATTCAC
Source organism: Paratrypauchen microcephalus (assembly GCA_036785185.1). Classification (NCBI taxonomy): domain Eukaryota; kingdom Metazoa; phylum Chordata; class Actinopteri; order Gobiiformes; family Gobiidae; genus Paratrypauchen; species Paratrypauchen microcephalus. Next base: position 1,695,798 of record JAVJIX010000037.1, on the reverse strand, counting down.
ACAAACTCTGCTCTTGAAGTGTTTTCCGTTCTTCTCTTAAACAGAAAACATTTTATTCCACCTTGTGCTGTCAAGTGGTCATACAGGAAGTGCTCCACTGTGTTCTTTCTTTCACTAGAATCATTCTGATCATTTCAGGTCTGGAATTGCCAATCTCTACTGAACAAATGGGTAATGGTAGCTGTTAACTACTACAGCTTGACAAGGTGGAACAGAGTATTTTGAGCTTTGGAGATGTAGACAGACAGACAAACAGAAACAAAACACAACTCCAGGTATGTTTTTGACGAGGTAATGTTAGAATAACTGTAAATGTGTTATCATTGCTTCATGTGTTTTGATCAACTTAAATTGCAATATTATGTCTCAAGGTTATGGGATCCAGGGAAGGGAGTCAAAAAGAAGTTGCATTGTAATCTGCAACATTAAATGCCAAGAACTTGAGTTTCTGGGAAAGAAGTCATGTTGTTTTTTCATGTTCACTCATCTGTGAATCAATAAAAGAGGCAAGAAGGAACAGCCCAGTGGAGAAAGGTGTCTGACGATTCTGCTCGGTGTCTGTCTCCACTTGCAAGTAAAATTTAAATACGTGTTTTGCTGTGGTTCTTCACTGAGTTCGTTTGTGTCGTCAGAGAAGGTGACATCTATGTTCTCATCAAAAATATGCATAGAGTTGTGTTTTATCCACATAAACTCTGCTCTTCTAGTGTTTTCTGTTCTATTACACAGAAAACACTCTGTTCCATCTTGTGCTGTAGTTTTCAAGTTAACTTGAAAACTACAGCTTCACAAGGTGGAACAGAGTATTTTGAGCTTTGGAGATGTAGACAGACAAACAGAAACAAAATGTTTTTGATGAGGTAACGACAAGCTCAGTCAATTTTGTGTAATAGAGGCCCTTTAAGACAAAAATAAACATATAGAGTGCTACTGTGCCTTCTCCATGAGTAGTCCAGTTTCCTGCAGGTTTTGTGTGAACTTGTCTCTCCACTGCTCCAGCTGGGCCTTCCTCTGTTCCGACCTGCTGCTGCCTCCTTCTGCATTGGGATCCCCGGAGTTTCTGGCTTTGGATCTCTTCTTCCTCCGCGATCGGATTTCCCACACTAACACGAAATCTGAACATAACAGCAAAGTTATCTTCACATACAAACTGCAGTGACTCAATCCGCTGTCAGTTTGCTGTTACCTATTTTGGTTTTTCCATCTCTGAAGAAATTCCCAGTCTGCGGTAAAGGCTGGTTTCTCCTGTCTTGAGCTTGTGTTAGGGGGCGCTCATCTTCTGTTGTAATAGCTGAGAGCTGACAGACATTTGTCAGCTCTTTACACTGTTACTAGGCATGCCAGATTATTTACTATATTCACTTATTGTTTAATATATGAAATCTGAAACAGTACTATTCCTGTATTTTTTGGCTATATGATTTAAGAAGATTTAAGCCATGAAAGGTTAAATTAATAACTTCAATATGACATAATGAAGTTAAGTACTGAAACAAAGGAGAAATTAAATTCTGTTAACTGAATGATTCTGCTAATATGATTCAGCCACAGTTTCCACTCAGTGAAGTTCAATAGACTGAGCTAACAAACTGTAAACAAGGAGGTGTGTTAGTGTCAGTATGCTTTTAGAGTACATATATTTATATAATTTATGTCTTATTGATACTGGTCTCTTGCTATTTTTTATTGCTATTTATTTAGAAGTTTTTTACTATTTTATATACAGCTCTGGAAAAAAATAAGAGACCACTGCATTTTTTTCTGAAATCAGCATCTCTACATGTATTACAGCCATTCCATTCCAGCGTCTGTTGAATTCCAACACAAACACAAAGCTGAGCTACTTCAGTTCTTGCGCCAGGAGTGGAATAAACTCACCCAAGAACAATGTGAAAGACTTGTGGAGAGCATGCCAAGACGCATGAAAGCTGTGATTAAAAATAAGGGATATTGCACCAAATATTGATTTCTGAACTCTTTTTAAGTGTAAACATTACTATTATGTTGTTTTAAAATGAATTTGATCTTGTTTCTTTGCATTGTTTGAGGTGTGAAAACATGTATCTTTTTTATTATTTTGACCATTTGTCTTTTTTTTTTTTTTTTGCAAATAAATGCTCTAAACGATAATATTTTATTTGGAATTTGGCGGAAATGTTGTCAGTAGTTTATAGACTCAAAACAAAAATGTTCCTTTTGTCCAAGCACATACCTATAAGTAGTAAAATCAGAAAAACTGATAATTTTGCAGTGGTCTCTTTTTTTTTTTTTCCAGAGCTGTATTTTTACTCTTTGTTATAGCAATATAATGTGATATGTGAGCTACTGTGTCCAAGTAATTTCCCTGGATCAATAAAGTCTGTCTAAGAACTGAAGTCTAAGAACTGAAGAAGCAGCTTGGATGAACTGCGAAACATATTTGATCAAAAACTTTTATTCATTTACAGAATTGAATTTCTCTTTTGCTTTGTATCCTACATAGACGACTGAGGGATTACACAAACATCTTAACTACTAAAGATTTTTAACAATTTTGTCCATTTAGAATTTTTTTTTTTAACCTGGTTATTGCAGCAGCATGAATTTCTATCTTTCGTTTATCGTCTATATTTATTTGCAATATATCGCACTTCAACATTTGCTATTGTGACAGGTCTAACAGTTAAATCTTGAAACAATATAAGTATAATTAATAACGATGTCATACAAACTTTACTGAGACATGCTTCTTCATACGATCATAACACAAAATAATTCTGACACATGTATTGGGTTGAATAATGAACATTTCTGTAAAAGTTCCCCTCAGCCTGTAGAACAGGACTAGGATTGATTAACTGCAGTGTGAGCAGCCACTGAGATGAGGCAGCAGCATCTGAACTCAGTATTTTTTTTTGCTGACCAGGCAAAGGGACAAACAAAGACAAACAAAACTGAGATGCTCAACCGTATCTTACATATCGAGGAGGGATAAAGCTGCCATCCTGTACGCTCCCATAAGAGTCTGTGGTCTGTGCCTCTGCTCCATGGTCCAGATCCAGCAGGACTTCTCTGTCTCCTCTGCGCAGCTCCGAGCCCTTCCTCAGCATGGTGGAGATGTTGGAGATCTAAGAAGAAAGAAGAGAAAGCCTTCACAGGGAATGACAATGAACCTCGGCTGGAGTCCGAGTAGTTCTGACAGCTCCACAGCAGAGTGCAGGCGACTCCTCCCTCCTCCTTTATCTGTGCATCGCTCTGCTCCTCCTCCTCTTCAGATGGAGCTGGTGCAACTGCGCTGCAGCAGCATTGTCTCCGAAGGACACCACCTGTACAGCCAAGACTCTCTGTTTGTGCCATTATTATTACGTCAGGCAATTGCAGCTAAACCTGTGTTATAGTTTATAGTGTTATAAGCAGTAGTTGTGTTGTAAAATGAAACCAGGGGGATGGTGAAATTTTTCATTTATGTGACATATTTTCCAGCGGGGGGTGTGGGGGTCCTCCCTCAGAAAATGTTGTATTTCTTAAATGTGTGAAGAATCCCTCAGTCGTCCAGGTAGAATCCATGGTAAAGGGAGAAATTCAATTTGTCAACTGGACAAAGTTTATTTGGTCGAAGACGTTTCGCAGCTCATCCAAGCTGCTTCATAACTTATGGCTCGTTAGCACTCTAGCCAGAACTGACGAAGCAGCTTGGATGAGCTGTGAAACGTCTTCGACCAAATAAACTTTTTCCAGTTGACAAATTGAATTACTCCCTTTACCATATTTGTTAGATGCAATTTCCTGCATTCTAGTCCATTTTAGGGTGACTTGCGAGACATGGCAAATCCTAAATCCCATCTGATTCATAGCTTGCATTCTCAGTTGCATGGCCTCCACAAGACAATTCTATTTATCAGAAAGAAACAACCCCCCCTGGTAGAAGCAGCACATTCTGAAGGCAACAATCTGAGAAATTCCCTGTTAAAGATCTGCTTGTGGAACAGAACGGAACTCATCTGCATGACATTAAGCTAAGCCCTCCCCCATCACTGACATCTCTGTGGAGTTTCAGGGCAGGTCAGAATTAGAAGGTATTTGTTAAAATGGAAATGCTTTTATAACAAAAAGTCCATCTAATCATTCAATAATTCAATAATACACAGGATATAATCACACACGTAAACACACACACACACACTCTGGACACACACACGCACACACACCTTAGTCCTGGTTCAGACCTGGTTTAGACATGGTTTAGTCCTGGTTTAGACCTGGTTTAGTCCTGGTTTAGACCCGGTTTAGTCCTGGTTTAGTCCTGTACACACATGCTGGCATAAGGCCCCTGTTGTCAGCTAATCTGTCCCTTTGATGCAGAAATAATAATGACTCATCCCATAAGAACGCTGTCACTCCGTTGTAACTGTTTGCCGTGTTGTCTGATAGTTTGCGTATCCACGTGTATGCGCGTGTCGCGTATATCCACGGACTTTAATTATGCGGAGCTCCGGAGAAACGGACATAATCCCGAACGTATCCCGTGTCCCGAGACGAGAGTTCCTTTTTACTTAGCATTAACGTAGCAAGTTAAGGATTCTTCTTAGCCGTGTCTCAATTCTCAGAGTGCACAGTTCGGAGTGTGGTTTTAAGGGCATGTACGTCACATCCGGCGCGACGACTGCTGTCCCATTTCTTTTTTGTCCCATGCACAGTTAACATGCGGTCTGAAGACCACAGTCGTTTCCATGGAAATTGGGGCGTGGACCAACTGCGTGGAAAAGCACACTTCGCGCACTCATATATTCCAACATGCACCTCGTGCTACTTCTACGGGAGAAAATGGAGTCGGCAGCTGCATCTGGTTGTTGCGCATGGGTGTCGCATTTCACCGACACCCATGCGTCCATGGACTGCACTCAAGGCTGAGCAAGTATGCACAGTCTTGATTGCAGTCTGAGCCCCCTTAAAACCACGCTCCGAACTGTGCACTCTGAGGATTGAGACACAGCTCTTCTCTTGAAATGCCGCATACATATTCATGAGGCTCGCTCACAGCTGATTGGCGAACAGGTGCAAACACAACAGCGCTAATCGTCATGATTGGCGGGAGCGCAATCGGTGGGTAATTATGCTGCAACATGATTGGAAGCGCAGTTCGGTCTATGATTGGCTCTTGGCACTGGGTGTTTTGACTTTAAAACGGCAAATTTCACCAAAAGGTGAGGGATTTTCATGCCTGATTGATAAAATGCCACAAGGGATGGAAGAAGATGGAAGAAGAGGGATGATTTTGACTATTTTTTCCCCCAGGGGGGATGCCATCCCCCCTCAACTCGAGTACTGGTTATAAGTGGTTATAGTACCATTCGATAAAAATAATGATTATTTGTGTAATATAGTCTCACAGGGGAGAGACTGCTGTTGTTGATATAATAAAAAAAATAAGACTAACTGACTTGCAAATTGCAGCTGTGTAGATGGAGTAACCGAGTATTTACTTACAAGCTATAGTGAGGTGGTCCGGGGCCCTCTGGGGGGCCTCAGAGGCACCGCTGTCCACCTTTGGGGACAACCTCAATTTCCTTTCAAACTCAAGAAATTTGAGTTGCTTCATTGGCTAGTTGAAATCAGTATTAAGCCCATAGACATTTTGATATGTACTGTTTACATGTACATTTGAAGGGAAAACATTAGATTTTGTTTTGAATTGAATAAGCATTATTATTATGGGGGCCCTGTAAATGTTCGGATAAATGATAACGGCTCTGCAGAGTTTGGGAAAGACACGAAGGAGAGCAACAGACTCTAGCAGCCAAAAGTAAAGCATAGCACCACAAACAATAGTTTTTGCACACTTTCTTTCGTGTGCCGTTTAATTGATCAGAGTATCAGAATGTGAGTATTGGTGAGTTAGACACACGCACGAGCCCGATCCAGTCCTGATTCATTGGGGATGGAACATATCCGTGTTCCTGCCGCTCTCGACCCGCGGATGGAACATGAACTCATCAATGAGACCATGTTGTGATTATTGTCATGGATTATCATGAATCCATCACCTGCCCAGCTCCTCCTGTGCTGCCCCCAGCGGCTGCTCTGGGTACTGCATCTTCAAGTTCAATTGCCTTCGTTAGACCAAACTGCCTTCAGCAGAAATATTGCAACTGAACTTACATTACATTAGGTGACTTAATTAACATAACATTCATAACATAGCAGTATGAGTTTTTAATCACTTTTTATTTTGTCCATCAGGTTTTCTAAGTACAATATGACATTCCAGTCCAGCCTTTTGGACTCATATTTTAATGAATATGTTTAAGTGATTAGTGCTCTATACAGTAGAATAAAAGCATACATTGCACACATGCAGACAGCACATCATTAACCTAAACAGCATCAAGTTAGTTCAAGACGTCCTCCACCATTGGCCAGCAATGTCATAATTGTAACAAATTTGTCTTTTTCTCTATAAGAACACTTTAGGCCACAGGCTTACAGAATACTTTTACTTTCAAGTAGTTTCACAGTTAATCCTATTCTACAACTAATTGTATAAAGCTTTTTTTTGTTTAACTTAATGGCATAGTGGTGTTGAATTTACTTGAGAAAAGATCGGTATTGAGAAAAACCTGAGATTACCAGTGAACACAAATTTGAGACAAAAACAGAGAATGACTTAAACAGTTGGACAACTGCAAGGCCGAAACAAATCTTCATCGTCCTGTAACTTTTCACTGCTGCAGACACTGACTAGTTAAAGGGCTCATATTACGCTATTTTCTGATCTATGTTACAATGTTGTTTCCTCATCACAAACATACTTGGAGTTGTGTTTTCATTCAAACATGTCCTGCATATTTAGGCTTCGTTCTTCTCTCAAACAGAAAACACTCTGTTCCACCTTGTGATGTCATGTAATTCAGGAAGTGCTCTGTTAGGTTTTTTTTTTTGAACTCCATGCAACTTCAATAGAATCATTTGGATCATTTAATCTAAACGTGCAATTTTTCTACATTTTCTTATTCACTTATTTTATCACTTATCTTGTCTGTATGCACTTTTTTGCTCTAACTTTCTTTTGCACTAAACTGCCTGGAGCTAATGTGGCAAGTGAATTTCTCCAGTGTGAGATCAATAAAGTCTTATCTTATTTCAGACCTGGAATTGCCAATTTCTATTAAAGGAAAAAGGAAGGAAAAGGTAAAAGGAGCTGTTAACTTGAAAACTACTGCATCATGACATCACAAGGTGAAACAGAGCATTTTGAGTTTTGGAGATGTGGACAGACTCATAATAAAGGATTATTCAAACATGTGTGAATAAAACAAAGCACAACTCCAGGTATGTTTTTGATGAGGTAACGACATAACATGGCTTAAAGATCCCATGACATGGTACTTCTTGATGCTTTTATATGGCTCCTTAATGGTTCCCTAATACTGTAAATGAATCCTTCTTCAAAATCAACACTCAGTGCATGAGAAACAGAGATAAGATGAGAAAGAGTATTTTTTTCTCCCTCTGAACACTCTATAATGGGCCTTGTTGCTTGAATGCAAATGAGGAGAAAAGAGCTGGCCTATAGTAGAGGGTGGGGGCGTGGCCAAACTCTCCGCTCTCCGCTCTAAGCCCTCAGCTGATCCATTTCTGTGTTTTTGCACGGGGGGAGAGATTTGAAGCGTTCCATTGAAAAATAAACACATTTCCACAGAAAATAAAATTAAACCACTGCTGTTCAAAGGTCCAGAGGCTCAGATAAAGGACTTCCGAGCCTAGAAACACTCGGACGTGCCTCCAGGCAAATAAAAAAACGCATTTCGCATTGCCTAGCGCATTCGCAGTCCAAACTCTCTGGGCGTGATTTACAGAGACGCTGAGTACAGACAGACGGGGGTGGAACTGCATTTGCATTTCTTTTTTCAATCTGACGTCAATAAGTTGCCTTGTTCAAAATCGCCCGTTTGAGCTCCGATTTTTTGTAACGCAGAAAAGGATCGCAAATGCTCAGTTTAGACATTTCGCAACTTTTAACCATGGGGGGGGGCTAAACAGGGTAGGGGAGCTCACATTAACGTTCAAAAACCTCAGAAAGTGAAAATTTCATGCCATGGGACCTTTAAAGCTCACAAGAATAGATTTTGCGTAATAGGACCTTTAAGAGATCTGAATTTCTCATTCCCAAGCATTAGTTGTTAAAAGCATTTTCGCACATAAAAAAGTGTTCATTCAAAAAGGCAAGAATTAGCAATAGAGCAGAGGGTGACTGTAGCAATCAGAGTCCTTCTGTCATGTGACACACATTAGCTGGTTGGTCTTTCATGCCTCCGAAGTAACACAAGTTGTCATGGCATGTAAGTAAAAAAACAAAAAAAAAACAAAATTAATACTTAAAAAAACTTTGCATCAGATCAAAATCTAAAAATTAATGAATTACATAATTTAGTCTGAAATAAAATTAGATAAATACGCTTCCACCCCCTAAAAAAAAAAAAACAAAAAAAAAACTTCTACACACAAAAGTACCTAAATAAAACATTAACAAAAGAAAAAACTGTGCAACTGTGCATACACCTCCAACTGTCTGTGCAGAATGGAGAAAAGGCAATTTTTCCTTAAGATTACCTTCTTTTTTTTAAATACAGAGTTCCGCCAAGTGGTGTGAGACATAAAGGTAACAATCCCATGAAACAGTGCAATCTTAAATCCTTCATACAGTATTTAAAGGAGCACTGCGTAACTTTTTGGTTTTCTGGTCCTTCACCTGCTTCTTTTTATGGATAAGTCTGCCTGGAATGTTCCACAGTATGACATTAAACAGCTCTGGCATACATTTTTTCAATTACAGGTGGTTTTACAGCTCAAAAACACCTAGAAAAACAGGCATTCTGACTGTGAGCAAGGTCACCTCTCCACAGATCTGACTTATAACTTGTCTGGTTTGGTCTCCATAGAAGAAAAGATAGAAAGGTTTAATACCATTCTGTGAAACATTCCTGACAAAACAATAACATCTCCACGGGGGAAGGTTTCACGGACGTTCCACCAGAAAAGTTACACAATGGGCTATTTTTCTTTATTTCTACAAAACTCTTCTCTTCTGTACAAACAAAACACCAACATTTTTGCGTACTAAGCTACAGTATCCATACCACAACTCAAACCTGTAAGAATAGAGACTTGATAATTGAAAATGTAGTGAGAGACACTTATGTATTCTGAGCACAGAGCGTTGAAGACGGATAGCAGCACTTGGGACACATGTGAGCGAAAATGTACACGTATTTACTCCTCTTTACTTAAAACAATCATGTCTGTTTAATATCGGCTTGAGAATACGTGTGTAAAACTGTTCAGATTGTCATGTCTGGTTCACGGAGGTCTTCGTTGCCACCTTCTCCGTACATTCACTGTAGTCAGTTCACTCACGCTCTTACGTTAGTTGTTTTTGCATTGTTCCACTCTGCCATTTTCTCAACATACAGTAGACGTTTCTTTATTTGTAGTAGGTCCTGTTTGCGACTTCCTTTTCCACTTAAAATACTGTTGGATGTGCACGCTTTGACTGAGAGGTGATGAGAGGAGCAGGTCAGCACCATGGTTCTCTCTGAGCTCTGCCCCGGGCCAGACTGTCCGCCCTCTGCCACGCACTCTTCATCAGGGCTAAAGCCTCCCCACAGCGCTTCTGAACCGACAGGTCTGATATCACTGTCTGCGGAAGGTCCACCTATGCATGAAGACAAATGGTAATTAAAAGCAAAGAAAAAATTAAACAGAAACATATACAGCTCTGGAAAAAAATAAGAGACCACTGCATTTTTTTCTGAAATCAGCATCTCTATATGTATTACAGCCATTCCATTCCAGCATCTGTTGAATTCCAACACAAACACAAGCACCAGGAGTGGAATAAAGTCACCCAAGAACAATGTGAAAGACTTGTGGAGAGCATGCCAAGACGCATGAAAGCTGTGATTAAAAATAAGGGTTACTGCACCAAATATTGATTTCTGAACTCTTCTAAGTGTAAACATTAGTATTATGTTGATTTAAAATGAATTTGATCTTGTTTCTTTGCATTGTTTGAGGTCTGAAAACGTGTATCTTTTTTGTTATTTTGACCATTTGTCATTTTCTGCAAATAAATGCTCTAAACGATAATATTTTTATTTGGATTTGGGGGAAATGTTAGTAGTTTATAGACTCAAACAAAAATGTTCCTTTTGCCCAAACACATACCTATAAGTAGTAAAATCAGAATAATTTTGCAGTGGTCTCTTTATTTTTTTCCAGAGCTGTATACGATTTGTCAACATGATAGCAAATTTATGTTTTTGAGCTTTCAACCATATTAGACCCATAGACTGTTATCAAAAAGTGCACTAAGGGAGTGTGACGGCATCCTATAAGCCCATAAACCCTCACCAGACTCATTTTACCTCAAATTGTTTTTATTCTTGTTTTATTTGTTAACTTTCCCATTGTTAATGTCAGGTGCTGTCATCAGAGGGAGCTCTGACACTAAAATACACCTGAGACAGAGCCCCCATCCCGAGTCTCCATACAGCCACCACATCTTTCCATATACATCTTTATTGTATACCATTGTTGTGGCATGGTCCTTGTTATTGAAAAGGGAATTGAAGCTACCAGAAAGCAAAACATGTTTAAATTGTTATTAATACAAAGGTGAAATGTGGACATATCAGCTTTTTCCTGCTGATATGACAGCTGAAAATGTAATCTTTCATTCAATATAGAGCTTTGTTCAACAGTGTCCAGACCACCACTGACACAGGCACTGCATTCTGCTCATGAATTCACTTTTTTCAAGCACTGTACCTGGTAAATGTCTTTCCAGGCCTTGTTGAGAGTTTGAAGCAGACGATCTCTCTCCTCACAACCGCTGAAGTACAAAACCCAGGAAGGGAGAAACTGGCTCCGATCTGCAGCAAATTCCTACCACAAAAAAGACAACATAGAGTCCTCTTCATGCAATAAGAGAAACTGATATACTGGCTCCATATTTGGACTTTTAGCACATTGGTTATAGATCTTAAATCTCCAGCACATGTTTTGGTTGACCTGCTGCCTAAAAAATACACACAAAGCTTTATTTTGTCACTTTAATGCAAACATACTGTAACTGCACAAAGTGAGACTCCACAGCTTCCTTAGAGGTTTGTGGTAAAAAGGGCTGTGGGTGACTTTGTAGTGTAATTAAAATATCTGCAGAGATCAGTATTGGCCATGAAAAAACCCATATCAGTCAATCCCTACTCGTGACCAGGAAAAAGTACAGTGGTACCTCACCTTACGAAAGACCCAACAAACGAAAATTCCAAGTTACGAAACGCCTTCACGTTAAATTTTGGTCTCTAGATATAATTCAAGTTACGAAACGTGAAATCTCAAAAATTCAAATAATGCGCGCTCAGATGCACGCTCCGAAACGTAAATACACTTGATCAACACACACGGGTTAAGTTCCAGAAATAACCCGCAACAAGAGAAATCCCCGAAGTAGGACAACTTTATATTTTACAATTATTCTACATGTTTTAAGGCTCTAAATGCCTCACCACACACATTATACACTTTTCTCAGACTGGAATTAAACTTTTCTCACATTTCTCTCTCGTTTAAACACTCAAACTTTCATTAATGCATTAAATAGTGAAGCGTAAGGGGAGACATGGCTCCGGAAGCCCCGCGAGGCGCGAGGAGCACCTCACCTCACCGCGCCGCACGAGGAGCACCGCTAGTCCTGGTCTGCACGACCGGCACCGGGTCTGTGAGCATGAGATAGAACCGCGGCGCCCGTACTGCGTCCTCTGGAGCCTGAGCCACAAACCAGCCGCACGAAACCAGCAAAGAGCAGCACGTGGTGGTTTAATCCTGGTTTAGTCCAGGTCCAGTCCAGGTTTAGACCTGGTTTAGAAATGGTCTAGACCTGGTTTAGTTCTGGTCTAGACCTGGTTTATTCCACGTTTAGTCCTGGCTCTACAGTCTCTTAGCCAATCAGGACGCAGAACACAAAGTTACACTATAAAAAAAAGGTTACACTATAAAAAAAAACAACCTTAGAACGAACCAGGCCTTTTCCATTGAAATAGCTACTCAACTTACGAAAAATTCACATTACGAAACCACTTCTGGAACAAATTAATTTCGTAAGGTGAGGTACCACTGTATAAATAAATCTACTCACAATGACGCAGTACTCCTTGTTGGCCTCTATGCTGATTGCTTTGACGTCGCAGAGCTCAGCACTGCCCAGAGAGCGGAAGAAACTGGTCTGACAGTCCTGATGACACGTCAGCAGCTTCTGGTCTGTAAGCACCAAACAGCAGGGGATACAGGGGGTGGGGGCAACTCCCTGAGGAATCACCTGGACAAGAGCACAGGACATTTTTAAATAATGTGTGTGGATTTTTAGTGCAGACAAAGTACAGAAAGTTAGTCCAGATTGTTATTATTAATAATTCACTCAGTTACACTTAGAGGTGGTATGTTTCTTGTGTAGTTTTAAATCCTCAAGAGCACTTGAGACAGCCTCCATAAATTATATGTTTTCACTAATTTGTATGTCATTTTAATTGTCTCGTGGGCTCGTGGTTTTGGGTAAACAACGACAAGCATGCTGCCGGATCCCACGTCGTAATGGATCTAACACGTGTTTTGGACTAAATTGTTTTACTGGATTTTATTCGGTGGATCCTTACGGACAGATTGAGACCAAGTTTATGGTGAAATACAGAGTTTGACCTGTCCAGAGCCTTCAAAGGTAAGCTAAGTAACAAACCTCGTTTTGTGCTTTTCCATATAAAAGCCCCATGTGCTCGGGGAGTGATTGTTGTGCAGGGAAATGAATTGCATAGTCAAAAAGAGGAGACTGTAAGGTTTCATTTGATGTGTAGATTGTCATGGTACACGAGCGGGAATGTGTGTTTTCATGCGAAAAGAAAAAAAAACAGTGAACGGGACCGCGTTTTATTTATACAGTAGTTGTCGGCGCGGGTACGCGAGCTGTACGCGTTACGGCGCGCCCGGGTGACCCTCGAGGTCTGCCGTAGCCAAAAGAGGAAGTGCAATAGCTACCATCCACCTATGCGCCACGAATCCTACACACTGGACCTTTAAATATGTGTGAATGAAACAAAACACAACACCCGGGATTTGTTTATGTTTGAGGAGGAAACATTATAGCATTTCAGCATTTGTATTATATTTAAATTATTGTTCCATACCCCTTTGGACACAGATTGGCAGAGCAGTTGCATCCACTCTGCCATGTCCAGCTCGTTACTGGCACTGAGCTCCAGCGGGGGGCGCTCCGTCAGTATGACCTGGAATGCATGAGGGCGCTCGGTGCTGTTGGACCGCCGGCAGCCTCCACAGTGCTCCCCTCTGCACCAAACAGAACATCCACAGGTCAACGCCGAGATATGAAGACACAAAATCACACAGAGGTGAGTCGGGCTTACCCCATGGTCACAGACTGTAGAGGGGTCAAGTCCTTCTTCTCAGAGTACAGATAAAGAACCCCATTGCTACAAAGATAAGAGCATGTTAATGTATATATAAAAGGATTTAGACATGAATCATAATAACAATCTAATCCATTTCATTTTTTTATTTCACATTTTTGCTATTTTGTCTGATGAAGGCCTAGTGCAGAAACGTTGTATGTCCTAATAAATCTTACATTTTGCAAGTAAGACGGAGTGCGGGATTATTTTCTTCTCATATGTTCTGGGGCTGCTCCCTCTCCTTCAACGCACCCGTTTTAAGAAACTGAAGTGCAAAGATCTCATTTTTGCATGAAACATTTTTGCTGAAATTGCTGCAGAAACTACAGCTGCTCAAAATGTAACTCTATGTGGCAGTTTTTTATTGCCAGATCTAGTGGCAACAACCATCATTATAAATAAAAATCACCCTGCAAAAATCTAAACTTTTTTATTGTAAATTAAGTGAATTATTAAAGGTCCACTGAGCAACTTTTCTGATGATCACTGTATTACCTGCAATGTTCCAAAGTATGACATTAAACATTTACATCAGTTATTGATTACGGGTGTTTCTGTTGCTCAAAAATACAATACTACTCTCTATGAATAGAGGCGACTCTCCACAGATCTGAATTGTAATGTAGCGTAATACTGTAACCATCTCGTCTCCCTCATGATAGGTTTAATCTATACTGTGGAACATTCTAGACAAAGCAATACGCAGTGCACCTTAACCAATAAGTTAATAGTTCACTTTTTTTTTCAGTTTAGTTCAGTTAAGAAGTTCACTTCTTATAAAGCACTGTGATAAGCACACAACCCGACCTGAGGACTAGGTAGCAGCTCTTCCACAGCTCTTTGCCCAGGTAGGTGGTGCCAGCCTTGTACTGCACGGTGCCCTCTTTGATGCTGGTGGAGGATCTGGAGCTGGGGGACTGGAGGGGGGACAGGCAGGTGTCCAGGGGGTCTTCCCAGTGGACCAGAGAATACAGGTGGATGCAAACCTCTGCCACCTGCACAGAGGAGCGCTGCGGTCAAACCAGAGCTGGAGTAACATCAGGCTGAGGGTGTTCTACATGTATTTCTATTGTATTTCTTGTTTAGGCTTAGTCTTAGGCTGCGTCCCATTTCTCTGTCTTACCCCTTCCCCTACCCCTTTATCTCGATCTTTGTCTTGCCCCTCGATAACGAGCTGAGAGGGCTCGGGGTACAAATGTTTCCCTAAGAAATGGGACACCACTCGATTACCGTTTGCGTCATCATCCCTTGCCTCTACCTGAGCTGCTACGTCTACAGAGGTGACAACAACTGACGCAAACAAACGTAAACAAATGTCAAGGATTATCGGGTACCTCAGCTCGACAAAAAAAATTGCTTGTTTATGCATGAAAGTTTGATGAAAATTATAACGTCGGCTAAACAGACATCACTACAATTAAAACTGCAACAACAGTTCACTAAAAATAACGTAGAACATAAGCGTCATAATTGTAAACTGTGCTAAACTGTTAATCGATAATTACAACTGCTGAAAATACATTTATGAGACTCCTTGGCTGGTCGATGTGATGCTGCCATCCTGATCCCAAAACCTGCCTGAGCTTGTAGGCGTACCCCTTCGTTCCAAGTCTGGTCGAGAGCTTACTTCGTTTCAAGGGGTATGTAGCCCTCGGTCGTGGCCCTAGCCCTTGATCAAAATTAGAATCGGGACACCCCTTGCCCTCACATGAACGCGCAAAACCAAGGGGTAGGGGTAAGACGAAGGGGTAAGGCAGAGAAATGGGATGCAGCCATAGTCTTGTTTATTGGTGTCTGGTTTAGGTGTTTGATTTTCAACTAAGAAGGTGAAAGTGACTAACTGAAAAAATTTTGCTTATTGCTAGCTAGTTTGGGACTTATTTAACAGCACAAAATCAGATCACCTGTTGTAGCTCCACCTGTCTCACTTTTGCTCAGATTGTCATATTAAAATCAGACAGACAGAGCATGCCTACAGTTAGCATTACATACCCAGGGAATAGTGATGACATCAGCCACACAGAATCAACAGAAAAAAGCACTCCGAGTGGTCTGAAAACATTAGCCCTTACCTCACAGTGAGTCTCCTGAGCCACAAACTTTGTCAGAGCCAGTTTTTCCATTGTGGCGTCAGTTAGAACAGCGGGGTACGGGGGCTCTCGGCATCCCTTCACCATGGATGACTTCAGGACTGCTAACAGCCAGCTACACAAAGCAACATACAACAGTACAGTCTGTCACCAACCTTGGCATCACTATTGACAGAGATTTTTTATTTGACAAACAAGCGAATGGGGATGTCAAATCTGTTTTTTTTGTTGTTTTGTTTTTTAATCATTTGTGGCTTTTATCCAAAGTTAAACCTTTATTGTCTTTTAAATAATTTGAACAAGTTGTGCAGTTTTTATCTCTTCTTGTTTAGACTACTATAATGTATTTGTCTCTGGCATCAACCACCATGCACTTTCCATCTTACATTTGGTCCAAAATTTGCCTGCGCTTCTTTTAACTGGAATCAAAAAATTAGAGCACATAACTTTAATTTTAGTGTTGTTGCACTCGCATAAGTTCGTTTCAGAGCTGATTTTAAGATTTTATCATTTGCTTTTAAAGTAGGCTCCACAGTAGCCTACATCTCTAATCCAAATTTACACCCCAACTGTTTTAAGTCTCGTGTTAAAGGTGCATTGTGTAACTTTTCTGGTGGAGGGTCCATCAAATGCTTTTCTCCATGGAGATGTTATTGCTTTGTCTGGAATGTTTCACAGTATGGATTTAAACCTCTCTTTATTTGTATTTATTTAAATTATTTTTAAACAATTATACCTTAAATCAAGTAAAATATACAAATAAAGTAGATTTAGATTTGAATAAAGAACAAACTGAGACATTACCCTATGGAAGATTACAAACTTGCATACACATGCAGGCATTTGTATGTGAAGCGATTTATTCCACAACATTAACAATAGCAGCATTGTACTGCAGTTTCTTGCTGCTAGTTTTTCTCTTGATGGCCTTATTTAAAGGTGCACTGCGTAACTTTTCTGGTCTTTCGCCTGCTTGTCTCCATGGACATGTTATTGCTTTGCCTGAAATGTTACACAGTATAGCATTACACTCTAGCATTTAATTCCTCACAGGTGTTCCAATTACCTGAAAACATCTTAATGTTACTGGGGTCGCCTCTACACAGACCTGACCTGTAACTTGGCCTGGTGATGTCTCCAATGATAATTTTATTGTAATACTACAGTAGAATATTCCAGCCCAAAGCAGCAACATCTCCATAGATACAAACAGGTGGTGGACTCTACCAGTAAAGTTACGCAGTGCTCCTTTAACATAACATGCCCTCCATTCTCATGTTTCAGCAAATAATTCTTTTGGAAAACCAGATTTAGTCAGAGGTGTACTGTGTAACTTTTTGTTGTTTCTGAGGAGACTGCGGTCCTTTGGAGTGAGAGGGCCACTCCTGAGGACCTTCTATGACTCTGTGGTGGCATCAGCCATCCTGTACGGCATGGTCTGCTGGAGCAGCAGCATCACAGAGAGGGAGAAGAAGAAGAAACTGGACAAGGTCATCAAGAAGTCCAGCTCAGTCCTGGGCTGTCCTCTGGACTTGGTGCAGCAGGTGGGGGACAAGAGGGTCCTGGTTAAACTCATGTCTATGCTGGACCATGAGTGTCACCCCCTGCAGGACGCTCTGTCGGCTCTGGAGAGCAGCATCAGTGACAGACTGATTCACCCTCGCTGTGTTAAAGAGAGATTTCGCAGGTCTTTCCTTCCTGCTGCTGTCAGACTGTACAATGATCAATGCTAGTCATGTTCATCTCCATAGCAACCATGTGTCATCTCCATAGTAATAATAACAATGTGCAATATTATTTAAAGTCACTTTAGCTGCTACTTATTTTTTTAACCACTGTCCATCACTGCACTATACACAATCATCTGAGTCACTTAATTGTAGTGATATTATATATTACGATACTGGAGTCACTTTAACTGCTGTTTGTTCACTGCTCAGAATCAAAGATATTTATTGTGCAATGTTCCTGTGCCTTTTAACCTTACAGTGTTGTGTTTTTTAGTTGATTGTACATACTTATTATTATTATTTATTTTAATTTTGATGCATATTTTCCTACTGTTTCTGAATCTTGCGTTGTGACACTGCAATTTTCCCATTGTGGGACAAATAAAGGATTATCTTATCTATGGATGTCATTGCTCTGGAATGTTCCACAGTATGACATTAAACAGATCTACCTTGCATTTATTCAATTACAGGCCATTTTAAAGCTCAAAAATACCTACAAAAACAGACATTCTGACTGAGCGGGTTCACCTCTCCACAGATCTGACCTGTAACTTGCCTGGTTTGGTCTCCATGATGACAGAAAGGTTAAATACCATACTGTGAAATATTACAAAGCAAAAACATCTGTTAGACGAACCCTCGAACAGAAAAGTTACACAATGCACCTTTAAAGGTCCCATGGCATGAAATTTTCACTTTCTGAGGTTTTTGAACGTTAATGTGAGCTCCCCTATCCTGTTTAGGGCCCCCCCCCATGGCTAAACGTTGCAAAATGTCTAAACTGAGCATTTGCGGTCCTTTTCTGCGTTAGAAAAAAACACAGCTCAAACGGGCGATTCTCAACAAGGCACCTTATTGACGTCAGCTCGAAAAATGCAGTTTCACCCCCGTCTGTGTCTACTCAGCGTCTCTGTAAATCACGCCCAGAGAGTTTGGACTGCGAATGCGCTAGGCAATGCGAAATGCGTTTTTTTATTTGCCTGGAGGCACGTCCCAGTGTTTCTAGGCTCGGAAGTCCTTTATCTGAGCCTCTGGACCTTTGAACAGCAGTGGTTTAATTTTATTTTCTGTGGAAATGTGTTTATTTTTCAATGGAACGCTTCTCATCTCTTCTCCGCGCAAAAACGCGGAAATGGATCAGAGCGGACAGCTGAGAGCGGAGTTTGGCCACGCCCCCACCCTCTACTATATGCCATCTCTGTCCTCCTCATTTGCATTCAAGCAACAAGTCCCATAATGGACTGTTCAGAGAGAGAAAAATTACTCTCTCATCTTATCTCTGTTTCTCATGCACTGAGTGTTGATTTTGAAGAAGGATTCATTTACAGTATTAGGGAACCATTAAGGAGCCATATAAAAGCATCAAGAAGTACCATGTCATGGGATCTTTAACTTATTTTTGTCTTAATTTTTGTCAAGAAAGAGAATCCTTCCTTGAACAGAAATGGAGGTCTCAGACATCATTTGTCTCCCATCTATAACTCTATCCTCAAACCTAAATCAAAACAAACAAAGAAAACAATAGGGCAGCAGGTCAGGTCCAGAGGTGGGAAAACACCCATTATGGTTCTGCTAACAAGACCCCGCACTCCACTCTCACTACATATTGAATAGGCCTACCTAACTAACAGAAACTGAAAACAAGTAGGTGAATATGATAGTTTCCATAGTAATTTCATTGCAGTTAGCTCCTCCCTGCAGCTAGTTATTAGCAGTGTCCATCAGCACTCGAGCCAGAACTGAAGAAGTAGCTTGGATGAGCTGCAAAAAAGTATTCAAACAAATAAACTTTGTCCAGTTGACAAATTGACTTTCTCCTTTTGCCATGGATTCTACCTGAATGACTGAGGGATTCTACACATCTTCAACTTATAAAAAAAGGTGAAGTGGAAATATTTGTATTAACTATTCTTTGTTCATCTTCTGTTTTGACAGCTCATAAAATACAAACTCCAGTAACTCCAATAATTACTACAACAGGAATAATATGGAAAAGAAGAGACGTACATAGTGAGAGAGGCATCAGCTGTGTCCAAGAGAAACTTTCTTCTTCTGTTCGTGCAAACCAAAGTCATTGTTTGTTGATCCAAACCTACCTACAATAAAACACAACAAAGAGGTATCCATGAAACAATCCAAAAAGCAACACTTTCTTGGCCAAGCTAAAATTAAACATCTTAAAAACTTAATTTAAAAGGTGCAGTTCACAACTTCAGGTGGAAGTTCCGTAACCTGCTTGTCTTCATGGAGATGTTATTGCTTTCCCTGGAATATTCCATGGTGCGACATTGAACATATCCATCTAGTGTTTATTCCTTACGGGTGTTTCTATTGCTCAAAAATACAATAATTCCTTCCATGAACATGTTGCCTCTCCACAGATGTGACCTGGAAGAGGGCTAATACTTGTCTCCCTTGAGATGAGTTTAATCTCTATCGTTGAACATTCTAGACAAAGCAATAACATCTTCATGCCTCCACCAGAAAAGTTTCACAATACCTTTAAATACATTAAATTTATATTACATACATACAATTTATAACATATAATATGAGACTTACAGAAATATAATCGAGCTCGTTGTATGAAACAGCATCTTCAACTGTATATGGCTTCTCAGCTGCACCTATGAATGAAATGGGACAAAGAAAACCTGTCATGCGTTTTAAAAGGCTGTCACAACAACAAATTCTGAAACATTGAGATAAACGATAATATTAAAACTACTGTATGCCACTGACACACAGCAGGATAATCCCAGTAAATATATTTTTAAATATACTGTATAGTGCTGTCAGGCAGTTAAAAACATTAATCTAATTAATTACAGGATTTGTAATGAATTAATCTAATTAATCGCATTTTAATCTCATGAGAGAGAGATTGAGAGAGAGTGAGTGAGTGAGAGGCAACCCACTTTGAGATTGAGTTTGTCAGTTTTTCCTGTGGTCGCTTTACTCATTCGTTTCCCAAATTCTGCGAGCGTGGTTTGTTGGTTTGTTGAAGTGCGCTCATGCTCGCACTATCACCGGTAACGATGGAACTTGTCCGTACGTGTTCAAATGATCCGTCAGGCTGGAGCAGCTTTGGTGATCGGAAAATTCTTTTTGACAAAAGCTACAAATCATCATATTCTTGTTGATAGTCCCGTCTTTGTTCTTTTTATAAATAAACTTGCAGTTCAAAGGCCCGAGCAACAATTTGCTCACTGCACGCCAAATTTAAAATGCGCGCTGAACATTGAACTGCCACTCTTAATTAATTACATTCATTTTTATAACGTGTTAATTTGTAGTGTAATTAATTAATCTAATTAACACTTGAAACTGACAGCCCTAATACTGTACTGTCAAAAGGGATGAGCTGCAACAAATAAAAAGCAGAATGAACCATTAACTAACTATAGAACTTATTTATACTACCCTATTATATAAAAAAGCACTAGGCACAGAAACTCCATATTTTTTAATACACTTCATACTAATTTGGCTGACTAATTTGGCTGCTTTGTGTATTTTTTGTCCATTCTTTTAAAGAATATATACAATATTTGTGTCTGAAATAAAGAGTAAATAAAAATAAGAAAGATTTCACACATTGCACCCACGATAAATATCAAGCCCCAAAAGTCCATACAGTAATTATTGTGACAGGCGAGGTGTTTTATAGAAAATAATTGATGTCTGAATTGTGTACTGTTGTCCACACACCCTTTCTGAGCAGGTAAATGTAACAGTCAGTGAGGAGCAAGAAGAGGGGCTGCAGGTCTCCCTCCATGTGACCAGTGCTCATTCTCACCATCTGTGCAAAACACAAATAAAAAAGTTAGGGACAGTGCAAAATTTCTTCAAAGAAACTCATGAGCAGCCTGTTGATACTTTGCACTGACATCACGCAGCTCTGGAAAAAAAATAAAAAGCTGCATTTATTGCCCGGGTCGTCCAGGCCTTTCTGTGTGGAGTTTGCACGTTCTCCCCGTGTCTGGGTGGGTTTCCTCCAGGCACTCCGGTTAACCCCATCAACCCAAAACATGCAGGTAAAATCCTCCAGCTTAGGTCCTGACCAAACCAAAGCAACAAGATCATGGTGATGGGTCCCCGGGCGCAGTCATGTGCTGCCCACTGCTCCTAATAATAAGGATGGGTTAAACGCAGAGAACAATTTCTCCTGTGTGAGATCAACAAAGTCATTACTCTTCTCCTTATTATTATAGAACACAAGTCTGAAAACTCAAGAAAAAAATCAAAAAAAGATTTAAACAACACAACACAGGAGCCTATGATCAATAAAAGCATTCATGGTTTGCATTTTTAACAAAAAGGCGAGCATGACTAACTGGAATACTGTTGGCGAAATACGAGCAAGCTTGTGACTGTAATTTTACGTGTGAGACATTTGTTTAAGCACACAAATAATCTCACCTGTTGTAGTTCCAAGTTCTTTCTGGGCAGACTGTGTTAAAACAAAGCTCAGATTAAGTCTAACTTGAGTAAATGAGTTTCTGACAAGAGTAGTGCCTTCAGTTAGCTTCACACCCCCAGGGAATGTTAATGACACCAGCTGCAAAGTATCAATATGTCAAAATCGATATTTGTCAAACATAGCCAAAGAACCAAGCTGTGGTCTGTACGATTAAGTGGCATTTAGTAATACCTGTATTACTACACGCCTGTTTTTCACACCTCTGGCCCTGACCTGGCTAGCCCTATTGTTTCCCTGTTTGCTTGATCTAGGCTTAACAATGGAATTGTAGATGGGATGCAAATTATGTCTGACTCCACCATTTCTGTTCAGAGAAGGATTCTCTTTTTTGACAAAAATAGCCTCTTTAACTCCCCTCTCAAACCAATTCTTTTCCCTGGCTAAGATCTGAACCTCACTGTCCTCAAATGAATGACCCGTGGCTTCTAGGTGAAGATATACGGCAGATGACGGTCCACTCTGGCATGCCCGTCTGTGTTGGTACATCCTCTTGTGAAGTGGCTGCTTGGTTTCTCCAATATAGCGCTCACTGCAGTCTTCACTACACTGAATGGAGTAGACCACATTGCTTTGTTTGTGGCTCGGTGTTTTGTCCTTTGGGTGGACGAGTTTTTGTCTTAAAGTGTTTGTGGGTTTGAAATAAACTGGAATTTCATATTGTCTGAAAATCCTCTGTAGTTTTTCCGACACGCCGGCCAGGTAAGGAATAGCTACCCCTTTCCTCCTGGGTTCGGATTCTCTATTATCTTGTTTCTTGCCCTTGTCTCTCTTGGTTTTGTTAACAGCCCATTTGGGATAACCACAAACAGAGAGGGCTTCCTGCACATGTTGTTCTTCTTTTTCCTTACCCTCTGTGCTTGTGGGAGCCACTTGGGCCCTGTGTTGTAATGTCCGAATAACACCCAGTTTGTGCTGCAGTGGGTGGTGTGAATCAAAAGCAGGTATTGGTCTGTGTGTGTGGGCTTCCTGAAGACTTCTACTTGGAGTCCCCGGTCTCCTCCTATCGTTACTGCACAATCTAAGAACGCCAATGTGTTATCCTTGGCATCTTCACGGGTGAATTTGATATTAGGATCTACAGAATTGATATGTGCAGTAAACGGTTCCAAATCTTGAATTTTGATTTTTGTAAAATTATCATCAACATAACGAAACCAGTGTGTGGGCGGAGAGCCTGGATATGAAGCTAAGGCACTCTGTTCAAATTATGAAATCACAGTTTATTTCAAACCCACAAACACTTTAAGACAAAAACTCGTCCACCCAAAGGACAAAACACCGAGCCACAAACAAAGCAATGTGGTCTACTCCATTCAGTGTAGTGAAGACTGCAGTGAGCGCTATATTGGAGAAACCAAGCAGCCACTTCACAAGAGGATGTACCAACACAGACGGGCGTGCCAGAGTGGACCGTCATCTGCCGTATATCTTCACCTAGAAGCCACGGGTCATTCATTTGAGGACAGTGAGGTTCAGATCTTAGCCAGGGAAAAGAATTGGTTTGAGAGGGGAGTTAAAGAGGCTATTTTTGTCAAAAAAGAGAATCCTTCTCTGAACAGAAATGGTGGAGTCAGACATAATTTGCATCCCATCTACAATTCCATTGTTAAGCCTAGATCAAGCAAACAGGGAAACAATAGGGCTAGCCAGGTCAGGGCCAGAGGTGTGAAAAACAGGCGTGTAGGGATGAATAGGGATCGTTAGCTAGACGCCAGAGAAACAAAAGACGGAAACCAATGAGATAGTTCCGGAAAGTAGTTAGCTAGGCAGCTCCTCCCCACAGCAAGATATAAGCAAGTGTCTTACCAGTATTCTTATTAGAGCTGACGAAGCCTCTCGGATGAGCGGCGAAACGTTTTCAACCAAACTAACTTTGTCCAGTTGACAAATTGAACTTCTCCTGTTATCATGTTTAATAATTGTTAATCAGTCTTTTTGATTAGTAGAAGGGTTATATAATTCACCCAAAAATGTATTCAATAGAATGATTCAAATAAGGATTGTCTGTACCACCACAGTTTCATATAAACTTGTGCGAAACTGAGTTAAACCATACCAAGGGAAGTAACACATTCCAACTATGGCAAAAATGTTGAGAGTAAGTCATTACTCTTCTCCTTATTATTATAGAACACAAGTCTGAAAACTCAAGAAAAAAATCAAAAAAAGATTTAAACAACACAACACAGGAGCCTATGATCAATAAAAGCATTCATGGTTTGCATTTTTAACAAAAAGGCGAGCATGACTAACTGGAATACTGTTGGCGAAATACGAGCAAGCTTGTGACTGTAATTTTACGTGTGAGACATTTGTTTAAGCACACAAATAATCTCACCTGTTGTAGTTCCAAGTTCTTTCTGGGCAGACTGTGTTAAAACAAAGCTCAGATTAAGTCTAACTTGAGTAAATGAGTTTCTGACAAGAGTAGTGCCTTCAGTTAGCTTCACACCCCCAGGGAATGTTAATGACACCAGCTGCAAAGTATCAATATGTCAAAATCGATATTTGTCAAACATAGCCAAAGAACCAAGCTGTGGTCTGTACGATTAAGTGGCATTTAGTAATACCTGCACCAAAAAATGATTTACTCACCTTAAACAACTGTTCTTCATTTTCTCTGAACACGTGGATCATCAGTAAGAGCAAGTGGTTGTTGTCGACTCTGAAGATGAAACAAGAAGAGAAAATATTATACGAGCAATGAATAACATCCTAATATTTTTGGAATGTATTTATGTGCAGTTCTTACTTAAACTCGGCTGGATGTGTCACCTCAGAGGGGCTCAGCTGCTGCTCTGCCTGTCCATCTCTTTGTTCACCGTTTGTCTCCTGGTTCAACTGGAGCTCTGGTCCTTCTCCCTCTGCCCCTTCTGCCGCTCCTTCATCCTCATGGCCACCTGGAACAGTCTGTGGCTGGCTTTGCTGTGCAGTGTCATGGCAGCCACCACAGCTGGGAGCAGGCTCTGGACTGTGGGGGGCAGAGAAGCTCTCCTCTGAAGGTTCAGTGAAAGTCTGGAGATAGGGGCTCGTGAGAGGGCTTGTGGTGGGATCTGCAGGTGCTGGGTCAGGGGGCTCCCCCGCTGAATCCTCCAGAAAGGGCTGCTGCGATGTGGGCTCCACCGCACGCCCCGATTCAGCCTGCTCCTCCTCCAAGTGCTCCCAGCTCTCATCCTGATCCAGAGCCCCATTGAGCCTGTCCATAACATCACGCAGAGGCTGTCCCACACTGTCCATGGAGGTGTCAGCCATCTTTGGCAATCGCAGTAGCTCCTCCTCCTCCAGGAGCTCAG
Organism: Paratrypauchen microcephalus; assembly: GCA_036785185.1. Lineage (NCBI taxonomy): Eukaryota > Metazoa > Chordata > Actinopteri > Gobiiformes > Gobiidae > Paratrypauchen > Paratrypauchen microcephalus. Next base: position 1,670,703 of record JAVJIX010000037.1, on the reverse strand, counting down.
TTCCTGCTCTGCTCCTCCTCTCTCCTTCACTGTCCATGGTGCAGTCTGTGCTGTCCTGGAGGCCCAGCTCCATGTTCTCAGACGATATCGAGTTATGGATGCTGCTGCTGGAGTCTGTGGAGCCCTTCCCTCTGCGCTTCTTGGCTGGTTTTCTTCTTCTGGCCATCCTGAGATAAGACATAGATTTTTAAAGATGGACTGTGTAACTTTTTTGGTAGGGGGTCCATCACCTGCTTGTTTCAATGGATATGTAAACAGTTACACAATGCACCTTTAAGGCATAGAAAGAAACAGTACCTGATGACCTCCAGCTCATTGCTATTGACGTCTGTATCGTCCTCGTGGGCTGTGCTGTTGTGACGGCTGGGCACATGCACTGGGGTGACATCTACAGAGGTGTTGGTGGTCGTGTCTGAGTCTTCATTGAAGGGGTTGTGTCTGGACGTGGGGCTGTGAGGAGAGGGGTGAGTCACAGATTTGACTGCACAGGAGGAGACGATGTCATTGATGACGGTCTGAGGGTCTGATCCTCCGGAGTGAGGGCAGCTGGCCTGGTCTGTCAGATCACCTTCTGACACATAAAGAGCACAGAGTTACTCCTGACACACACTCACACTTAGTTTGGTTAAAGCTGCTTCCCAAAAGAATACAGTGTGATCTGGATCAGCAGCACAGCGAATGTGTTACACGTCTGTTAATGCAGTTAATCATATCCACAGCTCTAGATACAATGGCACTAGTCAAAACTCAAACTCCAGATTGAATGACAGACTGCTCTTTTCTTCAAAGAATGACATAATAAACAAGGTTAAACAGCATTACTATTTTTTTATTATAACTCTACACTTTTAAGTCTAAAAAAATGATTTAAAAAAAAAATCACTACCAAGCTGTTGATAATCAAATCAACTTTACTAAGTTTGTTATAAGCTAAGTCTTATTGCCTAACTCAGTTTTCTTTCTTTCTTTTTTTTTTTTTTAAATAGAGGAGACTATGGGGGACCTGTCATCATAATCAAACTTGTGCCATTATAGTCTAAATATAATGAAGTAATCATGTTTAATAATTGCGTGAAAAGTCCCTCAGTCGTCCAGGTAGAATCCATGATAACAGGAGAAGTTCAATTTGTCAACTGGACAAAGTTAGTTTGGTTGAAAACGTTTCGCCGCTCATCCGAGAGGCTTCGTCAGCTCTAATAAGAATACTGGTAAGACACTTGCTTATATCTTGCTGTGGGGAGGAGCTACCTAGCTAACTACTTTCCGGAACTATCTCATTGGTTTCCGTCTTTTGTTTCTCTGGCGTCTAGCTAACGATCCCTATTCATCCCTACACGCCTGTTTTTCACACCTCTGGCCCTGACCTGGCTAGCCCTATTGTTTCCCTGTTTGCTTGATCTAGGCTTAACAATGGAATTGTAGATGGGATGCAAATTATGTCTGACTCCACCATTTCTGTTCAGAGAAGGATTCTCTTTTTTGACAAAAATAGCCTCTTTAACTCCCCTCTCAAACCAATTCTTTTCCCTGGCTAAGATCTGAACCTCACTGTCCTCAAATGAATGACCCGTGGCTTCTAGGTGAAGATATACGGCAGATGACGGTCCACTCTGGCATGCCCGTCTGTGTTGGTACATCCTCTTGTGAAGTGGCTGCTTGGTTTCTCCAATATAGCGCTCACTGCAGTCTTCACTACACTGAATGGAGTAGACCACATTGCTTTGTTTGTGGCTCGGTGTTTTGTCCTTTGGGTGGACGAGTTTTTGTCTTAAAGTGTTTGTGGGTTTGAAATAAACTGGAATTTCATATTGTCTGAAAATCCTCTGTAGTTTTTCCGACACGCCGGCCAGGTAAGGAATAGCTACCCCTTTCCCTCCTGGGTTCGGATTCTCTATTATCTTGTTTCTTGCCCTTGTCTCTCTTGGTTTTGTTAACAGCCCATTTGGGATAACCACAAACAGAGAGGGCTTCCTGCACATGTTGTTCTTCTTTTTCCTTACCCTCTGTGCTTGTGGGAGCCACTTGGGCCCTGTGTTGTAATGTCCGAATAACACCCAGTTTGTGCTGCAGTGGGTGGTGTGAATCAAAAGCAGGTATTGGTCTGTGTGTGTGGGCTTCCTGAAGACTTCTACTTGGAGTCCCCGGTCTCCTCCTATCGTTACTGCACAATCTAAGAACGCCAATGTGTTATCCTTGGCATCTTCACGGGTGAATTTGATATTAGGATCTACAGAATTGATATGTGCAGTAAACGGTTCCAAATCTTGAATTTTGATTTTTGTAAAATTATCATCAACATAACGAAACCAGTGTGTGGCGGAGAGCCTGGATATGAAGCTAAGGCACTCTGTTCAAATTATGAAATCACAGTTTATTTCAAACCCACAAACACTTTAAGACAAAAAACTCGTCCACCCAAAGGACAAAACACCGAGCCACAAACAAAGCAATGTGGTCTACTCCATTCAGTGTAGTGAAGACTGCAGTGAGCGCTATATTGGAGAAACCAAGCAGCCACTTCACAAGAGGATGTACCAACACAGACGGGCGTGCCAGAGTGGACCGTCATCTGCCGTATATCTTCACCTAGAAGCCACGGGTCATTCATTTGAGGACAGTGAGGTTCAGATCTTAGCCAGGGAAAAGAATTGGTTTGAGAGGGGAGTTAAAGAGGCTATTTTTGTCAAAAAAGAGAATCCTTCTCTGAACAGAAATGGTGGAGTCAGACATAATTTGCATCCCATCTACAATTCCATTGTTAAGCCTAGATCAAGCAAACAGGGAAACAATAGGGCTAGCCAGGTCAGGGCCAGAGGTGTGAAAAACAGGCGTGTAGGGATGAATAGGGATCGTTAGCTAGACGCCAGAGAAACAAAAGACGGAAACCAATGAGATAGTTCCGGAAAGTAGTTAGCTAGGCAGCTCCTCCCCACAGCAAGATATAAGCAAGTGTCTTACCAGTATTCTTATTAGAGCTGACGAAGCCTCTCGGATGAGCGGCGAAACGTTTTCAACCAAACTAACTTTGTCCAGTTGACAAATTGAACTTCTCCTGTTATCATGTTTAATAATTGTTAATCAGTCTTTTTGATTAGTAGAAGGGTTATATAATTCACCCAAAAATGTATTCAATAGAATGATTCAAATAAGGATTGTCTGTACCACCACAGTTTCATATAAACTTGTGCGAAACTGAGTTAAACCATACCAAGGGAAGTAACACATTCCAACTATGGCAAAAATGTTGAGAGTAAATCTCCATATTGAACCTTGACCAGTGCCACGCATTACAGCAAAGACTTTAGGAAAACAGCATCAGAAACAAGAAGTGAGCACCACAGAAGCACTGAGCCTGTCATTTACAGTATCCAGTGTGTTATTACATGCAAAACACTCAACAACATTTTATATTTAATAAACAAGCAACCACTCCTGCCCTGTGAACCAAGCCTTATATTTAGCGTATTTTCACAAAGTCATTATATTGTTTCTCAAATTGCACATTCAACAAAAAAAACTTAGAAGGAAATGTGAAATGGACAAAACAAAAACAACAACATACAACAAGTATAAAACCAGCATGAAGGGACAAAAAGCCATGCATGAGAGACCAGAGACCACAGAACGGAAACAGAGATGGTTCACCCATGTCCCACCTTCCCAGTCTGCACTTGGCAATGACTGCAACACGGGGAAGATGTCGGCAAAATCATAATCTAAAAAGGGAGGAATGAACAAAGGATTCATTGGAAATAAAACAGAAAATGGAGGACACATGAATGTATGTAAAGGGGAGTTGTTGTTTTTTTGTTTTCGTGTTATTAGATCATTATTAGAGAAAACTCTGATATGTTTCACCACTATCTGTTACTCATTATTATTGATTACATGTGTCAATTCCAGTGGTGGAACGTAACAAAGTAAAAGTAGTACTGAACTTAAGTATAAATTGTAGATATCCATCTATTTGAGAGCAGGTATCTATATTTTCTACTTCACTGCGTTTTCGAACAGGACTGAAAAGTAAAGGTATTTTTCATCATAGTTTATTTTTAACATGTTCATCATTTGAGCAAATAAAATTATAGAAATAAAAAAATAGTTTCTGTTAAACAAAATTCAGCAGAAATCTGTATCAAAATCACTATATTTGAAGACCTCAAATTATGCACAAAATACTTGTACATTTTACTGTTTTTTAACATTAAACTTAAAGCTAACATTTTTAACAGGTACTTTAATACTTTTGCTTAAAAAGATTTTTTCATGTGATTTACTTTTATTTAGCATTAGTTCTTTTCTTGTTCTGCTATCTGCACCTTTACTTAAGTGACAAAACTGAGTATTTCTTCCACCACTGGTCAGTTAATACATTGGGATGGTTATTTCTGAATACAGGAGATTAAATCATCAAGTAATAATACCTTCACTGGAGGGGGCGATGGCGCTGTCGTCCCACTCTAAGTTAGTGGAATTGAGTGAAGTGAAGGAGTGCAAAGAGATGCTGTCTGAACTGGGAAGTCTCTCCTCAAAGTCCAGCAGGTTATGTGGTTTGTAGTACTCAGGCATGTACGGAGCCACATCCAGGTACGGGACATCCTGAAGCAGTTTAGACATTAAATATTTGTACAGTTCACAACAGCTGTGATAAGGGATGTAACTGAATAACTGAAATATCATATCATAATTCTCACGATAATATCATGGGCCATCACAATATATTGAATTTCAAGTCTTCAGGTTTGCTTAAATAGGCTCTCAAAATTAACACTTTTAATAAAATTGTAAAATATAAAATAAACAACCTATTAAAATTCAAATCAATTAAAATAAAGACTACTCAGTAATTTTATATGTAAAATACTTCAATTTATGGCATTGTATTAATTTTATTTGTGCACTTTTTAACATATCGACAGTGACATCCGCCTACAGCTCCCTTTTCAATGCCTTATCTTTAAATATTTATTCATTTTAGCACGACCCATCAAAAACCTCAGAGATAAAATTAAACAGGAAGTAGCGACGCTAACACAGTGTTTGCCGGGCACTGTCGTGCACAGAGCCTATTCATTTGGGAACTACATAGATCACTACATCGATACTGTTTCAGTGCAAACTACATGAAGAAATAACTTTTATTAAGCGCTTATGGTATAAAGCATCTTATTTTTTTTGGATTATCACCAAATTGAAGCCTTGTCAATGCATTTAAAAAGGAAAAAGTAACATATTCACAATTTTGTCAGCCTTCACAAAGTATTGCAATAAATAATAAATACAGTGAGATTGGGATATGGTTACATCCCTAGTTGTGGTTGGATGATGTGGATGCTCACCAGCTCCAGGTCGAAGCGGATAAACTCCAGTCCTGACACCAGAGTAAGGAACAGGGCCAGGTGGTCATGGCTGCACACCAGGGCATTCCTACAGCACATACAACGCTTGATGTTAGCACTCGAGATTCAGGAGCAGGACTACGCCTCAACCTCCTTCTCCTCTTCAGCGAACCACAGCTCACCTCAACCACACCTCTAATTACCCAGAAGCCTCTTTGTACCGGCCAATCCAACAACACAGTTTGTCTCAGCTATCTCAGCCCCACTCTTTCACACCCTCTCGTTTGTCTTCAGCTGTAAGACAAGGGCTGGGAGGTTTACCGCTTCATACTGAATGATTTAATGATATTAATTTTTCATATATCCCAATACTGGTAAGTGTGTGCGTACAAAACTTCGGGAACACAATGCGAGCCGCGGGACATTGTTTGAGAGGGGGACTGTTGCAGTGGTGTGAGAGTGGTGGAAGCTCAATGTGTGTTGAGCGGTGAACAACATGGAGGAACAAATGTTACAGACACAAAGGAATTTATACTGAAAAGAGGAGCCGTGTCAGTTGTTTGGAAGTACTTCCACTGGCGCTGATCAAACAACCGTATTCTGTAAATGTTGTCGGGCTAAAGTTGTAGCCGCAGGAGGCAACACAAGCAATCTGCTTCACCACCTCCTTCACAAACATGTCCTGGAATATGAAGAATGCATGAAACGAAGATCTGCATCCTCTTCCACGTCTGCAGGGAACGTTCAAGTTGGCGCCGCAACACAAAACGCGACTCAGATGTCACGCAAAGACGCGTTTGCTAAGGGAACTGCTGGTGGAACAATATTACCAATGCCATTACTTTCCACTTAGCCAAAGACATTGCACTTAGTACACGAAAAAAAAATATACCATCAAATACCATGACACCGATATAATTTTGAAAAATACCGTAATATAAAGTTTTGGTCATACCGTCCAGCTCTACGCAAGACATCTGCGAAGTGGGGTCCTGTATCGTCTGCCCTGACCAACTGAGACGGAGCCCCCATCCTGAGTCTATACCCAGCCACCTCTACCTCATATCATCATATTATCCATCAATTAATTTCTTCTTTGCATATTATTGTGGCGTGGTCCTTGCTAGTGAAGTAATCTCATAGCAAATGCCTGATTGTATTTTTTGTTTTGTTTTTCCCAAGGAAGGTAGACGAATTGTATCTTACTTGAAATAATACTTGTGTAGCAAAGCCTGGTTCTCCTGGAAGAGACGCAGGTAGCTTTCTAGAGAGCTTTCACTCAATGCCAAGTACAGCCATGCACGACCTGTAAAAAGAAAAGCATGTTAACTGACAATCTATGAATATAACAACAAAGGGTTTAGTGCATCTAATCAAGGCAGGACTGGGTGATAAGATGATATAAAAACATCCTGATCTGACCTTGTGATTGTGTGCCATTTTGATACTGTCACAGCCTCTAAATATCTGTTTTATGCAGCTCTATGTGGGATCCAGCTTATCCCAGATGAGCAGATTGTATTTGTCTCCTCTAATGACATGATTACAGTAAGTCTAAATTGTAAGCCTCACCTCTTCTTGAGTGGATTCTGGCTCTACAGACGTGAACAATATCTGCAAATGGATGTGGACACAGCTACAGCCTGCCCATCCATGGGAGCGAGTCTCTCCTTCACTGTTGTGACTTTTTTTTCTGACTGACTGTAACGCATTTGCTTGTTTCCTATGAATATCGGTTAATCTCCTTTTCATTTGACATGACGACCTGGCTAAGAAGCAGCATATAAAATTACATGAAAATGAATGTTACTCCAGAGTTACTGTGTAGCTATTAAGAAATAATATAATAATAATCATAATCATAATCATAATCATAATGCCCAATTTGCTTTTACTAACACCTTCTTCCCACAAACTGTTATTGAACAATGCACTATGAACTTTGATAGCACCTTCGTATTTCGACTACTTAAAGATCCCATGACATGGTACTTCTTGATGCTTTTATATGGCTCCTTAATGGTTCCCTAATACTGTAAATGAATCCTTCTTCAAAATCAATCCTCAGTGCATGAGATATGACTCTGACTGTCTTCATGAGGCTAAATCTGTCTCTAAAACGCTTTATTCTGGGCGTTATTGCTTGAATGCAAATGAGGAGGACCGAGACAGGCCAGTGTAGTGGGTGAGTTGGGGCCAAATGCTCCGCTTTTTCCTGGATTAGCGATGCACTGGTGCGCTGGCCCCACTTCCGTGTTTTAAGAGCGGAGGAAGATATGACACACTTTCCATTAAAAAAACAAATTTCCACAGAAAATAAAATTAAACCACTGCTGTTTCAGAGGTTTGGAGGCTCGGATAAAGGACATCCGAGCCTGGAAACACTCTCACGTGCCTCCAGGCAAATAAAAAAACGCATCTCGCATTGCATAGCTCGTTTGTGGTCCAAACTCGCTGGGCGTGATTTCCAGAGACGGTGGGTAGACATCCAGATGGGGATGGAAACCTTTCCGTGAGTGTGACGTCAGAAAGTTCCCTTGTTCAGAATCTCCCGTTTGGGCTGTCTTTTTTTTCATTAATGATCAAAAACCCCAGAAAGTGAAAATTTCATGCCATGGGACGTTTAATCTTTGTACCTTAGTAGTTTGTTTATTTTACATTGTCAATATGTCTGTAATGATTATCAATTGTTTGTTTATGTGGTCGTTTTTAATGACTCTTGGTGCACTTTGAGCTTTTTGCACATTTTTTTCCAATGTGTTTTTTAAATACAAAATGTTGTTTATTTTGAACATGCGTAGAAAAAAAACTGTATCAAGACATAACAAAAAGCATAAGAAAACCAACCAATAATGAGGATTCGTAATCCTTATATACACGGAGTTATACTATGTTTGAAAAGTAATGGGTGGAAGCATAAACTTATTTGTTCCCACCGCTTTTCCCCAGTGTTTTATAAACATATTTTATGCATTCTGCTTAATTATAATTTGATGAAGATATTATATATTATTACTTTACATTATTCTTCTATTAAACATATTCATTCATATCTAATAAAAGAAACATGTTTTGTAATTCTTTTTTAACTGCTTTATACAGTATTTACACCTTCTTATAATTCCACCGGCAAATTGTTCCATATTCTAATTCCACATACTGAAGTACAAAATCTTTTCTTAGTTGTACTTCACTGATTTGAAGTTTGTTCTAACTCAAATTATAAAACCTTTTCCTCTCAATAAAAAGTTTCTGAATGTTTAACCGAACTATTCAGTTTATTGACACATGTGGTCTTACTTCTGCCAAGGTTGGTGGCAATGTGCTGGAGCTCCTCTATTTGCCTCACGGCCTCTCTCCGGGTGAAGTGAAGGACGAGGACCCAGTATCCCGAGGAGATGTCCTGGAGGCTGCATTTAGAAACACAAAACACAGGACCAAAATATAAACGCTGACAGTGGATAATAAGGACATGACCTTTGACCCTGATTAGCTTGACCCTAGAATGCCTGATAAAAGTTCTGGGAAAAGGACCATTGGCCAACACAGCACTGTTAATAGTCATTTCTTCAAAATTACTTTACTTATTTAAAAACAGTGTAACAGAAACGGATATGGTAAGTTGTTTTGTAACTGTTTTGTAACTGGTAACTGTTTTTTTTTTGTTTTTTTTTACAATTCTTGATGGAGAAAAAAAACTTCACCATTACTAGGTTTGTCATGACAACACATTTTGAAGTACGATATATTCCTAAAGTAAACGAGAATATTGAAACTAATTTATGCCACTGACAATAACCATCCATCCATCCATTTTCTTCCGCTTATCTGGGGCCGGGTCGCGGGGGCAACAGTCTAATCAGGGACGCCCAGACCTCCTTCACCCCAGACACTTCCTCCAGCTCCTCCAGGGGGACCCCAAGGCGTTCCCAGGCCAGCCGGGACACATAGTCCCTCCAGCGCGTCCTGGGTCTTCCCCAGGGCCTCCTCCCGGTGGGACATGCCTGGAACACCTCCTGAGGGAGGCGTCCAGGAGGCATCCGAAACAGATGCCCGAGCCACCTCAGCTGGCTCCTCTCGACGCGGAGAAGCAGCGGCTCTACTCCAAGCTCCTCCCGTGTGACTGAGCTCCTCACCCTATCTCTAAGGGTGGGCCCAGCCACTCTGCGGAGGAAACTCATTTCGGCCGCTTGTATCCGCGATCTCGTCCTTTCGGTCATTACCCAGAGCTCATGACCATAGGTGAGGGTAGGTAACCCAAGAGCAGATTTAAACAGCGAAATCTATTCCAAATGTTCAATATTGTTAAAAAAAAAACATGAGCTGATATAAACAGCTAAATGAAACACAAAATGTCAAATCTTATTCATATATAAGTGTAAATCTATAACAGTGAAGTATCAGCAACAACATCATTTATATTTTTTATGACTTGTTATTTGGCATGATATTAACAGCTAAAAGACGACGGAGTAAGCTGACCAGGCTAATCAGTCTCTCTTATATTTCTTTCTTTCTTTTATATTTTTTTTCTTTCTTTCTTTTGTTTTCATCTTGGTGAAGAGTTATCGCATTGATGTCAGAATCCTTGTAAAAGTAGGCTATAAAAACACAAACAAAAGTGAGAAAGCTAACAGTCCCTTTTATTAAATTGTAAAATATTAAATAAACAGCCTCTTAAAATTCAAATTAAAATACTAAATTAAAATAAAGACTACCTGATTATTGTTAAAAGTAGACTACTTTAGTTAATGGCATTGTTTTAATATTGTGGCATAATAAATTTTATTATGCCACAACATAAACATGAAGACATAAACATATCTCTTTTTGTACACAACTGTCCTCTGCTGAAGTATTTGTTTTATTTGTGTATTTTTGAACACGTGGTCAGAGACATTCACCTGCAGCTTCCCATTCTTTGCCTTATGTTTAAATACATATTCATATTTTTTCATTTTAGTTTGATTCGGAAAAAAATGCAGAGATAAAATTGGACAGGCGACGCCAACAGTGAGGTTGCCGAGCGCTATTATTATATTATGCACTATTATGCACAGAGAGCATATTCCCCACAGATAGCTCTTGAAACAGTGAACAATGATAAGCAATCCTAGAGCTCCAGATAATTATTTAAAAGCTTTAGTTGGAAATATAAAAGATTGTGCGCCAATCTAAAGCTCAGATGGTGGGATGCTGTATACTAGGGATGTAACAATAACAGAAATATCTCACAATAAGTCTCACAATAATATCGAGGCCCATCACAATATCAAATCTCAAGTCCTGTTGCTTAAATTCATTGTTATGGTGCCGCAATAGCTAAAAGAAACACAGGGAACTACATAAATTTACACGATGAAATGACTTATTAATCACTTTTAAATCTTAACTCTTTGGTTTTTAATCAAAGGCTTATCAAGGCATTTTTAAAGGAAAAAGTTGTATATTTTATTTTAGTCGTATATTCACAATTTTGTTAGCCTCTACAAAATATTGCAAAAAATATCGTACCGTGAGATGCATATTGTCAAAACAACGTATCAGATTTTTTTGGCGCAACGAAAAGGAGTTAGCAGAGTGACAGTGGCCTATAACTGAGAATATTACTAAAAGTACCGAAGTTCTGTAGTGCCACTGAAATATTTGAAATATTTGTAAACTGTGGCATGAGATCTTGTCAGGATTAGATTTTGTATTTATTCATTTGTGTGTATCAAGTAGGTATGGAACAATAATCAAATTTGGTGCTACAATTATCATGGCCTAAATAACTGCGATTAATAAAAATATCACAATATCACGATAATTAGTTGATGACAGTTCAAAATTTTTATGGATAGAAATAATTATAATGTTAATATTATTATAAATAAGTCCCATATTTAAACTGTTATAGTTGTGTTCTTTGTTATTACTGGAAACAACAATCATCTAGCAGAGAACTTTGTGGCTAAGTAGCTTTTTTTTGCACATACTGGTGATATCTTACAGTACGATATTTATTGCGATATGTGAATATGCTACTTTTGTGTCATAATGCAAATAATTATGATGTAAAACTGTTTAATACTATTATTTCATCATGTAGATTGGACTGAAAAAAAAAAAGTATAAACTTGTAATTTGATATATTGTGATGCCCCATGATATTATTGTGACTTTTGATGATACAATATCATGATATTTTTCATGATATCCCTACTTACTTACTATGAACCAGATATTGTGTGTTCATAATAAAGATTGAATTTAATTGAACTGAACTTGCCCTGGTAACAGCAGAGTCACAGTGGCCTTGGCTCTTACCCATAAAGCAAAGCGTGGTCAATGTGTTCACACAGTCTCTGAAGGACACGATCATGATTCCGGATCGCAGGAGTCTCATCTTCACAGGCCGCGAAGTAACTCTGTAACTGCATGGGACAGTTTTTCATTTGTGTAAAAAGCACAGTAACCATCCTTTTGTGGTTTGTGGTATTACTTTTCTGGATATTTCAAAAGAAATATCCAGAAGAATAATTCAAAAGAATATTTTTTTTTATTAGGCCTGTCACAACAAATTTTGAAACATGATATATTGCAATCATATTGAAACAAGTTTATGCCACTGACACAAAGCAGGCTAATTCCAGTAAACCTACATTATCATTAAAAAGCCTGAGCTGCAACCAGTACATTGCAGAATGAACCAGCATTTAGCCAAATAAGTTACTTATTCAACAATCTACAGCTCAAATCTTATCATATTACATAAAAATGGCAAAAAAATCTCTCCTCTGTTACAAAGAAAATGTACACATGGTAAATACTGAGCTCCAAAATATAGAGCCACAAACACAAATATATAGTCTAATTATCAGCTGTCCTGAGCCTTGCACTTGCAGTTACATAAAAGACTTTCGATATCTCAGTGCAAATTAAAATAGGGAACCACATTCATCTGATATTACACACTGATGTGAAACATGACTAAAGGATCTATGTCAGAAGTTACAAGTCATCTCTGGTTTACACATACAAAAGCTATCTATAATAATTTTCCCCTTGCAGAGATTAAACCATAGTTGTTGAGTCACTTCTTTAAATATAAGGCATTTAGATCCTGTGACTGAAAGCTTAGCACATGACTAAAGTGTAAACTAAGCATGTTTTCTTGAGTGAAAGTAAACGGCTGAGAGGCAATATAAGCTTAACACAATAAACAACAAAGGCTGTAAAATGGTAACAGTTAAGGATAAGGGAAGTTGGAGCAAGAAGTAGTCTAAAGTAATGTGGTCGGTCAGGTTTGAGGTTTCTTAAAGGGCCAGTATTTCACTATTTTCTGATCTACGTTATAATCACAAACATACCTGGGGTTTTGTTTAATTCACACACAGACTTAGACAAACTTTATTGATCCACAAGAGAAACACATGTTTAACATACAAACCCTGCATATTTAGGCTGTGTTCTTCTCTCTCAAAGAGAAAACACCCCGTTCCACCTTGTGATGTCATGTGGTATACAGGAAGTGCTCCACTCTGTTTTTAAATTCCATACACCTTCACTAGAATAATTTGGAAGATTTCAGCCCTGGATTTCAGTCCCATCTCCAATAATAATGCTGTACTACACAATCATGTGTGAATGATACTAAATCAACTCCAGGCATGTTTTTGATGAGGTAACCACATTATAACATGGCTTAAAGCTTACAGGGGTCCACTGTGTGTAATATGGGACCCTCGAGAAAAGGCTGCATGCACATCTAACACACAGTGAATTGGAAACAACTTAAACTGACAGCTGCACTTCTTTTTGGTCTAAATATGTCTTTAAAAGTGTGTGCAAGTGTGCAGTTGCTCTAGCTTTTCTTTACAGTCACTGACATCCACCCTTAACAAACACTTTACGACAACTTCTAGAGAAGGAAATAAAGGACTGGAGGACACTGGACAAACTGCTCGCCATCATGGACACTCCTGCTCACCCACTGCACCAGACTATAGAGGGACAGAGGAGCTCATTCTCCAACAGGCTCCTACAGCTCCGCTCAAACAGTGAGAGATACAGGACTACATTCATAATATACTCCATACAACTGTACAACAACTCATCCTTGTGTAACAGATAATACTCCCTACAACTGTACAACAACTCACCCTTATTTTATTATATTTATTGGGATGTGTGAGCTACTGTGTCCAAATAATTTCCCTTGTGGATCAATAAAGTTTGTCTAAGAAAAGTGCAAAGAGTGAAAGAGTGGAGCTGGGTTGTGTCAAAAGGCCGTGAGAGACTTTGCAATGCCCGAAAACCTTCTTGAAAGTTGTGCTTCTAGTGAGACAATAATATGAGACACTAGTGAAGACCTTTCCACGTGTATTGTTTATTATTATATTTGCATTTATACTGATCTGCACGTACCTTTTTGACAGATAAAGAGATGTTTTCCAGTATGCGATCCTTCACTTTCAGCTGATCCATCCCTGGGCTCTTGTTGTTGGGCTGTACACTGTCAGCTGACTCTAGCTCTTGTTTTGCTAACGCGGTTCCCACTTTTTGTCTTAGCTACGTGAAACAAGCGTGTCTCCCCATCCAGTCAGCTCCGTCATTAGGTGTGAGGATGCCGTCTGCTTGGCATCTGTGCATTCCCAGTCCCAAAGCCCCACTAACATACCGTGACCACGCTGATGTCCTGTACGCAGCGATAGCATATGCCGCTCAACCCCAGTCACTCCGCAGCGGAAATTAGCTAGCATTAGCCACTGGATCTGTTCAAGCCCTGGAAAAGTAAGTTTAAATGTCACAATGGTCCTGTCTAAAGTGATGAAAAGGCTGCTCTTAAATAGTTTCAGCTACTCATCCATGTATTTTCAGATCGGAGAAACAGAGGCGAACTCATTCAATAAGCTGTTATGACTTTTGCGCTAGCCGCTCCGGACAGTCCAGTGACGTCCTGACGTCAACGCGAGCTTTTTGTCACGGCGGTGAAAAATGTAAAATCTAAAAGAAATACACAAATAAATACAAAATAAATTATTAATTAATTAATAAATACAAAATAATAACCACGTATGAATTTAACCTATAACCTAACCTAATTATTTAAAATTCTATTATTGTAAATAATTTATAATAATTATTATAAATTCTACGTCACTACGAACTTTTTGTCGTGGCGGTGAAAAATCTAAAATAAATAAACTAATAAATACTAGATGGATTATGAATTAATTAATAAATACAAAATAATAACCACCTATAACCTAACCTAATTATTTAAAATTCTTATTTGAATATATTGTTTTCAGTAAGATGTTTTAATTTATTTTTATTTTATTGCTGGGTTTCATATGACATCTCAACATTTAATAGGCCAATATTATTCAGTACAAATGGAGTCAGCTAAGATGTAGTCAAAAGATTTTTGTTGAGATACATCGAGTTCTTTGGTCTTGTGACTGATAGAAATGATCAGGTCAAACATTTGCGAGTTTACCTTTTGGATTTTTCAGGGCAAAGTACAATGTAATCAGTAGGGGAATCTGCCTCTTGCCCCCATCTAGGAGTACAACATCATGACTATCCCTTTCTATAATCTTAAAATCACCAACAGGGGTTATTCATTAAAAAAAAAATCTATAAAATAAAGCTAATGTCATATAAATAATATATGAGGTATAAGCATGTGTTTGTGTAATGAATTAAACAATTTAACATACTGCAAAAAGTAAAGTAAACAAGTGAATGGAATGTCCAAAACTTTTTATTGTTCAGATGACACCAACTTCAATGGACATGTTAAATTTTAAACTCAGTTGGCATATTCAGTGCATCATGTTATCACAATAATCCTCCACCTGGTAAAAAGCAGTGAACATTTAAATTATTCTACTGCTCCTTAGCTTTACTTTTTAACATAAAGCAATTTTTGTACAAACAAATTGTATTCAGGACAATTTTTAGTTAAGGTTTAAAGTAGAAAAAGCACAACCAATCACTGAATGTAAATCCAAGTTCAAACCCAGTACAAAAAACTGCAGTCCGTGCTCTCAGCCTGAAGAGAACATATTCATCTTGTGTAATCTCCCCTCCTCTTTCTTTTAATCTGACTTTTCCTTCTCTTTCATGTGGAGGAAAACGATGCTGAAGATAAAGAGGCCGGTCATCATAGAGAAGGCACTGGCGTAGTATGGGAACGCGGAGGGGATGAAGCGCTCATACTGAGTGTGCTGTAAGGGCCGCACAGACACCTACAACAAGAAAAAAAAAAATCAAACTTGTAAATTGAACTTGTAAAAACAATGTGTAATGGCTGATTTAAGCACAGTTTAAAAGGTCCTATATTTTGCTAAATTGACTCTGATAAGTTTTAAAGGCATGTTAGAATGTTGTTACCTCATCAAAAACATACTTGGAGTAGTGTTTTGTTTCACATGTTCGAGTAATGCTTTATTATTAGTCTGTCTACATCTGCAAAACTCAAAATGCTCTGTTCCACCTTGTGATGTCATGAAGCGGTAGTTTAAGTTAACGGCTGCCTTTTTACCTTTCAGTACAGATTGCCAATTCAAGGGCTGAAATCATCCAAAAAATTATAGTGAAAGTGTGTGGAGTTTAAAAATACAGTGGAGCGCTTCCTACATGACCATACGACATCACAAGGTGGAACGTTTTCTGTTTGACTCAGGACTCAGGCTAGAGGAGTTCTGTGTTAAACATGTGTAAATGAAACAAAACAAAACTGCAGGGATGTTTCAATATAACAAAGATAAAAATAGAATAAAATTAAATAAAAAAAATACAGTATAATATGAGCCCTGTAACACTTTGTTGATAACTGAATTTGCAATAAATTAGTTTGGATCTCTAACGCAAGTAACAAGTCACCTGAGTTGATGAGTAAAGGTGTGTGTATCCCAGCCGATTATAATCCACTTTGAACTGGAAGACTCCATAAACATCTGGGAGCTTAAACTGTACACTGTATTTACCTCCTGGAACAAAGAAATAACATTAGTGTGCTTATGTATTGTCACATTTACCCATTCACACATACAAAGACAATCACAAATGCACATAGACAGTAGGGGTGGCACGGTTCACAAAATTCACGGTTCGGTTCGGATCACGGTTTTGTACGGTTCTTATTGGTTTCTTTCAAAATACACCTTATATCCATTTATATTAATAATCCACAATAACAGGATATAACATTAAAAGCGTTATAAGATTATATAATAACCTAATGTAATATAAAATCTTAATACAATGTAAAAATCACACAATCTGAATTTGACATTATTGGAACCATCTCTCCGATCTGGTGGCAGTAACTATGTCACCTGCTGTTGAAAAAACCCTTTCACTAGATATTGAAGAAACAGAAACAAAAGTACGTGTCTCGTATTTAAACTTCTACCGGTGTGCGGGCCTCGCTCCGTCTGGAGCTGCAGATACCGCACGTCAGCGAGCACGCAAGCGCAGCTCTTTCGCACGTGTAACGTGTATCACAGGGCAGCTTAAACTTTATAAAACACCCTATCTGTCCGTGCCTCACTTACTGACTTTTCACGCTCTCTCTCCTCCTGTTAGCTTCCCTGATAGCGTGCATAAGATCCCTCCTCAATGCCTCTGATCAGAGCGCATTTCAGCGGCGGCGTGAGAGGGGGGTGTCCCTGACTTTCCGCTTTTCCCCAGACTTAAATGACATTGGTGCATCCTCTATGTCCTTGCCGCTATCTCCACTCTCACTTGCCATTTCTGTCTAACTTTATTTACCGCACTCATTCATCTTTCTCGCGAAAGGGAAACACGAACCGAGGTTACATACGGGCATGCCAGAGGCAAGTATACATTGCACATGCCCGGATCCATCAGGTGCACACAGGTACCGAACCGTGACAAGCAAACCGAACGGTTCGTCGTTTTTTCATGAACCGTGCCACCCCTAATAGACAGTGGAGGCAATTGGGATAAAGTAGCATATACATTTATATTACTTGTACAGATAATTATATAATTCTGCCTTATTTCTCTTTATTTTTGCTACTTATTTTGAATTTATTATGACCATTTATATTTTTCTTCCATGTTATTATTTTATTATATTGTAATGCTTGTCCAAGTCTAGTATGCAGACAGCACATACCGTTCTTCTTAAGGTAAGTCCTGACAAAAGGATCAATCCTCACAAACTCAAACTGAATATCATCTCCATCGAAGGGAACCCACCGGCCTTCAGAGAGCATCTCAATCACAATACTGTATTCCTGCACATAACACATTTAGAACATTGAAGGAACAGGTCAGTGAAAATACTAAACACTGGTATAATGTTTTGAATACTGAACAGTACTCACCACTAGGTCGGTGATGGTGTATGCGGCAGGAGGAGTGGTCTCTCCCACTGGGTGATGGGTGACAGCTCCCACCCGGAGGACCCCAGCCTCTTTAAACACCCATCGGGACAAAGCTTCAGCTAGGTCCATGTTTCCGTTCTGGTCAAACCTGAAGAAAGAACATTTAATTATTTTTTTCTGTCTCAATCAACATTGTATTATCATGACAGCCCTACTTGGAGTTAATTATATTTTTTCATTTTTTTTCTGTTCAAAATACACTTCTCTAGTCATACCATATACACACTTAATGCAAACAAAAACAAAACTAATTTTTCTTGTTTTAAATTCACCTCTGGGACCCGGGCCTCGCCTTTTGCACAGCAGAGTTAAAGTAAGCATCACTAAAGAAGTCCAGAGAACCACTGAAAACTACTCGAGCGTTGTTGCGCGCCTGGAGTCCAGCAATGAGCAAAGTGTTCTTTCCAACTGCATGGGGATACTGTAATACAATAAAAATGTTTAAATTTAATTATTTAAATAAATAATTATTCAAAAGGTGCGCAATAATATCAGCTGTTTACCTGAGAAACTGGTCTATCAGGGAAGTAGGAGTAGGATGTTGAGGAACCAGTAAGAATGTCCAAGACCAGAGGGTTTTCAGGGTCTGCCACCATGCTAAAAAGACAAATAAAAAAAATATATCAATACCAACAGTAAAATGCGCTGCTCTAAAACAAACAAGAATTAAAAAGAGAAAGGGTCTGTCTGTCTGTCAGTTTAAAATATAAAATATGGGATTGCAAGATTTTCCCAACATTCATAGTTTAAAAAATACAGGAAATGAAACAGGTCAGAGTTACCCTGTTAACTTCAGTGTATTGCAAAAATGTTGGAGTAATTTTCTACTTACCCCACTCCTTTAAAGAGGACTGGTTTGTTGGTAGGTTTGCCAACAATAGTGGGGGCTTTCAAAAGATTTTCGGGATCAGCAACAATCAGGGTATGCTGAAGGAAAAGATTATGTTACAAATTATTGACTGAAATATTACAAGTACTAATATTTTATTTAATTACAAGTATATTACCTCTCCAGGATCAGATACATCATAGTTATGGTGGTCAATGACGGCAGTTTTTTCTTCATCAAATTCAATTCCACACTCACTACCCAGCTCCCTCAGAGGGTCCCCTGTGGTTAAATTAGGACATTAGTACAGTAATGTTCTCTATTAAGAATACAATTACAATGTCACTCTTACATTAACAAACAACAAAAAAACACCCAACAAACTCACCAATGTCTGAGCTGGCAGCAACCAGAACATTGCCACCACCATCAATAAACGAGGTAATGGTTTCCACATTAATGTTTCCCCCAAAATCTGTAAAATAAACCATTGAGTTACACAAAGCCCTATATTACACAAAATTTACTCTTTAAGGCATGTTATACTGTTATCTCCTCAAAAACATACCTGGAGTTGTGTTTTATTTTATTCACAAATGTCTGAGTAGCCCTTTATTATTATTTGACCTGCATCCCCAAAGCTTAAAATGCTCTGCTCCACCTTCTGTGTCATAAAGCTGTAGATCAAGTTAACAGCTACATTTTACCTTTTGTTCAGTAACAATCGGAAATTCCAGGGCTGAAATGACCCAAATGATTCTGGTAAAGGTTTATGGACTTTAAAAACACAGTGGAATGCTTCCTGTATTACCACATCACATCACAACTCCAGGTATGTTTGTGATAAGGAAGTTACGTTACAACATAGATCAGAAAATAGTAAAATATGGGCCCTTTAAGTGTCATAAAAAGACGTAGGCTACAATGTTGATGTACCTTCTACGGACGGTGAGAAAATTACTAAATGATCATACAGAAACTGTCCATATTTGATCAGAGAGAGGGAGGGGTCATCGGCCGTTTTGAATGTGAGGTCAAAACCACGATCTGAAAAAGAAGAGCCATCAATAAGATTTGTTTCATGCACACTATCTTAATAACCTTAAGAGCCATTACTGTTGCCCAACCTACCCCATACGAAACAATAGTTTGCAGTTGTGTTCTTGTGTACTTTGCATAATATAATAATTATAACTCAGTACCTACAATACAGTGACCAAACATCCTTATACCCAGGACCGTCCCAGTTTTGAGTTTTGTGTCCAAAACCACTGATTTGTCCCAGTTTTATACCAGAAATCACCCAGGTGTCCCCAGTTGGACCAATCTGTCGCCCAGTGCAGTAAAAAGGGGAATACACTGCCATTTGTTTAGCTAAAATACAGAAAACCGTGGTTGAAAATGACCACAAAACAAAAAAAATATATATATGCACCTACAAAAGTCCCACTGATACTGTATGACTGACCCTGAAGTGACTCGAGAATGGACAATGTTACTCGTTCTTTTCACTATTTATTTACACAAAACATCCCAACCCGGGTGTGTCCCAGTTCTGAATTATGAAAATCTGGTCAGTCTGAAATACAACCACGATACTGCATTTTAGATCAACATCACGGACCTGCCAGGCTGCGGAAGAAGATTGAATGGGTGTCTCGGATGTTGAGGTTGTCCAGCAGAACCAGCGTCTTCCCATCCGCAAACGCACAGTGCATAAATGCAGCTAAACACAGAAACACTAGCATGATGTTGTCCAGAAGCCGCGGTCTCCTCTGGGTTTTCATAACAGGGAGTTTTTTGGAATTACACTGGTCTTTCTGCAGCGCCTCCATCACCGCTGTCAACGTCGCCATTTTGCTGCAGAAGTCGACGTCAGCGTTAAGCGTGCGTCCACCGTGCGCCGGGGCTTTAGCCAATCAGAGGCCACAACGCGGACAACCGGAACAGTTTCTGACCAATAGAAAGACGGCTCTTGTGGACCAGGAAGTAAGTGAATGCAAAAGTTCACATGTAAAATGAATCAGAATCATACAGAATGATTCTTTGAAGACCGGGACATTGTTTTAAATAAAATAATAATAATAATAATAATAATAATAATAATAATAATAATAATAATAATAATAATGCCATTGGAAATAGAATACTGTAATGCACATCACATAGGAGATTGTAAACAGTTGTTTCCTATTCAACTTTTGTTTAATTATGTAATCAAAATAAACTACAGATTTACTGTCTGCAAAGGCAAAAGATATTTGTACACAATGTAGTTATTACATTTGATTATTATTTTAATAAAATACAGCTTATCATCTTATACACATAGTAAACATCCAAATAGACAGAATCCTTGTATGCCACTGTGTGACATACAGAAGCAGTAGAAAAGCCACTCACTGAAGTTAAACATAAATGTACAAATGCTCAGAATAAAATTAATGTAAACAGAACAGAGTATCAGGTCGTACTTTTTAAAATATTCAGCTTACAGAAGAACATTAGTTCTTATACTTATTAAAAAGTTAAACATAAATAAAATGCACAACATGCAGGTCAAATTTGTTTTACAAAAGCTTTTCCATGATTTATTATTATAATTTCCAGCCGTCATCTGTCCAAATGACATAAATGCTTCTTTATAATTTCCTTGTCTAACTCTGTTAGTCCATGTCCTCAGTTTGATTGTCCCCCTCCCCACTCTTCTTCGGATCCTCTGTCTTGACTTCAGTTTGTGTTTCCAGCAGTGAAGCTGCTTCCTCTTCCTCCTGACCCACCACAGCGTCCGTTTGAGACTCGTCTTCCTGGTCCATGGGCCTGAACACCAGCTCCCCCTCCTGGATATCCTCCTCTGATGTAGGTTGCCATGTTGGGGTGGCATCCTCCTCAGAGGTGGTAGTTGTGGTGTACTGGTAGCAGTCTGAATCTGCCTGGAACATGACTAAAGCCTGGGCTGTGTGAATGCGGACGTGCTGCGCCAAAGAACTGGCATCCAAGAATTTGTCCCCACACGAATCACAGGCGTAGAGGATCTGCATGTTTGGATCTAAATGGTGGGAGTAAAACACTATTTTATAAACTTTAAAGGTCCCATGGCATGAAATTTTCACTTTCTGAGGTTTTTGAACGTTAATGTGAGCTCCCCTACCCTGTTTAGCCCCCCCCCCATGGTTAAAAGTTGCGAAATGTCTAAACTGAGCATTTGCGATCCTTTTCTGCGTTACAAAAAATCAGAGCTCAAACGGGCGATTTTGAACAAGGCACCTTATTGACGTCAGATCGAAAAAAGAAATGCAAATGCAGTTCCACCCCCGTCTGTCTGTACTCAGCGTCTCTGTAACTGACGCCCAGAGAGTTTGGACTGCGAATGCGCTAGGCAATGCGAAATGTGTTTTTTTATTTGCCTGGAGGCACGTCTGAGTGTTTCTAGGCTCGGAAGTCCTTTATCTGAGCCTCTGGACCTTTGAACAGCAGTGGTTTAATTTTATTTTCTGTGGAAATGTGTTTATTTTTCAATGGAACGCTTCAAATCTCTCCCCCCCGTGCAAAAACAAGGAAATGGATCAGCTGAGGGCTCAGAGTGAGAGCGGAGAGTTTGGCCATGCCCCCACCCTCTACTATAGGCCAGCTCTTTTCTCCTCATTTGCATTTAAGCAACAACGCCCAGAATAAAGTGTTTGAGAGAGATATTTATGACTCTTTCATCTTATCTCTGTTTCTCATGCACTGAGTGTTGATTTTGAAGAAGGATTCATTTACAGTATTAGGGAACCATTAAAGAGCCATATAAAAGCATCAAGAAGTACCATGTCATGGGATCTTTAAACTATGTAGAATAGAAATGCACACAGATCATCTTACCTGATTCCTGAACTTTCTCCACTGCTTTAGTAATTTCTGCTTTCAAAGCCTCCGTTTCATCAGCAGAACCTGAGGTGGCGACTGGAAGAACTGTTAACACAGAAGCAAATCCTTTACACTTCTAATCAAGGTTATGTGCTACTTGATATCTTAAAAAGAAATCTACAGGAAAATCAGTTCTAAGCTCAGATTGATGAAAGCTTTTTGTTTGAAAATAATACTTATTGTAAATTTAAAAAGAAAAGCATTATAATTACGTCTATTGTGCTACCCTGGACACAAGTTGTTTTACATTACGTGTATTATTTAATCACTCTTCCATCACATTCTGATGCTGGTAATAAGTTACATCTACTAGGATATACAAAAGAGACTAACTCTCATTCTGTCTGTAGTGTGGACCAGCAAACACAATTATAAAGCATGTAAAAGTGTTTAAGATCTGTGTTCTGCGCTTTACTCTAAAACAGACCTGTGAGTTGTGTTACAGCTGAAGATGCCAGAGCCTCTGTAGCCAGTGTAACGATGTCCTCAGTGGTGACAGTGACGATGTTGACCTCATTCAGTGAGACAGAGAGCCCCTCACCAGCCTCCGCCTCCTGTGAGCTGTTCTCTGTCACCACCAGCCTCTTCATCCCAGCTTTACCGTGATGCACCGTCTTCACGTGTGACCGCAGGTTATCTACCCGGTTAAACCCTCGACCACACTTGTCACATAAAAATGGTTTCTCACCTATAAATAGTATACAACAAAAATTGGGTCTTATTCATTAACATTTTCTTAAAATATGTACATAACTTCCACTTATAGAAGATGCTAAGATTCACAACACATTCTGTGGAGGGAGGGGTAGGGTTGAGTCCAGCTCGGTGTGGCCCATAAGGAATGCACTGGGACTGGGACAGACCCAGGCTGCCACAGAACTATTTTTCAAAGAAATAATTTATAAACAATATAACTTCCAATCTTGTAGGAATTTGAATTTTTGGTTACATTATGAGAGTAATAATATTCTAAACAATACAATTTTTTTGCTACAAGTGCTCCTGACTGTTTATAGGATTTACTTTTACAGAACATTTTCAGTTAAGAAAATCTTTTGAAGGCCAAAACTGTACAAATTTGTTCATAAGAATGCTTCATGAATGTGGCCCAGTATGTACGGAAAACATGATTGTTGGTGTGCACAGTGCATTCGTCTTACCTGTGTGAACAATGATGTGCTTGGACAAGTCTCCAACATTCACAAACGCTTTGGTGCACAAGTGGCATTTATGTGGGCGCACATTGTCATGGTGTTTGATGTGGTTGGCGAGCTGACTGGACTGAGTAAACCTGAAACACATTTTTATAGTAATCCACCAATACTACTGTACTTTTTCTGTTTTTTTTTTTACTTGCTTCTCTGACCTCTTTCCACAGCGGTCACACACATAGGGCCTTTCCCCAGTGTGCTGCCTGAAGTGAGCGATGAGGGAGCTGGCCTGAGTAAAAGCTTTACCACACACCTTACACACACACGGTTTCTCCCCTGCAACACATAAATGGAAGTTTTGACATTCAAACAGAGGTGAAGGGTACATGTTATCCAGACTTGTTTCATGTCACAATGCTACAAAACATGAGACAGACTCTTGCAGGTATTTTGACTTTTTAGTGTATCAGCTATAGGTCTTAAATCTCCAGAAAAGGCTAATATTTTGTTTTGGTTCATTTAAAGCTGCTTAAAAAAAGACACACAAAGCTTTATTTTACTTTAGTACAAAAATGATAACTGCACTAAATGTCATGGTAAAAAAAAAAAAAAAAAGGGTTGGGAGGTCCGTCACATGATTGTTTCTATATATCTCATCGCTCTGCCTGGAATGTTCCACATTGTGACATTAAACAGGTTTATTCGAGGTGTTTTTTATAGTTCCGAAATACCTAGAAAAACATGCATTTTGACTGTGAGCTGGGTTCTTTCCACAGCTTGCCTTCTGACCCGTAACTTGGTCTGGTTTGGTCTCCATGATGATAGAAAGGTTTAATGCCATACCGTGAAACATTCCAGACAAAGCAATAACATCTCCATGGAGAAAAGACCTGCCACCAGAAAAGTTACACAATGCACCTTTAAGTAATTCAAGTCATTTATAGTAATTTGAGGAAAATAATCAAAATCTGCCATATATATCGGCCCAAAAATATAGAGCTTATCGACCTGCTCTGGATTCTAAACAAGTATCAGCAGTATCGGCTATGAAAAAAAAAAAATCAGTCGATCTCTACAACACATGACTGATAAATAGCAGAAACTAGCCTAATAAACCCAGTGTTGCCCCCTTGTGTACCTGTGTGTGTGCGCTCGTGCCTCAGCAGGGCTCCTGGGTCACTGAACGCTCTCTGACAGTGATTACACACATAGGGCTTTTCTCCAGTGTGGACACGCAGGTGCCTCTTCAAGTTCCCTGAAACACAGCAACAATCATCTCAAATTTCAGTAATTAATTACTTAAAGTATGTTTTTTTTATGTGCAAACGTATGTATTTACACATTTCAATAAATTTTAATACTGTTTTTTAATGTTTTTTAATACTACAGAATTAATAGAATTTACAGTTTATTAATTCAGGATGACAATAGTTTTAAAGATAGTGACCTATTCAGTACTTACCTGAAGTGGTGAACTGTTTGCCACATTCTTTGCATTTCAGAGGTCCATCTGCAATGTGAATCTTCAGGTGAGCTTTGAGATTTCCCAGCTAAACACAACATAAAATAATAAGTACACACGTCCTCCACTTTAACTTTTTCTGTTTTAGCATCCAACAAAACGTTACCCTTTGTTTTGGCTGGCTTTTCAAGCATAACTTTTTAAACGCCTTATTCTTTTATCTCCTCCCACAAACAAAACTCACTCCTACCATTACCTCCGCCTCTCCTGCAACCCTCCAGAAAATGAGTAAGCATACATCAGTGCAGATGTTTTTTTCACTGCCTTCTGAGATCCAAGTTCTCCCTGACCTCTGTGCTGCAGAGCAGACACTTACAGGACGTGATCTCTGATCTGAGCCCTTACCTGGTGGAAGCGTTTGTCACAGTGAGGACACCTGTGATCCTTCTCTGTGTCATGGGTCTCCAGGTGTCTCATTTTGGCCGTGGGGTCGGAGAAAGCCCTGTCACAGTAGTCACACTGGAAAGGCTTCTCTCCACTGTGGACGAGCTGGTGCCTCTTCAGGTTCCCGGAGGTGGTGAACAGTTTCCCACACAGGTCACAGCTATAACGAGCCTCTCCAGTGTGTCGTTTAAGGTGCATGTTCAGCAGACTGATGTGACGGTAGCTCCTCCCACACGTGGAGCAGCAAAATGGTTTCAGTGGGCTGAAGAACATAAGCATAACAGATGACAAGCTTGATTTACATTTGCAACAAATCACCTAATGCAGAGAAAGCAGACAAGCCAAATTATACAATATTAACATGACTCAAAAACTACTCATGAAATATAATCTGTACCTGTGTGTTTTCTCGTGAGCCCTGCAGGCTGCAGGGTCTGAAAAGGCCTTATTACAGTTTCTGCAGCTGAAGGGCTTCTCTCCTGTGTGGATGCGCATGTGTCTCTTGAAGTTTCCAGTGTGAGTGAACACCTTCCCACAGTCCTTGGAAATCCACAGAGGTCCATGTGAGGGTACAGACTCAACATCCACAGTATACTACTATATCCAGCAACTCACCTCACACTTGTGAGTTATTGAACTGTATTGTTTGGTCTCAGCCCTGCCGCTCTTGGGCCTGTACGGGTTTGTTCTGGAGTCTCCATCGCTCTCTCCTTCATCGTCCTGCCCACTCCCCTCACTCTCCCCTGTCTCCTCAGTCTCCTCCTCCTCCGCAGCCTCTTCACTGTTATGATCAGTCTTGGCTTGTGATTCCTCTGTCACGGTGTCCTTCAGATCAGCTTCTTTAAGCTGGACATCTTCCTCTGAGTCATTGTCTGTCACACACACACAAAAAAACAAAAACATAAAAATTCTATGTATCACGTTTTTCATAGTCATTTTACCTATTCAGTCATAAGTGCAAACTTTGAGTCAAAATCTTATGGATAAAAGTGGATATGACTTAAAGCTATCACCTGTAATTAAACTGGCTGACCCCTGATCACCAGGCGCCATCTACATTACTGTTACTATCTACATTACTGTTGTCTGTCAGGGTGCCAGCCTGAGAGAATAAATACCAGTGAGCCCAGGTGAGCTTGAACAAAGGCCAGGTGAAGGGAGGGGGGAACAGGTTTCACATCTGCCATCTATTAAAAAGAATCAGATAAACAAAAAGCTGAAAAAAGTCAACCAGCGTCTGACCAGAAATGAAGAAGCAGCTTGGATGAGCTGCGAAATGTAATCGACCAAATAATCTTTTGTCCAGTTGACAAATTGAATTTCTCCTTTTGCCATACAAGTTTAACTGTTTAACATGAGACAAGAAGCTGCATCTTGTCAAAGGTTAAACAGCTAAACAAAAACAGAACAAAAATTAATAAATATGCAACAGCACAAAAAGGCATTAACGCACCAGGTGGATAGTTCTTCTGAGGCGGTTTTCTGATCCTCCTTCCTCTTGAACTCACATAGGAGGAACGCTCAGATGATTTTAAGAAAGATTCTGCAAAAAGGTAAAAAAAAAAAAAAAAAAAAAGTTCAAATCATTATTCTTTTCTAGACAAGTTAAACTGCTGACAAAACCTCTACTCACTGGGTGTGTAATCAGCATCAGATGGATCGTCTTTGAAGCCTTGTGCTGCCACATTCTTTTTAATCGTGTTTTTCTTTGTCACAGTTGGGGGAGTTTTGGATGGCCTTGCTTTACCAGGGGAGACTGGTTTTGACTGGAGGTCTATCTGCTGTGTCTCTGGGGGCATTTCTTCCTGAGTAGAAACTGCAGCACTACTGTTATCTTCTGCAGGGTGCTGTGGCTGGCTTTCCTCCACCTGTGCTGCCACTGCAGCCAGGTCACTTTCCGTAGGAACACTTGGATCTATTTTGAATGCTTTATCCTCTGTCAATCACAAACACACACATAAATAAGTAATCATTGGTGAATGAAAACAATGGAGGAAATTCTGCCAAACAAACTTACCAGGTACGTCTACAGTGACAATGGTGGGACCGGGGTTGGCCATGGTTTGATAAGCAGAGCAGGCGTTTACGATCTCAGGCATCTTTAGGAAGGTCGCCACAGTCATAACGTCAACTACAGTGTTAATGGTTAGATTCAATTTGGATGTATACATGAAGTCCAAGACGAGGCCCAAACCTAAGTGAACAGAATCTTTTAGCAACAGAATGGGTCTAGACTGTATTTCCAATTCTGATATAAATAATAGATAATCAAACAAACAACTTCTACATTTTTACACAATTAGAAAACAAACATTCATAAATAAAGAAAAAGGATTTTCATTTGAAGAGAAAGATCTGCCATTTGCAAACTCACCTGCTGCATTACTTATATCCAGATGCACCACATCCTTCTGCTCCACAAAGAGAGTGCGGAAGTAGAGGCTGCATGCAGCTAGAACAGCTTTGTGAGCTTTAAAGTCAACCCCATCCACCACAAAAGTACAGTCACACAGCAGGCCCTGCTTCCTCTGGTCGTTCAGCTGCTCCAGGACCTTCCCACAGTGCCATGGGAACTCCATCGCTCTAGAGTTATGATGAGACAAAAGAAAATTATGAATGGAATGGCGTAACGGAGGTGCACGGAATAGGTCACATAGTTGTTATTGGGCTATCGAGATTAAAAAAGTTTACGCATAGTCTTGACACTTTCAAATGCAACATAACTTTTTTCTGCAATACTAAATCATTTAAGGAGGTTACAGGTTGCACACATTGTTATTGTCTGTTCAGCTTAAATAATAATTAATAAATGCAAATTGTCTGTTTTAATTATTTGTAAGATTTTAAGTTTTTAATTTATTTTAGACGTAATGCTTTTCTACTTTTTAACCATGCCTACAGGGAGCCATCTGTACACCATGGCAACGGACAACAGATGAAAACTAGCCTCTTGGCTAATTCTGGCATGTTAAACAGTTACTGTTGGTCAACTTGCACTGTCCGCTATAAATAAATAAAAAAAATAAACACCGCCCTGTTCGGTAACATAATTTCACAAGAACTCAATACAAAAAGGGTTCGTCGTTTTCTTTAAATCTGTAAATCTGTTAGATAACTTAAACGTGGATTCTGTCTGATTCTGTTTTCTGGAGGACCATGTTCCTATAATAATCTTCAGCAAATTAAAGATGTTTATCTTCATCACACAAGACCAGGGCTGTGGTGCTGTTAGCATGCAGCACTTTGGACTTTAGCTCTTCTAGTGTACGCGGAGATAACTAAATGCAAATGTAGTCTGCGTGTATGATATTTGTGCGTTTGTTTTGACAGTTTGGTGGTTTGACAGTGCCCCACATCGATTACAATTCCTCCATCCTTGCAGCTTGGTTATCAGGGATTAATTTAGCGCCCTGTCATGCAGCAGACTGCGGGGAAGATGGCGGAGGCTCGCGCTTGTTCTTTCTCTGCCTCAAAACGCCATTTTGATAAATAATCAAAACATACCTTCTTCTTGTTGCCCCTTTCCGTTGTCTAAGTCGAGAAGCCCGAGTACCACAGAAAGTTTGATATTGTTGGAGGAACAACTCAATCGAGTTTTTCGGTGATCGATCCTGTTTCTTTGGCTCAGCTCGGCGCCATCTCGCGCTCTCTTATCGATTGATTGGGGCCAGGCGGTGTGGCGGCTGCGCATGCGCACAAACGATACAAACGCTGCAAACTTAAAGAAGTGCAAGTACAAGAACCATAAAGATAAGTCTTTCATTTGGCAGAAGATTGGCAAACGAAGCTGAATAAAGGCGTCCCCGTGTTCACCGTGTGTTTCTGACACCTGCTGTCAACATTTAGATTTAACATGCTGCGCAATATTGATGTAGTCTACCAATCACGCACAAGGGGGCACTACACACCAAATGAAAACAGATTTATTCAGAAAGAAAGCTCTAATGTACGTTTGCAAACTTACTTTATGACAAAACTTGAGGGAAATGCTTAGTCATTCTTATGTGTGAACTATGCTTACCTAATTCTTTTGAACTGTTAGAATGAGCCATTTGCAACTTGCAGTTTGATATATTGTACATATATATTTTATTATCATTATTAGGGGAAAAGCACCGAAGGTGCTAGGCACCCTATAGTGTTTGCTCTGCGTTGCTTAGCGAAGTTGCCTAGCGAAGTTGCCTAGCGAAGTTGCCTAGCAACCCTTTGATCTTTCCTTTGATGTACTGGTCTCCTGATTCTTCTTATTATTCTATATTCTTCTCCACATGGGAGTCTATGGCAACCCCTAGAACCGTCTGGTAAAAAGTTGTGAAATTTTGCATGCACATTCCAGCCAGTCTCCTCATTACCCACAGCGATTTATAGCCCCCCAGCCCCAACCGTCTAGTGGCACCAGCAGGTCAAAGTTGCAGGAATTTTCAGGAATTGCCTAGTAACGCACCTAGCAACCTTTGATCTGTCTTTGATGTGTCTGTTCTGACAGGGTCTAACCCTGTCAGAACAGACCCTGTTAAACC
Organism: Paratrypauchen microcephalus; assembly: GCA_036785185.1. Lineage (NCBI taxonomy): Eukaryota > Metazoa > Chordata > Actinopteri > Gobiiformes > Gobiidae > Paratrypauchen > Paratrypauchen microcephalus. Next base: position 1,640,642 of record JAVJIX010000037.1, on the reverse strand, counting down.
CTGTTAGACCCTGTCAGACTCTGTTAGACCCTGTCAGACCCTGCATGCGGCCTACATGCTGAGGCCTACATGAACCTTCGGTGCTTGGCCCCACATTGCTGCTTGCAGCTATATTTTTATGTATATGATTATGTCTCATCTGACACATGTCTATTGCTCTTTGGTTGCAATTCCATAAATTTTTTTTTCTTTCACCATCTGTTATATATCATAATATATATATATATCAAATATTATTTGATGAGTGAGCTACCGTACCCAAAACAATTTCCCTTGTGGATCAATAAAGTTTGTCTAAGTCTAATTAATTCACTGGGCACAGTATTTTTTTCGAAAAAATCAGCGATATACAGGACAATAATGTTAGTCACACTTCCTTGACTAGGGGAACTAACCCACAACCCTCATTTCAGAGAGTCAGAAGCAAGTCAGCCTTTCATGCTCCAAGGTAATCATAAACTGTATGACCTCTTAGAATTGTAGAGCAAATGTATGTTGTGAATTTAAGAAACAGATTTTGGCCTGAAAGAGGAAAATGTTTATTCATACAGCTGCATCATTATAATACATGCAAACACCCAATAATTACTTAATTTCAATACAAATAAAGAATACAATTTTATGGCAGAGTTTATGTAAACACATTTTAGTTTACAATTGCAATGTAGATTGATATAAGGAATATTCTTTACGTCTCAGGGTTTTGTTCTGTTTTTTAGGTTAGTAGGCTTATGTTCTTTAACCTTGGGTCAGGAATAACTACTTTATGGGACTTAGGGTACACCCAGACACAAGGAGAACATGCAGACTCTGTGAGGTCAAAGGAAACGAAGATCTGATTCTAAAGTTTGTGTCTATGTAAAGTAATTCAGTGATTTTATATAGGACAAAGGCATTAGCAGAACTTGATAGACATCTACTAATTCAATCAATGCAGCTCAAAAAAATAAATAAGTACAAAACAAACTCGGTGATCTGCTCACACCCTGCACACGTCAGAGCAGAAGTGTGAATCATGGTGCTGGAGGGGACAGGGGGCTCTGTAGTGCAGGCTTCAGTAGCGTGAAGGAGACCAAACAAACCAGTACAAAATAACAATAGATCATGAGTTCATATCTTAATCTCTGTGCGGTAGGTCTGCGCGTGTTCATGTTTGGCTGTTTGTCTCCGGGCCTTCACAGTGAGCGTCCCCTCAGCCCCCAGCGATGACGTCACTGTTGTGGGGTCCACGTCTTCTGGGAGCTGGCACTTGTGGGTGAAAGTGTTCATGACAGAGCCATCCTGGGCCAGCTGTCAAAGGAGAAGCAGGTTAGTTTAAACCCGGGCTGTGATGGAGATGAGGAGTAAACGGACTGTCCCATACCTTCTCTGCACGCACTTCGATCTGGTTGTTGGACGTGGTCACGATGACGTCCTCTGGAGAGAAGTCCCGCACATCCACAGTGAACTGGTATGAGTCTCCCAGAGTCTTGATGTTTCCAGCGCCACCTGCAGACAATTTAAATAATCAAATGATTAACTTTGAGCTGGTGAGCAGCTTGTGGAATCCCCAATCTTGGTATTGCATACTGCCCTTGTGGCCACAGACAAGACACATAACCATCATTCCATGTAAGAATGATATATTATGACCTTGAGAATGCCTGATCTCGTCTAATCTCTGATGGAAAGCACGGATTGTCCTGGTTATTACTGCAGGGATTTTATTTTTTTTTAAGGGTCGGGATGCATGTTAATGGACAGACATGATACAGACATGAATGTAAACACACCGGATTGTAGCCAAAGAGTAATTTCTATTCATTCTCCCAAAAGCCTAATGTCATAAAAGGGCCACAAAATAGAATATTGCACACTCTACTGATTGGGATGGGAGACTGCTGGGAATACCAGGTGCCATAGAAGGGCAGTGGTTCTACACATACTGTCGTGTCTTTCGGCAAGACACGTTACTCACCATGCATCCAGTGAGAGTGTGTTTGTGAGAGTGATTGGGGGATGGATTGGATGGAAATGAACCCATAGCTACAGTCCGCCGTGTTCAGCCTGTAGGCCTGTATCATCTCTGATTCTCCACACCCTCAGAAGAATGTTTTGATTATGACCATGGAATGAATCGGCCGCATATGGGTTTATTAAATTACACAAACCACTAGTTCATCCAATCCCCTTCAGAGATGTCTCAAATATCTGCTCTGTGGAGCCTCTCCTAATGCTCTGATATAACAAATGGTAAGGTCAGCCTTAAAATGAAGGGAACTGTACTAATATGAAGGCCAGAGTACAGTACTCTGGCCTTCATATTCTAGAGCTTATACGCCAATATGAATGCGCACAGTAATAATAATAAAAATACATCTCTGATTCAAAACACCAAATTCGATGCAATGCTCCACTACTTTAATATAAGATGGAGCTAGTAACCTTGTCCCAGAATAGAGACTGTGATTATTTACAAACTGTCGACAGTAAAATATCTACAGAAAATGATTGCCTGAAATGAGAATCTGGTGCTAAATTTCTTTGAGGTTGTTTATGAGAACAATTCATCACTGACATGTTGATTTGTTTAATAAAATTATACTGTTATAACAGGAGCCAATGCAGATAATAAAATCCATGCAGCTCTGACCTCTTCTGTGTCTCACTAATATAATCACTGACATCATCCGAAGGTGCGTGAATGCGGCGCTGTTGTTCCTGGTAACTAGGCAACCCTGTAGTCATTCCTCATCCGTCCGTCATCTCAGTATTAGGAGAGTGAGCTCAGGGTGCTGGCAGCAGACCTTCATTCCAGTCTGTCTCTGTATCTGGGTTGAACAGCACCTATGGGACCTCCTCTCTTCACTGTTATGGACTGTACGTGGGTGCACATTTGAAGTTTTCATGTTCTCAAAAGTTCAAGATGGAGAAGGTCTGAGTCTGTTCCTAAATAAGATGTGAGTGATGTAGTTAGGCAAGCAATAGTCCCTTTCCCCTTTTTTTGCATGTTGCTATGTTTGTTTCTATGTAGCTGCTGCTGAACTTTGATTTCCTTTGAGATGAATAAAGTGTCTATCTATATCTATATCTTTCTATCTTTCTACCGTTCTTGTGCCCCAAGTACATGACGTCATTGCGTCCCTATATTACCCACATTAGTATTTGCCAAAGGAAGGGCATCCAGTGGAAAAATAAATCATTGTATGTCATTAGCCTTCAAGGTAGCAGCCATTTGATTTGCAAAAGTCAAAGCATTCATACACTTTTTAGTCCCAGAGCAGTATTTTTTAGATAGGTCTGACCCTCAATCTCATGTTGATTATTACGTACAGAGGTGGCAGATTTTCCATGGAACAATAGTGAAGGTTTAAAATAGTCCTAACGTAGCATATATTACTGAATGAGTTGACTCTTATTTGTATTGTACCGTATTGTATCTGCACTTTCACATATATATACAACACAACACATCTGATTGAAACAACTACTGAATCTTAATCCGCTTTGACCCAGGTCTAAGTAAGGCTTAAAGGGCACTTAGTGTCTGCACAGCGGCCATAACACCTGACCTGCTGTGTGACCTCTGTACACAATCCTACAGCTCAATGACACCAAATACAACCCTCCTGACTTTAATAATGATAATGGTCAGTCAATGATGAAACTTAACAAAGTAAAAGTAGTAAAGTACTGTGCTTGACATACATTTTTGGTATCTTTTCACTTTGACTTCCCTACATTTGAGAGCAGGTATCTGTATTTGTACTTACATTTTCAAACGGGACTGAAAAGCATGTTTTATTATAGTGTGAAACCTGCTGAAAAAGCTGAGAATTTAACATCTTCATAATTTGATCAAAGACAGATATAAACAATATAATAAACAATTTTCAATTCAATTCAATTCAATTTTCCTTTTCTGTTTTCTGCACAGATCTGTATCAAAATCACTACATGTAAAGCTTTATTAGATCTCTAAATATGTTTACTTTTTTACTCTTTAAGTACAATTTTTAAACGGGTACTTCAATATTTTCACTGGAGTAGATTTTCTTATGCGATACTTTTACTTTCCTTGAATATGTTTTGTTCCAGTATCTTTAGTTTCACTGATGATGATGATGATGATAATAGTCTGTGAGTTTGGAGCAATTGGGATTCCTTATTTTTGATCTTGTCATAATATCTAATAGCTGTGGGACTTTCTGTTAGAAAATCCTGACTATAACAGTAGGATATATAAACCAGATGACCCACTGTGTTGCCAAAGAGAAAATCTATGCAGTCTCTCATTGCATCATGTTTACCTCAAAACAGGAACTTGGCTTTGAAATTTTGAATAAAACATTTTTGAAAGCTTTATGTTCTTGATCCAATTTTGTAATACTTGTTTCCAGACATTATTACGTTCATTTAATCTTCATTTTATTAAAAAATAAGTCAAGGTCATTTCATGACAATAGTCAATAACCCAAGAACCCAAGCTTACGTTAAAGGTCCACGCTGTGATGTTTTTAGTAACCATTAACCATCTGATTGTATTGTCTTTGTCTTGTTATTGCTTTATCTGTAATGTTCCAGAGTATGACCTTAAATGAATCTATCTTGTATTTATCCAGTTACATGTTTTTATTGTTAGAAATATACACTACCAGTAAAGATGTGGACAAACCATCTCATTCAATTATTTTTTCTTTATTTTTACTACTTTGTGTATTTGATATACATACAATAATCCTCAAATATATGAAGTAAGCAATTATGTACAAGGAGAAAAGGGAAAATAACTATACTAAATAGTAGTAGCTCCTAAAAAGTAGCCATCCTTTGTCAAAAATTACTCAGTAGAGTTATTTAACCTTTTTTCTTTACTACGTAATTCCATAAATGTTGCTTTATTTATTTGATGTCTTCCATATGTATATATAAAATGTAGAAAGTAGTCAAAATAAAGAAAAAAAATGGAAAGAGAGGGTGTGTCCAAACTTTTGACTGTTAATATACTTTGAAAAACATTGCATTCTTACTGTAAGTGGGTTCACCCCTCCATAGATCTGACTTGGAGAGGTTATCTGGTTGTTAGTTAGAGATGTTTAATGCTCTAACGTGGATAATTCTGAGCAAAGCAATCACATCTCCATGGAGAAAACGAAATGACAGACAATGCACAGACCTCCAGTGCCCTCCACCGTCTCAAATGTGGTGCTTGCTTCTATATAGATCTTATTGCTCTGCCTGGAATGTTCTACAGTATGACATTTAACATCTCTACCTTATATATATATTCAATTACAGGTGGTTTTATAGCTCAAAAATACCTTGAAAAACAACATTGGTACCGTGAGCGTGGTCGCCTCTCCACAGATCTGACCTGTACCTTGGTCTGGTTTAGTCTCCGTGAAGATAGAAGGTTTAATAACATACTGTGAAACATTCCAGATGAAGTAATAGCATCTCCGTGGAGACAAGAACCCTTCACCTCCTTCACTCTTCTGTTTTTAACTTACCAGAGAAGGCGTCGCTCCCAGGCCTCATGAAGGAGCCAAAGTCCTCCGCGAAGAGCCCCAGCTTCTTGTCCATGCCCGGGCCCCCAGAAGCAGAAGACGAAGAGGAGGAGGAGGTCTGGTGAAAACTACGCTCCGATCTGTACACTGAAGAATTCTCCACACTCATGGAGGAGAGAGAGAGGCAAACTCTGCTTTCTTCTCCTGCCTGCTCCACGGACAATGTCAAACAGATCTCTGGATAGTTACAACCTGTTTTGGATGGTAAGTAAGGATGCTGTACTGTTCTTCTAAACACAGACCAGTCCTTATATATCCACCGGTTTGTTGGTACTCACGTGAGCTCATTGGAAAAGGCTAACGGAGCTATATTTATATTTTAGTTGGAAAGATTGTGCTGGGGGCTGGAGGTTAGAGAAGCAGGCCTCAGAAGAGAGATAGGGGTAGAGAGGGGAGGGGGTAGCAGTTGTCCTCTCTCTCACACATCTCAAAATAAACCACTTCAGATTTAATCACTGGCTCTGTCTATGTACACTCCACTAACTTCTTTTGTTCTTGAAATGGACTACAAATGAAGTATTGATTGCTTTTTGGTCTGTCATTTTAAGTTTGTATTGACTTTATATTTTCTAATAATTTTGTTGAAATGAGAGAGCATGTTTTCCAAGTACTTAATCATAACTTCATTGTTTTCTTCATTCTAAGTCTGAGAGCTTCAGAAATATATATTATGAGTTTTGCTCATTGGGGAATGAAATGAAATGAAAAATAAATAAATGTTTTTCTAGTAATAATGTAAGCTGACACATGAGTTTATTAAGATCCACCTGCTGGACCAAACTAATATAATAAAAATGTCTACTTTGTTATTATTACTGTAGAACCCAGAGATATGAACCCTCAAGACATTGTAATAGTAATGTGCAGTTCAGTCGGACTATCTGACTGTGCTTCTGTTGTAGGGAGTATTATATCTCTGATGATGTAAGGCAAGATAATAAGGATTAAGCTGGCAGCGTGGGGCTGCCAAACAAAACTGTTTAGACGTGTCTATTGTGTAAAGCCTTAATCTTTGATTATTTAACACAGTATGACTATAAATATCTCTTGCAGTAATAAACTCTCACACTCTTGTAATAAAATGTGACGTAAAGGTCCCATATTATGCAAATTATACTGGTAACTGGTAAGTCACTGACTTTCCCCCCGGGAGTTGTGGGTTCAAATCCCCCCCGGGCAATGAGCTAACCAGTGTGGGTCCTTGGGCAAGATCCTTCACGGTACTGCCCCCCGGGCGCCGAAAAAGATGGCTGCTCACTGCTCCTGAAAAGGATGGGTCAAATGCAGAAGTCAAATTTCTCCCATGTGTCACTGTGTGTCAGACCAATAAAGGCTTAATCTTTAATCTAATCCTGTGAGATTCAAGCCATGTTTGAATGCTGCTACCTCAAACATCCCTGAAGTTGTCTTTTGTTTCATTCTCAGATGTTTGAGTAATCTTTTATTATTAGTCTGTCTACATGACTCAAGCTGAAAATGCTCTGTTCTACCTGATGTTAATAATTAATGTTAATAGCTACCTTTTACATTTTGTTCAGTAGAGATGGAATAAAGAGTGAAGAAATTATTCTAGTGAAGGTGTACGAAGTTTAAAAACACAGTGGATCACTTCCAGTATTTCCACATCACTAGGTGGAAAAGAGTCTTTTTTCTTTTGAAAGAAGAAATCAGCCTTAATATGCAGAATTTTTGTGTTAAACGTGTGAAAAAAACAACAACTCCAGATATGCTTGTGATGAGGAAACAACATTATAACAGATGTCAGAAAACATGGGCCCTTTATAAACCATTTACTCAGTATGAATTAAACCTTTACTCATGCTGTATTAAGGCCATATATAATAGCCTATAGTTATCATAAGGTGCTACTCAGTTAGCTAGTGGCTAAATGCTGATTAGCTTATCTGTGAGTGTAAGTTAAGAGCAGAATCTGTGATGGAAAGAATGTGTGTGAATGTGGACACAAAAGGCCCGTGTGCACCAGGTCTTAGCGGTGACAGGGTTTTGTGCTAAGAATATCCAGAGGGCTGCTGTGGCGGTGATTATGCGTTCTCTCTCTCTCTCTCTTCCTCTCTCTCAGCCTTTCTAGGGACTGAATGTACCAGCGCCACACGACTATAAGCAAATACTCCGGAAATACAACATTAGATTTGGTTTATACAGATACAGAGAGAGCTGTACTGTGAAGCTTTTGTGTTACTTTTCCTGTAGGCACAATGTGTGATCATGTAAGGGTAACGTTACCTAAAGGGCCCATATTACACATATTATTTTTTGATCTGTTATAACGGTGTTTCATTTACGCATTTTTGAGTTTTGACTAATCCTTTATTATTAGTCTGTCTACATCTCCGAAGCTCAAAATGCTCTGTTCCACCTTGTGATTTCATGAAGTGGTAGTTTTCAAATGATCAGCTACCTTTTATGTTTAGTTCAGCAGAGATTGAAAGGCTGAAAATCATACAAATGATACTAGTGACTGTATTATGACATCACAAGGTGTAACAGAGTGTTTTTTGTTTAAGCGAAGAACTCTAAATATGCAGGGTTTGTGTGTTAAACATGTGTGAATGAAACAAAACACAACTCCAGGTGTGTTTTTGATGAGGAAACAACATTATAACACAGATCAGAAAAAAGTGTAATATGTTCAAGTGATTTAATATTGTTCAAACATTCCTCTCAAACACAAAACACTGTGTTCCACTTTGTGATGTCATGTGGTAATACAGGAGGTGCTCTACAGTTTTTAAACTCCATACACCTTCACTAGAATCATTTGCATAATTTCAGCTCTGGAACTGTCAAACTCTACTGGACAAAAGTTAAAAGGAGCTGTTAACTTCAAAACTACAACATGACATCACAAGGTCGAACAGAACATTTTGAGCTTTGGAGATATAGACATACTAATAATAAGGGGATACTCAAACATGTGTGAAACAAAACACAACTGTAGGTATGTTTCTGAGGAGCTAACAACATTATAACATGGCTTACAATTTTGTATAATATACTGTAGGACCTTTAATAAAATGTTACAGTGGTGGAATCAAATGATTATTTTAACACTTGCTGACTAACTCTGCTTTGTTTGCTGTTCACGTAAGGGAAAAACTTACCTTGTCCTTTGAAAATGAGCATATTTGTCTTTCCCAGGAGAAACCATCTCTTCAATCATCACCAAAGCTCTTCTCTTTCCACAACACTCTCCTGTGTGAGTCAGGGCTATTTCAGACCAACTCATCACTGTCCAGGCACTTTGTCATGGGCCCGATGGAGAGCAGGTTTTAGATCGTTCACACAGGTCAAAGAGCAGTAAAAAGTACTGTTTGAAACGTCACGAATTGCTTTATCTAAAAGTACAATAAAAGACAATATCAAAAAGCAAAAAAAGGGTGTTGAGACGTTAATAATTGGCTGATTACTTATCAGCAGTGGTAGAAGAAGAATTACTTGATTTTGTTACTTTACTGTGTAACCTTTTGGTTGGAGGTCTGTCACCTGCTTGTTTCTATGGAGATGACATTGCTCTGCCTGGAATGTTCCACAGCGTGACATTAAATAGCTCTACCTTATATGTATTCAATGGCGGGAGGTGTATAACTTAAAAATACCTAGAAAAACAGGTATTTTGACTGTGAGCGGTGTTGCCTCTCCACAGATCTGACCTGCAACTTGGTCTGGTTGGTCTGGTTCTCCATGAAGATATAAATATTTAATAATATACTGTGAAACATTCCAGACAAAGCAATAACATTTCCACTGAGACAAGCATTTGACAGACCCTCCACCAAAAAAGTTACACAATGCACCTTTAAAGGAAAAGTAAAGTTTTTTACAATTTGAGCCTTATTTCGGTAATAAAACAAGTTGTTTTACTCACCCATAGCACTTTGGTGTCATATGGAGCATTTCCGGAGATGTTTTAGATTAGCGTTAGGCTAATGCCGTTAGCCTAGCGCGACTTATAGCCATAGCTCGGGGCATTCCCCGAGCATGTAATATGCCCCGTGCGGGCTCCAAATAACACAAACTTTAGCACTTTTCAAATCATAGAAGCTCGATGTCTTTAGTCTACGATTTCGTTTGGTCAAAAGTGGCCTGTAATCCGAGATTTAGCCATAGTTTCGAGTAGATGAGGACGCCAGTGCGCATGTGCGGAGTGTGCTCTCAGCTCCCGGGACCCAAACATGGAACGCATAGCTGTAAACTATGGATAAATCTTGGATTACAGGCCACTTTTGATTCAAACGAAATCGTAGACTAAAGACATCGAGCTTCTATGATTTGAAAAGTGCTAAAGTTTGTGTTATTTGGAGCCCGCACGGGGCATATTACATGCTCGGGGAATGCCCCGAGCTATGGCTATAAGTCGCGCTAGGCTAACGGCGTTAGCCTAACGCTAATCTAAAACATCTCCGGAAATGCTCCATATGACACCAAAGTGATATGGGTGAGTAAAACAACTTGTTTTATTACCGAAATAAGGCTCAAATTGTAAAAAATGTTACTTTTCCTTTAAGTGAAAGTACAGATACCAGAGCAAAAAAAAAAAAAAAAAATCAAGTGAAATAGCAACTTAAGTGAAAGTATTTCTGACAGATTTTAAGATCTAATAAAGCTTCAAATGAATAGATTTTGATAAAGATATAAAGATTTGTGCTGAATTTTGTTCAACAGTTTTTCCTAACTGTTTTTCTTTGTATATTTTGTTTTCTCAAATTATGAACTCAGTCTTTCCAGCAGCTTTAAAACAATAATAAAACATTTTAACTTTTCACTCTTGTTAAAAAATGTAGTAGAATAGAAAGTATAGAAAGTACCTGCTCTCAAATGTCAAAATAAAAATTATCCACTTAAACTGTACTGAAGTAAAGTAAAGTAGAGATAACTAAAACATTTATACAGTACTATACAGTTGTCAGTGTTTGTTTGTGTACATTCCTATTGTCCCACAGAACCAGAGCTGAGGGGGTGAAGGGGGTGAGGAGGGTGAGGGGGAGCTGGGGCAGACGGGGCAGACGGGGTGAGGAGGCTGGGGTGGGTGGGGTGCGTCCCAGCTGCTGTCAGTTACATAATGTTCAGACTGGGATCACGCTGAAGGTCATTTAATGTGCCTAACGATTATTACGCTTATGCTTATTGCTCGACTGTGCTTTAAAGAGTCAATTTTTCACTATTTTCTGATCTGTTTTAATGTCGTTTCCTCGTCAAAAACATACCTGGAGTTGTGTTTGTTTCATTCACACACAAATCTTGCATATTCAGGCCGACTTCTTCCCTCAAACTGAAAACACTCTATTCCACTTAGTGATATCGTGGTAATACAGGAAGTGCTCCACTGTGTTTTTAAACTCCACACAACTTCACTAGATTCATCTGGATGATTTCAGCCCTGAAATTCACAATTGAAAGGGCAAAAAGTAGATGCTAACTTCAAAACTATTCCTTCATGACATCGCAAGGTGGAACAAAGTATTTTGAGATTTGGAGATGTAGCCAGAAGGATTACTCAGACATGTGTGAATGAAACAAACCACAACTCCATGTATGTTTTTGATTAGGAAACAGCATTCTCACATGGCTTAAAGATCACAAGAGTCAAAGACCTTTAAGCTGAGATACATCAAGATAAGGTGAAATAAAAAGAATAGTATATATATAGTATAGTACATGATCTCACAGGACAGCTGGTTGGCTCCATGTTTGCCTCACAACAAGAAGGTCTCCCTATATGGTGTCTGTGTAGGTTTTGTCAGGGTGCTCCAGATTTCCAGAAATCAAACAATGCTATTATTATTGTTATGAATCTTTTTTACTCGTAGCCCATTTAGCTGCTATATAGGCCTATTTTGATATGAATAGACCACACTCCTCATCGGAAATGGAGGAGATAGGATATGGTTCCAGAGTCCAAACACTGCTGCATTATTTATTTATTTATTTCAAGGACAATGCACATAATAAACATTTGTATGTATATATGCCAGAATTAGCCCAAGGGCTATTTGTTATCCGTAGTCCCTGGACAGGTGTAAAGTGTCAACCTGCAGGAAGTAAAAACCAATAGAATAAAAACAAAGTTATTATTATATACTCTAAAATCATTCTTACATACAGTCGCATACAGCTCCATGCAATTATATACAGTCATAAAGACACATTCAGCCACAAACACCAGATACCGTTGTGTGCAGTCACATACAGACACATACAGACTCATTTAAAAAAAAAGTCACACAAGAGTAACACACAAGAGGCAGGATGGCGACAGGGCCATCGGGAGATGGATATTAGTGGTGACAGGACTGATTCTCAATGAACCATTTCTTTAATTGGAATTTAAATGAGATGTAAGTGGAGAGGCTTCTAATTGTGGTGGGGGTGGTGTTCCCGTCATGGGCAGCTTGCACAGAGAAGGTGGTTTGACCAAAGAGACTTTTTCTGAGGGGGATGATACAGTCCCCTCTCTTACTTCCATGGTTTTGTCAAAGTGTGTGGTTTTGGTTGGTCAGGCAAATAGACCCAGGTTTACCCAGGAATTTCCAATCTCTACTGAAGTAAATGTAAAAGGCAGTTGTTAACTTGAAATCTATCATTTCATGACATCCCAGGATGGAACAAAGCATTTTGGAGAGCTTTGGAGATATAGACAGGCTAATAATAATGGATAACTCAAACTCCAGGTATGTTTTTGATGAGGTAGTAACATTATTAGATGGCATAAAGCTCATAAGAGTCAATTTTGTGTAATGTAGGATCTTTAAGCCCCACCACACAAATAGGTAACAGGGTGTAGTGAAGAAATGTGTGCCTTGGAGTAAAAAAAAAAGCTCAAGTTGTTCTGAAATCCTAATTTAAATCTGGAACATCATTTCTCTTGAGACAAAAGATGCTTGTTCATAATAGATGCTTACAACTCATGCTCCAATCATTTGTATTTGGATGCTGAAGTGTTTAATAAATCTTTTGTCTCATTATTCACACACACCCCTCTTTTCTTTTCCTTTCTTCTCCCCTTCCTCTCCCTTTTTTCCCTTCTCCTCTTCTCTTCTTCCCTCCTCTCCTTCCTCCTTCCTCTCCTCCCCTTTCCTTTTGTCTTCTCTCCCCTCTCCTCCCCTTTCCTTTTGTCTTCTCTCCCTCTCCTCCCCTTTCCTTTTGTCTTCTCTCCCCTCTCCTCCCCTGCCTTCCTCTCCTCTCATCTTCTCTCCCCTCTTCTTTCCTCCCGTCCCCTCTCTTCCTCTCCTCTATCTTCTCCTCTCCCCTGCTCCCTTCTCTCACCTCTCCTCTCACCCCTCCTCTCCTTTTTCTCCCTCTCCTCATTTAATTGTGTGAGCGCAGTAACCTCATGGGTCTAGAGTCACCGCAAGGATCAGCTGCCATGGCAACAGAGTTAACAACTTCCACAGCCGCACACATAGGTGATCAAATTAAACAACAGTCAAAGTAAGGAGTAAGGCTGTTATCGTTAAGAGGAGACAATTGACCTTGTATAATGTGTTTGTCTTTGTTATTTCTTTTTTTTAATACAGCTGGAAGGCATTCAGGGGCCCATGTTGAGTGTGGGACAGACTGGTGCTAATGGAGAGGCTCTAGGGGGCTGCGCTCAAGGAAATAAACACTAACTCAAGTTAATAATATGTGCATTGCCTAAGAATAAGAAGAATGATTAGCCTGACCTTGAACGCTGCTTTCTGACAGGGGGACAAAGGAGAGAGGCATCTGAAAGACATGAGTTAATTAGCAGGTTTATTAAATGAATTAGAAATAATAATGTTTGTTTTTGTTGCTCCCAATGCATAATAAAATAAGCCTATTTCCCAATGTTGATTATATCTGTATAAAAAACAAATGAACCCTGAAGGTAACACACTTTCAACTAATTTATATATTTTTTCAACATATACTTTTGCATTTGTAACCCCAGAAAAGCCAGAAGTGTGATGAAGGTGGAGTAGTGCTTTGGTAATCACTATTGATACTTTGCAGTGACATGATGCTAGGGGTGTTCAACATTTAAGATAAGATAAGATAAGATAAGATAAGATAAAACTTTATTGATCTCACACAGGAGAAATTCACTTGCCACATTAGCTCCAGGCAGTTTAGTGCAAAAGAAAGTTTGAATAAGAAAGTGCATGCACACAAGATAAGAAATAATAATAAAATAAGTAAATAAGAGAATACAGAAAAAAATTGCATGTTTGGACTATGTAGTGGAGTTATACAGTCTGATGGCGGTGGGGATGAAGGATCTGCGGTAGCGCTCCTTCTTGCACTGGGGGTGCCTCATTCGGCTGCTAAAGGAGCTGCTCAGCTCCTTTAAAGTCCGGTGCAGAGGGTGAGAGGTGTCGTCCATGATGGACCTAAGTTTGGCCAGCACCCTCCTCTCAGCCACCTCCTCTACAGAGTCCAGAGAACAGCCCAGGACAGAGCTGGCCCTCCTGACCAGCTTATTAAGTCTCTTCCTGTCCAGCAGACGACAGCATAGAGGAGAGAAGAGGCCACCACAGAGTCATAAAAAGTCTTGAGCAGAGGCCTGCACACTCCAAAGGACCTCAGTCTCCTCAGGAGGTGGAGACGATTTTGGCCCTTCTTGTACAGGGCGTTGGTGTTGTGGGACCAGTCCAGTTTATTGTTGAGGTGAACACCCAGGTACTTGAAACTGTCCACAGTCTCTATGTCCTGCCCCTGGATGTTCACCGGTGAGTGAGGTAGTGGTCTCCTCCTGAAGTCCATCACCAGCTCCTTTGTCTTACTGGTGTTAAGGCTCAGGTGGTTGCGCCCACACCAGTCCACAAAGTCCCTGATGACCAAGCGGTACTCCAGCAAATTCCCCTCAGACACACAGCCCACAATGGCCGAGTCATCAGAGAACTTATGTCTAATGGTGGAATTTTTAAAGTTACTGTGGTGACACAATGCACACATTAGCAAACACTGTCAAAAAATGGAAGAAAATGTATTTAGCCCTATTTTCTGGGGCTTGTGATCAATACAAGTGTTCACGGTCCCGTTTAAGAGTTTGATTTTCAACAAAAAGGTGACTGAAAAACTGCTGACTAATGCTAGCTAGCTTGTGACTGTAATTTTATGTGTGAAAGACGTGTTTAACAGCACATATCAGATCCGCTGTTGTAGATAAATCAGTTCTTTACAGTCAGATCATGTTAAAATCAAGTACAGAGTAAAGTCTAACAAAGCCCCAGACAGAGCAGAACCTACAGTTAGCATCACACCCTCAGTAAAGTGTATTTATATTAAAAAGTGGTAGGCTGAGTTTGGCATGGCAACAGTGAAAAAAAAAAAAAACACAAAGGAATAAAACACTAAAAATAGCTTCCATGGTTGAATTAAGGTTGCAGCTGTTAGGACTGTCTCTGCCATATTGATATTTTGCAGCTAATGATGTCACCATTCACTGGGGGCGCGAAGCTAACTGTAGGCACTGCTCTGTCTGAAGCTTTGTTAAAGATCCCATGACATGGTACTTCTTGATGCTTTTATATGGCTCCTTAATGGTTCCCTAATACTGTAAATGAATCCTTCTTCAAAATCAACACTCAGTGCATGAGAAACAGAGATAAGATGAGAAAGAGTATTTTTTCTCCCTCAGAACAGGTCATAATGGGCGTTGTTGCTTGAATGCCCTCAGCTGATCCATTTCCTTGTTTTTGCACGGGGGGAGAGATTTGAAGCGTTCCATTGAAAAATAAACACATTTCCACATAAAATAAAATTAAACCACTACTGTTCAAAGATCCAGAGGCTCAGATAAAGGACTTCCGAGCCTAGAAACACTCGGACGTGCCTCCAGGCAAATAAAAAAACACATTTCGCATTGCCTAGCACATTCGCGGTCCAAACTCTCTGGGCGTGATTTACAGAGACGCTGAGTACAGACAGACGGGGGTGGAACTGTATTTGCATTTCTTTTTTCGATCTGACGTCAATAAGGTGCCTTGTTCAAAATCGCCCGTTTGAGCTCCGATTTTTTGTAACGCAGAAAAGGATCGCAAATGCTCAGTTTAGACATTTCACAACTTTTAACCATGGGGTGGGGGGGTGGGGTGGGGGGGCTAAACATGGTAGGGGAGCTCACAATAACGTTCAAAAACCTCAGAAAGTGAAAATTTCATGCCATGGGACCTTTAAACTTTAATTTTGTCTTAAAACTTTATTCTTACTTAGTTGTCATCTTAAAGCTATTATTTGTGTCTGTGTTTGCTAATGTGTGCATTGTGTCACCATAGTAACTGCTGAACATTCCACCACACACATACATGTAGAATGCCCCCAGCAGTCGCAGTCTTCACGTTTACGGGGAGCTTTTAGATGGCTGCTCAGTGATGCATTTCCACATTCCCAAACCAAACCTGCCCGGGCCTCTCCACATGAAGGGCATTCTGTCCTTATAAAAGTTAATATAGGCCACCACTGGACCATGACTCCAGCTCTACAGCGCGATCAAAACCACAGGGACAGACTTCTGAGACGGGCAGAAGACGGATTGGGTAAGTTCACTGATAGATTGTTCAATGCTAACACAATATTTAAAGGTCCTATATTCCACAAAATAGATTCTTGTGAGCTCAATAATACTGCACTAAACTCAATAATACTGCATAATATGTTTACAGCTGCTGCTCTATATGAATGTATCACGTATGTCACTACCTCACTGTAAACTACTGTTACCTGTGCAATAACCTGCTTCATAACCCATGTGCAATACTTATACTACACTATATTATGTGCAATCTGTGAAATACTCTACTTACACCCTATTTAATTCTACCTGTACCTTCGTATTTTATTATATTTTATTACAAATGTTTTAATTATATCGTTTACCTTTTCCCCTGCACTTTTTGCAACACTTTTTACTGTGTACTATTATTGCGTGCTATTAGTACTTCTTGACTATCAACAGGTTCTTCTGATCCTAAGCATTTCATTGCATTGTTGACCTTGTGTTGATTCTGCATATGACAAATAATATTAAAGGAGAATTAACATTTTTTACAATCTAAGCCTTATTTCGGTAATAAAACAAGTTATTTTACTCACCCATAGCACTTTGGTGTCATTTTGAGCACTTCCGGAGATGTTTTAGATTTGCGATATCCGTAACGTGAATTCTCGGGGCACATGTTTACGGTCTCCAAATAACACAAACTTTAGCACTTTTCAAATCATAGAAGCTCGATGTCTTAGTCTACACTTTCATTTGAGTCAAAAGTGGCCTGTAATCCGAGATTTATCCATAATTTCGAGTAGATGAAAAGGCCAGTGCGCATGCGCTCAGTCAGAGCTTATTTTGCTCTCAGCTCTCGGGACTCAAACATGAAACGCAAAGCTTTTGGACCATCGTGTGTGCAGTAGCCACTTCAGTCAGGACGATTTTTTACCAGCAAAGGAAAAGAAAGAAGGCCAGCGTCTTCAGCGCGCGATTCTGAGGCTGTTCTCTGGTCCGCTGCTCCTAAAACTGTCTCTGCTTCATTTTTCCGTATCCATTCTGTCTCCTCATCCGTATACTCATCTTCAGTCCTCAGTCCTCCATGTCTGCCATGTCTAGCTCGCAATAGAAAAGTTCAGAGCGGTGTTTATCTGCGAAACAGCTGGGACTTCACGCATGCGCGCTGTCCTCTATGATGACGTCATCAAATGAAACTATAGCTGGATATTGGGTTTCAGGCCGTTTTGGACTCCACTTAGGCTATGTTTATACGGTGACGATCAAAACAGAAGACGCAAAAGTGGCGTCTCGTCTTCAATTTTTTATCCGCGTTTATACGAAGAGGCAAAAGTGGACGCAAAAGCCAGCGAAGCGAGGCGCTGGACTGAAAAACCCCCCAAAAAAACAGCGTCAAGTTACATTTCTAACCACGACTGTACCGGAAAAGAGAAAGGTAAAACTTCAAAATAAAATGTTCTAGTTGCGTTTTAAATGAGTTGTTAAGTTCCACTCCAAACATTTCAGTGACTTCAGTACTTTTGTTTACATGTTTTTGAATATTGTACTGAAAATAGTTACATTACAGGAGGATTACAGTGAATTAGAAAATATAAAATCACATCGGGTTTTACATTTGAAGTGCCTCATGCGGAAGTCGCTTGTCTTGGCGTCTGTGTGGCTGTGAGAGTGTGAGAAAGACTTGTACGCCGTAGACGTGTGTGGGTGCGATTTATACAATTGTTGAAATGACTCTTGTATGTTGACTAGAGCTGCTTGAACATCCATGGTATCAAGGTATGCCGCATCTATGTGATGTAAACGCGTACCGACGTGAGCAGATCTGACCAGTTTTGGGTCTTGGGCAGTTTACACGGAGACGCTACAGCGGAGCATATTTAACTTTTCCACTCTGGAGGGTGGTTTCAGATTTTTGGGTTTTTAGGCCCCAAAAACGCCGTCACCGTGTAAACGAAAGGCACTTCCGATAAAATATTTTGTCGTTTTTACCCGTAAGCGTTCTCGTGTAAACGGGCCTTTAAAGTCTATCTTCTGTGATTTGAAAAGTGCTAAAGTTTGTGTTATTTGGAGACTGCAAACATATGCCCCGAGAACTCACGTTACGGATATCGCAAATCTAAAACATCTCCGGAAGTGCTCCAAATGACACCAAAGTGCTATGGGTGAGTAAAACGAAATAAGGCTCAGATTGTAAAAAACGTTAATTCTCCTTTAAATCATGAATCTTGAATTTTTAAGCAATGTTAGAATGATGTTACCTCCTCAAAAACATACCTGGAGTTGTGTTTTGTTTCATTCATTATTTGAGTAATCCTTCATTATCAGTGAAGCTGTATGGAGTTTGAAAACACAGTGGAGCACTTCCTATATTACCACATGACATCACAAGATGGGACAGAGTGAACTCAGCCTAAATATGCAATGTTTGTGTGTTAAACATGTGTGAATGAAACAAAACACAACTCCAGCTTTGTTTCTGATGAGGAAAAAACATTATAACAGATGAGAAAATAGTGCAGTATCAGCCCTTTAAAAGAGACGGACAAAAATACTTCCTATGTGCAGTAACTGAAGTAACTCAATACATATACCGAGAATACATATTCAGAATACTAATTCTGAGTAACTATAATTTAGTGCAGTTACTTTTTCATTTGGTGGTATTCAGAATACTGTGAGTTTTCTAAATTAATAGAAATCCATAGTTGTGCTTAATGAGGCAATTTATTCTTCAGACTTCTCGATATTGGAGAGAAAAATAGAAAACACTGCTCTTGTGGTGCGGGAATGTGTGATTTTTCTCTCTCTAGTCCAGTGATAAATAAATGTGTAACAAATGGTGAAACAAACAAAGTTGTTGTTAATCATTGCATTTTTACACTTTAAATGCATAAATAAAAATTTTAAATATAAATTATAATAAATAAAAAATAAAAATAGTGAAAATAACAAGAGATTGGTGCCAAATAATGAAGTAAAAATAAAAATAGCAATACAAGTATATCTCAGCTGTATACAAGAGGTCATAAGGACAAAACAGTGCAAAGATGAAATGGTGATTGGCATAAGGTTATATATCTAAGGGTGGGTCGTTGTACAGTTGTTTGGAGTATAGATGCTGTATTCTTTCTACCTTTGTGTATAATTTGTAGATATTACCTCATTTGTGACCTGTTGAATGACTTTTACACATGTCTGAGAACAGAATGGAGGAGACCACAGTGAAGGAGAACAGCCGCCCACAGAGAGGACCGCACAGTGGGGACGCTGAGAGGCCTCTGCTCCCTCACACGTGGAGATCCTGCAGGAGCACCAGGACCACAATCAAAGGTTAATCCACCACTTCTATTGATCTAACAATTCAATTGGTCACCATAAGAGACCGTCTGCCAATTGGAGCGCAGCATGTGGGACATACAGTATAAGAGGCAATCTGACCTTCACTTTATTACTGTTGTTAAGGGAGATGAGGTCAAGGAGACGTCTGCAGGCTCAATATATCGTCATGTTGTATTTGAGAATTGAGATTGTGAAGCGTCCAAACTATTTTCATTAAGACACAAATAATAACCTCTTGACGCACTAGTGAAGTGAAGGGCAGATCGAGGGTCACAGAGTTATGGTCAGTGCTGTTAGTAATTCACATGGGTGCATTTTGTTTCCAACTTTTTTTGAACCTCAAAAGGATTAAAGGCAGAACCACACACTTTGGTTAAACTTTCCAAATCAAATAATGTAGAAAGGACTGTATTCTGTAGGTGGGCGTAGTATAGGGGGCGGCAGTAGCTCAGTTGGTAGAGTGTTTGTCTACTGATCCAGGGGTTGGCGGTTTGTATCCCGGTCTCGACGGGTTGGCCCACTGGTAGTCCCCATGGCAGTACAGTACATCAAGGCCAGTTGTGACGTGGGCCGTCCTCCCGTGGACCCACCACCCGCGGGAGGATCCATGGGGGCTGATGCATAGTGTTCTGGGTGGCAGATCTGCCTGGACTACTGCTCCCACGACACAGAAATGGAGAAGCAAAAGAAGATGGATGGGTGGGTTAGTATAGGTAGGTTTTATTTAATTTTTTGACAATAAAAAATGGTTGTGAGGGCTGTATTTAGCCCCCAACTCAGCCAAGGTTTGAAAATGGTACAGCGGGGATGGTAAATGGGTTTGGAGTTTGAAGTGCACTGTGCATACTCCCATTTGTGACAGTATGTGACCAAATATTCTTTTAGCCATTAGCGAGACAGCGGAAATAGGTTATTTCAGTTAAAGGCCCAGAAACTGAATTGTTCAAAGAATGTGGGAGAAACCTCAATAGAAAAAAAAGCTTTTTTAGATTTGTCTTTGAAAAAATGTCCTGAGAAATTGCTTTGGGTAGTAGACATAGACTCATGGGGGCATTCCTGGCTCCTTCGAAATTGTTACCCCTCTCTCTGTAACTGCTGCAGGGAACCTCCTCATTTTGGTTTTAAAAATGTTCCTGCGAGCTTCACTGAACTGGAACAGAACGCTATGGGGGACGTCACACTCCCTTAGTCCACTTCTTTATACAGTCTATTTTAGTAGACCATTCTTATATCAGCGATGCATTTTTTTGTGAGCAGTGTGCCTGTTGAAGCTGAGGGCGTTGATGGAAACCCCGTGCGGCCTGGAGTGGTACTGCTTTGCTGCTCTGGGGGTCTTCACAGCTCTGCTCAGTGTTCTCATAGACCTCAGTGTTGCCAAGATTATCACAGGTATACTAAAAATGAATAAATGTGTAAAATGAATAAATGAATAAAATAAACACTTAAGGTGCCCAATAAAATCAACAGTACAGAAACATACAAAACCCAGCGAATACATCAATTCTTCCACAGGATCCTAGTCACAGAGTTTCATAACGTAACAACGTAAAGGTGTAAAGTATTGTAAAAATAGTGTTAAAAAAATGTTAAAACATATCTCGCATCTTAAGAAAACATATCTGTACTTTACTTAAGTACATTTTAAAGTGGATGCTTTTACTTTTACTACTTTTTTACTATGCTACATTTGAGAACAGGTATCTGTACTTTCAGGAATGAAGTATTTTTGATTATCGTTTGAGACATGCTGACAAGGCTGAGGGTTGTTCATAATTTGAGTAAACAAAATATATCAGAGTCACTACATTTGAAGCTTTTTTTTCTCAAACTCTGCATGAAATACATTTACGTTTTACTCTTTAAGTACGTTTTTATACAGGTACTTTAATACTTTTACTTAAGTAGATTTTTTCATGTGATATTTTTCCTTTTTTTTTGTTTCGGCATCTGTACATTTACACAAATAACAAAATTGTGTAGTTCTCTACCACTGAAAATAGCCTACTAATAGAAATACTATAAAAAATACTAGAAATTATGTCATTGTTTCGCACAGTAATGTAAGACCAAATGGCACATCTCTTGCAGCACATCAGAGGCTCTACTTGAATCTGGAAGGCAGTGTCCTCCTCCAGTTCCTGTGCTGGACTCTTTACCCAGCATGCCTCTGTGCTGTGGCCTCCTGGCTCTCTCACTACATCTGTCCTTTCTCCACAGGTAAGGCGAAGTTGCGAGTTGAATTGCACATATCCAATTGTAAATATCCATACATAACCGCATAATTTTGTTAAAGGTGCACTGTGTAACTTGTCTGATAGCTGTTCTTTGGCCTGAAAAGCTCCACAGTATGGCATTACTGTACCCTGGCACATTTCTATCAGCATTTCAGCTACACATAGATTCTGACCTTGTTATCTAATCAAAAAAATCCTTACATTTTCCTCCTTCAAATGTTAAATTTTGGGATAAAATGTCTGCAATAGATGTTGTTACCTCATCAAAAAACATACCTGAAGTTGTGTTTTGTTTCATTCACACATGTTTGAGTAATCCTGCATTATTAGTCTGCTTACTTCGCCAAAGCTCAAAATGCTCTGTTCTACCTTGTGATGTCATGTAGTGGTAGTTTTCAAGTTAATAGCTACATTTTACCTTCAGTTCAGTGCAGACTGGCAATTCCAGGGCTGAATTTATCCAAAAGATTCTAGTGAAGGTGTATGGAGTTTAAAAACACAGTGGAGCACTTATTATTGTGAGTGTTTTCAGTTTGAGAGAAGAACTCAGCCAAGGTATTCAGGGATTGTCTCTTAACCATGTATGAATGAAACAAACACAGCTTCAGGTCTGTTTTTGATGAGGAAACAACATTATAACTTAGATCAGAAAATTGTGTAATATGGGCCCTTTAATGTTGTTTTCAAACCCTTAAAGGACAAGTAACGTTTTTACAATCTGGACCTTATTTTGGTGATAAAACAACGTCATTTACTCACCCATTGTTGATGACGTCATCCAATCGGAACCATGACTGGATCTCTGGATACAGGCCACTTTTGACTCAAACGACATAAAACTTTTGCCATTTAAAAAGTGATAAAGTTTGTGTTATTTGGTGACTGCAACAGCGTGCCCCAACCACTCACGTTAAATGGATATAGCCCAACTCCGAAATCTCCGGAAATACTCCAAATTACACCAAAGTACAATGGGTGAGTAAATGACGTTGTTTTATCACAGAAATAAGGTCCAGATTGTAAAAACGACAAAGTGGAGGTCATACATCTTATTATGACCTGCTCTAAATATCCACCTGTTTAACCCCGAATGACCGCACATGACCCTAGAGTGATCCCATTCTGAGGGTCAGACTGAGATCCAAAGGAGGGTGTTAACTTCAAGGTCAACAATAAAGTGAGACATTTACAGCCTACATGCTTTTAGACAGGGCAGATATACAATGATGGATGTAGTCATTTAAAAAAAAAATCTATATATGGAAGATATAGTTGTAGCTCTGCATAATGTGTGCTTGTGTTCAGTGCAGGACAAAATTGTCAGGTAACCTTCACTCAGTCAGATTAAATCTATTTGATGTCATGCTATGTATCAAATGGACTTTTCCTTATCATCAGAGTAAACTTTCAGGTTCAATAGAATTTGTATGGGCATCCTATATCTTCAGTGACATTTGCAGACCACAAAAAATGGTATTATAATCTTGCGATAACGGGGCAAAAGTTAAAGAAACGTTGTGTTCTTACATCAGTAGACCGTAGAAAGTAGCAACCAAAACTAGTTAAACTGTAAGCGTTTCTTTTTAAACGACATTTCCGGATCACTGGTGTGTTTTTGAGGAGGTGACAGCATTATAACATCACTTAAAGCTCACAAGAGTCAATTTAGTATAATATAAGACCTTTAAAATGTACTGAGTTATGAATGGTAGCTGCAGTGTGCGCTAGTATAAATGTCTAGTGTTGTTCTTGTCACTTGAACATTCTGTTGATTTTGACTTCTGATCTTATTATTTTGATGCCTTCTCTCTGCTCCCACACAGGTTCAGGGATCCCAGAAGTGCGCTCTCTGCTGGCGGGTTTTGATCTGCCACAGTATCTGTCCGTCACCAACATGTTCACCAAGAGCCTGGGTTTGATCTGTACCCTGTCCGCAGGCAATACACTTTTCCTCGCCAAAGTGGTACGCTCCGCTCCTGTTTCAGTCTTTATTGTTTATTCTGTGTGCTTCTGTGTAACTGCTGTTTGAACCTCAGGGCCCGTTTGTGCATGTGTCTACTATGATGGGAGCGTATCTGAGCCGCCTGTGTGTGCGTATTCAAGGCCAAAATAAGGTAACAGCAGTGAACAGTAATTAGCTAATGGGTTTTTGTAAAAATTATGCAAACATGAATGTCTAGCTACATGGATTTTAAAACAAAGCCATTAATACTAGAGTGGGACCTCAACACATGCTGCATTTTAAAAAATCACAGTCATCACTCACAAGAATCCATTTTGTGTAATATCTTCCTAAGCCCATTCATTTGTGTCCTTTATAGTGGACATTGAGTTAAGTTTTGAGATACTCTAGCTTGTGGCTGCGCTATGATTAAAAAATAAATAAATAAATAAATAAATAATAATAATAATAATAATAATATACAAGATAATAAATAAAAATACATACAACATTAAAAAGTCAATATATAAAATAAAATAATAAATAAAAAGACATAAATGAATACATAAATAAGTAACTCAATAAATAAATAAGAAATTAAAAGGGAGTCTAAAAACTTTTTGAGGCGACTGTAGAAGCGACTGTAGAAGCTTGTCAGATGTTGGTCATCAAAAAAAAAAAAGGTTTTTGTTAAGTTGTTAACTTGATATGGATTTAACACTGTTATAGTCAATTACAGAAGACATGTTACAACATTAGGAATAAAAATAAAATTAACAAAATGTAAATTCTAAGGTGTTAATTTACCTCCAAATAGAACATTTAAATAATAATAATAAATATAGCCGCAAGCGGCGATGATCGGCCCTCGCTTGCACTCGCAGCCCCCTGCTAACGCGACATTTTCCGATTCCCATGAACCATCTATGTACCAAATTAGGTGTGACTACACCAAAGTTTTTGCCGGGCATCCTAATAGCAGGGACAGATGTTTGACCTGTTACCATGGCAACATGATGTGAGATGGAGTGGGGGTGTCACTGTGTTTTTTCATCGAGACCATGTCACAAATGTCTGGTCCAAATTTGGTGCGTCTACGGCAAAGTAAAATTTTTCTGTTCCATGCAATCTCCCTAGGGGGCGCTATTACGGCCAATTAAGACTTTCTTATATCAATCTGTGTAGGGCCGGGGTGTTCACCAACGATTAAAGTTTGAGTAAAATCAGCCAAAGTATGTGCGAATTATCACTCGTCGAAGTTTGACAGGAAATGGCGCCTTCGCCACCAGGTCACATGGTCTATCCAAAATGGCTGTTTGGTTGCCTAGCAACGGTATAATATACTTTTTGTTTATCTTCCCATGATGCATCTGTGTACCAAATTTGGTATGTCTACGACAAAATAAAATTTTGCACTTCCCTAGGGGGCGCTATAGCGTCCATTTCAGATTTTCTTATAGAAATCTGTTCAGGGCCGGGGTGTCCACCAACGATTGAAGTTTGAGTGAAATCGGCCAAAGTATGTGCGAATTATCACTCGTCGAATTTGATGGCGAGCCACAAAAACAGACCTGAAATTTGTGGCGTTGTCACGGAAACACTGTTCACTCTTTTAGAACTCTTTTAACAACTTTTAATGTCCCACTTGTCTAGATGATACAGCACGATTCTGGTGAGTCTGGGTCAAAAACCCTAGGAGGAGTTCGTTAAAATACGAGGACAGGAAAATGCGCCCTTGGTGCCAGGTCACGTGCTCGGTCCAAAATGGCCGACTTCCTGTTGGTCGCTTAGCAACCGCATAATATACTTTTTTGTTCCTTATACCATGATGCATCTGTGTACCAAATTTGGTATGGCTACGACAAAGTTTATGCCGGGCGTCCCATTGGCGACGACAGATGTTTGGCCTGTTGCCATGGCAACACGATGGGACATGGCGTGTTGACGTCATTAAGTTTTTTGATCGATACCCCGTCACGAATATGTTTACCAAATTTGGTATGTCTACGACAAAGTAAAATTTTGCGCTTCCATGCAATCTCCCTAGGTGGCGCTATAGCACCTATTTCAGATTTTCTTATATCAATCTGTTCAGGGCCGGGGTGTCCACCAACGATTAAAGTTTGAGTGATATCGGCCAAAGTATGCGCGAATTATCGCTCGTTGAAATTTGATGGCAAGCCGCAAAAACGAACCCGAAATTTGTGGCGTTGTCACGGAAACACCGTTCACTCTTTTAGAACGCTTTTAACAACTTTTAATGTCCCACTTGTCTAGATGATACAGCACGATTCTGGTGAGTCTGGGTCAAAAACCCTAGGAGGAGTTCGTTAAAATACGAAGACAGGAAAATGCACCCTCGGTGCCGGGTCGCGTGCTCGGCCCAATATAGCTGACTTCCTGTTGGTCGCATAGCAACGCCATAATATATTTTTTGGTTCGTAACGACATTACCTATCCACCACCCGAATTTCGTTTATCTACGACAAAGTTCATTTATCGGGTATAGCCATATTTTGATTTTTGAGGTGGCGCTGTGGAGCCATTTTTAAAGATTTTTTAATACAGATTATTTGTAAATTCCTTTTTTGGCGTTCTTGAATTTTGCGCAAAATTTCGTGAGTTTTCGTCCGTGGGAAGTACCCGAAACCTGAAAAAGTGGTCGGGAAAATAATAATAATAATAATAATAATAATAATAAGAAAAACCAGAACAGTAACAATATAGTGCCACGAATGGTAACACAAAATATATCAATGGAAAGGGCGCACGTCCAGTAACCCACCCGTGGGGTCCATTGACACCTACCAGTGCGTTTCACACGTTCCACGCTGGTTCTGCAGTGCTTCGCACCGCAGAACAGTTACAAAAGGCCCTATGCGCTCTTCAGCGCTCGGGCCTAATAATTTAGATACACTTTTTTTCTTTGGGTCCAAGGAGGATATAGGACCTTTAAGATAAAAAGACATACAGCACTGCAAAATTATCAGTTTTTCTGATTTTACTACTTATAGGTATGTGTTTGGGCCAAAGGAACATTTTTGTTTGAGTCTATAAACTACTGACAACATTTCCCCCAAATTCCAAATAAAATATTATCATTTAGAGCATTTATTTGCAGAAAATGACAAATGGTCAAAATAACAAAAAGATACATGTTTTTAGACTTCAAACAATGCAAAGAAACAAGATCAATTTCATTTTAAAACAACATAATACTAATGTTTACACTTAAGAAGAGTCCAGTTTACCTGCATGATAAAGTGGGTGAATATCTGACTTTCCACAGTGACTCGATAAAAAGATTAAATGTCCTCCATGATTCACCAAAAAAACTTGAAGTGCCCCTCTTTTTGAGCTTGTGCTCTTGAAGCTGCCTTCACCTGTCACAAATAGATAGAGTCTGTGTCAGGTTAAGGTTAGCGTCAGAAATCTGCTAACTTTTTTGGACTTTAGAGAGACTACTTTAGAATGTGGGTCTTAGGAGCTAGACTTTTCAGAACATTCGAGTGCTTCTGAGAGAGGAAAGAGCATGCATTGTAAATCAAAGTCTGTACCTAATCTCCTACACTATATGAAACAAAAATAAGTACAATTGTAAGAACTTTGATCCATAACAACAAAACAATAACTTAGACTTTTATTGATCCATAAGGAAAATGATTTGGACACAGTAGCTCACACATCACAATATATTATAATAATACAGAGCAAAAATGTAAATATATACAGGAGGTCATAAGGAGAATTAGTGCAAAAATGAAGTAGTGATTGACATGACATACGTTTATCTATGACATGGGGTGAGTTGTTGTACAGTTGTATGGAGTACGGTATGAATACAGTCCTGCATAATGACTTAAAGTTATTATAGTGTTTGTAGGTTTGAAACAGACTGGGATTTCATCTTGTCTAAAAATCCTTTGTGGGTTTTTTTTTTTTTTCGTTCTAATGTCCAAAGCCCAGGCACACTGACCAGTACCTGCGTTTTGATTCACACCATCCACTGCAGCATAAGTGGTTCCGAAAAGCCCAGAGGGAAAGGAGAAAGAAGAACAGCATGTGCTGAAAGCCCTTTCAAAATTGGCTTTCAGTAGAAGAAAGAGAGCTAAGAAACAAGACAGAGAATCAGAACCCAGGAAAAAGGGTGTAACTATTGATTACTTGGTGGTGTTTCTGAAAAACTACAACGGATTTTCAGACAACATGAAATCCTAGTCTATTTCAAACCTACAAACACTATAATAATAATAATAATAATAATAATAATAATAATAATAATAATATTTCATAGCATTTATATAGCGCCTTTCATGACACCCAAAGCATTTTACAGTTCATTGTTCATTCACTCCACACTTGATGGTGGTAAGCTAATTTCTGTCTGTCCCAGGGCAGACAGACGGAAGCGAGGTTGCCTATCTGCGTCATCGACCCCTCCGACCACCTCCAACACTCATGCACACACCACTTTCATACTAGGTAATGTGGGTGAAGTGTCTTGCCTAAGGACACAATGGCAGTTTTTGCAACTGTCGCCCCCCTGTGGCACCTAGAATTCCCATTGGTCTCCCATCCAAGTACTGACCAGGCCCTGCCTTGCTTAGCTTCTGAGATCAGACAGGATCAGGCTTTGACAAGCAGGTATGGCCACTATAATAAGTTTTAGTCATTATACAGGACTATATTCATAAGACAGACACTGGTCCACCCAAAGGACTAAACACTGAGCCACAAACAAAGCAATGTGGTCTACTCCATCCAGTGTAGTGAAGACTGCAGTGAGCGCTACACTGGAGAAACAAAACAACCACTTCACAAGAGGATGTACCAACACAGATGGGCGTGCCAGAGTGGACCTCAATCTGCTGTACATCTCCACCTAAAAGCCACGAGCCACTCCTTTGAGGACAGTGAGGTACAGATATTGGCCAGAAAAAAGAACTGGTTTGAGAGGGGAGTTAAAGAGGCTATTTTTGTCAAGAAAGACAATCCATCCTTGAACAGAAATGGAGGGCTCAGACTGTCTCCCATTTACAACTCCATCATCAGATCTAAATCAAAACAAAGAAAACAATAGGGCAGCCAGGTCAGGTCCAGAGGTGTGAAAGCACTTATGGTTATGCTAAAAAAACACACACGCGCACACACACACACACACACACACACACACACACACACACACACACACACACTCAGTGCAGTTAAATAGGCCTAGCTAACAAACAGAAACTGTAAACAAGTATGTGTGTTAGTTTCAGAGTAATATCTTTGTAGTTAGCTCCTCTCTTCAGGCAGATAAAAGTGTCCACCAGCGTCTGACCAGAACTGAAGAAGCAGTTTGGATGATCTGCAAAACGTATTCAACCAAATAAACTTTTGTCCAGTTAACAAATTGAATTTCTTAAAATATGAAAATACACCTTGCTACATTTAAGATAAGAAAAACAACAACTCTTTGTGCTTAAAATAAGAAATAAAAGCTAATGAAATAAGAAAAACACACTTATTCCATTGGTAGATAATTTTACTTGTCAAGTTGTATCTAAAATGTTCTTAATTTAAGTCATTTTAAATTAGATATAGCTTTTTGCAGTGCATGTACCAAGAATATGCATTCTGAATAAACATTTTTAGTAATTGGAATTCTATACAGTTACTTTTTCATTTGGAATATGTTTCTAAAATCAAAGGGATACAGTGCAGTATTTGATCATATAATTTAGGCTTCAAACTGCACATAATTAGTGACAAAACTATGAAACCATGTTCTTGTATTGAGTGCCTGTGTGATTTTTTCTTCTTCTCCATTTAGTCATAGGAAATGTATAACGAACAGTGAAACAGACAAAGTTGTTTTTAATCCTACATTGTGCTTTTACATTATAATTTAAACACAACTTGATGTAAATGTATTCAAAGTAGGGCTTTCAGTTTAACGCGTTAATTAGATTAATTCATTACACTGCAAATTAGCACGTTATAAGAATTAACGCAATTAATTATGAGCGGCAATTCAATGCGCGCGCATTTTAAATTTGGCGTGCTGTGAAAATCGCTGCTTGGACCTTTGAACGGCAAGTTTATTTATAAAAAGAACGAAGACAGGACAATCAACAAGAACGCGGTGATTTGGAGCTTTTGTCAAAAATAATTTTCCGATCACCAAAGCTGCTCCAGCCTGATGGATCATTTGAACGATAAACATGTCCGGACAAGTTCCATCGTTACCGGTGATAGTGCGCACTTCACCAAACCACCAAACCACGCTTGCAGAATTTGGGAAACGGATTGAGCAAAGCAACCACAGAAAAACTGACAAACTCAATCGAAAAGTGAGTTCGATAGCTCGCTCACTCACAATCTCTCTCTATCTCTCCCTCTCTCACACTCTTAAAATGCGATTAATTACATTAATTAACCACAAATCCTGTAATTCATTTGATTATTTTTTTTAATCGCCTGACAGCACTAATTCAAAGTATTCAGAGTAAAACACTCTGATTGGACCATGTATCATAGAGATGCTAAATATTCAAATAACAAAAGGAACAAATGAGGGGATAGTTTCAGAGCTATTTCAGAGCAGTGAGCTTCTCAGGGCTAAATAGAGATGCTAAACGAGACGCCAGGGAAACAAAAGATACAAATTAGCTGAGATAGTTTCAGAAGGATTTCAGTGTAGTGAGCTCCTCCCTGCAGCTAGATATAAACAGGGACTAACCAGCACTAGAACCAGAACTGAAGACGTCTCTCGGATGAGCGACGAAACGTCTTCAACCAAACAAACTTTGTCCAGTTGACAAATTGAACTTCTCCTTTTATCATGTTACAAAATACTTTTTAATGCAGATTTTCAGCATTCTGTAACTAAATACATTTTCAAAGTATTCTTCTCATCACTGGTTCCAGGCAGATGTTGGTGATCAGATGATGGTGGTGTCGACTGCAGTGGGCATGGCCAGTTGTTTTGGAGCTCCCATCAGTGGTACAGGCCTGACCCCACTTAGTCTAATTATGTGTCTGTCTGTCCTTTTACATCAGCACCCCTCTCTGCTCCCTTTTGATCACCACTCTGAGCCTGTACTTCTCTGCCCTCTTCAGAACCCTCTCTCACATGAAAGATTTTGAAAAGTTTCTTCTCTTGATGTGTCTGTGCTTCTGTCCTTAGAGAAAATGTGTTCTGCATGCACAAAAAGGAAAATTACTGATTACCTGATGTATTTTATTTCTTGCTTCCTTTACACCAAATGTCATAGAATACATGCCTTTTGCCTTTCAGCCTACTTTCAACTTCAGACTTTTCTGTCCTGTGTATGTTATAATGTTGTTTCCTCATCACAACCGAACCCGGAGTTTCATTCACACATGTACAACACACAAAGCCTGCAAATTTAGGCTTTGTTCTTCTTCCAAACAGAAAACACTCTGTTCCACCTTATGATGTCATGGCAATACAGGAAGTGCTCCACTGTGTTTTTAAACGTCATACACCTTCACTAGAATCATTAGGATAATTTCACCCCTGAAACTGCCAATGTGTACTGAACTAAAAGGTAGAAGATAGCTGTTAACTTAAAAACTTATACAGAACAGGGCATTTTGAGCTCTGGAGATGTAGACAGACTAATAATAAAACATTACTCAAACATGTGTGAATGAAACAAAACATACAGTAACTCCAGATTGTTTACAAAATGTAGGTGGTCAGTTTTCTTTTGCAATTGGAGCAACAATCCAGTTCATATATTCCTCCAAATGAATAGTACAAAAGTAACAGTAGCCCCCCCATAGCGTACAGTGTGTAGAGGTGTGATTGTGTGCGCTGTGTGCAGGTGTACTATTCAGCATTGAGGTGGCGTGCTCATTCTTCCCCCTCAAACATTACCTGCCCTGTTTCGTGGCTGCATTCTGTGGAGCTCTGACATTCAGGCTGTTTGCAGTCTGGAGTGGAGAGGAAGGTACTGCAACTAATAATAAGCAACTCTTCTTTCAGTATTGTGGGGTTATTGCATTTGAAATAGATTATTTTGATTGAACTGGCACTGCTAGCACTGGCTCATATTATTGTTATAGTAATGCATCAGTTTTGTATAGCGTGTAAAATCCCTCAGGCATCCAGGTAGAATCCATGGCAAAGGAGAAATTAAATTTGTCAACTGGACAAAAGTTTTGTTTAGGTCGACCTAAATAAACTTTTGTCCAGTTGACAAATTGAAGTCTTGTATAACCACATCTGCCCTGGGGGGTAGACTGACGAGAGCGAGGTTGTCAATTTGTTGTCAATTAGCTCCTCTGACTTCCACCAACATTCACACATTCACATACACACTACATCCACTACATCCACACTAGGCAATGTGGATGAAGTGCCTTGCCTGAGGACACAACAACACTGCTATTGGCTCCCAGACTGCAAAAAGCTTGTCCAAAATTAAATAGATCAGAAATGTACTTAAAAGTAGTGAAATTATCTGTCCATGTAGCACAATCATTTTACTTGACAAGTTATCTTAAAATAAACTCCCTCTAGACTAGAATGAAACAGTCTCTGAACTAGTTAGTAGATAATAAATCTGAAAACAAAATGAATAACCTGATACAAGTCTTAAAATCTTGGCCAGATCAGAGAAATTTGCAGTGCATGTAAGTACTAAACTTTGGAATACACACCCAGGGTGCGAAGAGGACCTGTGCAGAAGCGATCTGTGAAGCTTTGGACTCAGGAGGCCTGTGACAGTCTGAGGGACTGTTTACAGAACACTGACTGGGACATTTTCACTGACTCTTATGGAAATTACATCAACGGCCTGACCCATTGCATCACAGACTACATCAACCTCTGCGAGGAGAACACTGTGCCAACCTGGAGGGTACGGTGCTTCTCCAACAACCACCCCTGGGTCACCCCTGAGCTTAAAGCCCTCCTGAACCAAAAGAAAAGGCCTTTCAACTCAGGGGACAGAGAGGAGCAGAAAAGGGTCCAGAGGGAGCTCCAGTGGAGGATCCGACGGGCCAAAAAGGACTATGAGAGGAAGATGGTGTAGCAGCTGGCCCAGAACAACGCACGGGGTGTGTGGAGAGGACTGAGAAACATGTCTGGATTTGGACAGAGTGGCAGAGGGACAGCTGATGGTGATCAGCGCTGGGCGGACGAATTAAACTGTTACTTTAACAGGTTTGATTCGACCCCCACCCCCTCTGCCCCTCTGCCGACTCCCCCCTCCTCCTCTTCACACCCCCCCGGGCCAGTAGCCACCACCACCACCCCCTCCCCCCTCCTTTTCACACGGACCCAACCAGGCACCAGCCCCTCTCCACCCCCCACCACCACTGCCTGCAGTCCACCCCAGTCCCCACCGGACGAGGTGAGAAGGGCTTAGACAGAGGAAATCCGCAGGACCTGACGGTATCTGCCCCAGGCTGATGAGAACCTGTGCAGACCAGCTCTGTGAGGTTCTCTGCTACATCTTCAATCTGAGCCTCAGCCTGGAGAAGGTCCCAGTCCTGTAGAAGACCTCCTGTGTGGTCCCGGTTCCCAAAACAACAAACGTCAGGGAACCGGCCCACTACAGACCAGTCGTCTTGACCTCCCACCTCATGAAGACCATGGAGAGGGTGATCCTCAGTCACCTCCGCTCTGTGGTGAGCCCCACCCTGGACCCGCTGCAGTTTGCCTACAAGCCAA
Source organism: Paratrypauchen microcephalus (assembly GCA_036785185.1). Lineage (NCBI taxonomy): Eukaryota > Metazoa > Chordata > Actinopteri > Gobiiformes > Gobiidae > Paratrypauchen > Paratrypauchen microcephalus. The sequence continues at coordinate 1,607,413 of JAVJIX010000037.1, read as the reverse complement.
ACGTAGGAGAAGAGGATGCCGTCATCTACTTGCTGCAGCGGGTGCTCACCCACCTAGAGACCGCCGGGAGTGCTGTGAGAGTCATGTTCTTTGACTTCTCCAGCGCCTTTAGCACCACCAGGCCAGCGCTGCTGCGGGGGAAGCTAGAGGATGCGGGAGTTGATGGACATCTTGCTGCCTGGACCATCGACTACCTCACTGACCGTCCACAGTACGTGCGGCTGCGTGGCTGTGAGTCAGAGGTGGTAGTCTGCAGCACTGGGGCCACCCAGGGAACTGTCCTCTCACCCTTCCTCTTCACCATCTACACCTCGGACTTCACATACAACACGGACAGCTGCCATCTCCAGAAGTTCTCTGACGACTCAGCCATTGTGGGCTGTGTATCTAAGGGAGTACCGCTCGGTCATCAGTGACTTTGTGGAATGGTGTGGGCACAACCACCTGAGCCTGAACACCAGTAAGACGAAGGAGCTGGTAACTGACTTCAGGAGGAGACCACTACCTCACTCACCGGTGAACATCCAGGGGCAGGACATAGAGACTGTGGACAGTTTCAAGTACCTGGGTGTTCACCTCAACAATAAACTGGACTCACAACACCGACGCCCTGTACAAAAAGGGCCAAAGTCGCCTCCACCTCCTGAGGAGACTGAGGTCCTTTGGAGTGTGCAGGCCTCTGCTCAAGACTTTTTATGACTCTATGGTGGCCTCTGCTCTCCTCTACGCTGTCGTCTGCTGGGACCCAAGCAGCACAGAGCGGGACATGAAGAGACTCAATAAGCTGGTCACGAGGGCCAGCTCTGTTCTGGGCTGTCCTCTGGACTCTGTAGAGGAGGTGGCTGAGAGGAGGCCAAATTCACGTCCATCATGGACGACACCTCTCACCCTCTGCACTGGACTGTAGAGGAGCTGAGCAGCTCCTTCAGCAGCCGACTGAGGCACCCCCAGTGCAAGAAGGAGCGCTACCACAGATCCTTCATCCCCATCGCCATTAGATTGTATAATTCTACTATATAAGCCAGATGTGCAATATCCTCTTTTCCATGCTCTTCTTGTTGATGCTTGTACAGTGGTACCTCACCTTACGAAATTAATTCGTTCCAGAAGTGGTTTTGTAACGTGAATTTTTTGTAAGTTGAGTAGCTATTTCAATGGAACAGGCGTGATTCGTTCCAAGTTTTTTTTTTATAGTGTAACATTTTTTTTATAGTGTAACTTTGTGTTTTGCGTCCTGGCTCTCGCTCTCTGGCCCCAGCGTGTGCCTAGACGGCAGAGCACAGAGCGCTTCTCCTGGTTTCCGTAACCAGACTCTGATTCAACTGTCCAAATGTGCACCCTCGTACGCCCCAGGGAGGGAAACAGAGTCCAGATCACGGAGAACAGTTTATAGGCAGGAAACAGTTGAATCAGAGTCTGGTTACGGAAACCAGGTGAAGCGCTCTGTGCTCTGCAGTCTAGGCGCGCGCTGGGGCCAGAGAGCGAGAGAGAGACGCCTGTCGGGGAATGACGGCGCTACAGGCACTCCGTCACACTGCGTGTTCGCCGCGGTTCTATGTCGTGCTCGTGGTGCTCCTATCTCCGCGCTCTTTGCGTGTTCGGCGCTAGAGCTAAGAGGCCGAGAAAGATGAGCGGGCACGACCACGGGGTTTTCCCCCCTCTGGTTCTATCCAATTCAAGAGCCGGGGGGTTGACACTGTGAACTAACAGGCCGAGAAAGGTGCTCTTTGAGCGGGGATAACAGCGAGGTGTGCATCTGAGCGCGCATTATTCAAATTTTTGAGATTTCGCGTTTCGTAACTTGAATTTTCTTTCGTATCTAGAGACCAAAATTTAACGTGAAGGCGTTTCGTAACTTGGATTTTTCGTATACTCAACAAAAATATAAACGCAACACTTTTGTTTTTGCTCCCATTTTTCCTGAGATGGACCCAAAGATCCAAAATTCACTCCAGATACACAACACTACCATTTCTCTCAAACATTGTTCACAAATCTGTCCAAATGTGTGACAGCGAGCACCTCTGCCCCGCCGAGACAATCCACCCCACCTCACAGGTGCGCCACATCAAGATGCCGATCCGACATCATGACCAGTGCACAGGTGCGCCCCAGACTGCCCACAATAAAAGGCCACCCCGAAATGTGCATTTTTTTTTTGCTTTATCAGTATCTGGTGTGACCACCATTTGCCTCATGCAGTGCAGCACATCTTCGCATAGAGTTTATCAGATTGTCAATTGTGGCCTGTGGAATGTTGGTCCACTCCTCTTCAATGGCTGAGCGAAGTTGCTGGATATTAGTGGGAGCTGGTACACGCTGTCGTATACGCCGGTCAAGCACATCCCAAACATGCTCAATGGGTGACATGTCCGGTGAGTATGCTGGCCATGCAAGAACTGGGACATTTTCAGCTTCCAAGAATTGTGTACAGATCCTTGCAACATGGGGCCGTGCATTATCTTGCTGAAACATGAGGTGATGTTCATGGATGTATGGCACAACAATGGGCCTCAGGATCTCATCACGGTATCTCTGTGCATTCAAAATGCCATCAATAAAATGCACCTGTGTTCTTCGTCCATAACAGCCATTGAAGAGGAGTGGACCAACATTCCACAGGCCACAATTGACAATCTGATAAACTCTATGCGAAGAAGATGTGTTGCACTGCATGAGGCAAATGGTGGTCACACCAGATACTGACTGGTTCTGAGTCCCCAGACCCCCAATAAAGCAAAAAAAATGCACATTTCGGGGTGGCCTTTTATTGTGGGCAGTCTGGGGTGCACCTGTGCACTGGTCATGATGTCGGATCGGCATCTTGATGTGGCGCACTTGTGAGGTGGGGTGGATTGTCTCGGCGGGGCAGAGGTGCTCGCTGTCACACATTTGGACAGATTTGTGAACAATGTTTGAGAGAAATGGTAGTGTTGTGTATCTGGAGTGAATTTTGGATCTTTGGGTCCATCTCAGGAAAAATGGGAGAAAAAACAAAAGTGTTGCGTTTATATTTTTGTTGAGTGTATGTAGAGTCTTTCGTAAGGTGAGGGACCACTGTATTATTATTATTATTATTATTATTACTACTACTACTTATTATTACTTATTTTTATTATTACTTACTTTATTCCATTCTTGCCTGCATGCACTTTTCTTTCTTGTTCAAACGGTCCTGGAGCTACTGTGGCAAGTAAATTTCTCCTGTGTGAGATCAATAAAGTCATATCTTATCTTATCTTATCTTATCTTACTAGCCAAGAACCAACATCAGACAAGATCAGATATTGAAAAGCACGTTATTCTACGCCTGATGTATTTTCTGTATGTAAAACCTTCTCTGATTTTGATGTATGCCTAAAGGGTTGCATTTACTTTTGTGTCCAAAAGCAGATAAGTACAACCGTCCCACTCTCTTGAACTTAACCACGAACATAGTCAAATATCCCTTGCGGGTTCCTCGTCTGTTGGCTTTTTGTACAATCTCCAAAAAGTTTCCAAATGCAATCAAAGTACTACTACCAGGTACTACTCCCAATGAAGTCTTGCTTTAAATTCGATGTTACACAACCAGTCTTCCATCCAAAAGCATCAAATTACTACTAATAATTTGCCGCCAGACTTTTATTGAGGTTGAGAGCTGATAATATTTGACAGATATTCGTTTTGTATGTCCCCAGAGACGGTACAGACTCTGTACAAGACCAGCTTCTCCACAAAGTTGCCGTTCTACCCTTTGGAAATCCTACTCTTTGCCTTTCTTGGGTGAGATTACCTCCACACAATTTGCATAATCGTCTTTTCCAAATCAATGAAGACGTCAGCGTTTGGCACTAGCTGAAAATTAGCCTTGTCACCCTTTATTTCTCTCCACATTATTCCTCCTCCTTGACTGAAACGACCTTCTGCTTGCATTCAGTGGTGGAGTGTAACAAGGAAAAAGTAGTAAAATATTGTTCTTCAGGCAAATTTTTAGGTATTTGTACTTTACTTAAAGGTACACTGTGTAATTTTTCAGGTGGAAGGTCAGTCACCTGCTTGTCTCCATGGAGATGTTATTGCTTTGTCTAGAATTTTCCATGGTAGAGATTAAACCTGTCTTTAAGGGAGACAACTACAAGGTGTATTACAGGTCAGATCTGTGGAGAGTCACCCCTATTCACAGAGAAAATTATGTTACTTTTGAGCAACAGAAACACCTGTAATGAATAAATGATATATAGATGGAACATTCCAGGTAAAGTAATAACATCTCCATGGAAACGAGCAATGGACAATGGACCCTCCACCTGATAATGCACCTTTAAGTAAATTTTTATGAGGATACTTTTTACTTTTACTTCATTAAATCTGAGAGCAGGTATCTGTACTTTCAACTTCACTACAGTTTTGCAGGGCTCTCAAGTCTCACGCATTGAGAGTGTGACACACGCAATTCGACGTGTTCACACGCTCACACATGGCATTTCTCACGCTGATTTCTTTTTTTCTTTTTTTCTTTTTTTGTGCCCAGAAAATCGGTTTGTGTGGCTTAGTTTATGCAGGCTCCGCGCGTTTTCAGCGAAAAAAACTCCCCCTGCTCCGGGCGCACGGTCCGAGCGGAGGCCAGAGCAGACACGCCGTCCCCCGGGCACGTCCTGAGCCTCAGTCCCGGTGCCACGTCTCCTCTGAGACGCACCGACTCCGGTCCCGGTGTCTCCGTCTGTGCGTAACGTGTTCCCCCCGACGGCTTACGCGCGGAATACGCGCGGCCCAAAGCCGAACTGCCCGCAGTGAGACACGGTGAGACGTGGGCCCGGTGCATTAACCAGACTCTTACATGAATCCGTTAATGTCCCGCTCCCCCCCGCCCCGGTCCCTCCTCCCCGCCCCTCTCAGCGCGCACTGACAAAGTACGGTGATGATAAAACAAACTGAGAACCATCAGGTAATAACTTCATTTATATAACTCTCATTAGTTGCTTTGTAGTTTAAGTTTGCTCTTTAGACAAACAGGGCTCTCAACACGCAATTCGACGTCAATTCACACGGCATTTCTCACGCAATTCAAGCACCCCCCCGCTCCTCGGGAAAAATTACAGTCTCACGCACGACCCCGCTCAAAACTTGAGAGCCCTGAGTTTTGAACAGGACTGAAAAGTAAAAATGTTTTTATTACTGATGGAGATCTCAAACTCTGTGTGAAATACTTTTACTTTTTACGCTTTAAGCACATTTTAAGCACAGGTTCTGTAATCTGTACTTAAACAGATTTTTCATGCGATACTTTTACTTTAGATGAGTATTATTTTTGCTCTGGTTTTCGTACTTTTTCTTAAGTAACAGATTTGAGTACTTCTTCCATTGTTTATGTTTGGGACAGGTTGCTGTGTGGAGCTGTGTGTTGTCTGTACCTCTCTTGCCATCGTCGGCTCCTGCGTTTCACCAGAACTCAGCCCGTTTTGGTCCGAATGCTAACGGCAGAGTGAGTGCTCCTGTCTCTACACACACGTCTTTGAATGAGTCATACGTACTAGGGGCAAAAAAATACGAAAACTGTTACAGAATGGGGACTGTGAGGAGAGCATGAGAACATATAGCAAATACAACTGATACTTTGCAGCTGATGTCATCATCATGGGGGTGTGATGCTAACTGTAGGCTCTGCTCTGTCTGAAGCTCTGTTACTCAAGTTAGACTTCAATCTGAGCTTTATTTTAACACAATCTAACCAGAAAGAACTGACCTAGTTGGGACGACAACAGCTGACATGATTTGTGCTGGTAAACACATCTCTCACACATATAATTAGTCACAACCATAGACCATTCCAGGCAAATAACATCTCCATGGACACAAGTAGGTAGCGGACCCATTAAACTTAATATTTAATCACATTGTGTGTTTGTGCATATATTTATTTAACAGGAAATTGTTCAGTGACATAGTCAAATGGCAAAGATCCTGGTACCAGATTCTAGCCCAGGAAGCTGAGTTCTATCTGCAGTCCTTAAAAATAATGATTTACAGTGGAACAACAATCATGCCAAAACATACATTCTGTCAGTTAGAAGAAATAGTACTGAAGCATACAGGAACAAGATTTGTAAAGTGTCTTGCTCAGGGACAAATCCCACAATTGCATCCACAATTGCATAGCTGACTAATGGACTAATGAGATCTCTCATAAATCTTCATGGGGATATGAAGATGGGGGTCTGGCAAAACCCAAGCTCAATCTAAATTGTTTGCTCACCTGGGTCTCTAAAAATGTATTTTATCATGCTAAATTAATCACTTTGGATAATTATGTCTCCCTGTGAAAATCTGTGTGTCTCCAATGGCTTATCTTTGTTTTGACTTTGTCTCCCTGCAAGAACACTCCCAAGGCCACAGATGTGGTTTGTTATCATGGACTCTACATAAACATAGCACACACTATTGGACTATCCACTCATACTGACATGATTGTAAAATGTTCCCTGTCTTTTAGAAAGGTCTGATCTCTGCTCTCGGTTCAATCAATTTAATTGATTTCCAATCTGATCCCCCCACACCCTTCCTTCTGTTGCCAAAGAAAAAGATCACCGTATGTTATATTTCCAATTGTTTTTCTGTCATTACATGTTGTAAAATTGTCATGATTGTATTGCATCTTTTCCACTCTGCATCTCCCAGTCGGCGGCGCGCGCAAGAGCAGCGGCCCCTCCCCTAGCCCACTCTATCACTGTCCTGCCTGGTTAGTGGGGAAACGGAATTTCAAATTCACTCTATGTACATGTACATGATTGTTTTTCGACAATAAAGCAAACTATGACTATGACTAACAGTAGTCACTTTATAAATCTTGAGTTTTTTTTTTTTTTTTGCCTAATCCAAACTTTCGTCTACAATATAAAAAGCACCAATACTGCAGGAGTGGAAGTTCTATGTTTTTCTATAACTGCACTGATACTTTTGCCTATATCTTCATTAGAGCTGGGAATCAAATGGTCCCTCATGATTCAATACAATACGCGATACATGGCTCACAATACGATATTATAACAATATGCTTTAAATCAATATATTATACATGAAACTCAATATTACCATAAGTGTTTCTTTGTTAAACCACTACATGTTCATATGAAATACATCTATTTTAATCATCAAAACAATGAATATGTCAAGTGTATTCCATAAACAAGTTTCCTTCCACTAAATAAGCAACAAAACTATAGTAAAAAATCACTAAAAGATGTAAAAAAATACTCTTGGAGATATATACATGGATAAAACAGCCCACAATAATGATGCTAATATAATATATAATATACCCCTAATATTCACTGTTCACATAGGAAAGTGCTGTACTCTGCTGTGGTGGGCTTTCTCCTGGCCTGTGTGACCTTCCCTCACGCTGTTGGACAGTTCATGGCCTCTAAGGTAACTCTCGTCTCCAACCCTATATTTCTACCAAACCTCTGATACAACAACACTGAAAAGCCCCAGTGAAAAATAATCTGACTGAGAGGTTGAAATTGCTCAGTAATAGTATAGCATTCATGGAACTGATTTCCCACTTTTCCCCTATTCAAAAATCCTATTACATGAACCAGCACTTTGTATGTAATGTATGTATTCAGTTCTTTCTGAAACAGTACAGACAAGTACACAGTCCAATGATATATTACTGACATACCCTGCCAGTAAAAAATATACAGCTCTGGAAAAAAAATAAGAGACCACTGCAAAATGATCAGTTTTTCTGATTTTCTGATGTGTTTGGGCAAAAGGAACATTTTTGTTTGAGTCTATAAACTATTGACAACATTTCTCCCAAATTCCAAATAAAATATTATCGTTTAAAGCATTTATTTGCAGAAAATGACAAATGGTCAAAATAACAAAAAAGATACATGTTTTCAGACCTCAGACAGTGCAAAGAAACAAGATCAAATTCATTTTAAAACAACATAATACTAATGTTTACACTTAAGAAGAGTTCAGAAATCAATATTTGGAGCAATAACCCTTATTTTTAATTACAGATTTCATGCGTTTTGATGCTGGAATGGAATGGCTGTAATACATGTGCAGATCCTGATTTCAGAAAAAAATCCAGTGGTCTCTTATTTTTTTCCCAGAGCTGTACATAAAGAAGACATCAAATATCTGACGCAAGATGTAAACTTTTGACTGGTAATATAGGCTACATTTGCATTTTCTATAGTAACTGTAGAAGTCATTTGCTCTCTGCAGTGTACACCTTGTGTGATTTCACAGTTTAAACAGGCGTCGTGTTTGCTGTCATTTGTCATTTGTGCTGAACTCCCCGTGGATTAATCCCTCTTTTCTCCATTAGCTGACAGATGGTGTTCATATTGGAAACAACGTCAAAAACAGACTGAAAAGCCTGAATTTTCACAAAATTTTTGTAAAGCAGAGCAGCTGGTAGAGACATGCACTGACAGATTATGATTTAGCCGTTTTACACTCAGCAACTCATTCCCAGACTTTTTTTATATTTCAATATGCTCAGTAATGACTAATATCTCTTCACTGGTATGACTGTCACACATGTCCTACTCCCTTTGATGATGTATCCATAGACGAGACTCTAAAAAAAAGTGGACTAAGGGAGTGTGACATCACCCACTGCATTTAGCTCTCGTCAACTGAAGCTCACAGAGGCTAGCAGTTATATATAAAAGTGAAATAAAAACACCAGGATCATGTAGAGCGGGTTACACAGATATTTTAAGACCAAAATGACGAGGCTCACTGCAGCAGTTACAGAGAGACGGGTGACAATTTTTCAATGTCAAGTCATTTGGGCCAGAGATGATGGGGCTGGAAACACCCCCCATGTTCACTTCCTATTTAGAATGCAGCAGCTAGAGGTTTAGATATGTACATTTGAAGTCTGTGGATGTATCATCTGTTTTGTTGACACTTTGTGGTGGAAGGTCATTTCATTTCATTGCTGAATCTGAATGCAGGACTTCTTCACTCTAAGGCTCAATTTTCCTACTCATTTTGGCATGAAATTGTATTTGCATCTGTCTACTGTTCTGTGCTCCTATAGCAGCACAGGGCACACCCAACTGGCCTAGTGAATGTTGTATATGAGAGACATCCACACTGCTCACAATAATTCAAATATTATCACTTCTTGGCTAGTCTCACAGTCTGTATAATGTAGTCTGTGCTGTCCTCCGTGGACTAAACAAGACCGAGTTGTGCATATTGGATTTTTCTCAGGTAGCCATATGGAGGCAAAGGGAAACATCCATCCATCCATCCATCTTCTTCTGCTTTTCCATTTCTGGGTCGCGGGAGCAGCAGTCCAAGCAGATCTGCTGCCCAGATAGAAAAACATATGAGCATTTATTTACTCAGGTAGCTTTTTGAAGGATAGTTTCAACTGTACTTTTTACTTGTACTTAAAGGGCCTATATCGTACATTTTTAATAATTCCCTCATCAAAACACAAGTTTTATTTGTTTCTTTCTCAAATGTTTAACATGCAAACCCTGCATATTTAAGGTGAGTTCTTCTGATTCACCTTGTCATGCCATGTGGTAACACAGGAAGTGCACCACTGTGCTTTAAACTCTATTCACCTTCACTAGAATCATTTGGATAATTTAGAATCTCCACTGCATTAAAGGTAAAAGAAGCTGTTAACTTGAAACTACTGCTACATGACATCACAAGGTGGGACAGAGCGTTTTGAGCTTTGGAGAGACAGACTAATAATAAATAAATTACTCAAACATGTGTGAATGAAACCAAACACAATAACAGAATAACAGCATAATAACATGGCTTAAAGCTCACATTAATCAATTTTGTGTACTATAGGACCTATAGGATCAAAGAGGCTGGATGTAAAAGGGGATAATTGAACAAAATGAAGGATAAGATGTACATTATCTCAGTTGTATTATTCCCTCATTAACCCGTCTTGCTGTATTTCTCAGTGCACAGTGAAGCAGCTCCTCACCTCTCTCCTCCACGCCGAGTCATGGCTGTCCCCATCCCAGAATGCATCAGTGCTGGAGTCAGCACCCTGTATGGAGTGGACCTCCTCAGTGCTCCCTGTACCTCTGCCTCTGCTCATCTTCCTGCTCCTCAAAGTACTTGTCTCTTTATGTTACTACATCTATGCTAGCACACATACTGTAAGCTTGGATATGGCACTGAGACATCAGTACATACTCTGAAATAATTGACATTTTTACATTATTCAAATTATACATTATACATTATACAAAATGGATTCTTGTGAGCTTTAATTATTTACATGCCTACTTAACCTGTTTACATCACCAAAGCTCAAAATGCTCTGATCCATCTTGTGATGTCATGTAGTGGTAGTTTTCAAGTTAACTGCTATCTTTTACATTTACTTCAGCAGAGATAGGTGATCCCAGGGCTGAAATCATCCAAATGATTCTAGTGAAGGTGTACAGAGTTTTAAAACTCAATGTAACACTTCCTGTACTACACTTTATGACATCAAGGTGGAACAGAGTGTTTTCAGTCTGAGAGAACAGAGCCTAAATATATAATGTAAGTAGCACTACCGCAGATCATTCATTCCCGCCGCTCTCAGACTGTATAACTCCACTGTATAGTCCAGACGTGCAATATTTTTTATACTTATTTTTTATTATTATTACTATTTGTCTGCATGCACTTTCTGTTCAAACTTTCCTTTGCACTAACTGCCTGGAGCTAATGTGGTAAGTGAATTTCTCCTGTGTGAGATCAATAAAGTCTTATCTTATCTTATATAATATGCAGGATTTGTGTGTTAAACATGTGTGAATGAAACAAAATGCAAACACAGGTTTTTGATGAGGAAACAACATAGATCAGTAAACATGTTATATGGGCCCTTTAACAAGAACAGGAGCTGAAATGGCTTGGCTGCTCCAAAACCTCCACAGCCTACTAATGGGCTCATATTTGCTTAAAAAAAAAAAAAAAAAAAAAAAATCCATCCCTTTTATTCTCCATTTTGAACCAATGCAAAAGATAATGCTATCTACATACTTATAGCGTGTGCAGTTGGATAAGCTGGTTCCCATGGCGAGGAGCTGATAGGATATGCAAATGAACTGGGCTTTTGTGGTGTTTATATGATTATACGGCAACCACTGAGACTGAACACTGGTTATTTTTGCTCTGTGCAGTTGTGGATGCTGCTGCTGGCCTGCACCTTGCCCATACCAGCGGGATACTTCATGCCAGTCTTTATTTATGGTACCAGTTTTGTGAGATTTGATAGTCATTTTAGATTAAGTATAAAGTGATCTTTGTGTTTTGTTGTTACAGGGGCAGCAGGGGGAAGGCTGCTGGGAGAAAGTCTAGCGTACGTGACATCGGGTTTAAACTGGACTGCAGTGAATCCAGGAGGCTACGCTCTGGCAGGTAGCTTATATACTTCAAAGTTTCAAAGTTTCAAAGTCAGCTTTATTGTCAATTCTGCCATATGTGTTCAACATACAGTGAATCGAAATTTCGTTTCTCTCTGGCCAGGTAGTGCAAAAAGACAGTGTACAAAATACAATATGAAGACAACACAACAAAAACTATCTAAGACAGAGATCTAAGTTAAAACTAAAGTCTACGGTCTAAAATCTTAAAACAGTGCAACATAATAAATAACAAATAACCTATACTATATACAGATTTCCAAAGTGTGCAGTGTGCATCAAAATGTGCAATGGAAGATACAGCAGTGAATTGGTCATGTGCAGTAGAATGTGCATTGGAGTTAAGATAAATAAAAATAAGTGTGCAACAGTAGTAATTCTAGTGCAACAGGAGTAAACAACAGTACTAAAAATTCCAGTAGTAAATGTGCAATAACAGTAGTAAACAGCAGTGCAACAGGAGTAAAATCCAGTAGTAAATGTAAATGTGCAGCAGTGCAACAGTCGTCCTTAGCAGCAGTTTTTTAAAGTGTCTAGAGTGATATGTCTTTTATGGAATACAGGTTATGCCAATATGGGGAGTGGGGGGTGGGAGATGGGTAAGGTGGGAGTTCGGGTGTGAGTTCAGCCTCCTGACAGCCTGGTGGATGAAGCTGTTTGAAAGCCTGGTGGAGTGGGCCCGGAGACTCCGGTACCTTCTCCCCGAGGGCAGGAGGCTGAACAGGCTATGTGCGGGGTGGCTCGGGTCACCCACAATGCTGGACGCTCTGCGGGTGAGCCGGGTGTTAAAAATGTCTAGGAGGGAGGGGAGAGAGACACCAGCGATCCTCCCAGCTGCATTCACTATGCGCTGCAGAGCTTTCCTGTTCTGTTCAGTGCAGCTCCCGTACCACACAGTGATGCAGCTGGTCAGGACGCTCTCAATGGTGCCTCGGTAGAAGGTGGTCATAATGGGTGGAGGGGCTCCAGCTCTCCTCAGTTTGCGGAGGAAATAGAGGCACTTCTGAGCCCTCTTTGCCAGTGATACAGTATTCACTGTCCAGGAGAGGTCCTCACTGATGTGCACCCCCAGGAATTTGGTGCTGCTCACCCTCTCTACAGCAGCACCATTGATGGACAGTGGGGGGTGCTGGGTGGGGCCTCTCCGGAAGTCAATAACAATCTCCTTGGTCTTTTCAACATTAAGAAGGAGATTGTTATTGCTGCACCACTGGGTCAGAAGGCTCACCTCACTCCTGTAGTTTGTCTCATCGTTATTAGAGATGAGACCCACCACAGTCGGATCGTCCGCAAACTTCACTATGTGATTGGTGCTGAACGCTGGTGAGCAGTCGTGGGTCAGCAGAGTGAAGAGCATCGGACTGAGCACACAGCCCTGGGGGGCTCCTGTGCTCAGTCTAATGCAGCTTGAGGTGTTTCTGCCGACCCGCACTGCCTGTGGCCTCTCACTGAGGAAGTGAGAGGCCACAGAGTGAGAGGCCACGGAGTGGGCTTCTTTGGCACGGGAACGATGGTAGTGGTTTTGAAGCAGGAGGGAACGACAGCCTGGCTCAGAGAAGCATTAAAGATGTCTGTGAGGACATCCTTGAGCTCCTCTGCACAGTCTTTCAACACACGACCAGGAATGTTGTCTGGGCCTGCAGCCTTGCGGGTGTTGATCCTGGAGAGTGTCCTCTTCACGCTGGCTGCAGACACACACAGGGGCTGGTCGTGGGGAGGTGGTGGAGTTTTTTGGGGCCGGGTGTCATTTCCTGCCTCAAACCGTGCAAAGAAGCTGTTGAGGTCATTGAGCAGGGTGATATTATTGTCACAGGTCTGTGGCAAGGGTTTGTAATCCGTGATGTTCTGGATGCCCTGCCACAGACTCCGTGTGTCCCTGCTGTCTCTAAAGTGTCCGGTTATTTTCTGTGTGTATCTGTGTTTGGCTTTCCTGATGCCACGGGACAGGTTGGCTCTTGCTGCCCTCAGATGGGGGACATCCCCAGTTCTAAAGGCAGCGTTCCTAACTCTCAACAGCCTGTGAACCTCCCCTGTCAGCCATGGCTTCTGGTTAGCCCTGGTGGTGATGGTTTTAGTGTGTGTGACATCACCAATGCATTTGGTGATGTAGGAGGTCACAGTGTCTGCGTACTCCTCAATGTCAGTGTGATTGTTGTATGTGGCGGCCTGTTTGAACACTGCCCAGTCTGTTGTACCGAGGCAGTGCTGTAGTGCAGACGAGGCCCCCTCTGGCCACACCTGGATCTGCTTCAGAGCCGGCCTGGAGACCCTTACACGGGGTCTGTATGCCGGTCTGAGCACAACAGAGATGTGGTCAGAGAGGCCTATGTGGGGGAGGGGGTAAGCCTTGTATGCTCCCTTGTGTGTAGTGTAAACCATGTCCAAAATGTTGTTTCCCCTGGTTGGGAAATCAACATGCTGATGCATTTGTGGCATGACAGTTTTGAGGTCTGCATGGTTGAAATCCCCGGCAAGGATAAAAATCCGTCCGGGTGAGCAGTCTGTTGCTCGCTAATAGAGTTATACAGCTCATAGAGTGCCTCCCTTCTATCAGCGCTGTTCGGTGATGGGGGGACATAAACAACCACTAGCAATATTGCCATGATTTCACGCGGGAGATAAAAAGGCCGGCACTTCAGAATCATAAACTCCACTAGGGGTGAACAGTGTCTACATACCACCACAGCGTCCCGACAATAAGTGTCCCGAAGAAAAATTATTAAACCCCCTCCGCGGGATTTAACTCCGGGGACACCGCTAGCTCGGTCCGAGCGGTAGCATGTTAGCTCGTCCAGGCGTATCGCTGAGTCCGGGATGTTGTCATGGATGTTGTCATATACTTATAAATAATACGCTTTACAGTGTAAGAGCTACTATCATCTGGGGACATGTGGGCTGACATCCGTAAGTGGTACTATGATAGAATATAATTTAACTGTCAAAGTAAAAAAAAAAACTCTATTCACCTATACTAGAATCATTTGGATAATTTAGAATCTCCACTGCATTAAAGGCAAATTAACGTTTTTTTTTACAATCTTCTTCGAGCCTTCTTTCGGCAATAAAACAAGTAGTTTTACTCACCCATAGCATTTTTCTGTCAATTGGAGCAGTATCGCTGAACTTATGTTGAGCCGTTCTGTTCTACTAATGATCCCGTATCCGTTAACATGGTGCTGTATCATTTGCTCGGGGCATTACTTTGCGGTGTCCAAATAACACAAACTTTAGCACTTTTCAAATCATAGAAGCCCGATGTCTTAATGAAAGATTTCGTTTGAAGCAAAAGTGGCCTGTAATCCGAGATTTAGCCATAGTTTCGAGTAGATGAGGAGGCCAGTGCGCATGTGCGGACTGCGCTCTCAGCTCCCGGGACCCAAACATGAAACGCAAAGCTGAAAACTATGGATAAATCTCGGATTACAGGCCACTTTTGCTTCAAACGAAATCTTTCATTAAGACATCGGGCTTCTATGATTTGAAAAGTGCTAAAGTTTGTGTTATTTGGAGACAGCAAAGTAATGCCCCGAATACAAATGCTAACGGATACGCTACAACATAACTTTCTTCAAACAGCTCCAAATGACACGAACGTGATATGGGTGAGTCAAACGACTTGTTTTATTACCGAAAGAAGGCTCAGATTGTAAAATAACGTTACTTTTCCTTTAAAGGTAAAAGGAGCTGTTAACTTAAAACTACTGCTACATGACATCACAAGGTGGGACAGAGCGTTTTGAGCTTTGGAGAAACAGACTAATAATAAATAAATAAATTACTCAAACATGTGTGAATGAAACCAAACACAACTCCAGGTATGTTTTTGATGAGGCTATACTCTGGAAGGTAGCTTATACACTTATAAATAATACGCTTTACCGTGTAAGAGCTGCTATCATCTGGGGACATGTGGGCTGACGTCCATAAGTGGTACTATGATAGAATATAATTTAACTGTCAAAGTAAAAAACACACAATGTCAGAGCTCAAATCATTAGGTTTAAATACAATAGAAGTCACCCTTAAGCACACGTCACACTGTAATTATTACTGTTTGCCTAAATTGTACTTGTGGTAAATATTTATAGTTTTCCATTAGGCAGTCAAAAGAAAAGAAGGAAATTAGAGGAAGTCTGACTGCATAATTAACCCCTTTTGATGATTAGGGTCAAATATGATTGTTTTTATTTTTATTTCTAAGAATATATATGTGTATAAATTAGGGGTGGGACATTAACGCGTTAATTGCAATTAATTAATTTGCTTGTCGTTAATTAATTCAAAAATATTAACGCATCTTAACGCATCCGTAGTTTGCGTATCAAACAACCCAGGCCGGAACGTTTGTCAGTGCATCATGTTCTGGTACGCCAATTGTACTGACGCACACAGTTCCTCCGGCTAGGAGACGGAATGGAGACAGAAGCCAACCGTGTCTCAATTCTCAGAGTGCACAGTTCGGAGCGTGGTTTTAAGGGGGCTCAGACTACGGCTGCTTCCCGTAGTTGCGAAACCTATCGCACTTCGCCGACGCCCATGCGGTCCGCGGACTGAGCAAGTATGCACAGTCTTGACTGCCCCTTTAAAACTACGCTCCGAACTGAGACTTGAGACATGGCTAAAGACTGTAGACCACTATCAGTGGTAGAAGACAAAGGTCTGGAAGATGTGCTACAGAGAGCTGCGTGTAATCCAATGTTTAAAATGCCGTGCAGAAAGACAAGAGTTTTGCACAGAGCTTTACATTTGTTTTCTACTTTGACATGCATCCATCTATTTTCTTCCGCTTATCCGGGGCTGAGTCGCAGGGGCAACAGTCGAAGCAGGGACGCCCAGACTTCCTTCGCCCCGGACACTTCCTCCAGCTCCTCCAGGGGGGACCCTAAGGCATTTCCAGGCCAACCGGGAGACATAGTCCCTCCGTGTCCTGGGTCTTCCCCGGGGCCTCTTTCCGGTGGGACATGCCCGGAACACCTCCCGAGGGAGGCGTCCAGGAGGCATCCGGAACAGATGCCTGAGATTCAAGAGATTCAAGATTGTTTATTTGTCATATGCAGGATCAACACAAGGTCAACAATGCAATGAAATGCTTAGGATCAGAAGAACCGTTGACTCGCTAAGATAGTCAAGAAGTACTAATAACATGCAATAATAGTACATGGTAAAAAAAGTGTTGCAAAGTGCAGGGGAAGAAGTAAACAATATAATAAACAATATAATAAACAATATAATAAAATATGTAATAAAATAAAAAAGCAAGGTACAATGTACAAGGTGCAGGTAGGATTAAATCAAGATCAAATAAGGTGTAAGTATTTCACAGATTGCACATAATAGGGTGTGGTGTAGGTGTTGCATGTGGATTTCGTATTGCACATAGTATGATATAAATATTGCACATAGGTTATTGCACTGATTATTGCACATGTAACAATAATTTACAGTGAGGTAGTGACAGACATGATATATTCATATAGAGCAGCAGCAGTAAACATAATTATGCATAATGAAAGGTAGTTTAGTGCAGTATTATTGAGAGTTCAGTATTATTTAGAGTATTACCCAGAGTTCAGTAGTCTGACAGCTTGGGGGTAATAGCTGTCTTTGAGTCTTTTTGTGCGTGCTGGCAGGCTCCTGTATCGTCTACCAGAGGGTAGCAGACGGAAGAGTCCTTGTGCCGGATGAGTATGGTCCTTAGTGATGCTGCGTGCTTTACGCAGACCCCTGCTGTGGTAAATGTCCTGGATGGAGGGGAGACTGCTGCCAGTGATGTCCTCTGCCGCTCGCACCACCCTCTGTAGTGCTTTGCGGCTCTGAGCGGTGCAGTTCCCATACCACACTGTGATGCAGCCCGTCAGCAGGCTCTCGATGGTGCACCTGTAGAAGTTTGTGAGGATGCTGGTGTTCATACCAAACTTCCTCAACTTCCTCAGGAAGTAGAGTCTTTGTCGGGCTTTCTTAACCACAGTGTCTGTATGTAGTGTCCAGGACAGATCCTCAGTGATGTGTACCCCAAGGAACTTAAAACTGCTGACCTGCTCCACCTCAGCGTTGTTGATGGAGATGGGGGGATGCTGGTCTACACGCTGTCTCCTGAAGTCCACGATCATTTCCTTAGTTTTGCTGACGTTCAGAGAGAGGTTATTTTCCTGACACCAGCTGGTCAGTGATTTCACCTCGTCTCTGTAGGCGCTCTCATCGTTGTTGGTGATGAGGCCTAGGATGGTGGTGTCGTCAGCAAACTTGAGGATGGTGTTGGACCTGTGCCTGGCGGTACAGTCATAGGTGAACAGGGAGTACAGGAGAGGGCTGAGAACACAGCCCTGGGGTGCCCCAGTGCTGAGGACACGTGTGGAGGAGACGTGGCTGCCGATCCTCACCGCCTGTGGCCTGTTGGTGAGGAAGTCCCATATCCAGCAGCAGATGGACGTCCCCAGGCCCAGGGCGGTGAGCTTAGAGACCAGTTTTGAGGGGATTATGGTGTTGAATGCCGAGCTGTACATGGTGTTGAATGCCGAGCTGTGCCTGAGCTGTGCCTGAGCCACCTCAGCTGCTCCTCTCAACGTGGAGAAGCAGCGGCTCTACTCCGAGCCCCTCCCGTGTGACTAAGCTCCTCACCCTCTCTCTAAGGGTGCGCCCAGCCACTTTGAGGAGGAAACTCATTTCGGCCGCTTGTATCCGCGATCTTGTCCTTTCGGTCAGAGCTCATGACCATAGGTGAGGGTAGGAACGTAGATTGACCGGTAAATTGAGAGCTTCGCCTTTTGGCTCAGCTCCCTCTTCACCACAACGGTCCAGTACAACGACCGCATCACTGCCGACGCTGCACCGATCCGCCTGTCAATCTGACGATCCATCCTCCCCTCACTCCTGAACAAGACCCCGAGATACTTGAACTCCTCCACTTGAGGCAAGGACTCCCCACCCACCCGGAGAGGGCAAGCCACCTTTTTCCGGTCGAGAACCATGGCCTCAGATTTGGAAAAGCTGATCCTCATCCCAGCCGCTTCACACTCAGTTGCAATTTGACATGCAATTCAATGTATTTTTTCAAGACATTTTTTCCAGCCATTAAATGAGCTTTAGTTTAAGTCATGTCTGTGTGTATTATTTGATTAAGTCATCCAATAAAATTTATTTGCATAAAATTTTGCTTTTGGGGGAAATGTGGTCATGCCATTAATTTAGATTAATTAATTACAAAGCCTGTGATTAATTAGTTAGTTTTGTTTTTTTTAATCAAGTCGCACCCCTAGTATAACTAATATAAAATGAGCAGAGTGTTTCTACAGCCTTAGAACACATAAAAGACACGTTTAAAGAGTAAAACGAGTTAAATAAAAAGGTGCCAAATCAGCCAATGATCAGCCAATCAAAGAAGTAATATTACCAAACTAAAATTGTCTTGTAAACTTGTGAAATAAAGGTCACTGTGTATGTCACATTCTAATTATTACTACTGCATGTTTGCTGGGATTGTACTTGTGGTAAATATTTATAGTTTTACGCCAGTCAGTCAATTGGCAATTTGTGAAGAAATGTTGGGGAAAAGTTAAAAATTACAGGAAGTAGCTCTGAGTTCAAAAAAGGAATCCCCCTGTCATTTATGTCATCAAGACACAAAATTTTGCCCAAAATGCTGGAGCAATTTACACAAAAGGAACATGATTTTTTTTAACAGTTTAAAGACTAACTATTTTGTAAATTAGTTTTGATTTACAGTGTGGTTGCTGGGTAACAGTTACAGAAATACGTATACGTACATGTCGTGCCATGTGCTGTATGATGCCCATGTCCAACAGGTAGTAAAATTATCAATACTAAATATAATTACTACTTTTTAGTGAAATTAGTAGTCTAACCTGTCATAAGCATTTCACCAGCAGTCTTCAGTAACTGTGTTCAGTATTCAAACCCACTATTCAGTAGGGATATAGTAGTTTGTGACCTTTTCCTCTTAAAATGCCTTGACAAGACTTAACCTAAAGAACTAAGATTTAAAAGTGCTTTAAACAGTTATTTCTCCATGTAGTGTGCGCTGAAATGGAGCAAAGGATCATGGTCTATGTAGTTCTGGTTTTTTTATATTTAAATATTAATTTAAGTGAAGAGACTTGTAGTTTGATATACTGTGATGAGCCATGATATTATTGTGAGACTTCATATTCAGGTAAATTATAAAAAACTGCTTATTTAAATCTGTGTCCCATAGGTGCTGCAGCCTTCTCTGGAGCGTGCACTCAGAGTCTGTCTCCTGCCCTCTTGGCCCTGGAGCTGACAGGACAGTTCTCTCACATCGGACCCATCTTTGTCTCCACGCTCATCGCCAACATGGTGACTCGGGCAGGGCGGCGGCCATCCTTTTACGATAATCTGACCATCAGCAAGAGACTACCTCATCTGCCCTCGCTAAAGAAGGCTTGTCCCAGGTACTGCTATGGCTGTGTTGTATTAAAAACATTTTTGATACCAGTTTTTTACTTTTACAAATTTCTACAGTTGATATACATACAGAAGACATCAAATATATGAAGAAAGATGTATGGAATAAAGATTTTTAAAAAAGTAAAATATCTACTATAACAAAAAATACATAAACATAGAAAAAAAATAATAGAGTGGGTGAGTCTAAAAGCCTCTTCAGAAGCACTAGAAGAGGTTTGAGCACCTAATGGTACCATCAACAGGACCCAACTCCAGCTGCAGGAGAAGTGGCATTAGCTAGTGGAAAACTCTTGATGCTCATTATGTCATAAACAGAACAGGAGGACCCAACAATGCAGAGGCGAGAGGCAGGCGAGCAGTAGAAGAGGGTTTATTACAAAACGTCCAAAATTCCAGGAAATCAGTCAGAGGGCAAGCAGAGGTATCCAAATCGGCAGGCAAAAAACAACAGTCCAAGGAATAAGGCAAGGAATCAAAACACGAAGGTCAAACTGGGAAAAGAACGCTGGAACGCTTTCTGAAAACAGACAAGACGAACTGGCAACAGGAGGGGAAAAAGGTAAGGCTAATATAGGCTGGGGAGGAGGAGACAATGACAAACAGGTGAGGCACATTAGGGTAATGGGGAGAGGGAAAACTAGACAGGAAGTAAGGGAACAAAACAGAACCTTAACAAAATAAAACAGGAAGTAACAAGACAAACTCAACTAACGGACCCTGACAGTACCCCCCCCCCCTTACGGCCGGCACCCGACGGCCCAGGATCATTAGGGTGCTCCCGCTGGAAGTCCTTTATGAGTTGAGGGTCCATAATGTCCCTGGAAGGAACCCAGGAACGTTCCTCTGGTCCATAGCCCTCCCAATCCACCAGGTATTGCAGCCCTCTGCCCCGCCGCCTGACAGCCAACAGTCGTTTCACGGTGTAAGCAAGGCCGCCATCAATGAACCGCGGGGGTGGAGGGGGCTTGTCGGGAGGGACCAGAGGGCTCCTTTGGACCGGCTTCACCCGGCTGACGTGGAAGGTGGGGTGGATGCGGGTGGACCTAGGGAGCTTGAGTCTCACAGCAGATCTATTAATAACCTTTGACACAGGGAAAGGACCAATAAATCTGGGTGCCAACTTACGGGATTCTAATCGTAAGGGGAGGTCCTTGGAGGAGAGCCAGACTCGTTGACCCGGGCTATAGGCTGGCGCTGGTCTGCGACGTCTGTCTGCCGTCTTCTTGTATGCGGCCGATGAGCGGAGAAGGGCCTGTCTAGCCCGGGTCCACATCCGTCGGCATTGTCGGACCATGGCTGTAGCTGAGGGAACCATGACCTCCTGTTCGAGGTCAGGAAACAGAGGGGGCTGGTAGCCGAAGACACACTGGAAAGGGGTTAACCCAGTGGAAGCTGATGGGAGAGTGTTGTGAGCATACTCAACCCAGGTGAGCATCTTGGACCACGAAGAGGGATTCTGGGAGCAGAGGCAGCGGAGCCCGGTTTCCAACTCCTGATTTAGTCTCTCAGTTTGCCCGTTGGATTGTGGGTGGTAGCCCGATGTCAGGCTCACCGTGGCTCCTAGCAGCTGGCAGAAGGCTTTCCAAAAACGGGCCACGAACTGGGGCCCCCGGTCAGACAGAACGTCTCTAGGGAAACCATGGACTCGAAAAACATGAGTGAGAATCACCTCCGCCGTTTCCTTGGCGGAGGGCAGTTTAGGCAGGGCAATTAATTTAACCATCTTAGAAAATCTATCAACAGTGAGAATGGTAGTGTTACCTTTGGAGGGGGGAAGGCCGGTCACAAAGTCCAGGGAGATGTCTGACCAGGGGCGCTGTGGCACAGGGAGGGGCTGGAGAAGACCCGCAGGAGGAGCATTGGAGGATTTGTTCTGAGAACAGGTGTCGCATGCTGCCACGTACTCCTTAACCTCCTTCCACATGGCTGGCCACCAGAATCTCTCCTTGATCCTGAAGATGGTTCTTCGGACCCCAGGATGACAGGATATTCTGGAGGTGTGAGCCCAGTGAATCACGGGGCCCCTCATCTCGGGGGGAACATACAGTCTGTTGGGGGGAACTCCCACCGGAACATTGGCAGAGGTGTTGGCCTCTTTAACCTTGGCCTCCACCTCCCATGAGACAGCACCAATGAAGCATTTATCTGGGAGTATGGGGGTGGTCTTAACCCCATCTAGCTCAGGGGAATGGATGCGGGACAGGATGTCAGGCTTGACGTTCTTAGAACCTGGTCGATAGGACAAAGTGAAATTAAAACGGGAAAAGAATAGGGCCCATCGGGCCTGGCGGGGGTTAAGTCTCTTAGCAGTTTTCAAATATTCTAAATTCTTATGGTCAGTCCATACCAGGAAGGGGTGTTCAGCCCCCTCCAGCCAATGCCTCCATTCCTCCAGGGCCGTCTTAACCGCTAACAGCTCCCGATCCCCCACAGCATAGTTGCGTTCAGCAGGAGACAGCTTCTTGGACAAAAAAGCACAGGGGTGAATCTTATTGTCCTTGCCTGATCGCTGAGAGAGGATAGCTCCAACCCCGGAGTCTGAGGCGTCGACCTCCACAATGAACTGAAGAGAGGGATCTGGGAGCATTAGGACAGGGGCTGAGGAGAATAGCCACTTGAGGCGTCGGAAGGCGGCATCAGCAAGAGGGGTCCATGAAAAGGAGACCTTAGAGGAGGTGAGAACATGGAGAGGGGCAGCGACAGAACTGAAATCTCTTACAAATTTCCTATAAAAATTAGCAAAACCTAGGAAGCGCTGCACATCCTTACGTGAGGAAGGGGTAGGCCATTCAGCGACTGCCTGGACCTTCCTGGGGTCCATCTGTATCTGTCCCTCTGAAATAATGTAACCCAGGAAGGAAACAGAGGAGCGGTGAAATTCACACTTGTTGGCATTAACATATAGTCTGTGTTCTAGGAGACGACGAAGTACATCTCTCACATTCTGTATGTGGGACTGTAAGTCGGGGGAAAAGATCAAAATATCATCAAGATAAACGTACACCGTTCGGTTCAACATGTCCCTCAAAACATCATTAATCATGGTTTGAAAAACGGCTGGTGCATTAGTCAGGCCAAAAGGCATTACCAGGTACTCATAATGGCCTATAGGAGAATTAAAGGCGGTCTTCCACTCGTCTCCTTCCCTTATCCTAACTAAGTGATAAGCATTTCTTAGGTCAAGCTTAGTGAATACCTTAGCCCCTTACAATTGGTCAAAAGCGGTGGACATTAGGGGAAGGGGGTACCTGTTCTTAACAGTAATGTTATTTAAGCCTGTGTAGTCAATGCACGGCCGGAGAGATCCATCCTTTTTGTCTACAAAAGAATCCTGCACCTGCAGGAGAGGAGGAGGGTCTGATGATGCCCGCCTTGAGGGAGGAGGTGATGTAATCTTCCATGGCCTGCTGTTCAGGTCGGGAAAGGGAGTATAATCTCCCCTTAGGAATGGGGGCCCCTGGTAATAAATCTATAGAGCAGTCATAGTTTCTGTGAGGAGGTAACGAGGTAGCCTTAGCCTTGCTGAAGACCTCAGATAGGTCCCTGTAGCATTCAGGGATGTCCTTAAGCTCTAAAACGTCGGGGCTGCTGGCAGGGCTAGTGTCGGTCTTATCAGCCTGGGCCGTGGAAAAACAGTCTCTCCCACACTCTTTTCCCCAGCCCAGTATCTTCCCTGTGGCCCAGTTAATGTGAGGGTTATGTCGTCTCAGCCAAGGGAAGCCTAAAATAAGAGGGTGGTGAATAGAGTGATACAGAAAAAATGTCACCTTCTCTGTGTGGCCATCTTTGAAAGTTACATTGACCGGGGTGGTTTGCTGGGTCACCAAGCACATGAGCCGGCCGTCTAGGGCTGTTGCAAACAGTGGCTGGGATACCGGCTCGTGACCTAGCTGAAGCCGTTCTGCTAATATGTAGCTCATCAGATTAGCATCTGCCCCTGAGTCCACTAGCACAGGGTGGATAAGAGTCAATTTATCAGTATTTAACGTTACGTGGGATAACTGTCTCTTGGTAACACGGGATGAATTGGATGGACCCTTGGCTGAGCAGGATCGCTGGGGAGAGCTGATCTCAGGGGACAGGTGGCGATGAAATGACCCAACTGAGAGCAATAGAGGCACCTCCCCTCATTGCGTTGTCGCTGGCGCTCAGCCGGGGACAGGCAAGTGTGACCGATCTGCATGGGAATCGGTGCGTCCTGCGGCGGGGGCCCCTCCAATGCTGGGAACGGGAGACCGGGGGGTGGGGGAATCTGTGGCGGAGTGTAGCGCTGTCCTGGATAGCATCGGGAGAAGGGGGGAACGGAACGCTGGTGCTCCGTCAGTCGTTTGTCGATCCTGGAAGCCAGCGCGACGAAGGTGTCCAAATCGGATGGCAGGTCCAGCGGCGCCAGGTGGTCCTTGATGCTCTCCGTCAACCCGTTGTGGAAAGCGTCTACCAACGCCGGCTGGTTCCACCCGCTGTCGGCGGCTAGCGTGCCGAACTCAATAGCATAGTCGATGACCGTTCTCCTGCCTTGTTTGAGAGCTACCAAGGCTTTGGCAGCCTCTCGACCAGGGATGGCAGACTGAAAAACAGTCTTAAATGTGTCTATAAACTGTGGCAGGGAGTCACAAACGGCGGAACGGCGAATCCATTCCGCTGTAGCCCAAGCCTTAGCCCGGCCGGACAGGTAGGAGATTATGTAGGCTACTTTGGCTCTGTCAGAAGGGAAGGCAGCCGCCTGGAATTCAAAATGTAGCTCACATTGGGCCAAAAAAGGGCGACAGTCACCTGACTCACCGGAAAAACGTTCAGGGCTGGATAAACGGAGCATCGTGGTCTCCGGAGCCGTAGGGAGAAGCGCCGTGGAAACGGAAGTCTCGGCCGGCGGAGCGGTAACGGAGTCGAGGGGCTGAGTGGACTGTTCGAGACCCTGGATACGGCTGGCAACGTGGTCCATCCGGGCCATCAAGGCGACGCAGGCAGCCTCGGTCTGTCGTGCCGCTGCGGTCATCTCCTGGCGCATGCTGATCAGCTGATCTTCCTGCTGCTGGAGCTTCTGTCCTTGTGCCATCAGGACCGCACATACCTGATCAGGCCCTGCGGGGTCCATGTTTTGGCCAGTTCGTACTGTCATAAACAGAACAGGAGGACCCAACAATGCAGAGGCGAGAGGCAGGCGAGCAGTAGAAGAGGGTTTATTACAAAATGTCCAAAATTCCAGGAAATCAGTCAGAGGGCAAGCAGAGGTATCCAAATCGGCAGGCAAAAAACAACAGTCCAAGGAATAAGGCAAGGAATCAAAACACGAAGGTCAAACTGGGAAAAGAACGCTGGAACGCTTTCTGAAAACAGACAAGACGAACTGGCAACAGGAGGGGAAAAAGGTAAGGCTAATATAGGCTGGGGAGGAGGAGACAATGACAAACAGGTGAGGCACATTAGGGTAATGGGGAGAGGGAAAACTAGACAGGAAGTAAGGGAACAAAACAGAACCTTAACAAAATAAAACAGGAAGTAACAAGACAAACTCAACTAACGGACCCTGACACATTATGGTTTTTATTAGAAAGCTTTTGCGTATTTGTTGGTCCCACAATAATCTGTGCATAATCGTTGCAGTAAGGGGAATAAATAAGAATAGATTTGACTTAATTTGAGCATGTTTTACTGTTCCTTGCTGAAGAGGCAGTTCAGTTTTCTTCATATTGCTGTTAGTTGAATGGTGAGCTCAATCTTCATGAATAAGTTTCTTAATACTGACCTGAAGGTTGGAGGATCGGTTCCTGCTTGGACCTCGGTGTGTCCTTAGGCAAGACACTTCACTCACCTTGTGTAGTATCAAAGAAATGTGCGGCTGAATGATGCCCCAGGGCAGCTGTGGCTACAGTAGTATCATTCCATCATTGAGTGTGGAGTGAATAATAATAACTACAGTGGAGCACTTTGAGAGGCTTTGCCAAGCCTGTAAAGCTAATTACGAGTGTACATTATTAATACTCTTTAATCTATTTTTATCTTGTTAAATATTTTATACTTCCCCATTGTTTCAAAAAAAATAGTAACCTACTTTCTACAAAAGAAAAGCAGAATGTCTAAATGTAATAATTATCTAGTATTTGACCACAACCTTTTAAAGTAAAATAAAAGCTTAAAGGAAAAGTAAGGTTATTTTTTTTTTTTACAATTTGAGCCTTATTTCGGTAATAAAACAAGTTGTTTTACTCACCCATAGCACTTTGGTGTCATATGGAATACTTCCAGAGATGTTTTAGATTTGCGGTTAGCCTAGCGTGACTTCTAGCCATAGCTCGGGGCATATAATATATTCCCCAAGCATGTAATATGCCCCGTGCGGGCTCCAAATAGCACAAACTTTAGCACTTTTCAAATCATAGAAGCCCGATATCTTATTCTATGATTTCGTTTGAAGCAAAAGTGGCCTGTAATCCGAGATTTATCCATAGTTTACAGCTTTGCATTTCATGTTTGGGTCCCGGGAGCTGAGAGCGCAGTCCGCACATGCGCACTGGCCTCCTCATCTACTCGAAACTATGGCTAAATCTCGGATTACAGGCCACTTTTGCTTCAAACGAAATCGTAGATTAAGATATCGGGCTTCTATGATTTGAAAAGTGCTAAAGTTTGTGTTATTTGGAGACCGCAAAGTAATGCCCCGAGCACTCCTGCTAACGGATACGCTACAACATAACTTCTACGAAACTGCTCAAAATGACACCAAACTGCTATGGGTGAGTAAAACTACTTGTTTTATTGCCGAAAGAAGGCTCAGATTGTAAAAAAAACTTTACTTTTCCTTTAATGCATCGACTGTCCTGCAGCTCTGTTCTTGGTCCATTTGCACTCCTGCTGCTCTCTTCTGTCTCTCTGTGGCACATGTGTGTGTGAACGTGTGAATGTTTACATGTGTGTGAATCCCTCATGCTCATGTGGCTGTGCAGAGGCCTGTCACCATAGTTTCTACAGCTTATCATTCAGTATGTGAAAGCTGGAACAACAATTTTGGGGGGTCAGTATTTATCGTTTCCATGTACTACTGGGAAATGTCTGGTTAGGCTATACAATAATATTCAAGCCACAAAAGGTTGACTTATAACTTCTATGACTCATAACAGATGCAAATTAAGTACTACTAAGTGTTTCATTCTGCTGTTTATTTGTTGATTTTTAAACAATATTGTGCATTTAGAATAGTTTTTGTGGTTTAAATCTGCTCTTGAGTTGTTGTGTCAATGTCTTAAAGTTGCACTATGTAACTTTTTGGTTGGGGGTCCATCACCTGCTTGTTTTTATGGATATGCCATTGCTCTGCCTGGAATGTTCCACAATATGACTTTAAACAGCTCTACCTTACATTACAGGTGGTTTTATTGCTCAAAAAATTTGAAGAAACAGGCATTCTGACTGTGAGCAGGGTTGCTTCGTTTATCATCTATAATTTCTTCAGGAATATTTCGTGCTTCAGAATTTGTTACCGTGATAGGCCTAGACGCACATGTTGGATAAAAGTGTTATTTTTTATAATTCTAGCAACGAAACAGTTCAGCAGCTATCACCAGTGGAGACAAGTCAGCGTGATAAGATTGTGTGATCTTATAAGTACCTGTTTTATAAGTACCTGACTTTTGCTTCAACAGTGGCAATCTTTAGAGAAAGCACAGGCAGTTCTTTTGTGGAAATAGCCCCGTCTCGGCTCGGAGTGAGAGAAATTACAGAGGAGTAAACAAAGGGTAAACATAGACCACTTGACAGTCGTAAACAACTTTTCAATCTACAATTCTGGATCTATATCCTCTCCCTGAAGGTGAGAGAAGATCAGAGGGAAGTCAAGCTGTGAGCCTATTTTATTATTCAATAAAACACATTTAGATCTCAGACTCTAGTGTGTGCATACATTTGTTAATTTAAGTTTTCTACTTTATTTTATTCTATTTTATTCCGCTCCAAGTACCGAAGCAATTTCCTAATGTTGTGAACATGTTCAGACATATGGCAATAAAACCTTTCTGATTCTGATATATGGTTGTATGTGTCCCCCTACTGCAATATATGAGCAAGACTTGCAATAACCTGGCAACTAATGCGTAGTACAGGACTTTTTTTTTTTTTGCACACAATTTTTTTTGCACAATTTCTTTTCTTCTATATGTTTTGAATATCCCGCTGTGTTTTAAATATCCTACTTAAATGTCTGCACTGAAGTGAGATGCTTTCAGTCTCATTGTGAGTATGATGTAAATTGTGCATATGAATAGTGACAATAAAAGGCATTCTATTCTATTCTTTACTGTTGAATATTTTGAGTTGAATTTTTTTTCTTTAATTCTTTTATTTAATAGATTATAACAAAAAAATAAATATGCTCTAAACTGTTTTGGGTAGTACTTTGTTGTGGAATAGAGTTGTACAGTAAATAGCCTTTATCTTCTGTGAATTGGATGGATCTCAAAATTATTTGACTACTGCTACTACTACTACTACTACTACTACTACTACTACTACTACTACTACTATTACTACTACTACTACTACTACTACTACTACTACTGCTACTGCTACTGCTACTACTGCTACTACTACTGTTACTACTGCTACTACTGCTGGTACTGCTACTGCTACTGCTACTACTACTGCTACTGCTACTATTACTACTACTACTACTACTATTACTACTACTACTACTACTACTACTACTACTACTACTGCTACTGCTACTGCTACTACTGCTACTACTACTGTTACTACTGCTACTACTGCTGGTACTGCTACTGCTACTGCTACTGCTGCTACTGCTACTACTACTGCTACTGTTACTATTACTACTGTCTACAGAAGCACACACCACCTGCTTCACTCTTTCAGCTCTCTCAAATGCCTGACAAGTATTTCACCTGGATCTCACCTTTCTTTCACCTGTCTCACTCTGACACCTCTCAAACCTGATTTAACTTTACTTCACCCCACACTCTCACATCTCTCAACTCTAACTGACCTTTGTTTCGCCTGTCACCCTGACCTCACACTTACTTGGCCAGAACCACACGCTTTGACAAAAGTTTGGGTCTAATCGAGTTCAGAGGGCGTGATTGACAGGTAGATTAACCAATCAGAGAAGCATAAAAACAAACACAGCTGCTTAGCTTAAAAAGGAGAAAAAAGGAGACCTGTCTCAATCTCACCTGCCCTTCTGTCTCACCTGTATCTTTCTCACACCTGTTTTTCACCTGCCTCACTTCTCTTTGATACTCCCCTGATGCACACCTGTCTCACGTCCCCTGCCTTGTGTCCATGTGTTAGCCTGGCGTACACTCCTCTTGGACAGCTGCTGAAGGCCCCGTCAGTGCTGCTCCAGAAAGCATCCGGACAGGCGGAGGTCCAGACTGCTGTCAGCACCAGCTCCCAGTCTCATGTCCCTGTGGTGGACTCTGACGGTGAGGGGCTTTCATCTGATTACACACAACACTCGAGGCGAGAGTGGACCAGGCTGACAGACAAGGTTTCACAAATTGATGCATGCTTTTTTAACAGTTTTATTTATTTATTTATTTATTTTAAATTCTAACTTTCTTTTGCACTAAACTGCCTGGAGCTAAAGTGGCAAGTAAATTTCTCCTGTGTGAGATCAATAAAGTCTTATCTTATCTTATTTTAAACATGAAAATCACTGTCTACTATAGCCAGATGATACACTTTTGATGCCTTGGAAAGTTAAAGGTCCCACATTACACAAACTTGACTCTTGTGAGCTTTAAAGGTCCCATGGCATGAAATTTTCACTTTCTGAGGTTTTTGAACGTTAATGTGAGCTCCCCTACCCTGTTTAGCCCCCCCATGGCTAAAAGTTGCGAAATGTCTAAACTGAGCATTTGCGATCCTTTTCTGCGTTACAAAAAATCGGAGCTCAAACGGGCGATTTTGAACAAGGCACCTTATTGACGTCAGATCAAAAAAAGAAATGCAAATGCAGTTCCACCCCCGTCTGTCTGTACTCAGCGTCTCTGTAAATCACGCCCAGAGTTTGCGAATGCGCTAGGCAATGCGAAATGCGTTTTTTTATTTGCCTGGAGGCACGTCCGAGTGTTTCTAGGCTCGGAAGTCCTTTATCTGAGCCTCTGGACCTTTGAACAGCAGTGGTTTAATTTTATTTTCTGTGGAAATTTGTTTATTTTTCAATGGAACGCTTCAAATCTCTCCCCCCGTGCAAAAACAAGGAAATAGATCAGCTGAGAGCTGAGAGCCGAGAGCGGAGAGTTTGGCCACGCCCCCACCCTCTATATAGGCCAGCACTTTTCTCCTCATTTGCATTCAAGCAACAATGCCCATTATGGAGTGTTCAGAGAGAGAAAAAATACTCTTTCTCATCTTATCTCTGTTTCTCATGAGTGTTGATTTTGAAGAAGGATTCATTTACAGTATTAGGGAACCATTAAGGAGCCATATAAAAGCATCAAGAAGTACCATGTCATGGGATCTTTAAGACATGTTATAATACAGTTACCATAAAATAAATGAATAAATAAAATACCTGGAGTTGTGTTTTGTTTCATTCACACATGTTCGAAGTAATCTTACATTATTATTATTAGTCTGTCTACATCTCCAAAGCTCAAAATGCTCTGTTCCACCTTGTGATGTCATGAAGAGGTAGTAACAGCTACATTTTACATTTAGTTAAGTAGAGATGAGCGATTTCAGGACTGGAATCATCCAAAAGTGGAGCACTTCTTGTGTTGCCACATGACATCACAAAGTGGAACAGAGTGGTTTCTGTTTGAGAGAAGACCACAGCCTAAATATACAGGGTTTGTGTGTTAAATGTGTGAATGAAACAAAACACAACACAACTCCAGGTATGTTTGCAATGAAGAAAAACATTACAGCTCTGGAAAAAAATAAGAGACCACTGCAAAGTGATCAGTTTTTTCTGATTTTACTACTTATAGGTATGTGTTTGGGCAAAAGGAACATTTTTGTTTGAGTCTATAAACTACTGACAACATTTCCCCCAAATTCCAAATAAAAATATTATCGTTTAGAGCATTTATTTGCAGAAAATGACAAATGGCCAAAATAACAAAAAAGATACATGTTTTTAGACCTCAAACAATGCAAAGAAACAAGATCAAATTCATTTTAAAACAACATAATACTAATGTTTACACTTAAGAAGAGTTCAGAAATCAATATTTGGTGCAATAACCCTTATTTTTAATCACAGATTTCATGCGTCTTGGCATGCTCTCCACAAGTCTTTCACATTGTTCTTGGGTGACTTTATTCCACTCCTGGTGCAAGAACTGAAGTAGCTCAGCTTTGTGTTTGTGTTGGAATTCAACAGACGCTGGAATGGAATGGCTGTAATACATGTAGAGATGCTGATTTCAGAAAAAAATGCAGTGGTCTCATATTTTTTTCCAGAGCTGTATAACATAGATTGAACCAGTGTAAACCAGTATAATATGGGCTCTTTAAACTGAAAAGGAAAAGAAAAATTAACACAGTAAACACAGAAAAAGTAGCACAGTAAAATAGCAGTGTTCAAAAAAGCAACAATCAGTGGATGAGTTGTTATTCCAAGTGTTATAGAGGGCAAATGAGAGATTATTGCCCCGTTTTAATACTCCACCTCTCTTGAAAAAGCCTAAACAACCCTGCAGACGGTCTCCTCTATCGACCATGTTTCTGAATAGCTCAGCCGATGGTCCTCACAGAGACATCCAATCTGCACACACTACTACACTGCATCAGAGGGAAAATGATGACAGAAATGGAGAAAATTGTTCTCTCTTTTGAAAAACCTCGGCGATCATGCACAGAGAAAGGAGCAGACGAGGGGTGGGTAACGCAGCCGAGATAAACGTGCATTGTGTAACTTTTCTGGTGGAGGGTCCGTGAAATGTTTCTTTATGTAGATGTTATTACTTTGTCTGAAATGTTTCACAGTATGGCATTAAACCTTTCTGTCTTCATGGAGACTAAACCAGAACTTACAGGTCAGATCTGTGGAGAGACAACCCTGCTCACAGTCAGAATGCCTGTTTTTCTGAGCTATAAAACCACCTGTAATTGAATAAATGTAATGTAGAGCTGTTTAATGTCATACTGTGGAACATTCCAGGCAGAGCAATGGCATCTCCATAGAAACAAGCAGGTGATGGACCCCCAGCCAAAAAGTTACACAGCACACCTTTAATTGCACACTGAAAACTCACTTGTCTTTGCTGTGTTGTAGAAACGCTGTTTTTAGTGGGATGTGTGACCCGCTCCGAGCTGCTGGAGTTTATCAACCAAGACCAGGTAAAGATCACTGAACGTATAAATAAAAATTAGAGGAAGCGAGTGATAAACGATTAACACTTGTAATCGTAATAAATATAGCTTCAACATAGAGAAAGCTGTCATGGCTGTGAAATACAATGACATTTAAAAGTGCTTCACCTTTTCAGAATCTGGGGAAATGTCTGGAAGAGGCCTGCGGCGTTCACTGTCCCTCCGTCCTCTTGTCATCTCACAGCACGCTTCAGCAGGTACGACTAAAGTACTGTAGTTAAGTATATAATTTAGGTGTCTGTTCTTTACTTAAAGGTGCATTGCATAACCATTTGTTTGGGGGTCCATCACCTGCTTGTTTGGAATGTTCCACAGTATGGCATTAAACTAGGGCTGTCATTTTAATGCATTAATTAGATTAATTAAATACACTGCAAATTAACGCGTTATAAAAATTAACACAATTAATTATGAGCAGCAATTCAATGCGCGCACATTTTAAATTTGACATGCAGTGAGCAAATCGCTGCTCGGGCCTTTGAACGGCAAGTTTATTTATAAAAAGAACAAAGACGGAACTATCAACAAGAACGCGGTGATTTGTAGCTTTTGTCAAAAAGAATTTTCCGATCACCGAAACTGCTCCAGCCTGACGGATCAGTTGAACGATAAACATGTCCGGACAAGTTCCATCATTACCGGTGATAGAGCGAGAGTGAGCGCACTTCAACAAACCACCAAACCACGCTCGCAGAATTTGAGAAACGAATGAGCAAAGCTTGAAAACTTGAAAACTGACAAACTCAATTGCAAAGTGGGTTTATTCGCTTGCTCACTCACTCACAATCTCTCAATCTCTCTCTCTCTCTCTCACACATTCTTAAAATGCAATTAATTAGAATTAATTGCAATCCTGTAATTAATTAGATAAATTTTTTTAATTACCAGCACTACATTAAACAGCTCTACCTTACATTTATTCAATTAGAGGTGATTTTACTGCACAAAAATGCCTATAAAACCACACATTCTGACTGTGATTGGGGTCGCCTCTCCATAGATCTGACCTGTAACTTGGTCTAGTTTGGTCTCCATGAGAAAGGTTTAATTCCATACTGTGAAACATTACAGGCAAAGCAATAGCATCTCCACAGAGAAAAGCATTAGACGTACCCTCCTCTAGAAAAGTTACACAATGCACTTTCAAGTAGAATATTAAAGTGAATACTTTTTACTTTTACTTCACAACATTTGAGAGCAGATATCTGTACTTTCTACTCCACTACATTTTGAACAGGATGGAAAAGTAAAACTATTTTTTATTTTTGTGTGAGGCTTTTTGAAAAGACTGAAGGGTTTATTTTAACACATTGTAGTTTGAGCAAACAAAAAACAATCTATTTAGTTTTATTAGTTCTGAAAAAAAAACTGCATGAGTGGCTAGTACTCATGCTTCACAGCAAGAAGGTTCCAGGTTCGATCCCCGGGTCCCCCAGGCCTTTCTGTGTGTGTTCTGTGTGGAGTTTGCAAGCATGGTCTGGGTTTGATCCCCGGGTCGCCCGAGCCTTTTTGTGTGGAGTTTGCATGTTCTCCCCGTGTCTGGGTGGGTTTCCTCCGGGCACTCCGGTTTCCCCCATCAACCCAAAACATGCACCATAAAATCCTCCACGTGTGGTCCTGACCAAGCCAAAGGAAGAAAATCATGGAGATGGTCCCCGGGTGCAGTAATGTCCTGCCCACTGCTCCTAATAACACGATGGGTTAATTTCTCCTGCGTGAGATCAATAAAGTCACTTCTTCTTCTTCTATTGAACAAAATTCAGCACAAATCCATATCAAAATCATTACATTTGAAGCTTTAAATATTTTATTTTTTTTACTTTACTCTTTACATAGGCCTACATTGTTAAACAGGTATTTTAATGCTCAAGTAGATGTGATACTTTTCCTTTTTTTTTTTCCCCATTTCAGTACCTGTACATTGATTTAGTAATTTCTTCCACCACTGCTTTTTACATAATTTATGTAAGTACATTTGAGTTTGGTAATACTCATGTTTGAGTTGTTTTCCCTTAAAGGGATATGCCACCCCCAGGTCAAATTTGGGCATCTCCCCACAGTCCAGAGACTAAAATAAGTGGTGGAAAGCGTTTTCCTGCTCACCCAGCCATTGTCCGAGTCTGTCGCCACTGACCGCCGCGGTATCTGCAGCTCCTCCGCGTTAGACTGGAGTCTAACGTCGCCAGAGAAAGATTTCGGCCAAAAGGAATTAATTTGCTCGATGCGTTTCCCAATTACTTTCTGTGTAGTGCGCATTCATATCGAGTGCAAATAAATGTGCAAATCAACACGGAGAGCTTGCCTTGGTCATTTTGGGTGGGAACTATTTTCCAGTGCGGACGAATACAGTCGAATCACGCAGCACGCTGCCAGGGGAATCCCTGTTACGCACCGGGAAGGGAGTTCCCCTGTTGCACAACGTGGTGCGTGATTCGGCTGTATTCTTACGCACTGGAAAATAGTTCCCACTTTGACCTGGGGGTGGCATATCCCTTTAAATAAAACTTATACTTTACCTTGAACTTTTGAGTTAAAGCCCCAGTGTGTAGGATTTGTGGCGCATAGGTGGATGGTGCTATTGCACTTTCTGTTTTAGCTACGGCAGACCTCGAGGGTCACCCGGGCACGCACACCGCGCGGTCCTGTTTTTTTTTTGTTTTTTTTTCTCATGAAAACACACATTCCCGATCATGTACCATGACACTCTACACATCAAATGAAACCTTACAGTCTCCTCTTTTTGACTATGCAATTCATTTCCCTGCACTACAATCACTCCCCGAGCACATGGGGCTTTTATACGGAAAAGCACAAAACGAGGTTAGCTTACCTTAGAATGCTTTGCACAGGTCAAACTCTGTATTTCACCATAAACTTGGTCTCAATCTGTCCGTAAGGATCCAGCGAATAAAATCCAGTAAAACAATTTAGTCCAAAACATGTGTTAGATCCATTACGTCTGATCTGGCAGCATGCTTGTGTTGATTACCCAAAACCACGAGCCTTGCCGAAGGCGGAGCCCAAATGTCCTTCTGCGGCTCTCGTATTCAAAATGGCTGCCTCTGCATGGGGAAGATCCCCCTTTTATGTGACTATATCTAAGTCCAACAGAATACTTTGATTTCATGATGGAAGTGAAAAGGCTTGGAAAACAATGTATTTTTGAATGGGTATCTTCAATTTCAGTAATTAACGGGAAAAATCTTACACACTGTCCCTTTAAATACACTGTACCAGATTTTTCTTAAAAATGTGAAAAAGCAAAACTGACTTTTTACAGTGGTCCAAAGTTATTCCTCACTTACCTTAATATGCATTCAAAATTTCTTAATAATTCACAGCTTTTCACAACTTTCAGAGACCAGAGTCTAAATCTAACAACAACTAGTATAACAATGGTGCACTTCCTGATACTTGAACAATAAAACACTTTTTAATTAGATGCAAACAGAACACAGTGCACTTCTAAGCTGCTTATGCAGTATATCTGTGCTGGGGTAAGACAAATTCTGCTCAAGTAAATGAGGAAAAATGGTTCAGGCCCTTTAATTTATTAAGTACTTTTGGATTAAGATGCAGAGTAAAACAGGATCATGTCAATTAAAAATGAGTACTAAAACATCTGATTAGCGTATTAGCATAGCGTAAAGTAATGTGTAATGCGTTTATAACTGTGGGACACCGAAAGACAGTTTGCAAATTGTGTTTTGTGAGGTTAATTGAAGTCATTTTTTGACAGTGAATTCAGAAGTGATTGAGTTCTTTGTAAACTTGTGTGCAGTTCCTGTTGATGATGAGACATACTACTGCTCACTGCTCACAAAGGCTGTCGCAGAGTTTCAACAGTAAATACTTTGTCAAAGCCTCTTCAAGTCTTACATCAAACTTACTTTAAAGGTCCCATGACATGGTACTTCTTGATGCTTTTATATGGTGCCTTAATGGTTCCCTAATACTGTAATTGAATCCTTCTTCAAAATCAACACTCAGTGCATGAGAAAGACACATGTACACAGTCAGAGTAAAAAAATAACTCTCTGAACACCTCATTCTGGGCGTTGTTGCTTGAATGCAAATGAGAAGGACAGAGATAGGTGCGAGCTGCGGGTGGAGGGCCAAACTCTCCGCTCTTTCCTGGATTAGTGCTCCGTTGTGCTCTGTGACCCACTTCCGCGTGTGTAAGCACGGAGGAAGAAAGGAGAGGCATTTTAATGAAAAAAACACATTTTCACAGAAAATAAAATTAAACCACTGCTGTTTCAGATGTCCACAGGCTCAGATAAAGGACTTCCGAGCCTAGAAACACTCGCACGTGCCTCCAGGCAAATAAAAAACCGCATTTCGCATTGTGTAGCTCATTCGCGGTCCAAACTCTCTGGGCGTGATTTACAGAGACGGTGGGTAGACATCCAGACGGGGGGTGGAGCTGCATTTTTCGATGTGACGTCACATAGTTGCCTTGTTCAGAATCGCCTGTTTGAGCTGTGTTTTTTTCTAATGCAGAAAAGGACCGCAAATGCTCAGTTTAGACATTTCGCAACTTTTAGCCATGGGGGGGGGGGCTGTAAACAGGGTAGGGGAGCTCACATTAACGTTCAAAAACCTCAGAAAGTGAACATTTCATGCCATGGGACCTTTAAAGTTGCATTGTGTAACTTTTATGATAGTGGGTCCGTCACCTGTTTCTCTCCATGGAAATGTTGCCTGGAATGTTACATAGTATGGCAATACATTTATTTATCTCTACGGAGACAGCAGGTGATGCCATAGGGGCAAGTTACAAGTCAGATCTTTGGAGAGGCGAGCCCACTCACCATAAGTAATGAATATGAATGAATAAGAATGTACGTTTTTCTAAAGTAATAGTTCAGGTTTTTTGATGTGAATCTGTATGGCATCCACTTCGTGTCGTGCATTAACAATGACTTACCCCTGACAGTGTCCTCTGAACCGAGTTCTGCCCCGGTTCTGCCGCTGACGAAAGTAGGTCCGGCAAGTTAGCGGGGACAGTTAATAAAGCTTATTTTTCTTCTCAAAACAATATTGTAAACTCCTCACACCTTCACTAGAATCATTTGGATAATTTCAGCACTGTTGAACTAGAGGTTGTTGGCTGTTGGGCTGTTGACTTGAAAACTACAACTTCATGACATCACAAGGTGGAACAGATCAATTTGAGCTCTTTGGCGATGTAGACAGATTAATAATACTCAATACTCAAACGTGTGTATGAAACAAAACACAACTCCAGGTTTGTTTTTGTGGAGGTAACAACATTTTAACACGATCTAAGTCTCAAAAGTGTCAATTTTGCATAATATTTGACTGTATGCATTGACAGGAGGGGGTTTCTAGATGTTTCTCCTCCGTTGGCTATGGAGATATGGAGGATTAGACTGAAAATCTGCTGTTTGTTTTACTGCAGGCGTACAGAATCCTGAGTGTGAGCAGAGAACAGACGGTGTTTGTGACTGACGCAGGAAAACTGAGAGGAGCTATAACATGGCTGGAGGTAAATCTTATTTATAATGTGAAAAATAATACTCAATATAATGATTAACAACATATAAGTTTAGTATTATTTTTTTGTAGTTGGTCTTTATACAGTTTAAAGTGACAGGTTGTGATAATTCTCTAATTTGTACTTTATTTGGTGCTATAATATCTGTTGTAAATATAAATTATACTTTTACATCAATTAAGAAGCAGTTTGTGTAGAAAAGTTGAAAAATATGCTGAAAATTACAGGAAGTAGAGAGTTTTATTTCAGATTTTCAGTCCCACACTGGTGACATCACACTGGGAGAATTCTATCAAAACATGTAGGCACAATTTATACTTACAAAACACATTTTCTGATTTTAAACATGATTTCAACAAACTAAAGGTATTTTCTTATCATTTTATTTGTCAAATAATAATCTCTGTGTACATTAGAGGTATGGTTGCTAGGAAACATTTATGGAATTCCCTAGATGTTATGATTTCCAACCAGGAAGTAAAATGTGAAACCTAAAATATGTACAGACTGGGAAAGAAAGAGTAAAAGCTTAATTATAATGATCTTAACTGTGCTTTAGTAAAATGTGTAGTCTAATGCACATAAAAATATGCGGAGAAATCACAGTATATTGTCAAAAGAAGGGGGTGATGGCTCGGTTGATCACTCTTTCCACTAACAAAAAAGCTGTATGGATGTGTCGGTATCTGAGTGGCTATAGATCACAAACTGTATAAAGAAGTGTTTATACCGAAGCATTCAGCTTCATTCAAATGAAGCTCATGAGGCTAGCAGTTATTCCATAGCGAATTTTCCATATTAGGAATAGGAATTTATTTACAGACAAAACAGAGAAATAAAAACACCAGGATCATGTAGAGCGGGTTAATACAAACACTTTAAGACCAAAATGATGAGGCGCACAGCAGGAGTTACAGAGAAAGGTGTGACACTTTTTCAATGTAAAGTCAATTGGAGCCAGAGTTGATGGAGCCGGAAGCGCCCCCATGCACACTTCTTATTTGGAACATGGCAGCTAGCATGTTAGCTATGTCCATTTATATATACAGTCTATGATTGTACAATACAAATAGCATTTATGGAGAGAAAATTACTGGAATATAGAGTCAAAACTAGTCATAGTCATAGTCATAGTTTGCTTTATTGTCAAAAACAATCATGTACATGTACATAGAGTGAATTCGAAATTTCATTTCCCCACTAACCAGGCAGGACAGTGATAGAGTGGGCTAGGGGAGGGGCCGCTGCGCATGCGCGCGTCGCCGACTGGGAGATGCAGAGTAGAAAAGATGCAATACACTCAGTGACAATTTTACAACATGTAATGACAGAAAAACAATTGGAGATATAACATATGGTGATCTTTTTCTTTGGCAACAGAAGGAAGGGGTGAAGGGGGATCAGATTGGAAATCAATGAAATTGATTGAACCGAGAGCAGAGATAAGACCTTTCTAAAAGACAGGGAACATTTTACAATCATGTCAGTGTCAGTGTGAATAGTCCAATAGTGTGTGCCATGTTTATGTAGAGTTCATGATAACAAACCACATCTGTGGCCTTGGAGTGTTCTTGCAGGGAGGCGAAGTCAAAACACAGATAACTGTTGGAGACAGATTTTCACAGGGAGAAATAATTTGCAAAGGGATTAATTTAGCATGATTAAATACATTTTTAGAGACCCAGGTGAACAATTTAGATTGAGCTTGGGTTTTGCCAGACCCCCATCTTCATATCGCCATGAAAATTCATGAGAGATCTCATTAGTTCCTCTTGGCGCACAGACTATGTTGGCTTTACACAGTTCTGTAGCCATGCCCATGATGATATCCAAACGTCGAGATGTTTCCTTTGGTTGAAACCCTTCCAAAAGGTCCTCAACCTGTCCCACTTTCTGATGTAATCCTTTCACGAGATCTCCCACGGCTTCACAGTGGCTCGAAATTGCTGCAGACAGCTTGGGGGACTCTTTACTTGCTGCCAGCTTACAAATTTTGCGATAGATCATGGACAATCCCAGGCCAATTAACAGATGTCCAGCTATCAGAAATCCGAATACGTAAATATCCTCCACATCCTCCAGGTACATTGGTGCCAGACATACAACTTGCCACGCACGATACGAGTCCCTCGCATATCCAGCAGAAAAAGTACCTTCCGGACACGCTGCTTTTCCCGTAGCGGCACTCGTGAAAAAAGAGTATCAATCGTGCTGAGGGTCCAGCTGATCACATCCATATTTTAGGAATTTGGAAAATCTGCTCCAAAAAGCAAGAAAATGATGAAAAACAAGAGAAGCACGCAGACAACAGAGCAATAGATAAGGAGGAAAGAGAAACACGTCCGCTCTCTCTCACGGTCAGGACAGAACTACTACTACTACTACATACTAGAGTATGAACATTCAGTACAACAGGAATTTATTAAAGGTGATTATCATTTTTATAAATAAACAGGTTCACTAAAAAGAGAAATATTTTTGGAATAACTTTGCATGCATTAGAAATTATCAATATTCATTATTTACAGTGGCATGAAAAAGTATCTGAAGCTTGTGAAATTTCTCAAATTTCTGCATAAAATCACCATCAAATGTGATCTGATCTTTTTCAAAATCACAAAGATGAAAAAACAGTGTCTGTTTTAACTAAAACCACCCAAACATTTACAGGTTTTCATATTTTTAATGAGGATAACATGCAAACAATGACAGAAGGGGGAGGATAAAGTAACTGAATCATCACATTTAATAGCTGGTTGCCCCCCTTTGGCAGCAATAACTTCAACCAGACGCTTCCTGTAGTTGCAGATCAGTCTGGCCCATTGATCAGGATCAATCTTGGACCATCCTCTTTACAAAACTGCCGCAGTTCAGTCAGATTCCTGGGATGTCTGGCATGAATCGCTGTCTTGAAGTCATGCCACAGCATCTCAATGGGGTTCAAGTCCAGACTTTGACTTGTTTTTAGTTAAAGCAGACACTGTTTTTTCATCTGTGTGATTTTGAAAAAGATCAGATCACATTTGATGGTGATTTTATGAAGAAATGTGAGAAATTCCAAAAGCTTCAGATACTTTTTCATGCCACTGTAGGTACTTTTTGAGTGGCCTTAGTGAGGTTCAAACAAACACCTGCAATAAATGTTTCTTGTAACATCAACTGCATACTAATCCAAAACAAAATTACAATTCTGCCTGGATTATTAAAATCAACAGAATGAATTGCCAACTGACCTATGCAAATGTTTTCTTGTTTTAGCCAGTTGTTTACAGTGATGGGAAGAATACTTTGAAAATATATTTAGGTATAGAATACTGAATACCTACATTAAAATGTATTTTGTAATGCATTCCGATACATGGACCAATCAGAGCGCTGTATTCACACACTTGGAATACTTACGGTTACATTTAAAT
Organism: Paratrypauchen microcephalus; assembly: GCA_036785185.1. NCBI lineage: Eukaryota > Metazoa > Chordata > Actinopteri > Gobiiformes > Gobiidae > Paratrypauchen > Paratrypauchen microcephalus. The sequence continues at coordinate 1,566,290 of JAVJIX010000037.1, read as the reverse complement.
TACCGTAAAGACACAACAAAGGATTAACAACATGTATTCTTTTGATTTTAGTTTAGAGTCCCAATACGCAGGGAGGCTCAGGCAGGTTTTGGGATCAGGATGGCAGAGTCACATCGACCAGCCAAGGAATCTCATAAATGTATTTTCAGCAGTTGTAATTATCGATTAACAGTTTAGCAGGTTTACAATTATGACGCTTATGTTGTACGTTACTTTTAGTGGACTGTTGTTGCAGTTTTAATTGTAGTGATGTTTGTTTAGCCGATGTTATCGTTTTCATTGAACTTTCATGTAAAAACAAGCTCTTTTTTTGTCAAGCTGAGGTACCCGATAATCCTTGACATTTGTTTACGTTTGTTTGCGTCAATTGTTGTCGCCTCTGTAGACATAGCAGCCAGGTAGAGGCAAGGGATGATGAGACAAATGGTAATCTAGTGGTGTCCCATTTCTTAGGGCAGTGCTTCTCAATTATACTCAACAAAAATATAAACGCAACACTTTTGTTTTTGCTCCCATTTTTCCTGAGATGGACCCAGAGATCCAAAATTCACTCCAGATACACAATACTACCATTTCTCTCAAATATTGTTCACAAATCTGTCCAAATGTGTGACAGTGAGCACCTCTGCCCCGCCGAGACAATCCACCCCACCTCACAGGTGCACCACATCAAGATGCCGATCCGACATCATGACCAGTGCACAGGTGCACCCCAGACTGCCCACAATAAAAGGCCACTCTGAAATGTGCATTTTTTTTGCTTTATTGGGGGTCTGGGGACTCAGAACCAGTCAGTATCTGGTGTGACCACCATTTGCCTCATGCAGTGCAGCACATCTTCTTCGCATAGAGTTTATCAGATTGTCAATTGTGGCCTGTGGAATGTTGGTTCACTCCTCTTCAATGGCTGTGCGAAGTTGCTGGATATTAGTGGGAGCTGGTACACGCTGTCGTATACGTTGGTCAAGCACATCCCAAACATGCTCAATGGGTGACATGTCCGGTGAGTATGCTGGCCAGGGAAGAATTGGGACATTTTCAGCTTCCAAGAATTGTGTACAGATCCTTGCAACATGGGGCCTCAGGATCTCATCACGGTATCTCTGTGCATTCAAAATGCCATCAATAAAATGCACCTGTGTACTTCGTCCATAACAGCCTTTGAAGAGGAGTGGACCAACATTCCACAGGCCACAATTGACAATCTGATAAACTCTATGCGAAGAAGATGTGTTGCACTGCATGAGGCAAATGGTGGTCACACCAGATACTGACTGGTTCTGAGTCCCCAGACCCCCAATAAAGCAAAAAAAAAAAAAAATGCACATTTCGGGGTGGCCTTTTATTGTGGGCAGTCTGGGGCGCACCTGTGCACTGGTCATGATGTCGGATCGGCATCTTGATGTGGCGCACCTGTGAGGTGGGGTGGATTGTCTCGGTGGGGAAGAGGTGCTCGCTGTCACACATTTGGACAGATTTGTGAACAATGTTTGAGAGAAATGGTAGTGTTGTGTTTCTGGAGTGAATTTTGGATCTTTGGGTCCATCTCAGGAAAAATGGGAGCAAAAACAAAAGTGTTGCGTTTATATTTTTGTTGAGTGTATTTTCTGTGACAACCCCCCCCTAGGAAGAAGAAAAAATTTCAGTTTTCATTTTTGCCCCCCTCCCTGCGCGACTATTATTTGTCTAGAAAATTGTTATTAGTACACCTCTGCATAACATTGTATCGTTTTACTAACATTAAAAACAAAAAAGAAAGAAATTTACAAGAAAGACTGCACTGTCTTCTTGCACTGAGGACTCAAATGGATGTGTTTTTAATGCAGATTTGCACACATTTGTTTACGTTTTACAGAAATTAAACTTAGTTTGTGCAAATAAGCCATGTGGTTTTAAAAGCGCTGAGAAAAAAAAAAAAAAAAGCTCTCTCCTTGTGCCACTGATGCGTCAGCTTCTGTCAGACTAAAGGACACGACTCAGTGGAATATATGTGTTTTTCTGTGACAGAGGATGTTCTGCTGATGGTGAGTCTGTTCTGTATATCGCGTATTTAAGGTTGCCGACCCCTGCCCCAGAGCAACAATGAGAGCGCCACTGCCAACTACTGTTGTTGATGTGCAGTTATACTGTACTAGTTCTAGTAAAGTATGACAAAAAGCATGTTTCCCAGGGTTACACGCGCCCCCCCCCCTGGCATCACACTGCGCCCCCGCAGGGGGGCCCGCCCCACTATTTGAGAAGCACTGTCTTAGGGGAACATTCGTACCTTGAGCCCTCTCAGCTCGGTATCAAGGGGCAAGACAAAGATGTAGATAACGGGATAGGGGAAGTACTATTACTCTGTCTTACGCAGCCTTAGTATTCAAAATATGTATTCTCTGTACATGCATTCTCTTACTTCTTAAAGGTGCACTGACAAACTTTTCTGGCGGGTTAGTACAATAATTCCCTTTGTGAATAGGGGCAGCCCTCCACAGATCTGACCTACAATCTAGCTTATTGTTGTCTCCCTGGTGATAGATGGGTTTAATCTACTGTATACTGTGGAACATTCTAGTTAAAACAATAACATCTCCATGAAGACAAGCAGGTGATGGACCCTCCACCAGAAAAGTTGCGCAATGCACCATTAACATTACTGTGAAAAGTATACATTGCTGCATACTACTTTCAATCACTAAGAATATGTTTGCAGATATAGCCTCGACTTTTGAACTCGGTGTTAATATCTTCTTCTTTTTGCAGCTGAAGAGGATGTTGGAGGACTTGGCCGCAGACATCTGAAGGCAGGAAATGAAGATGCTCCTCTGATCAAATGTGGGCTGCTCTGAGTCTAATTATCGTGTAGTGTAATACCAGCAGCACGTCCCTGTGAACAAAACAAACAAACCCCTCGTACCCCTTCATCATGACCTATTGTCTTCTGTTGCTTTTCTAATTATCAGAGCCTCGTTTCAGAGCAGATAAGCACTATACTATATATAAATCCACCCAGGGCTGCAGTTACATTAAGAATGTTCTCAGATAGAAGGTAAACAAATTTGTGTGGCCAACAGTAACCGTAAGTTACAGCTCTGGAAAAAAAATAAGAGACCACTGAAATCAGCATCTCTACATGTATTACACCCAAGTGTAAACATTAGTATTATGTTGTTTTAAAATGAATTTGATCTTGTTTCTTTGCATTGTTTGAGGTCTGAAAACATGTATCTTTTTTGTTATTTTGACCATTTGTCATTTTCTGCAAATAAATACTCTAAACAATAATATTTTTATTTGGAATTTGGGGGAAATGCTGTCAGTAGTTTATAGACTCAAACATAAATGCTCCTTTTGCCCAAACACATACACATAAGTAGTAAAATCAGAAAAACTGATAATTTTGCAGTGGTCTCTTTTTTTTTTTCTAGAGCTGTATGTTATAATGTTGTTTTCTCATCACAAACATACCTGGAGTTGTGTTTTCTTTCATTCACACATGCTTAACACACAAATCCTGTATATTGAGGCTTTTCTCAAATAGACATGCTCAGTTCCACCTTGTGATGTCATCTGGTAATAAAGGAAGTGCTCCACTGTGTTTTTAAACTCCATACACTTTCATTAGAATCGTTTGGATCATTTTGGATAACTTTAAAACTACTATTTCATTCAGCATTTTGAGTTTTAGAGATGTAGACAGACTAATAATAAATTATTACTCAAAAATGTGTGAATGAGGCAAAACACAATTCCAGGTATATTTTTGATGATGTAACAGCATTGTAACAAGCTCACAAGAGTCAGTTTTGTGTAATATAAGACCTTTAATGTGTTTATAATGTTTAATCTTCTGTGAGGATGTATTTGAAATGAAGCCGTGTGAAGCCATGGACATATGTGTTAAGAATACAGAATTAATATAGAGATTATGTCCACTCTGGTGCCCCCAGGTGGTGGTGTTACAGATACAAATATACACCTCTGGAAAAAAATAAGAGACCACTGCATTTTTTTCTGAAATCAGCATCTCTACATGTATTACAGCCATTCCATTCCAGCGTCTGTTGAATTCCAACATAAACACAAAGCGGAGCTACTTCAGTTCTTGCACCAGGAGTGGAATAAAGTCACCCAAGAACAATGTGAAAGACTTGTGGAGAGCATGCCAAGACGCATGAAAGCTGTGATTAAAAATAAGGGTTATTGCACCAAATATTGATTTCTGAACTCTTCTTAAGTGTAAACATTAGTATTATGTTGTTTTAAAATGAATTTGATCTTGTTTCTTTGCACTGTTTGAGGTCTGAAAGCATTTATCTTTTTTGTTATTTTGACCATTTGTCATTTTCTGCAAATAAATGCTCTAAACCAGGGGTGTCAAACTCATTTTGGTCTAGGGGCCGTATCCAACCTACTTTGATCCAAAAGGGGCCAGATCAGAAATCTCATGGAATATATACCCCCCCAAAATAGCAATAAGTCAAAATATTTGTGTAGAGAAATGCAAATCTATTACAGAAGTCTTTTTTTATTTGATTAACTCGTTCTTTTACAAAATATTATAATGTTATGAACAACCTGAAACTTAACTTAACTATGTTTTAACATGAACTTGTATGCATTTCACAGAATTTAGTCATGCTGTCTTTTTGCTTCTGAATCTTGGCATCGTTTAGCCTGCACAAGTGCATCAATATCAGGCGCCATGTCCTGAGTAGCTAAAATATAATTAAAATATTTTAATAGAAAATTAGCCGAGGGCCAGATTAAAGGTCTTGGATGGCCGGATCTGGCCCCTGGGCTGCATGTTTGACACCCCTGCTCTAAACGATAATATTTTTATTTGGAATTTGGGGGAAATATTGTCAGTAGTTTATAGACTCAAACAAAAATGTTCCTTTTGCCCAAACACATACCTATAAGTAGTAAGATCAGAAAAACGGATCATTTTGCAGTGGTCTCTTATTTTTTTCCAGAGCTGTATAGTCACGACTTGACACCAGATAGACAGTGGTGTGTGTAGTCTACCATATGCTGGGTGTAGGTCTGTCACGATAATTACTATGTCCACTTATCGAACAGTATATGAAAGCTGGAACTATATATTTTGATCCCTATTTAGTGTGAATACTTTTACTCTGCTATAGGGGTGAGATTTTTGCCATTTTATGCAATAACGTAAGATCTGAGCTGCAGAGGGTAGAATAAATAAATTCTATAGCTAATTAATGGTTAATTCTAATTGATTTCTAGCAGCTCAGGCTTTTTAATTATAGACTCTATTTAAAAAATTGGTTTACTGAGATGGCATAAAGTATTTTCAATATTGCTTATCACAGTATTTCTCTGTAGCAATATATCATACTTCAGAATGTGTTGTTGTGAAAAACCTAACTGGGTGAATAATATAATAATATCCTTTTTATTTGGTTACTGCACATTTGAGATATAAAAAGAGAGAAAAGGACTCCTTTGTAAATATAGGCCTATAGTTTTGTGTATTCCTCTGAGAGAGTGTGTCTCCCTGTGGATTTGGATGACGTGTAAGCCTGTGGGCGTGTAGCGTCAGCTGTGACTGTAAATTGAAATAAACATATGGCTGATGACTGGTGTTGCAGAAGTGGACGAGTGCCCAAAGTCTGTTCGGTCTGAGAGAGCCAAGAACTCCTCGTGTGCCTGTAAGACTACACTCTGGGTATGATTATTACTCATTTACTGTTTATACATAAAACTCTAATGACTTGATTAAAAAATTATCAAGTCAATAGTTGTGTTTTTATTTATATTTTATGTTTTATGTTGTTACACGTGATCAGTTCAAATGCAGGTAGCATTGATTTTATGTCTTCTGTAATTGAATTGGATATCTGATTAATCAATGAGTTTGCACAATGGATAGTAGGAGTGTGCTAAAATACTGAATATCGATATATTGTGATACTAAATTTGGTGATACAGTAGTGATATTGTGGGCTGTTGTAATGCTATCGGCAAGATAATTTTTTTTATTTTTTATATTTCACTAAATTATTTTCTGACGGTGCTACAATTTTGATGTTTGTTCAGAGAAAGGAAACTTGTTCCATGCAATACATTTGACATATTTACTGTTTTACTGATTACAACTGGTTTGCACAAGTACTGGTTTAACAAAGAAATACTGTCGTTAAAATGTATTTGGTACTTAAAAATAGTCATAGTACTATATCGATTATCACATGTGTTGCCATATTGTGATAATATTGTATCGTAAGCCATGTATCAAATATCGAATCGTGAGGGATCGTGGCCTTGAGCCTAGCCCTAATGGATACTTTCAGAAGCTTTGAGGCTGAACTATACTCAACAAAAATATAAACGCAACACTTTTGTTTTTGCTCCCATTTTTCCTGAGATGGACCCAAAGATCTAAAATTCACTCCAGATACACAACACTACCATTTCTCTCAAACATTGTTCACAAATCTGTCCAAATGTGTGACAGCGAGCACCTCTGCCCCGCCGAGACAATCCATCCCACCTCACAGGTGCGCCACATCAAGATGCCGATCCGACATCATGACCAGTGCACAGGTGCGCCCCAGACTGCCCACAATAAAAGACCACCCCGAAATGTGCTTTTTTTTTGCTTTATTGGGGGTCTGGGGACTCAGAACCAGTCAGTATCTGGTGTGACCACCATTTGCCTCATGCAGTGCAACACATCTTCTTCGCATAGAGTTTATCAGATTGTCAGTTGTGGCCTGTGGAATGTTGGTCCACTCCTCTTCAATGGTTGAGCGAAGTTGCTGGATATTAGTGGGAGCTGGTACACGCTGTCGTATACGCCGGTCAAGCACATCCCAAACATGCTCAATGGGTGACATGTCCGGTGAGTATGCTGGCCATGCAAGAACTGGGACATTTTCAGCTTCCAAGAATTGTGTACAGATTCTTGCAACATGGGGCCGTGCATTATCTTGCTGAAACATGAGGTGATGTTCATGGATGTATGGCACAACAATGGGCCTCAGGATCTCATCACGGTATCTCTGTGCATTCAAAATGCCATCAATAAAATGCACCTGTGTTCTTCGTCCATAACAGCCTTTGAAGAGGAGTGGACCAACATTCCACAGGCCACAACTGACAATCTGATAAACGCTATGCGAAGAAGATGTGTTGCACTGCATGAGGCAAATGGTGGTCACACCAGATACTGACTGGTTCTGAGTCCCCAGACCCCCAATAAAGAAAAAAAAAAAAAAATCATATTTCGGGGTGGCCTTTTATTGTGGGCACTCTAAGGCACACCTGTGCACTGGTCATGATGTCAGATCAGCATCTTGATGTGGCGCACCTGTGAGGTGGGGTGGATTGTCTCGGCGGGGCAGAGGTGCTCGCTGTCACACATTTGGACAGATTTATGAACAATGTTTGAGAGAAATGGTAGTGTTGTGTATCTGGAGTGAATTTTGGATCTTTGGGTCCATCTCAGGAAAAATGGGAGCAAAAACAAAAGTGTTGCGTTTATATTTTTGAGTGTAAGTAACTCAGGTTAGGATAAAGCCCAGGGCAGCAAGCCAGTTCTATCAAATTTAAAACGACTTCTGGATTTGAGCCGAAATGTCTTGATCGGAGAAACAATGTTCAGATTAGAGATTGACCAAAATGTTTTATTTTCATGGCCGATGGCAATGCCGATTGTTTAGAACCTATAATCAATAAGCTCTGCTGATATTTTTGAGCCGATAGACAAGGAATATTTTCTTCAAATAATGCATTTTAAATTTACCACAAACACATAAGAGCTGTTACATTTTATGCCATTTTATCTTCTTGTTAAAGTGTTCAAAAAGCTTTATGTGTATTTTTAAGCAGCAGATCAACCAAAACAAAATATAGGCTTCTGCTGGAGATTTAAAGCTGATAGCCTGTTTATTTGTGTGACTGAAAATAAACCAGACAAATACAGTACAGTGGTTAAAGGAAACAACACAGACACCCAAAAAGAGCTCATTCTCACTGGTCACTTTATGGAGCTACACGGTGCTCAAGAAGCTTTTGTTTTTTGTTCTGGTGCTCGCTGTTCAGTTCATAATGAACACAAAAAGAAGGTTAAAAGCTCATTTTCCATAATATAGGGCCTTTAATTGATTATTTGCAGCTGATAGCACCACACCCCCAGGGAATGTTAAAGATCCCATGACATGGTACTTCTTGATGCTTTTATATGGCTCCTTAATGGTTCCCTAATACTGTAAATGAATCCTTCTTCAAAATCAACATTCAGTGCATGAGAAACAGAGATAGGTTGAGAAAGAGTATTTTTTCTCTCTGAACACTCTATAATGGGCATTGTTGCTTGAATGCAAATGAGGAGAAAAAAGCTGGCCAATAGTAGAAGGTGGGGGCGTGGCCAAACTCTCCGCTCTCCGCTGTCAGCCTGCAGCTGATCCATTTCCTTGTTTTTGCACGGGGGGAGAGTTTTGAAGGGTTCCATTGAAAAATAAACACATTTCCACAGAAAATAAAATTAAACCACTGCTGTTCAAAGGTCCAGAGGCTCAGATAAAGGACTTCCGAGCCTAGAAACACTCGGACGTGCCTCCAGGCAAATAAAAAAAACGCATTTCACATTGCCTAGCGCATTCGCAGTCCAAACTCTCTGGGCGTGATTTACAGAGACGCTGAGTACAGACAGACGGGGGTGGAACTGCATTTGCATTTCTTTTTTCGATCTGACGTCAATAAGGTGCCTTGTTCAAAATCGCCCGTTTGAGCTCCGATTTTTTGTAACGCAGAAAAGGATCGCAAATGCTCAGTTTAGACATTTCACAACTTTTAACCATGGGGGGGGGGGGGGGGGGCTAAACAGGGTAGGGGAGCTCACATTAACGTTCAAAAACCTCAGAAAGTGAAAATTTCATGCCATGGGACCTTTAATGATAACTGGAGCCACACTCTGTCTAAAGTTCTGTTACTCAGGTTAGACTTTAATCTGAGCTTTGTTTTAACACAATCTGAACATAAAGCATTGACTTAGTTGAATTACACTCACAAGCTAATTAGCATTAGCCAACAGTTTTTCAGTTAGTTACTCTCACCTTTTTATTGAAAATCAAACACAAACGGGACCATGAACACTTGTTGTTCACAAAACATGTTTTTTAAAATCCATTTTGTATTTTTTCTTGAGTATTCAGATGATCTTAAAACTTTGGCAGTATTTGCTAATATGTGCATTGTGTCACCATGGTAACTGCTGAATATTCCTCCATAGTCATACATGTAGACCACCCCCAGTGTGTTATGAAGCAAATAAGTCAAGTCAAGTATGGTAATAACCTCTATTTCTAAACATTACTGATAAACCTGTCAATCTGCAATTGGGGGGCAAAAAGTAATTTGTGGACTTTTGAGGAAACAATTTTGACACATGCATCTGTAGCTTGGACCTGATCAGGCTTCTCTTATGGCAGATAATCTAACAAATATTAGACCTCCTTAAAGGGCCCATATTACGCATGTTATAATCTTGTTTCCTCCTCAAAAACATAGCCAGAGTTGTGTTTTGTTTCATTCACACATGTTTAACACACAAACCCTGGAGTTCTTCTCTCAAGCAGAAAATAATACAGGAAGTGCTCCACTGTGTTTTAAATTCCATATACCTTAACTAGAATTATTTGGATAATTTCAGTCCTGGAATCTCTACTGAACTAAAGATAAAAGGTAGCTCTTAACTTGAAATCTACCTCTGCATGACATCACAAGTTGGAAAAGAGCATTTTGAGCTTTGGAGATGGAGACAGACAAATAATGCAGGATTCCTCAAACGTGTGAATGAAACAAAATACAACTCCAGGTATGTTTTTGAGCAGGCAGCAGCATTTTAACTCAAAAAATTTTAGCTCAAAGCTCACAAGAGTCAAATTTGTGTAAGATACGACCTTTAAAGATCCCATGACATGGTACTTCTTGATGCTTTTATATGGTGCCTTAATGGTTCCCTAATACTGTAAATGAATCCTTCTTCAAAATCAACACTCAGTGCATGAGAAAGACCCATGAACACAGGTAGAGTCAAAAAATATGTCTCTGAACACCTCATTATGGGCGTTGTTGCTTGAATGCAAATGAGAAGGACAGAGTCAGGCCAGAGCAGTGGGTGGGGGGGGCAAACTCTCCGCTCTTTCCTCGTTTTAGCTGTGTGCTGGCTCCACTTCCGCGTTTTAAGCGCGAAGGAAGAAAGGAGAGGTGTTTCAATGAAAAAAAATAAAAATAAAATTAAATTAAACCACCGCTGTTTCAGAGGTCCAGAGGCTCGGATAAAGGACATCCGAGCCTGGAAACATTCTCACGTGCCTCCAGGCAAATAAAAAAACGCATTTCGCATTGCGTAGCTCGTTTGCGGTCCAAACTCTGGCCGTGACGGTGGGTAGATATCCAGATGGGAGGTGGAACTGCATTTGCATTTTTTCTTCAATGTGACGTCACATAGTTTCCTTGTTCAGAATCGCCCGTTTGAGCTGTGTTTTTTTCAAACACAGAAAAGGACCGCAAATGCTCAGTTTACACATTTTGCAACTTTTAGCCATGGGGGGGGGCCCTAAACAGGGTAGGGGAGCTCACATTAACGTTAAGAACGTTCAGAAAGTGAAAATTTCATGCCATGGAACCTTTAAGTTATCACAAGCATTTACACTGGGTTGTTATGAGTTAACTGTAGTGGCAGCTTTTGATCAGGTCTTGGCTCTTAGTATGTTCATCCCACCTTTGCCCACAGCGTTACATAGACACAAGAGCCTGACATGCACCTTGTTGCATGTTTGTCGATCAAAAACACAAAATGGCCACACACAACAACACTGTTCTGTATTTTTGTATTTTTTTTAAAATAGGTTTCTTGTTGTATTTATGTCTTTTGATCCTTTGTAGAGTGTCCTTGTAATATAATTAAAATGAATTGTGATGGCACACATTACAAAAGCATGGATGTAAACCATGTTTGCCCAAGAAATCATTATAATCAGACACACAACAGAAGAGCTGATTGTGAATAACATTCATAAGTAAGTATTTCAGAACATGTTTGTACAAACAGAACTCAGCTCCATGGGGTCCCTTGCCCCCATAGGAAAAACATTCAGAGCATTAATTCTTTACAGTCCTCAAAGACGTCCACTGAGTCTTCAGTGTCCATTCTGTTTTCAGACATGAGCCAGTTCCTGATCAAATGTTTGTGTGCTGTAGTTGTTTTGCCAATGAAGAGTTAAGCTTTGTAGGTGCACTGTATAACCTAGAATGTCCCGCAGTATGGCATTTAAGTTCATGGAGACATGGCAAGTTACAGGTCAGATCTGTATAGAGGCAAGTTCACTTGCAGTAAGACAATATGTTTTTAGAGGTATTTTTGAGCGATAAAACCATCCGTAGTTGAATTTGTGCAAGACAGATACAGTTAATCCCAAACTGTCTAAAGCTGTGTTCAGAGTGTGGCATCGAGAAACGCGTTGGACGACTTTGCATTTGAGGGCATACTTGACGTGTGTCCAGGGCATCCATTGTGGTCGAGTGCCTTGTTTTCCCACTCTCTTTGTGAACAATGGCAGGCCAGGTTGAGAGTGGTTTTAGTGTATTTATTACATAAACCCCATCAATGGCGACGATCAGCTAGGTGACAGCGTGTCTGGGTCCATGACATAATTCAGAGGAGTTCTGTTTCTTCTCCTTCTTCCAGATAGTGATGTCGCGACATCACTGGAGCTTGGTCCCTGATTGGTTGACGCAGCGTGTTGAACACCAAAAGTTCAGCTTTCAACTCTGACCTGTTTGTGCGTTCAGAGCGTCCGACGCCTGAACGCTCGAGACGCTGCAGAAACAGAGAATGGCCAAGGCGCCTGTCCACATAGACTTTGCCTGTAAACTCGATACTATGATGCCACTGTCTGAACACAGCTTAACATTCCAACCAAAGCAACATCTCCAAGGAGAGAAAAAACTACTGTACCCAGCACTAGAAAAGTTACACAGTGCACCTTTAAGTGCATGTACATTCTGTGATCGTAGTAATGGCAGCTTTGTGATGCAGAATTTAGTTATAAAAGACATCGTCTTCAGACAGAGAGCTGCTGTCCACATGTCTCACACTGGCCCCTGCTGTGAGGAAGCCCTGGGCCTCCACCTGCACCTCTGTCTGTGGATGGGTGCTGCTGGTGGTGGGTGACACAGAGTCATCATGGGTGGGTGCCATGCTCGGCTCTGTGTACATCTGTGAGTGCAGGCTGTACAGGTGCTGAGGGACGCCCATGCTCCCCCCATCCAACAGGAACTGGGACAGCAGGTGGTTGTGGGGCACTGCAAAGACAAAATATGATTAGACATAATTGAATATATAAAATATATTATATTTTTAATTTCAAAATTCAATATACAGTACTTTATCTCAGTTTGAAACAAATCTGAGTCTTGGTTATTTATCTCTGTGATTAGTTTGTAGATAAAACTAGTTCTCACATTGGCCTAAATATAAAAAGAGCCAATCTTTTAAACAGTTCTGTGACATTAACAGATTCTAAAGATTTGCTACAAAGGAGCTGAAAGTCCCATCACTAGAAGGGTTCTCTTTTCTGGTGAATGATGACATTATATTTTAGTATTCATGGGCTTCCATTTTTTGTTCCCAGGTGACATTTTGAGTGCTTTTTGTCATTCAAATGATAGAATATTTTGTTTTGAATCGATATTCGCTATGACAACAGCGTTCATTTTTCATCATCCTGAAATCCATGGATTTGCATGTCTTGCTTGGAAACAGACAGAAGCCGGTACTAAAAATGTGCTGTGACTGTAGTGTTGGCCTAGTATAGCAACTAACGGAAAAGTGTGGAATCCAGGAAGGGACGACTCAAGGCAAACCAAGTATAGGATCACACAGGTAGTGGTGGAGGAAGTACTCAGTTTTGTTACTTAGATCTGTAAAAGTAAAAGATACAGTAAAAGTACAGATTAAGTATTTCATGCAGGTTTTGAGATCTAATAAATCTTCAAATGTAATGATTTTGATAAAAGAACTGTGCTGAATTTTGTTCTACAGAAACAATTGAATCGATCTGTTGTTATGTTTTTGTTTGCTCAAATCATGAACGTCTCAAACAATATAAAAAAATTATGAATATTTTTACTTTTCAGCCCTGTTACAAAATAAAGTAGAGTACAAAGTACAGATACCTGCTCTCAGATGTAGTGAAGTAAAAGTAAAAATTGCCCTTTTTAAAATGTAAAGTATAGAACAGATGGGGCCAATGTGTTCTTGGTTGTAATGGTTGTAAAAGCTCAGCTATTTAATATTCTGTATCTATTTGGAGCCACTTCTTGAAATGCTTGAAGTAATTTTATTGAGAGACGCAGCAGCGCTCAGGCTCATTACAGGTGCTTCTTCACCAGCTGCAGCTCAGTCTGATCATTATCCTTCACAGGCTCAAGACTTTAACAAAACTAATTAAAACAGCCACTGTGTTTGTGTGCTGGAAGTGTTCTCACAAAACAAGATTCATCTGAGCCACCCCCAGCTGCAGAGGATGTTTGGTACTATTTAGTCTAGTGTTTGGATTTCTCCCCGCTGGAAAATATGTCACATAAATGAAAAATGTCACCATCCCCCCGGTTGGCCACTCTCTAGCATGATCCATGATCCATCAGAGGGGCCAAGAACTTGACAGCTCTTTATTGTGATGACGGCAATGTCAGCTCCCATTGGGCACTGCAGTTTTAATGCGCAATCAGCTGACTTGTTTCTTTACTTAAAGCCCCAGTGTGTAGGATTCGTGGCGCATAGGTGGATGGTGCTATTGCACTTTCTGTTTTAGCTACGGCAGACCTCGAGGGTCACCCGGGCGCTACTGTATAAATAAAACGCGGCCCCGTTTTTTTTTTCTTTTCTTTTCTCATGAAAACACACATTCCCGATCATGAACCATGACACTCTACACATCAAATGAAACCTTACAGTCTCCTCTTTTTGACTATGCAATTCATTTCCCTGCAAAACAATCACTCCCCGAGCACATGGGGCTTTTATACAGAAAAGCACAAAACGAGGTTAGCTTACCTTAGAATGCTTTGCACAGGTCAAACTCTGTATTTCACCATAAACTTGCTCTCAATTTGTCCGTAAGGATCCAGCGAATAAAATCCAGTAAAACAATTTAGTCCAAAACACGTGTTAGATCCATTACGACGTCTGATCCGGCAGCATGCTTGTGTTGTTTACCCAAAACCACGAGCCTTGCCGAAGGCGGAGCCCAAATGTCTTTCTGCGGCTCTCGTATTCAAAATGGCTGCCTCCGCATGGGGAAGATCCCCCTTTTATGTGACTATATCTAAGTCCAAAAGAATACTATACAATATACAATATACAATACAATATTTCATGATGGAAGTGAAAAGGCTTGGAAAACAATGTATTTTTGAATGGGTATCTTCAATTTCAGTAATTAACGGGTAAAAATCTTACACACTGTCCCTTTAAGTTGTTTTAAATGAATATTTAAAATTTCCAATAATAACATAATGATTATAATTATATAGCAGATACAAGCACAATATGTCTTCTTTAATCATGATTGTGTCTTCTTTTTCTGAGCCTCAGAAATCACTCTGTTTCAATTTTCCCCAGATTGTGATGTCAAAGGCAGAAATCCAGAGGTCTACTGTTCATTAATCATCACCAGACTCGCCGTAAGTACAGAGCAGTGGCGGGCCACCAGCATACGCAATATACGTAGCATCTTGAAAATAAGCGATTAAAGATTGCTCAAACATGCATGAATCACTTTAAAAACAACTTGAGAGGGTAAATAAGGTGTCTCTGCCTCACCTTGTAAACTGGTGGAGGGTCGCTCGAGGCTGTCACCCATGGACCACACATTCATTGTAGCTTCAGCGAGTGCAAACTGCTCTGCCACACCTGAAACACACAGGCACATGTTTGCAGTGTTAGCTAGGCTTAACCTTAGGAGTCTGGCCCCTCTGATCCAATAAAAGCCCCATCCGCCCCACACCCTGACACTGTCCTAAGGTCCATCGATCTACTGCTGGCCTCTGAAAAGGTCCATCGACCCACGGGCATCCCACAGAGAAGAGAACATATGTCTGCGTGTGGGCTGGCTTTGAAGACAAAAAGGATTCTTCCCTTCAAAAAGATCTCCACACGAACATTGTACCCAGCCCACAAGAACCCTCGGTCAATACTCCATGTGAGGAGGTTTTACACAGGAGAGGGAGAAGCAGTCACATTTACGAGTGACAAATAAGATGTAAAGGTAAGAAATGTTAGTGGACAACAAGGGCATTTTAATAGACAGTAGGCTTTGTTTTGTGCGGCGATAATTAGTCTCACATGTAAACTGTACACGTCCCAGGAGACTGCTGTGTTACAGAGCACAACAGATGATACAACTGTCAATGGTGGGAAGTAATTGAATGTACTAAAAACACATTCAGAATACAGATATTGCATCTCGTATTGCTATTTAGAATACACTTACTTTCCTAAAATCTAAGGGATACGTTGCAATAATTGATCACACAATTTTGGGTTCAAACTGAATCGTGTAAGTGAGAAGAACAGAAAACATTGATCTTGTAGTGAGTGCATATGAGATTTTTCCCTCTCTAATTTGTGATAGGGAATGCATAATAAATGATGAAACAAATATATAGCAGTTTTTAATGCTATGTTCCGTCTGTACACTAATGTAAATGCAACTTGAACATTCTCACACTTACACTAAAATTACACAGCTCTTTTTAAATACCAGTTTTACAGCATTATATTTTAATCACTTGTTAATTAAGCCCTTATTATTCTGGCTAATATCCCCTAAAATGACTAAAATTACCCTCAATTAAAACTGAAGTTGTTTTTGAACCCTTTGGAGCACAAACAAATGGCTGGGCTCTTTGTCAATCTGTACTAAAACCAAATGATGTATTATTAGTAGATATAACAGCAACTAGACTTTCTGCACTCCAGGCCGAAATATTTTTTTTAATTTTTTTTAGTACAAACTCATTTTTATTTGACTGAAAATAGGAGGGTTATGCCCAGGAGGTTGACAGTTCTTGTTTTTATCAGATAGATGACATAAAATAATATAATTCTATAAATAATGTAATTCTTCCTCTTGATATTTAAACACTTATTTTGAATTTCAAAGACAGCTATTACCCCCAAGCTGTCAGACTACTGAATTCTGGATAATACTCTAAATAATACTGAACTCTCAATAATACTGCACTAAACTACTTTTCATTATGCATAATGTTTACTGCTGCTGCTCTATATGAATGTATCATATATGTCACTACCTCACTGTAAATGCTACTGTTACCTGTGCAATAACCTGTGCAATAACCCTTGTGCAATACTTATACTATATTATGTGCAATCTGTGAAATACTCTACTTAGACCTGATTTAATCCTACCTGTACCTTTGTATTTTATTATATTTTATTACATATTTTTTAAAATTATATTGTTTTTTCCCCCTGCACTTTTTTGCAACACTTTTTTTTACCATGTACTATTATTGCATGTGTGGGATCTCATATTTAATTTACAGGTGTACTTACATATGAAAACTGTCATTTCTACCTCCACCTGGTTCTTCTCTGTTTTAACCCAGTGTTCTGTGAACAGCTAAGTGTAACTCAAGACTCACATAGACTATCCTGGGCTGTGTTGACATCACCTGCTCCCTATCCATCAATATTTTGGCTGACTATTGGGAAAACTGGTCTTCTTAGCTAAAGCTGGGGAGTTCTTTACATGGTCTGCATAGCTAAGCTATTCTCCTATAGGTTAGCTGCTGTTGAGGTCATAAATAGTCAACAGTCTGTACTGTATTTAAAGACACCTTGTGGTCATTTGTGTGTGTGTGAGGGGAGGGCCCCCACTACGTCCCTCTTCATGGCCGACGTCTCTCTGCTAAGCTGTAACATGGATGCTGATGCCTGATGTCACCATTCTGTTTGTACTCTGTTATTTTTACATTAAAATGCTGAATAACCTCAATTTCGACTATGCCTTCCTTCAGACCTCCTTCTGACCCATTTTTTTGAAACTGACAGTTTGGCGCCCAACGTGGGGCTCGAAGGAAAGGTCAATGTGAGGCACGAAGGAGAGGTCAACATGGGGCTCGAGAAAAGCAGAGAAAAAGTTGAAGAAGAGGAGATGCTCCATGCACCCAGAGGTTTCAGGTACTGATCTCTAAGAATTTTAAATTAATTGTGATGATGAACAAACTGGGACTTCTGAAATAAATTATTCGGTGATGTTGTCTAGCCATACAAGATTAACTAAAATTGCATGTTTAAATTTTATATTCATGGTTGCTGTAATCTGAATCTGTAATGAATCTGTAAGAATCAGTAAGAAGAATCTGGGAATCTGTTGTTTTGATGCTTTTTTATGTTAAGAAATTTGGATTTTTTTTTGGTTGGTTTTGTGTGGATGGACATCAGATCTAAATGTGTAACTAAAATATAAGAGATCTTAAGATTGCCTGTTCAGAATGAACATGAGACAAGTTGCTGTAAAATACTCGAAGAGTTAATTTGCAGATAATTAATATGCTAAACCCTGCAAAAGCAGAGAAGTTAATAATAAAGGTAAAATCCAAGTGGTTCAACAAAAGAAGATGTTTTTGTTTTGAAAATTGAGCTCTGAAAATGTGCGAGTTAGTTTCATCTTAGTTCTGCAAATGGTGCAGATAGATGTTTTTTGGTTATTTGGGGTTTTTGATTATTTGTGATTCATTATATGTATCACTTCTGGTAATCTAAATCGATCAAAATGAGATTAATATTCTAGTGAAAGGTGAATAGGAGTTCTATTAAACTATTAAAAATGAGGTTGTTTTAGCTGATGTTAAAATGTTACTGTTGCAGATAAATATAGTTCATTAGATAGATCAAACTATGTCTATTTTTTGATAAATATTTTTTTAGGGGTAATTTATCTCACTATGTCCCAGCTTGTGTCATGGTGTCAATTGATTTGAATTCTGAGTTCAGGTACTGGAGAAGTTGACTGAGCACATCAGTTTTTGCTCAAACACCTGGCATGCGCCTCAGAAGTTGTGAAATCTTACACCACAAAGTCCATGTGACATCTGAAGACCAGTCTATTCTGGCTGTTTTTGTGAGGAGAATGAAGGAGCTTCACCATTTTTGGACTCAGAGATGTCTGTTTTTAATGTCTGTTCATTTTTTGCTGATGTAGGCAACTGTGCTCTTAAAACAGCCTCAACCCAGTATCAAACAGGAGTTTGATGAGAGTGTTCAACAAATCAGAGAGATTTTTGCATTATAATTCTCAGATGACAAAAAGCTCATATCAAGGAAACAGACTCTTCAAACTGTGAAGGAAGCTGTAAAAGCTGCAACCACACAGTAAAAGAGTGCTCAGAAGGACGACACCTTTGTGGTGCAGGAGAAGGCTGTGTTAAAATCCAGTCTGCTTCTTTTTTTATCTTGATGGACATTTTTTGATCAGTGTGTATAGACTAAGTCATCTAGTTTGTTCACTGAAGAGTCAGCGTCACTTATAGGTTCAATGGTGATGCAATTGGACATTGCTGGCTTTGAAATCTTTGAGTACAACAGCGTGGAGAAGCTGTGCACAAGGAGACCACTGTGCTCTTTCCTGTCAACTGAGTTATGTCAACAATGTCGGCGACGTCTGAGTGTGACATAATCTAACACTCTGTTGAATCCAGGAAGTGAACGATTGGTGATCTGAGAAATATCCTTCCATCTTCTGGTTTATAGCTCCAAAGGGAGGAGAACACTTTTCCAGGAGAGTCCTGTATTGATTTCTGTGTTGATGGTTACATTTTGAAAGTAAAGTCTAAAATTGGAGTTTACTGAGTTACATTCATATGTAAATTAAATATTCTGTTGTTATTGGTGAGCACATGTGATGATGTGCTCAAAGGGAGGCATTGTGGGATCTCATATTTAATTTACAGGTGTACTTACATATGAAAACTGTCATTTCTACCTCCACCTGGTTCTTCTCTGTTTTAACCCAGTGTTCTGTGAACAGCTAAGTGTAACTCAAGACTCACATAGACTATCCTGGGCTGTGTTGACATCACCTGCTCCCTATCCATCAATATTTTGGCTGACTATTGGGAAAACTGGTCTTCTTAGCTAAAGCTGGGGAGTTCTTTACATGGTCTGCATAGCTAAGCTATTCTCCTATAGGTTAGCTGCTGTTGAGGTCATAAATAGTCAACAGTCTGTACTGTATTTAAAGACACCTTGTGGTCATTTGTGTGTGTGTGAGGGGAGGGCCCCCACTACGTCCCTCTTCATGGCCGACGTCTCTCTGCTAAGCTGTAACATGGATGCTGATGCCTGATGTCACCATTCTGTTTGTACTCTGTTATTTTTACATTAAAATGCTGAATAACCTCAATTTCGACTATGCCTTCCTTCAGACCTCCTTCTGACCCATTTTTTTGAAACTGACACATGCTATTAGTACTTCTTGAATATCTTAGCGAGTCAACGGCTCTTCTGATCCTAAGCATTTCATTGCATTGTCGACCTTGTGTTGATTCTGCGTATGACAAATAAACAATGTTGAATCTTGAATCTTGAATCTTGAATTTCGAATTAGCTGCCTCACCTTTCGTTTTTACATATTAATAACATTTTCAGATGGGAAGTCACTCACTAGGTAGAGCTGTTTGGCCAGTAATCTAAAGGCTCGTGTACCTTGGCGCCTCAGTAACTGTTGTTGCATTCAATTGTTGGTGTGTATTAAAGGTGCATTGCGTAACTTTACTGGTGGAGGGGTCTACAAAGTGCTTTTCTCCTTGGAGATTGTATTGCTTTGTCTGGAATGTTTCACAGTATGGTAATAAACCTTTCTATCTTCATGGAGACCAAACCAGTCCAAGTTACAGGTGACCCCACTCAGAGTCAGAATTTCTGTTTTTCTAGGTATTTTTAAGCTGTAAAACCACCTGTAATGGAATACATCTAAAGTAGAGCTGTTTAATGTCATACTGTGGAACATTCCAGGCAGAGCAATCACATATTCATAGAAACAAGCAAGTGACGGACCCCCAACCAAAAAGTTACACATTGCACCTTTAAGGACACATATTTAATCTGTCAGTGCGATCTTACCTGCTGCGAAGCGAGCCTCTTTGATCTCGTCTGTCATCTGAGAGTAGAAGTGTGCATCCTCCTGTAACTCTGCCTCCATGCCCCCCCACCCAGCTCCCCCTCTGCCCCACCCTGCCCCGCCCCACCCCCCAGAGCCCCCCTCGCCCACACCCCAGCCCTTCCATTCAATCAGGTGTGCCACTCTGCCCTGGGCCATGGCTGTGGGTTTAGTGATGTGATCCTTAATTGTGGCCACCAGACCTGGAAAGCAAAACACAGAGAACAGAGGTCAGAAGCATAGACTTTACTATAAAACTAACTCCAATTAGCACTAAAAAACTGTCACCCCTCTTCCCACAAGTGCTGCAGTGAGCCTCATCATTTTAATCTTAAAATGTTCGTATTAAACATAGATGGTATATAAACGCGCTAGTCGCCGAGTTTGCATGAGATATTGTGGCCCCTCTCTCTGTAACTGCTGCAGTGAGCCTCATCATTTTGGTCTTAAAATGTTTGTATTCACCCGCTCTACATTATCCTGGTGTTTTTTGTTTGTCAAAAAAATCCTATTCATAATAGAGAGCCTGGCTCCAAATTCGCTCCTATAACCATTAGCATCGCAAGCTTCATTTGAGTGGTGCTGAACGCTGTAAGATAAGATAAGACTTTATTGATTTCACACAGGAGAAATTCACTTGCCACATTAGCTCCAGGCAGCTTAGTGCAAAAGAAAGTTAGAACAAAAAAAAGTACATGCAGACAAGATAAGTAATAATAATAAAATAAGTAAATAAGAAAATGTAGAAAAATTGCACGTTTGGACTATATAGTGGAGTTATACAGTCTGGCGGTGGGGATGAAGGATCTGTGGTAACGCTCCTTCTTGCACTGAGGGTGCCTCAGTCTGTTGCTGATGGAGCTGCTCAGCTCCTCTACAGTCCAGTGCAGAGGCGATGTCACACTTGCTTAGTCCACTTTTTTATACAGGTTATGGTATTAGCCTGCTCTACATGATCTTGGTGTTTTTATTTAGTTATTTTGTCCATAAATAAATTCCTATTCCTAATATAGAACTCAACTCCAAATTAGCTCCTATAAGCCTATAAAGCCTAAAGCCTATATATAAGCCTAAGCTTAAACTGCTAGCCTCCTGAGCTTCATTTGACTGGAGCTTAATGCTGTGGTCACTCTCCCTTAGTCCACGTCTTTATACAGTCTGTCAGAGCCATCATGAGACATGTAATAAGAAATTATGCAAATGCACCGAAATGTCCTATACACACAAAAAATATAAAAGGGGAAAGTATGTCAGCTCAGAATGAAAAATGTTAAAATGACCTGAACATTCCTTCAATTTAATTCAAAAATAGCAAGACCAGTTGGTACAATTTTGCATTGTACTTTGCCATGAAATATCCAAAAGACAAATTCGCAAATGTTGAACCTGATTTCTATTAGTGACTAGACTCATTAACTTGCTGTATTACAATACCTGCATTTTAATTATATTGATTTTAGCTGCCCCCATATGTATTAAATATTATTATCTTATAGAAGGTTGTGATGTCCTTTGAAACCCATCAATAAAGGGACTAATATCATGACTTCAGTCCCTTCTGAACTGAGGACAAATCCATGTCCAGCTATTACAGGCTTATCAATATAATGCAAGTCCTCACAGATTCTCCTAACACATCCATGCGCACTGTTTTTTATTATTTTATTTAATAGGGACACCACTGCAGTGTAAATATGACAGATTATAGCAAAATGCTAATTTCCATCTGTAGTCCCTAGGCAGGTGACACCACAGCAAAACAATAACAAGTAACAATATCTGTCTGTGGTCTGGCATAATAAATCAGGTATTTCAAAGGTGCATTCAATTTGTTATGCAATACAAGCCATTAGTTCTACCACAGACTTTTTATAGTCTTTGGCAGTGTTTGTATAGCAAACAGAAAATTCAAAGGATCCTTGTGCTCCATTGAGACTGTGTCAGGGAAAGCTTTAACTATTGTTGAATATTCCATAGTTTTTAGGTGAGATATGCAGATGAAGCTGGTCAGATTAAGCCCATCCTGCACAGAGCATTGCAGATCTTTGTGGCATTAAATGACTTTGAAAGTTAAAGGGCCTGTATTATGCTATTTTCTGATCTATATTATATAGGGTTGTTTCCTCGTCAAAAGCATTCCTGCAGTTTCATTCACATTTGCTTAACACACAAATGCTGCATAATTACTTGTTCCACCTTGTGATGTCATGTAGCAATACAGGAAGTGCTCCGTGGTGCTTTTAAACTCCATGCACTTTAAAAGCAGCTCCTGGTCGTTCACAAAAGTCAGGACACACACCTCATCTCTGCCCTGGGCCCTGTGTTCTGGTGGGGGGCTGGTGCTTGGGCCTCATCTCTCCCCTGTGTCCTGGTGGGGGGCTGGTGCTTGGGCCTCATCTCTCCCCTGTGTCCTGGTGGGGGGCTGGTGCTTGGGCCTCATCTCTCCCCTGTGTCCTGGTGGGATGATGGTGCTTGGGCCTCATCTCTCCCCTGTGTCCTGGTGGGATGATGGTGCTTGGGCCTCATCTCTCCCCTGTGTCCTGGTGGGGGGATGGTGCTTGGGCCTCTTACTATGTGTAATTTTATTTATTTTAGCATGTTAGTGTGTGTGTGTGTGTGTGTGTGTGTGTGTGTGTGTGGGCGTGTGTGTGTGTGTGTGTGTGTGTGTGTGCGTGCGTGCGTGCGTGCGTGTGTGTGTGTGTGTGTGTTACTGTTTGGGTTGTTTGGTTGTGTGGGGTCAGGCAGCTGTGGGGCCTGGTTGGATGGGTGGAAGGTGGGATTGTTTTAATCACTGTAAAGTAATTTGTGTTTCATTTTTTTTGTATGAAAAGCGCTTTATAAATAAAGTTTGATTGATTGAACTACACTACAATCATTTGGATGATTTCAGCCCTGGAATTGTCAATCTCTACTGAACAAAAACTAAAAGGTAGCTGTTAACTCCTGCTTCATGACATCACAAGGTGGAACAGAGCATTTGGAGATGTAGATGACTAATAATAAAGGAAGAGTCATATGTGAAGGAAGCAAAACAAAACTCTAGGTATGTTTTGATGAGATATTAATTATAACTTAAGCTTAAAGCTCACAGTAGACAATTTTGCATAATATAGGACCTTTAAGATGGAAGAGCTAAAGGTGGGTTTAGCGATACAGCAAAGGTTATTGTTTTCAAGTCGATGTCAAGAGAACCGCAAAGGTCACGAGAAGGTCAAGGATGTCAAATTATAGAAGTATCTCAGGTTTGGGAAGTGAATAAGTAACCTATCTTGGCGTTAGCACCCAGCGCTAGCAGGAGTACAATAAGAGTCTGTTATAGATGTGGACTTGAGTGTGTTCCACAGAGAGACATGCCGCCCACAGTCTGTCTGCAGTGGAATTGTCTGAAGATGCTGTGCTGGCATCATCTAAAACACACAGGACAGGAGGACGGGGGAGGCGGATGTTTTTAAACAGGTTGCTTGTTCATTAGAGCTCTCAGAAATAATTATGTTAATCACTTCCTATTACCTTGGGATCTGGAGCATATCACAAAAACAAACTTTTTTCCAGACTTCATTGTCTCTGCACAGTACTCGAAACATCACAGAAGATTGTGTGCGATCTGTTAGGGATTGATAAATTAACAGTCCAAACAGGACGGAATAACTCAAATTCTTAGATTTAGCATAATATGCGATATAATAATAATATATATATCTGACTTGCACACTGCATAAACAATACATTTTGGTGGGCTGTGGTGTCCGGGCTGCAGGACACACAGGAGGAAAGGACAGTTTTGTCCTGAGAGTGGTTACTCTCTTCAAACTGCCCTGACACAGGATCAGCTTCTATAAATCTGTACTGACATTTGTTTTTATATTGATAAACTTCATAAAACACCTGGACCATTTACATTGCAATGTATTGCAGGGTTTCAGTACTTTGTTTATTTGTGTGAAACGCTAAAATATTAATGAAAAAGTTGAGTACAATTGCCTGATATGGAAGTGGTAATAGATTTATACAGAAGCCCACAGCGCTCCTGCCAGCCTCACACAAAATATGTGATTGTTTTAGTGTTGATTTTTGCAGTTACTCTGTAAACACGCTGTTTATTTCTGCTTCTGCTGCTGCTGCTGCTGGGCTCAAGGCCTTTCATATGGCAAATAAAACCAAAGCAGCTGGCAGCAGTTAAACTTTATAGAGGAAGAAAAATGTGCCAATAAATTTGGCGTTACGTTTCTTAGATGTGATTAGACTTTATCCTCATTGGTTTTATCCCACAGGTCACCATTGTAACATGAGGAAATTGCCTTAATTGACAGTGAAGCAAATTAATTGAAATTCTAAACTGGTAAAGGAGACACAGTCTTTCAGATCTTCTAAGGATTTCTGCAGCCAGTGGCAAGAAATGTGAACATCACTGGTCTAATGCTTCATGATGAACAAAGGCGTTGTGGTCATATCTGTGAGGTTGGTTCTTCATCACTGAATACTCTCCCTGTGTTTGTAGAAATGCTGTCTATTATTTAGTTTATTATTTTTAATCATTGACTTGATTGCATGCTAACAACCAAGGGTAGATAAGAGATAGTAAAGGTGTATTATGTAATTTTCAGGTATGCCACATGCTTATCTCTATGGACATGTTATTGCTATGTCTAAATTGTTTCATAGTATGGCATTAATCTAACCTATCTTGCATTTATTGTGTTTTAATGAAAAGGTCGCCTCTCCACAAATTTGACCTGTAACACCACTTAGTGGCTTCACCTGCTTCTCTCTAGAGAGATAGATAGGTTTAATGCCATACTGTGGAACATTCCAGACAAAGCAATGCAATCTTCATGGAAACAGATGTCTCTGCAGCATCTTGCTGAATGCCGGAGTGTTTGATATAGTAAAAATAGGTTCTCTATATTATATGTGTAAAAAACTAATGCCCCTTCATCAGGAATACATTTTGAGCTGAAAAAGTCCAGGAGACAAATTTGCATATAAAGTGGCCAAAGTGAAAAGCTAATCAATGTCAATATAGGAAAGTGGAATATTGAAGTCCAAAGAGCTTAGACCTCTTCCCTTTGCCCCCTCCTGCCCCTCTCCTGCCCCCCCCCCCCTCCCCCACACCTTCCCCCACCTTCCCTCTTGCCCCTCCCCCCTGTACTCCCGCCCGCTGCTGCCCCTTCCTGCAGTGTCACTAATGGAACACTGATTGTTGAATGATTGAGTCGAACTACAGGATTGATTTGGAGCAGGTGTCTGAGGCTGATGTTGGTTCCTCCATCCTCAATAATTACTCTGGAAGTTTGACTGGAAGGGTTCAAAAAGGCAGCGATTATAAGATGAGATAGGGAGCCCAGACACATAGTTTATCTGATGCTGATGTGTAAATAGGTCATGGAGAAGCAGATATGAGATGACTTACAGATGCCCCTGTGGCTCAACTTTAGCTAGCTCCATGATTGGGTCTGTGATGAGACACAGCAGGTATTTAACATGTGTTTAATACATAGGTACACCTTTGGAAAGTCAGGAAAGTCAGGTAGAGATTACTTACAAAGAGTCATGGTGAATCACTATACTACTACTACATCTCTTTATGCACTTTAAAATACAGTGGTACCTCACCTTACGAAAGACCCTACATACGAAAAATCCAAGTTACAAAATGCCTTCACGTTAAATTTTGCTCTCTAGATACGAAAGAAAATTCAAGTTACGAAACTAAAAAATTCTCAAAAATTCGAATAATGCGCGCTCAGATGCACGCCCCGCTGTTATCCCCGCTCATAAAGCACCTTTCTCTGCCTCTTAGCTCTAGGGCCGAACACGCAAGATTTTCAACAAAATGTATTAAATAGTGAAGCGTGGGGGGAGACACGACTCCGGAAGCAGCGCGGAGACATGAACGCACCGCGCGAGGGGCACGGAGCACGGCACCACTCGAGGAGCACGGCACCGCACGAGGAGCACGCACCGCGCGAGGAGCACCCCTAGTCCTGGTCTGCACGACCGGCACCGGGGCTGCGAGCACGAAATAGAACCACGGCGCCCGGACCGCGTCCTCTGGAGCCCGAGCCACAAATCAGGCGCACGAAACCAGCAAAGAGCGGCACGTGGTAGTTTAATCCTGGTTTAGTCCAGGTCCAGTCCAGGTTTAGACCTGGTCTAGACCTGGTTTAGTTCTGGTCTAGACCTGGTTTAGTCCACGTTTAGTCCTGGTCTAGTCTCTTAGCCAATCAGAACGCAGAACCAATGTTACACTATAAAAAAAAAAGTTACACTATAATAAATAAATAAAAAAAACATTGGAACGAATCAGGCCTTTTCCATTGAAATAGCTACTCAACTTACGAAAAATTCACATTACGAAACCACTTCTGGAACGAATTAATTTCGTAAAGTGAGGTACCACTGTATATGAAATGCTCTTTAGTAATGTAAATATTATACCTACCTCTGTCTTATAGTATTCTGTCATATCAATCAATCAATCAAACAATATTTATAAAGCGCTTTTCAGACAAAATGTAACATAAAGCGCCTTACAGTGATTAAGGATTAGAAGATTGACTTTATTGATCTCACACAGGAGAAATTGTTTCTACATTTGACCCGGGGTTGTTTGGTCAGGACCCAAGCTGAAGGATTTTACCTATGGCGCATGTTTTGGGTCATACATTATTTATCTAATACTTGAGAGTCGTTGTCAATTGCTGTACTACTACTACATATACTCTGTACTGCATACCTATTGGTGGTTTCATATTCATGAATTTGATTACATTACATTGTGAATACAAATGTCCAACCTGATAATTTTTTTTATCAGTGACTAGACTCAAAAACTCACTGTCTATCTATCTATATACAAAGGCTGTGTCCCACCATAGTGGGGTAGCCTAGACAGGGCATACATTTTTGTTCCTTTCCCTCCTTCCTTCCTTTCCCCAAACCCTCCTTCCGTGACTTTTTTTTTTTTTTTTTTTTTTTTCCCTTTGTTTGTACCAGCGTCCTTTCCTCATCACCATCACCACTCTCTTCCCACACTGGCGTCCACCCACCCCCCATCCATGCACTGGACAACCGAGAAGGCAGCCAGCGAACCCGAGCGGAAAAACCCCCAGGACCCGCCCCAGACGGCACAAAGGGATGACCGGCCAGACCCAGAGCGTAAACCGGACCACCGCCAGCACCCAGGAATCCTCCAGAGGACCACACAGGGACAGCACCTAGAGAGGGACGAGCACCCAAGCACACCTTCCGTCCATCACCATCACCGCTGTCGCCCCACTTTAAAATCCACTTCTCCCCCTCTCCGAACATTTCTTCATATCCTATGTTGCCCTATATTGTGTATAATGTGTATGCTATTTATAATGTGTCTAAATGCATTAAAAGAAGGAGGACATTGTCCTGCAAACCTAAGTGTAGGTGTTCAGCCCTCACTAAGAAATGATGCATTAAAAGAAGGAGGACATTGTCCTGCAGCCTAGGTGTAGGTATTCAGCTTGCCCTGACTAAGAAATGATGCATTAAAAACAATCCAAAACATTGGGAGAGGGTCCAGGTCCAGACCATCCGCAATCATCCCACTACAACAGCAGTAACAGTAATAACTAAAGGTGCACCTAGATAACGTCGCCCCCCTCCAGGTGCCCCCATCCACCATACAGAACCCCAAAGAACCCCGGATCCAGGCGGCCATCCGGACCACACCCCTAAGCACCAGCCAGCCGCCCCCTCGGCACCCCGAAACCAGACCTGGTGATACCACCCAAGCCCGCCAGCAACCCCCCAAACAACCCAGTACTCAGAACAAACCAGCACTCAGACGCCAGCACCACCCAAACGTCACCGGAGAGGCATGATGATGTTGGGGGAAAGGACACCTTGGTTTAAGGTCTAAGGACCGATCTAAAACCACACCACACTGCACCAGGGTCAGCTGCACAGCCCAGTGTGGGCACTTCCACAGCAGGGCCTCAGCCAAAGCTGGTTTCCCCCTGCCGCTTCATATCAAGACCCGTCCTCTACCACACCCATCCATTCATTCATACACAAACTCTCTCCATTCATCCCTGTCCTGAGCAGCCTCTCTCCCTTGCACCACAGTCATCCCTCTTGCATTCAACGCTCTTCTTACACCCTCTGTCCATCCCATTCGCGGTCTTCCTCTCATTCTCACTCCACTCACATCAGATTCATACACCTTTTTCACCAATCGCTCCCTTTCCATCCTCTCAACATGTCCAAACCATCCCAATGCCTTTTGCTCTGCTCTCTCAGCCAACTCTCGCAACACACCAGTTCTCTCTCGGATTTCTTCATTTCTCACACGATCCATGCGCGTCACACCACACATACTCCTCAGACATCTCATCTCAACTACATTCAACTTCCTCTTCACCGCAACTTTCAAACTCCACGTTTCAGCCCCATACAACGCAGCAGGCACCACCACACCCTCATACAATCTCCTTTTCGCAACCATTCCCAGTGACCTACATTCAAACACTCTCTTCATTCCCCCCATATCTTACGTACTTCATTCATTCTAAACTCTACCTCACCCCCTATTCCACCATCCACACCAACATGCGACCCCAAATACTGAAAACACTCTACCTCTTCCAACAACTCCCCATTTAATGCCACATTCAACCTACGTTCATCCTTTGACCTCGTGCACCTCATCACCTTACTCTTATTCACATTCACTCTCAGCTTCCTTCTGTCACACACCCTTCCAAACTCCTCAACCAAACGTGCCAAGCTCACCTCTGAATCAGCCACTAGTGCAGTATCATCTGCAAACAACAACTGATTCATGCTCCATTCGCTGCCATCAACATTCACCATGCTCACACCCTTACCTGACACTCTTGCATTCACCTCTTTTACCACACCATCCATATACACATTAAACAACCACGGAGACATCACACATCCCTGACGCAAACCAACCCTCACAGGAAACCACTCACTCGTGCTATTTCCCACTCTCACACATGCTCTACTGTTTCTATAAAAACTCTTCACACCTTCCAACAATCTACCATCGATACCATACAAACTCAACACAACCCACAACGCCTCTCTATCAATCCTATCATACGCCTTCTCTAAATCCATAAACGCCCAAAACACCTCCCTCCCCTTAGCCAAATACTTTTCACACACCTGTCTCACAGCAAACACCTGGTCCACACATCCTCTACCTCTCCTGAAACCACACTGCTCTTCACCAATCATACACTCAGTCCCCTCCACTACCCTGTTAATCAGCACTCTTCCATACACCTTGCCTACAACACTCAACAGGCTAATACCCCTATAACTACTACATTCATACTTATCACCCTTACCCTTGTACAGTGGAACCACACACGCACTCGTCCAGTCAAGTGGCACCTGCCCACTTACAAAACACACATTCAACAATCTCACTGTATTACAACAAAAACTATTTAAACTAACATTTAAATTATATTAATTTTAGTTGCCTCCATTGGATTAAATATTATTGGGCTGTAGAATGTTGTGATGAAACCCAGCAATACTATTCATGGGTTTCAGAGTGATGACAAATTAGCACTGTTGCCATATTAATTAGTAACTGGAGGGGAAACGCAGGGGCAGAAAATAAGTTATTACAAATACTCACATTAATTATTGAATAATTCTATTAGTCTGTCTACATCTCCAAAGCTCAAAATGCTCAGTTACACCTTGCAATGTCATGTAGTGGTAGTTTTCGTGTTAAAAGCTACCGTTTACCTTTAGTTCAGTAAAGATGGGCAATTCCAGGGCTAAAACTATCCAAGGTCTAGTGAAGGTCCACACAGTGGAGCACTTCCTGTATCACATCAACAAGGTGGAAGAGAGTGTTTTCTGTTTTCATTAATTGAATAGTTTTTTGTTTTTTGTTTTTTTGGTGGGGGGGGGGGGGGGTTCATGGTTGTCTCTGTGCTGTTTCTTTATACATCCAAATACACATAATGGCCCTGCATTGTGAGCTCTGAGCTCAAAGTATACCACAGTGCATACAATTCTGGGAAAATTTTTTTAGAGACCACTGCATTTTTTTCCTGAAATCAGCATCTCTACTTGCCTGGAAGAATCCATGACTCATCGCTGTACCAGCGAGTGAGTCTGGTAACGTTTGATCCACAGAATGCGCTGCGGTTGCGCGTAGACAGACAGCTAAGTGAACCAATCAGAGATTGCGCCATCTTGATTCAAAACTGAGGCGGAACTTCCGCTGCCTAAGAGTGACTTTGCGGGCAAAGGCGGGTGCACTGACGTCACCATCTTTGAACGAATCAGAATCGCGGAGTCGGTTTGGAACCGGAGGAGCGAGAGTGGATGGAGAGTGTCCAAATGGTATCGCGGTGTATAGGAAACACAGAGAGATATCATTTGGCTGGCCAGGTAACATCTCTACATGTATTACAGCCATTCCAGCATCTGTTCAATTCCAACACAAACACAAAACTGAACTACTTCAGTTCTTGCACCAGGAGTGGAATAAAGTCACCCAAGAACAATGTGGAAGACTTGTGGAGAGCATGCCAAGATGCATGAAAGCTGTGATTAAAAATAAGGATTATTGCACCAAAATTGATTTCTTTGCATTGTTTGAGGTCTGAAAACATGTATCTTTTTTGTTATTTTGACCATTTGTCATTTTCTGCAAATAAATGCTCTAAAAGATAATATTTTTATTTAGTTTTATATGTTCCTTTTGCCCAAACACATACTATAAGTGGTCAAATCAGAAAAACTGATCATTTTGCAGTGGTCTCTTATTTTTTTCCAGAGCTGTATACTTTAACTGAGTACTTTTTTTTAAGCCATGTAACTGTACTTTTATTTGAATGTATGTTTTATGCTCAAAATAAATGGCATTTACATACAAAAAGCTGAAACCCATGATTTATCTTTTTTGAGCTT
Organism: Paratrypauchen microcephalus; assembly: GCA_036785185.1. Classification (NCBI taxonomy): domain Eukaryota; kingdom Metazoa; phylum Chordata; class Actinopteri; order Gobiiformes; family Gobiidae; genus Paratrypauchen; species Paratrypauchen microcephalus. The sequence goes on along the minus strand of JAVJIX010000037.1, from coordinate 1,535,142 downwards.
GTGATTATTTTTAGAATTTGTGAATAGATTTCCCCATGAAATGTAGCACCTCATTTTCAAGTGGGGGATGCTAACTCTCTAAGTGTTAGCATGTCTAATTAGCTTTCATAAGAATGAGAACACAGGAGCTGGTCTTACCCATGAGTGAGGAAGTAGCCAGTTCTCCGATGTCATATCTGCTGCTCTTGTCGGTCACACTGCCATTGGACGGATTCTGGACTTCCTAGAAAAACAAAATGACACACTGTAAAACTTCTATATCTAATTTTTCTTTTTTTTTCTTTTTTTATTTTATTTATTTCTATATTTTGCCTCTCTATTCATACTTTTTTAAGGTCCTATAATTACACAAAATTGACTCTTGTGAGCTTTAAAGGTCCCATGGCATGAAATTTTCACTTTCTGAGGTTTTTGAACGTTAATGTGAGCTCCCCTACCCTGTTTAGCCTCCCCGCCCCCCCCCCCCCCCCATGGTTAAAAGTTGCGAAATGTCTAAACTGAGCATTTGCGATCCTTTTCTGCGTTACAAAAAATCGGAGCTCAAACGGGCGATTTTGAACAAGGCACCTTATTGACGTCAGATCGAAAAAAGAAATGCAAATGCAGTTCCACCCCCGTCTGTCTGTACTCAGCGTCTCTGTAAATCACGCCCAGAGAGTTTGGACTGCGAATGCGCTAGGCAATGCGAAATGCGTTTTTTTATTTGCCTGGAGGCACGTCCGAGTGTTTCTAGGCTCGGAAGTCCTTTATCTGAGCCTCTGGACCTTTGAACAGCAGTGGTTTAATTTTATTTTCTGTGGAAATGTGTTTATTTTTCAATGGAACGCTTCAAATCTCTCCCCCCGTGCAAAAGCACGGAAATGGATCAGCTGAGAGCTCAGAGCCGAGAGCGGAGGGTTTGGCCACGCCCCCACCCCCTACTATAGGCCAGCTCTTTTCTCCTCATTTGCATTCAAGCAACAACGCCCATTATGGAGTGTTCAGAGAGAGAAAAATTACTCTTTCTCATCTTGTCTCTGTTTCTCATGCACTGAGTGTTGATTTTGAAGAAGGATTCATTTACAGTATTAGGGAACCATTAAGGAGCCATATAAAAGCATCAAGAAGTACCATGTCATGGGATCTTTAAGTCATGTTATAATGCTGTTATCTCTTCAAAAAGATACCTGGAGTTGTGTTTCATTCACACTTGTTAGAGTAATCCTGTTTTATTAGTCTGTCTACATCTCCAAAGCTCAAAATGCTCTGTTCCACCTCACGATGTAATGAAGAGGTATTTTTTAAAGTTAACAGGTACTTTTTACCTTTTATTCTGTAGAGATTGGCAATTCCAGAGCTGAAATGATCCAAATGATTATAGTGAAGGTGTGTGGGGTTTAAAAACACAGAGCACTTCCTGTATTAGCACATGACAGGATCACAAGGTGGAACAGAGTGTTCCACAGAGTACAGAACAGAGTATTTTCTGTTTGAGAGAAGAACTAAATATGCAGGATTTATGTGTTAAACATGTGTGAATAAGGAAACAACATTATAACATAGATGAGAAAATAATGTAATATGGGCCCTTGCCTCTCTAATATACTTTTTAGCATAACATCAGAAAATCTCCAAATATGAGGCATAATAATAAGTGAAGTATTTGCAGAGCAGCAGGTGTGAGCGCCGCCTCCTCTCACTTATGAAGGAAACAACAACGGGAGACGACATAGACTTCTCCCAATGAACTGTGATCTGAGGTATTTCTGTACTGCCTTCTGGAGCTCACACATCCTGAGAGAAGAGGAGGAGGAGGAGGAGGAGGAGGAGGGAGGAAGAGGAGGAGGAATAGGAGGGGAGGAGGAGAGATGGAAGAGAAGGAGGAGGAGGAGAGATGGAAGAGGAGGAGGGGATCACACGTAGACTAGTTTGTGTGAAGAAGAGAAGCTTTGAGTATTAAAGCAGTAATACATTTTTGAGACCTGGAATAATAGATATTGGCCTCGTGTAGCTCAAAACCAGTCTGAGAAAGGAGGAAATACACGGCTTTTTGTTACAGCTGGAAAAGAGAAAACACACAATGAACCACAGAGTAAAACTGAGGCCTTTTATAGATCCTATAGAACACCTGGCCTTCAAAGTTACTGCGTCAACCCCACTCATTGTTACGGTCATCTACCGCCCCCCCAAAGCCAAGTCCTTTATTCATGTCTGATTTCTCCACATTCCTGACCCAACTTCTCTCCACCTCTGCCTCCATTTTGCTACAAGGAGATTTCAACTTCCGCTTGGACTCTACCATCTCCGCTGCTACTACTGACTTTGAACTGCTTCAACATCAGTCAACATGTCATCTTCCCCACCCATAACTGTGGACATATGCTGGATCTTGTCTGCACTTCAGGTCTCGCCATATTAAACCTCTCCAGCTCTGATCTCACCATATCCAACCACTTGGCCATCACTGACATCCCTATCCTTCATCAAAACCAGACACGTTTGCTACATTTCCGCAAGCCCAGTCCCAGCTTACCCTCCACATGCAATTCCCTTCTGGCTGAACATTTATCCACAGCAGAACTCACCACTCTCTACAACCACACTCTCTCCTCCTGCCTGGATCAACTCAAGACCTTTTATTCCATAAAAGACACATCACTCTAGACACTTTAAAAAAACTGCTGCTAAGGACGACCGTTGCACTGTTGCACATTTACATTTACTACTGGATTTTACTCCTGTTGCACTGTTGTTTACTACTGTTATTGCACACTTACATTTACTACTGGAATTTTTAGTACTGTTGTTTACTCCTGTTATTGATTTTTACCCCCGTTGCACTGTTGTTTACTACTGTTATTGCACATTTACTACTGGAATTTTTAGTACTGTTGTTTACTCCTGTTGCACTAGAATTACTACTGTTGCACACTTATTTTTATTTATCTTAACTCCAATGCACATTCTACTGCACATGACCAATTCACTGCTGTATCTTCCATTGCACATTTTGATGCACACTGCACACTTTGGAAATCTGTATATAGTATAGGTTATTTATTATGTTGCACTGTTTTAAGATTTTAGACCATAGACTTTAGTTTTAACTTTAGATCTCTGTCTTAGATAGTTTTTGTTGTGTTTTGTCTTCATGTTGTATTCTGTACACTGTCTTTTTGCACTACTTGGCCAGAGAGAAACGAAATTTCGATTCACTGTATGTTGAACACATATGGCAGAATTGACAATAAAGCTGACTTTGAACTTTGAACTTGACCAGAAAAACCAAAACTGTCTCATTCAGTCACTCTCCTCCCTGGTTTACTCCTCAGATAAGTCACATGAAAACTAAAGGATGTCAGCTACAAGGATATAGCAAAAAGACCAATCTCACTATCCACAACCAACTCTATAAAGATAATCTAAAACAATACAAGGAAGCCCCGTGTCAGGCTTAGACCACCTACTATTTCCACCTCATTCAGTCTGGCTCTGGAAATCCAAAAAAACTTTTCACCACCAACAACAAACTCATTTTTTTTTAAAGATCCCATGGCATGAAATTTTCACTTTCTGAGGTTTTTGAACGTTAATGTGAGCTCCCCTACCCTGGTTAGGCCCCCCCCCATGGTTAAAAGTTGCGAAATGTCTAAACTGAGCATTTGCGATCCTTTTCTGCGTTACAAAAAATCGGAGCTCAAACGGGCGATTTTGAACAAGGCACCTTATTGACGTCAGATCGAAAAAAGAAATGCAAATGCAATTCCACCCCCGTCTGTCTGTACTCAGCGTCTCTGTAAATCACACCCAGAGAGTTTGGACTGCGAATGCGCTAGGCAATGCGAAATGGTTTTTTTTATTTGCCTGGAGGCACGTCCGAGTGTTTCTAGGCGCGGAAGTCCTTTATCTGAGCCTCTGGACCTTTGAACAGCAGTGGTTTAATTTTATTTTCTGTGGAAATGTGTTTATTTTTCAATGGAACGCTTCAAATCTCTCCCTTCGTGCAAAAACACGGAAATGGATCAGCTGAGAGCTCTGAGGGAGAGCGGAGAGTTTGGCCACGCCCCACCCTCTACTATTGGCCAGCTCTTTTCTCCTCATTTGCATTCAAGCAACAACGCCCATTATGACCTGTTCTGGGGGAGAAAAAATACTCTTTCTCATCTTATCTCTGTTTCTCATGCACTGAGTGTTGATTTTGAAGAAGGATTCATTTACAGTATTAGGGAACCATTAAGGAGCCATATAAAAGCATCAAGAAGTACCATGTCATGGGATCTTTAAAAACAAAATCACCAACATCTACAGCCACCTCTCAGCATCTCCGCCCTACGCTGCTACCTTTCCCTGCCCTCCCATCACTTGCTCTGCCCTGTCCCATTTCTCCCTGATCTTCCCCTATGACCTGCCTGATCTTCTGGAAGGCATGAAAACCCTCGATCCCATCCCGTCCATCCTCGATAGAGCCTGCCTGCCCGCTGTCCCCACTCATCACCTCCATCATAAATTCCTCGCTGTCCACTGGCTCTGTCCCATCTGCACTCAAGCTTTCCGCCATTACTCCTACCCTCAAAAAAACTGGACTTGACCCAGACATTCTAAACAACTACAGCCATCTATAACCTCCCATTTCTCTCCAAACTCATCAAAGGTACCGTCGCCACCCAACTGAAATCCCACCTCACCACCAATAATCTATTTGAATGTTTCCAATCTAGTTTCCACTCCCACCACAGCACTGAGACAGCCCTCCTCCGAGTTACCAATGTCCTCCTGCTCTCCTCCACCTCTGGCAACCTCAACATCCTCAACCTCCTGGACCCAGTACTCGAGTTGAGGGGGGATGGGGGGGGGGGGGGGCATCCCCCCTGTGGGAAAAAATAGTCAAAATCATCCCTCTTCTAAAACGGGCATCCCTTCTTCCATCCCTTATGGAATTTTATCAATCAGGCATGAAAATCCTTAAACTTTTGGCGAATTTCGCTGTTTTTAAGTCAAAATGGCCAGCGCCCAAGAGCCAGTCATAGGCCGAACTGCGCTCCGGCTTCCAATCATGTTGCAGCATAATTACGCACCGATACGCGCTCCTGCCAATCATGACGATTGCCACTGTTGTGTTTGCGCCTGTTCGCCGATCAGCTGTGAGCCTGATATTTACGCAGCATTTCCAGAGAAGAAGAATCCTTAACTTGCTACGTTAATGCTACGTAAGAAGGAACTCTCGCCTCGGGACACAGGATACGTTCGGGATTATGTCCTTTTCTCCGGAGCTCCGGATTATTAAAGACAACACGGCAAACTGTTAGAATGGATCTGACCGCATTCTTATGGGTGAGTCATATTATCAGATTATTTCTGCATCTATTTCGGCACTAAACCAGGACTAAACCAAAACTAAAAGGTCCAAACCAAGACTAAGCCAGGACTAAACCAGGTCTAAACCAGGTCTAAACCAGGTCTAAACCAGGACTAAGCCAGGACTAAACCGGGACTAAACCAGGACTAAACTAAGACTAAACCAGGGCTAAGGTTTGTGTGTGTGTGTGTGTACATGTGTGATAACATATATCCTGTGTGAAAAATTTCACCATCCCCCCTGGTTTCATTTTACAACTCGACTACTGCCTGGACCTCACTGCCGCTTTTGACACCATCACTCACTCCATCCTCCTCTCCCACCTGCAGACCACCTTCACCATCACTGACACTCCTGGGTCACCTCCTACCTCACCGACCGACACCAGTTCATCCATATTAACCACTGCAAGTCCCCCTCTGCCTCATTTTATAACCAAATCCTCAAATTAGCCACCCTTTGCTTTGTTGATTTTTTTAAATTCTTTTTCTATACTAAACAATTCCAGATATCTCATTTCATTTATTTGATCTCTTCCATATACAGTATACATAAAATATAAAAAGTCATAAGAAAAAACAAAACAAAACACTGAATGTGAGAGTGTGTCCAAACTTTTGATGGCTGAGTATGTTGTTGCTTGTGTGACATCCATCCACCTGAGATGAACAGATGATCAGAACCTTAAAGCAGGTGATAGTGTGCTCCATAATGCACTGTAATATGTTTTGGATCAGATGGAGTGAATGAGAAGAGCAGCTGTTCCCTCTGCATGGTGCTCACACAAACACAGAGGTGATGGAGCCTTTCAGCAAACACTGACTCAGCCTCCTGTGTCCCTCCTCTGTTCTACTGTACACATACTTATGTCCGGGTTTGATAACACGCCATGTAATACTGGTCAAAATGATTCTAACGTTGAAAAAATAAAAAACTTAAAGGGCCCATATTACACTATTTTCTGATCTATTTTACAATATTGTTTTCTGATCACAAATATCCCGGGACTTGTGTTTTGCTTCTGTTATGGAAATCTTTACATCAGTGATCTTTTACTGGGTTTAGGCTGATGATAAATGGTAGGCTACATCAGATCTCTACTGTTAAGCGAGGTTATCACAACCTTTTAATTCTTACATGTTGGTTTTTATAGTTTCTTGATGACTCGCTGTAATCCTAGCTCTTATCCCTTGCAGAACATTCTGCCCTTGTGCTCCTCATACGAGTCTATTGTTTATATAAATCCTAGATTGTTATTCTACTGATTGTTGACCCAACCTTGTGTTGACCTGTTCTCGGATGAGACTAGGTCTTATCTTATGTGTCTGGATCATCCCTGTGCCTTATGCCCCCCTGTGGGGTATAACTTAGACTTAGACTAACTTTATTGATCCACAAGGGAAATTGTTTTGGGTACAGTAGCTCACTCATCAAATATAATATATATTTAACAGAGGGTAAAAAGAAAAAAAATAGATGGAATACAAACCAAAGAGCAATAGGCCAGTGTCAGATGAGACATAATTATATACATAAAAATAATGATGATAAATGTATATGTACAAATCAGATTTAAATAGAAACTCTGTAGAAGAACTCTGTATGCATTGTTATGTCACAGTTTAAGGACAGACGATGCTCTGTCAGGGACAGGTAGTTTTGTGATTGTGTGCACAATTGCTTCAGTAAATCCTTGATTCAAGCCAACTTTCAGTTTATTCCTTGATGTTTGCAGTTTAGAAACTCCACCTCATTTCATTCACACAAATCTCAATCTCAAGTTGAAAACACTGTTCCACCTTCTGATGTAATTTGGTAATACAGGAAGTGCTCCACTGTGTTTCTGAAATTGTTCATCTCTACTGAAGTAAAGGTTAGAGGAAGCTGTTAACTTGAAAACTACTGCTTCATGACAAGGTGGAACAAAACATTTTGAGCTTTGGAGATGTAGACAGACTAATAATAAAGGGTCACTCAAACATGTGTGAATAGAACAAAGCACAACTCTGGGTATGTTTTTGATGAGATAACAACATTATAACATGGCTTAAAGCTCACAAGAGTCAATGCTGTGTAATATAGGATTTTAACCAATGAAACCCTGAAGATGAAACAAGTCTTTTCTGATGTGTACAGAAAAAACAAAAATGTGGCTGTTAGGGTTCAGGGGTCCAATCAGTGAGAAAAGGTAGAGGGTGCTTTTGGAAAAAGGATCAACACTTGACACAATGACACAATGAAATCCTGGCACTCCAAAAAAGTAAAACTTGCACAAGGAAAAAGTTTAAAGGCTTTTATTTAAATGTCCAAAGCAAAAAACTTTTCAACCATGAGTGGTCTTCATCAGGGCTTAGTTTTGTTTCTTTCTTTTCTTTTCTGCTGTGGCTGACAAAAAATTCTCAGATTCAGATAGTGCTGTTGGTGTTTACAGTTTTGTAAGACTCTCTGCTTTTTATTGTTCCTTGAGAGCTGCCTTAATATGATAATGACTCCACTTATGTGTGCAGGGGCATCAAGTACAGTGGTACCTCACCTTACGAAATTAATTCGTTCCAGAAGTGGTTTCGTAACGTGAAAAATCCGTAAGTTGAGTAGCTATTTCAATGGAAAAAGCCTGATTCGTTCCAAGGCCCCGATCCAAGTTTTTTTTTTTTTTATAGTGTAACTTTTTTTATAGTGTAACATTGTGTTCTGCGTCCTGCGTCCTTTTCTCACATTTGTCTCTCGTTTAAACACTCAAATTTTCATAGATTTTCAACAAAACTATCAATAGTGACGCGTGTGGGGGGAAGGAGGAGGGGGGAGAACAGCACGCCCCGACACGTGTCCCAGCGCGGAGCCGACAGCAGGTCCAGACCAAGATCCAAACCAGGTCTAGACCAAGGTCCAAACCAGGACCAAACCAGGACCAGCCCAGGTGGACCAAAGCGCCGCGCGTGGGTCCATTCCCTGGCTCCGGCGCGGAGCCGACAGCAGGTCCAGACCAAGGTCCAAACCAGGTCCAGACCAAGGTCCAAACCAGGTCCAGACTAAGGTCCAAACCAGGACCAAACCAGGACCAAACCAGGACTAGACCAGGTGGACCAAACCGCCGCGCGTGGCTCCACCTCCTGGCTTCGCCTCGAGTCACAGCTGAGGCGAGCCGCTGCTCTAGACCTGCCCGCGTAAGGTGCTCACAGAGCGGCATGACAGAACCGTGAGGTCGGCCTCTTCAAGACCTCCAGGCCGGTGACCGGGACAATCCCCGGACCCATGCCCGCTTAGGGAGCTCTTAAGGCGGGCTGGCAGTGTCCCCCTGGGTCCCTGGATGTCTGGGGCTCCGTGCCTGGAGTGGCCCTGGAGAGCAGGTCTAGACCGTGGCTCTTGCATGCGAGCAGCGGCTCGCCTCAGCTGTGACTCGAAACAAAACCAGGAAATAGACCCACGCGCGGCGCTTTAATCCACCTGGGCTAGTCCTGGTCCAGTCCTGGTTTGGTCCTGGTTTAGTCCTGGTTCAGTCCCGGTCTAGACCCTGGTCCAGACCCGCTGCCAGCTCCGCGCCGGAACCAGGAAACAGACCCACCCGCGGCGCCTCAATCCACCCGGGCCAGTCCTGGTTCAGTCCTGGTCCAGTCCCGGTTCAGTCCCAGTTTAGTCCTGGTTTAGACCCTAGTCCAGACCCGGTCAGCTCCGCGCCGGGACACGTGCCAGAGCGCACTCCTCTTCCCCCTCCTCCTTCCCCCCACACGCCTCACCACCAACAATCCTGTTGAAAATCTATGAAAGTTTGAGTGTTTAAACGAGAGACAAATGTGAGAAAAGTTTAAATCCAGTCTGAGAAAAGCGTATAATGTGTGTGGCTGAGCGCGCATTATTTGAATTTTTGAGATTTCGCGTTTCGTAACTTGAAATTTCATTCGTATCTAGAGACCAAAATTTACCGTGAAGGCGTTTCGTAACTTGAAATTTGGGTCTTTCGTAAGGTGAGGTACCACTGTACTGTGTCTGGCCTGGAATAAAAGACATCATTTCATTTATTTAATTATTTTTGAACTGATTAATGAACATAAGTAAGTAGACATGTATCCAGTATATTTAATGTACATTTCACAATTTCTTTTCTATTTACATCACCAAAGCCTACGAGAAATGCTCTGTTCAACCTTGTGATGTCATCAAGCAGTAGTTTTCAAGTTAACAGCTCCTTTGACCTTTGGTTTAGTAGAAATTGGCAATTCCAGGTCTGATATGACCCAAATGATTATAGTGAAGGTGTTTAGAGTTTAAAAACACAGTGGGGCATGCCCTGTATTGCCACATGACATCACAATGTGGAACAGAGTGTTTTCTGTTTGAGAGAAGAACTCAGCCTAAATAAGCAGGGTTTGTGTGTTTAATATGTGTGAATGAAACAAAACAACTCCAGGTTTGTTTCTGATGAGGAAACAACATTTTAACATAGATCATAAAATTGCATAATATGGATATGGTCCCTTTAAGCTCAAACAGGAGTGTGAAGATGAAAACTTAATTAAATCCCACGCCTGGAAAGCTTGGTAATACTGAATTAATCAAAAATGACTATCACAACACTAGAGAGCTCAATGGCATAAAGTTTCTCTCACAAATTCATGTCCTTCTGATTAAAAAGTGCTGACTGTGAAAGACCATTATCACTGAATGAACAAAACTGGAAGAGGCATTCAAATTCATCTGTGCTTCAAATGCTTTTTCCACACATGGCCGTGTTGCTCCATGCCCTCACTGAATATGATTTTAATTAAAAAGAACCTTAAGATTACATTGTGTTATTATCTTGTTAGAGATGATTTTTGAGAGCATAATATTGAAAAGATAATGCTTACCTTGTCAGAGGATGGCTGTCCCTCCTCCGTCTGGGCCCATAGGACAGTCATGGGCTGCTGCAGATCTGAGAACACAACAAAGAAGGGTCAGAGAGAAATGGTCATCTGCATTCCACTTCAAACAGTGCACTGAAAGGGCAATGTTCATTTCAAAGTTCAAAGTCAGCTTTATTGTCAAAAAACATATATACAGGTTGCACACACAGGATTTGAAATTGCAGCGCTCCCTAGGCCCACAGTGAACATAAAACATCTGATAAACATCTGATAAACAAGACAATAAACACTAAAACATCATATATATACCTGTAGCAAAAGCACAGTAAACTTGTATATAATACAAGTTTATATCATGACCCAGAAATGGAAAAAGCGGAAGATGGACGGATGGATGGATGGATGGATAAAACAAATAGGTAAAACACAATGTGTGGCGTAATAAAGCTCAAATGGTGTCATTTAAGCAGCAATGTCAGTGTCCTGCTTAAATGTCAGTCCCCAGTCCTTAAAGGGCCTGCATTGTGGTATTTTCTGATAGGTTTTTATGTTGTTTCCTGATCAAAAACACACCTGAATTTTGTTTTGTTTCATTCACACATGCAAACCAAGTCTGAGTTCTTCTCTCAAACTGAAAAAAATCTCTGTTCCACCTTGTAATGTTATGTGGTAAGTGCTCCACTGTTTTTAACCTCCATACACTTTCAATCATTTGGATCATTTCAAACCTGGAACTGTCGAGCTCCACTAAACTAAAGGTAAAAGGAGCTGTTAAAGGAAAAGTAACGTTATTTTACAATCTGAGCCTTCTTTCGGTAATAAAACAAGTCGTTTGACTCACCCATAGCACGTTGGTGTCATTTGGAGCTGTTTGGTAAAAGTTATGTTGTAGCGTATCCGTTAGCGTGAGTACTCGGGGCATTACTTTGCGGTCTCCAAATAACACAAACTTTAGCACTTTTCAAATCATAGAAGCCCGATGTCTTTAGTCTACGATTTCGTGTGGTCAAAAGTGGCCTGTAATTCGAGATTTAGCCATAGTTTTGAGTAGATGAGGACGCCAGTGCGCATGCGCGGACTGTGCTCCCCGCTCCCGGGACCCAAACATGAAACGCAAAGCTGAAAACTATGGATAAATCTCGGATTACAGGCCACTTTTGCTTCAAACGAAATCGTAGATTAAGACATCGGGCTTCTATGATTTGAAAAGTGCTAAAGTTTGTGTTATTTGGAGACCGCAAAGTAATGCCCCGAGTACTCATGTTAACGGATACGCTACAACATAACTTTTACCAAACAGCTCCAAATGACACCAACGTGCTATGGGTGAGTCAAACGACTTGTTTTATTACCGAAAGAAGGCTCAGATTGTAAAATAACGTTACTTTTCCTTTAACTTGAAAATGACCACTACATGACATCACAAGGTGGAACAAAACATTTTGAGTTTTGGAGATGGAGACAGATTAATAATGAAGAGTTACTTAAAGATGTGTGAATGAAACAAAACATAACTCCAGGTCTGTTTTTGATGACGTAACAACATTCTAATGTTGTAAGGATGTTTGCTTCTGGTGTAAGCGTCAAAGAGGACCATGACCATAAGTAAAGTGACAGCGTAGCTAGGCAAAAAGTAAACAGCATACCTCCGGAAGGACAGGGGAAGAGCCATGAGATGTGTGTGTTTACACTTTTATAGTGTGTATCAGTATGTTGCCTTTTTGTCTAATATAGGACCTTTAAGGGAGAGTGCTATGCCCAAAAATGCAACCTTATTCCGTTTCAATGTTAAAGAGGAGCATTCTCACAAATCTAAACTCTATCATCTCTCTCAAACGTCTATCCCAGTAATAAAAGCAAACTCTGCTTTCATACTAATTGTAATGGAGCTTTTGACTGATAGTTGTTTGAAGCCAGGGGCGGATCTAGCCATTTTGGGGCCCTAGGTGAGATATAGACAAAAGTCATTCTTCAAACACACATGCGCACACAAAATAAGGGTCGCCCCTACTTGTCCAATGTACAGCAACCCGTTGGGGGGTATGTGTGCTGGGACAAATATTTTATAGACATTAATTCAGTATTCTGGTGCTGTTTTAGTGTTTTTTTCATGTATATCTTAGTTATAGTATATATAGTTTTTACATCAGTGACAAATTAAGATTTAAGTTTTTTTGTGCATGTACCATGTCCGGGGTGACAGTTGGGGCCCCTCTCAACGGGCAGGTTTGGTGGGGCCCCTAGGCGAATGCCTATGTTTGCCTAATGATAAGTCCGCCTCTGTTTGAAGCTGCCACAGTTAAGTCTTATCTAAATTTAAGTAAAGGTCTTCATTACACTACACTGTTATTATGCTACCCAAAATGTGTTTATATTTCATTTCAGAGACTACAAACTGAGAGTCAACGGTTATTTAGAAAAGAAATGCAAACATAATAGACCAATTTCAAGACTGATGTGGTTCACAAATCATCATCTACACCATTTGGAGAGTACAGATAAACACATCCTAGGTTTAGAGGATTCTTTAATCTTGGATTCTTGGATCACAAACTCACAAAAAGTTACAGTCTTAATTAATTTAATTCAGATAGCTAAACTCACTGAGCATTTATCACAGAAACCACTGCCAACACATAACATGGAAAATTTCAGCCCTGGAATTGCCAAACTCTATTGAACAAAAGGTGAAAGGTAGCTGTAAAGGTGGAACAGAGCAGTTTGAGCTTTGAACATGTAAACAGACCAATAATGCAGGATTACTCAAACATGTGTGAATGAAACAAAACACTCCAGGTATGTTTTTGATGAGGTAACAGCATTATAACATGGCTTAAAGACACAAGAGTCAATTTTGTGTAATATAGGACCTTTAAACAGTACATCTGCTTGTTATTTATGGCCTCAAAACTATACCCTGGAGAACACCATTGACAGATGTATGCCAGATTATGGATTCTGTTTCCCATTCTTAATTTTTGTTTTTGAGATGAGTGGATGAATAACTACACAACAAAATATACCTGAGTGAGTTCAAATTACTCAAATTAAGAAGATTTAACTTGATTTGAGTAGTTTTAACTTGACAAATAAAATTATCTACCAAAGCATTCAGCCTTTTTATTCTTAATTCAAATAACATATGATTTAGCTTCTTATTTTAAGTGCAAATATTAGTTTTTCTCATTTCAACTACAAAAAGACTTCCATTCCATTGGCGATTTTAATTTTCATGTGGAATTTACTCATCAATACAGGCCCGGTTACCTGGCCAGCCAAATGATATCTCTCTGTATTTCCTATACACCGCGATACCATTTGGACACCCTCCATCCACGCTCGCTCCTCCGGTTACAAACGGACTCCGCGATTCTGATTCGTTCAAAGATGGTGACGTCAGTGCCCCCGCCTTTGCCCGCAAAGTCACTCTTAGGCAGCGGAAGTTCCGCCTCAGTTTTGAATCAAGATGGCGCAATCTCTGATTGGTTCACTTAGCTGTCTGTCTACGCGCAACCGCAGTGCATTTTGGACCAAGCGTTACCAGACTCACTCGCTGGTACAGCGATGAGTCATGGATTCTTCCAGGCAACAGGCCCGGATCTAGACTGCACAGATTGGGGGGGGGATTACAAAATTTTGGTGGGGCATAGTGTGGAGTTTCATCTGGAACATTTTTCTTCTAATGCAGGGGTTCTTAAACTTTTTGACGTGGAGGCCCAATTTTCCCAGTGCAGAGTGGCTTGGGGCCCATTAAGTATTAACAGTGTATCAGAGGTAGAGGGGGGGGCTGTGAACATATGGGGCTTAGCCCAGAGGGGGGAGGGGGGGGGGATCCTCCCCCAGAAAATTTTGGATTTCTTAGATGTAATTTGCAGCATTCTAGTGCATTTTACCGGGGCCAGTCCCACTGCATTCCTCTCTGCTCTAAACCCTGGCGAAGCAACAGAGAAAGAACCAAGGTCTGAGCTCACAAATCTTGCCCCACTGTTGCGCTCCTTTCGCGGTCTCTGCTCCAACGCATCCCGGCCTCTGCGCCTCGGGGAGGAGGCGGTGCGCTTCTCTCGTGTCTTTTTCTTTTTTACTGTAGAGATATGCGACTGGTGACTGATTCACCAGACTCTCTATACTTATTGTCCTACTGGCGAATCAGACGTCGTGGAATTTTGGCGGAGCAAACAAGAAAACGTGATAGGCAGTTTGAAATTACATCAAATACAGTTGACCAATTGGGTGGGCAGGAGAACATTTTGGGTGGGTATTGTCCACCCCTGCCCACTTCTAGACCCGGCCTCGTATCAATATAACGTGTTAATTCAACTCATTTTAACTTGGCAAGATTTTAATTTTTGTAGTGCTTTCCTAAAAGACAGGGCAGATGCGATTCCGAACACGTTTTGCAGGAGTCCTTGATGTAACCGATGGAGCCGGAGCTGCTTCTGGAGCAGGACCCTGAACCAAAGCCGCATCACTCCTCTGTGCTAATGAATACTGATGGTGGATTTCCATAAATGACAGGGTCAGATTGAAAGCTTCGCACAGTGCAGGTACTAGAAAGGTCAACAAGCACACAAACAGTACAGACGCCTGGGTTTTCCTCTGAGGGCTCAAGAGGTATCACCATGGAAACCCCCAGCAACAGGGTCGAACATCGCCCTATTTAAGAGAAAACAATTCCTCTGTAAAACCTCCTTTCTTCACTTGTTTTTTCCATAGACTGTATATATATAAATGAACATATTTATCAGCATGTTCCAAATAGAAAGTGAGCATAACAGCACTTCCGGCTCCATCAACTCTGGCTCCAATTGACTTTACATTGAAAATTTGTCATCCCTCTCTCTGTAACTGCTGCAGTGACCCTCATCATTTTTGGTCTTAAAATGTTCACATTGACCTGCTCTACATGATACTGGTGTATTTATTTTGCTATTCGTGTCCATTAATAAATTACTATTACTAATGTGGAACCACAAATTCGCTCCTATAACTGCGAGCCTCGTGATTCGTGATTTCATTTGACTGGAGATTAACGCAATGGGTAACGTCACACTTCCTTTATACAGTTTGTGGTCTTTTCTCAAAACTTTTACTGCTTTACTGTGTGTCCATTTTTCCTCTCTTCTGTCATCTTTATTTGTCACTGTGATTTTGCTTGTCTCTTTCCTTTGGTGTCTCCTGTCCTCTGTCTTCCCTTGTTCTTCTCCTCCTCTGGTCCCTCCACCTGTAGAGTAGGGTTAAAGCTCCTCTCTTGTTCTCTTATCTTTACACCGGAGTACACATCTGTCCATTCCTCCTGTGCAGTTCAGAGCTCAGTGTTCGACTGGCCTCTTTTTAAAAACAAGACCTTAGTGAACAAAAGCTCAGATTGTTTTGGAAAATGTTGTGGGCAGTGGATGGCAAAGGTCAGGGATACAGCCTGGAGAGGAGTATAATGTCAGGGACCGGTGAAATAATATAATATTATCTAGACTTAAGCTGTCCTCTCATTATGCTGACCTTAATATTTGCACCTCGTTCTGATTGAATCTAACTATAATTGCTCTGACTTAATCACTGCTTTGGGCACATTTTATAAATGCAAAAAACTCTCTCCCTAGACTTTAAATTCAAAACAAGGACCAAAGGCACTGCAGGATTGTGTGAAATAAGATGTTTGTTTATCCTGTATCCATAGAGACTGTGCAAGACCTTTGGACCTATGAGATGAGACCAAATGTGTCTACACAAAATAATAGAGGATACCAAATAATAGAGGATATACTACCAGACCTTCTAGCGGAAACACTTTTCATCAGTAGCCGAAACAACAGAGTGGAACAAGAATGAGAATGGGGTCTGTTCTGTTGTGTTCACCTGGTTCCCCCTGGACACGGCTCACTCTTTTGTCCTGAAGGCTCTACCACACCCCAAACGGCCCTGACACAGATCTGCTGACCCTACCTGACCCCAGTTCTCCTGTTAAACTTCATTGAGACCTTTGAGTGAGACACAAAGGGGACAGCGTAAATGTTGCTGCAGCAAAACTTGAATTTCCTCGGAATGAATAAAGGATCTCTAGCTCTATCTGCAAACCCAGTGCCTGTACATTGCTGTGTAACTCGATTCAGAATGTGGCTGAAAGCTTTTTTGATAAATGACAACACACAGAATGCTGTCAAAGTAATAAACAGCTCTTTTTATTGTTTTTTGTTCAGAGAGCTGATGGTGTTTGCACATGTTTCTGAACTGAAACCTGGGATGTTTTGTTGTGAGGAGGGTGTGCACTACTCAAAACTGATTCTGATACCACCATTTTCAACAATAATCACAGTACTTTCTTTTATATTACCATGTGGCCTTATATCTGTGTAATCCCTCAGTCGTCTAGAGTGGTCAACGGGCGTATATGAGTCTATGTGGTCTTATACTTATTCTGATACAGCTCAAGATCAAAGCTATTCAGGAAAGGTTAATTTTTTGTCCTGTGAATGTGACCTTTTTAATCATACCTGCTCTAATAAGTATCTCATTTCAATTTTAGAATTGATTAGTATCTGATTTTCAGTACTTGTGATAACCCTAGTGACACAAAGAAGGATTCAACCCCCTGCCCTCCAGAGACCAAACAAACACATATAATGCCCGTACCATAAAATAGCCTCCAGTCCAGTCTGATTTTTTATCTCCTGTTACTAAAGGCTTTGAAACTCAGTTACAAAGATGAATTCAGAATATACAGCTTGGGGCATAACGCCTTAGCCAGTCTCACGCTTACGTGTTATGGTTTAAGTATCTGTCCTTCTGTTGACCTAGATGTGTAGCGCAACAGCTGATAAGATTTTCAAATGTTTAACACACAAACACATCAACCCAAAACATGCACCATAGGTACTCCAGCTTAGGTCCTGACCAAGCCGAAGCAAGAAGATCATGGAGATGGTCCCCGGGCGCCCTAATGTGTGTGCTGCCCACTGCTCCTAATATATGTATATATATATAGGATGGGTTAAAATGCAGAGAAGAATTTCTCCAGTGTGAGATCAATAAAGTTCACTTCTTCTTAAAACCCTGCATAATTCGGCTTAGAGTTCTTCTCTCAAACAAACAAAAAAAGGTAGAAAGAAGTAGCTGTTATCTACCACTGCATGATGTGTGGGTTATAATAAAGGATTACTCAAACATGTGTGAATGAAAGAAAACACAACTCCAGGTATGGTTTTTGATGAGGTAACAACATTCTAACCTGGCTTAAAGGTGCACCATGCAACTTTTCTTATGGAGGGTCCGCCACCTGAATGTCTCCATTATTCTGTAATATATCAAACTTGTTTATCTTGCCTTTATTCAGTTACAGTCACAGGAGCTTTATTGCTCAGAAATACTTTGAAAAACATGAATTCTGACAGTGAGTGGGCTTTTCTGTCCACAGATCTGACCTGTAACTTAACCTGTTAGCAGTTGTCTGTCACTTGTCACTTGTTTATCTCGCCTTTGTAACAGATGTAACAGATAATACTCCCTACAGCTGTATACAGCTGGTACTGTACATCATATTTGATACTGTATTTTATATTTGACTACTACTTTTCTATTTAAATCTGATGGTACATATATATTTATTATCATTATCTTATGTATATAATTGTGTCTCATCTGACAGGCCTATTGCTCTTTGGTTGCTATTCCATCTACTTTTCTTTTTGTTCTTTTAACCTCTGTTATATATCATAGCTACTGATACCCGTACCCAAAACAATTTCCCTTGTGGATCAATAAAGTTTGTCTAAGTCTTTATTTAGTTACAGTTACAGACATTTTTATTGCTCAGAAATACTTTGAAAAACATGATTTCTGACAGTTTATGGGCTTGCCTCTACACAGATCCAACCTGTAACTTGGCCTGTTGGCAGTCGCCTGTTTGTGTCCATGGAGATAGATACATGCTATGCCATACAGTGGAACATTCCAAGCAAAGCAATAACACCCCCATGGAGACAAGCAGCATGATGTACCCTCCATCACAAAAGTTGCACGGACCACCTTTAAACCTCACAAGAGTCAATTTTACGTACAATATGCCCTTTAATGCCAACCCAGAATGCCAAACCCTTGGAAGAAATAACAGTACATGCTACTGGGACCTTTATTGTTTTGCTAGTTTGATTTATATGTGATGTGAAAGGTTAAGCGAAGGTTAGAGTAGAAACTTGTCATTAAATCAGTCCTTCAAATCTCTTGGCTGCACACTATAGCTCCAGGGCTTTGGCCCCTCAAAGATACGGATCGGGGATGGTTTTGACAGCTCAAATTAACGCCCCCTCCCCTTCCTTCCCGCAGAGAATCGTGGCTTCCGCTTAGGTGCTGGCTTTCTTTTTTGAAAAATCTAACCAGCCCTGTGTACATTCTGACATTCTGAGAGGGGATAATTGTATAGGGACCAGGATCATAACATTTCAAACCTAGTCACGATTAACAAGAGCACAGGCTGGATTTAGGCTATCATACACCCTATAGTCCTAATCCCCCAATACTCACAAACACACTCCACACACAGCCAATGGCAAGTCTAAAGGCTGTTTCCAGGGTTCAACTTTCAGATTTGTTCTCATCTTTTTCATGAGATTGTGAAAATAGCTTTGCACTTCATCTGCGCTGTTGACATTTCACTCACGTCACGATGCTCTGCTCCCTCCTCCAGTTAAAGAGCCTATATTACACAATTTTCTGATCTCTGCTATAATGTTGTTTCCTTAACAGAAACATACTCTATTTACCCTTTTTCATGCCATGCAGTAATACAGGAAGGGCTCCACTGTGTTTTTAAACTCCATACACTTTTACTGAATGATTGAGATGATTGCAGACTAGGAATTGCCCATCTTTACTGAACTAAAGGTAAAAGGTAGCTGGTAACTACATGACATCATAAGGTGGAACAGAGCATTTTGAGATCTGGAGATGTAGACAGACAAATAATAAAGGGTCACTCAAACATGTGTGAATGAAAAAAAACTACAATTCCAAACATTCAAATATTCTAACATGGCTTAAAGTGTCAATTTTACGTAAAAAAAAAAACAGGGTCTTTATCTACAAAGTGTCATAGCACCCACAGAGGCCGTCACCCACCTTCTCTGCCTCCAACTATTGACCCAATTAGTCCCCCACCGCTGGACTGACCTTTGTGACCCGTGCAGAGGCAGGCACCCATGTCGTGTTGGCGTCCAGCTGCGCGGTTATCTGTTCACCATCATGCTCTGGACCAGGGGAGGCGAGGGGAGCAGGGGATCATGGAGGTCAGGGTTATGATAGGGTGCAACTCCAGGTATAGTACTTTAGGTAGTAGGATTTAGGGCATATTTAGGATCTGGAAGTTGAAATAGGCTGGAAATGGTACACCAGATTGACCGTTACTCTGCAGGTTGCGCTTTATAGTTTTAACGTAGAATCCAACAAAATTTTTTGTATATAGTTTTCAGACATAAATTAATAAAGTATGGCGGTATGAACAAACATTTCAAGTTGTAAGTAAATGTAAAGCAAAACTCTAAGTCACTAAAGGGTTAAGAATGCTGGCTGGAGGTTAAAGGGGGTCGAAGTTGTCGTAGTACCAGTAGTAGGATTATATATGTAGTATTAGGATTAAAAACAGCAGGCTTATCTTGAATCCATGTGTTGTAAGTTGTCCTCTGCAGAATTTGAAGGTTAAATATTAAATAAATGGCTGCTGGTTGTTGAGAAAATCCAGTTGGTGGAAGAGTGTAACTTCTAAGACGAGGTCTGCACACAAGTTCTGCAGGTGTTTTTCTTCAGCCAGAGGAATTCCCCCATAAACAGTAAGTTGTCGCCCCTTTGGCTGCGATCCATAGCTTCTGGACACCAAAAATGGACCATCAACAAGTCCCACTGTCGTCCCACTTGTCACCTGTTGGATCTGTAGTTTTTCAGCTCTAATCCATAGTTTGTAGGATGTCCAGTGAAGTCTGTAGACAGTGGTTCTGGGTTGAGCGTTGTCTGGAGAGGAGCAGGCTGAGTTCTGAGTGGATTGAGAAGAGCAGACACACAGAGGAGAGAGAGGCAGAGACAGGAACAGGAGGAATTAGAATGTGTTTGCTGACGCTGTGGTGACTCCCCTCCCTCTCTCCCTCTCTCCCTCTATCCCTCGTTCTCTCGCTCCTCCCTCCTCCTCTCTCCTGGGACTATGGGGACTCTCCATGTTGACACTGCTTTCTCCTCCTCCTCCTCCTCCTCCTCCTCCTCCTCACTCCAGCCAATATGCAAATGAAAGAATATCTAAATTTGGGAATGCAAAGTAGGTTTCAAATCCTTTTTTTTTTTTTTTTTTTTTTTTTTGTAGGATTTCAAATTACGTCACTGTCGTCTGTGTGGAATTCTGTGGATTTTCCTATTGAAAATATGCGAAAATGGAACAGCTCAATAATTAAAGGTCTAATATTTCGCAAAATTTACTCTTGTGAGCTTGTAGCCATTTTAGAATGTTGTTACTTCATCGAAAACATACCCAGAATTGTGTTTGTTTCATTGTTTCTTTCACACATGTTTTATTATTAGTCTGTCTACATCTCCAGAGCTCAAAACACTTTTACCTTGTGTTCAGTGGAGATTCCAGGGCTGAAATTATCCATGTTTCTAGAGAAGCTTTTCCTGTTTTACTAGATGACATCACAAGGTGGAGGGTTTTCTGTTTGAGAGAAGAACTCAGCCTAAACATGCAGTGTTTGTGTGTTAAACATGTGAATGAAACAAAACACAACTCAAACACAACTGGTATATTTGTGATGAGGAAACATTATAACATAGATCATAAAATTGCATAATATGGGCCCTTTAATTCAGTGCTCTCCAGTAACATTTTAAATATGGCACTGTGAAACGTGATATGTTGACAGGCTATAATTTTGTTTTTTGGGTCATTTTAGCATAACTTCAAATCTGCTCATTCTGATTCAACAAGGCAGATTTGGCCATTGGCAACCGAGTCACGACATCTCCGTGACTGCGAGAAACATGAGTACAAGTGACTGCGGTACAAATCCTACTTATTTTGTTCTAAAAACATTGACTTGTAGATGGTTTTGTTGGTTTGTTTGTCTGTTGGCAAGATAAACAACAATGCACCAAGAAATACATAAAGTTAGCACACGTTAATAGCCTGGGAGATCTGTCCCGCCACAAGGGGTCAGTAGAGGAGTAAAGTTAAGTCAGAGCTGTACCTATGTCACTGTGTAACAATGAAGAGTCTGATGTGTCCCTTGTTTAAAGCACAATTACAATACAACAACAATACAATAGTAAATTCTAAAGACTAACAATACTAAAATTTCAAACTCGATTTTGATAGTAAGGAAAAGACTCCATGCTCAATACTGATTCTGATACCACAATGATCATTTAAAAAACTCTTTATATAGACAACAGAATGTCATTTTTACGGAAGCCGACCAAGGCCGTGGTCGTAATGATTATTTTCCACCTCAATAACGAGAAAATTAAGCCGAGATCTCAAGAAAACAACACAATTAATTTGTGATCTTGAGAAAACAGAGTTATTCCGTGATCTCGAGAAAACAAAAAATTATTCCGTGATCTCAAAAAAACAAACTCACTCCATCACTGTATCTCCGTTGGTAAAGATGAAGCCGGGCCAGCCTTCTGCAGAAGTGTCGTGGACTAATCTTGAAATTATCCCGAATTAAAAGACGTAATGCAATCTCCCCGTGTCAACCCCTGATCAAAATTTTGCCTTATCAATTGATCGATTATTATTCCAGACATTCTAATGACCAAAAACACGTTTATTCAGAATGAGAAATCGCCCTGAAGTCAGTCTGTCACAACGTGGCGGTAGACATTTCAGTTGTTTTCTCAAGATCACAGAATAACTGCTTGTTTTCTCGAGATCTCGAAATAACTGTTTTGTTTTCTCGAGATCATGAATTAATTATCTCATTATTTCAGGATAACAAGGAAGAAAAAATATTGCTTATGAATATGGCCGCTGTCGACTTCCGTACATTTTCAACATTAATTCACAATAATTCACAATTTCTTTTATATTACCATGTGGTCTTATGTACAGCTCTGGAAAAAAATAAGAGACCACTGCAAAATTATCAGTTTTTCTGATTTTACTACTTATAGGTATGTGTTTGGGCAAAAGGAACATTTTTGTTTGAGTCTATAAACTACTTACAACATTTCGCCCAAATTCCAAATAAAAATATTATCGTTTAGAGCATTTATTTGCAGAAAATGACAAATGGTCAAAATAACAAAAAAGATACATGTTTTCAGACCTCAAACAATGCAAAGAAACAAGATCAAATTCATTTTAAAACAACATAATACTAATGTTTAAACTTAAGAAGAGTTCAGAAATCAATATTTGGTGCAATAACCCTTATTTTTAATCACAGCTTTCATGCGTCTTGGCATGCTCTCCACAAGTCTTTCACATTATTCTTGGGTGACTTTATTCCACTTCTGGTGCAAGAACTGAAGTAGCTCAGCTTTGTGTTTGTGTTGGAATTCAACAGACGCTGGAATGGAATGGCTGTAATACATGTAGAGATGCTGATTTCAGAAAAAAATCCAGTGGTCTCTTATTTTTCTCCAGCGCTGTATATGTAATCCTATACTAGTCTATGTGTTCTTATACTTGTTCTGATACAGCTCAAGATCATTCTAAACCTATTCAGGAAAGGATCATTTCTGTCCTAGAAATGTGACTTTTTTAGTATTGATACCTGCTCAAATTAGTATCTAGTTTTGAAACCAGTTTTTAGTATTGTATTAGTATCTGAAGTAGATACTTACTCCTGAAGTAGAATATAATTACAGACAGAACTGTTCATTTCTAGTACGCTACTCAGTTTGACATTTGTGGTTCACTCCCTCAAATAATAAATGCGTTCATATTTATCTTTTGTTTATATATTGATCCATTTTGGTTACCTGGCCAGCCAAATGATATCTCTCTGTATTTCCTATACACCGCGATACCATTTGGACACTCTCCATCCACTCTCGCTCCTCCGGTTCCAAACCGACTCCGCGATTCTAATTCGTTCAAAGATGGTGACGTCAGTGCACCCGCCTTTGCCCGCAAAGTCACTCTTAGGCAGCGGAAGTTCCGCCTCAGTTTTGAATCAAGATGGCGCAATCTCTGATTGGTTCACTTAGCTGTCTGTCTACGCGCAACCGCAGCGCATTCTGTGGATCAAACGTTACCAGACTCACTCGCTGGTACAGCGATGAGTCATGGATTCTTCCAGGCAACCATTTTGGTATTTCTTTCTTTCTTGGTTCTTTCCAAACATTGTTTGCCTTTAACCCTAGAGCACTGTCGCTATAAAAAGTAACACCATCACTTTTGCCGGGTAATTTTTACCCAATATAATATAGGCTACCCAACAAAAAGTACTTGTCTTAAAAAATAGATCAAAATATGACAATACATGATAAATTAGAGTGGTTTTCTTTTATTTTCAACTGTGGTATGTGTAACAAAATGAAAAACAAACAAATAAAAAAAACAAAAACAAAGGAAGACCCCAAAAACATGCTCCAAAATTACTGAAATTCTTAATAAATAAATAAATAATGATACTGAAAGTCTTTGGTCCAGCCAGGACATGTGAGACTTCTCTGGTGAAGCACAGACTCCTTGACACACGATCAGTTGCAGGAGAGAGGAACAAAAAATAGTATTTTTTCAGTGGGCCAAAATGACCAGTTGACTAAAATATTGTTTTCACCATAAGAATTCCCTTTGAAATCACCGCTTTGTGATATTTATTCATAACCACTGCACTAAATAAGGATAGATACACATTCCAGGACCACTCTTACTTACCTATTCCTTACATCCTCTTACATTAAATTCATGACATTCTTACAATCCTCTTTCACTCGAAAAGCATGCCTGTAGGAAAAAGTGGGCTTTGGAGTAGGGAAACACGTACACCTTCAAAGATGTCAAAAACAATGGTGAAGCTCCCCAGGGACCCATGACACTCAGAAAAATGCAACATATTGAAAATCATATAAATACTTGTGCTCAGGTGAAAATCACCAGGGATAGTGCTCAAGGGTTAATGAGGTACCTGCTGTTACATGAAGGCCACTTGTTCCTGTTTGCATGCTCTAGCACAGCACAAGCCCTGTTTAACCTTCCCTTCTTCCACCCACTCCATGTGATTATTGTTTTATGGAGTGGAGAATAACAGCTTTCATAGAGAGAAACAAGTCAAGGAGAGGTGGGAGAGTTAGAAAAGAAGGACACTCAGAAATAACAAAAGTCAACTGAACTTGGTTTGACTGCACAGGCATTAATACAGATGGATTAGTGTATTAGTGTAGTGAGAAATGTCTCTAGCCTTGCTGTACATACATTAAAGGTCCTATATTATGCAAAATTGACTCTTGTGAGCTTTAAGCCATGTTATAATGTTGTTGCCACATCAAAAATATCTGTCTATTTCCAATGCTCAATTCTTTTGATGTGATGTCATTGGAGTTTTCACGTTAACAGCTTCTTTTACCTTTAGTTCAGTAGGGATTGGCAATTCTAGGGCTAAAATGATGTGAATGATTCTAGTGTAGGTGTGAAGAAGCCTAAATATGCAGAGTTTGGGTGAATGAAACAAAACACGACTCCAAGTATGTTTTTGATGAGGATCCGAAAATATCGTAACATGGGCCCTTTAACAGCTATTGTATTTTATATGGCACTTTATCTGAGAACTGGAGGGTTACTTTATGGCTCCTTTCACATTTCCTCCCAAGTGAAATCACAAGTCACGGTTCTGTGTCTGGTTCTGACGTCCAACATAATAAAAAATGTGTCTGATTCACTTTAATGGCCCTGATCAAAAAGAAGTGACTGAAAAAACATTTAGAGGAGCGTTGTAAACTATTTAATATAGCACATCTAATGGTTACTTAATGTAGTTGCACTTAGACAAACTATTGATCCACAAGGTAAATTATTTGGACACAGCACCTCACACATCACAATATAATAGAATAACAGAGCAACGATATAAATGGTTATAATACATTAAATAGCAAAAATAGCAAGAGACTGGTAAGGCATAGTTATATAAAACCAGTGTTGTATAGTAACGAAGTAATAATACTTCACTACTGTACTTAAGTACATTTTGGGAGACTTTGTACTTTACTTGAGTTTTTTTTAAATGATAACTTTTACTTTTACTTCACTACATTTTTGAATTTAATTGCATACTTTTACTCCAATACATTTTCAATGTGCCGTTTAGTTACTTGTTACAAAAAAACCCTCTACTGACTGAAGGAAGTCAGGACGTGCCTGGGCTTGTTCGCTACTTGTGCATGACAATCAGCCTACACCTGTTGGTTTCATGCAGCTAGTTTAATCAATCAACATCCCTGATAGAAGAGGAGACAGCATCCACGTCGGCTACAAATGAAGGGGGACCTGACGATGAGCATATCCCTGGCCGTACTTAAACACAATGTTCTCTTACGCTGATATGAAGGATTTGTCCTATCAAATGAAGTGCCTCTTGTGCCTTCCAAGAAACGTCCTATCTTACAGAAACTCCCCGTCCAAACTCCCCGTGTGACATTGTTTCAGTTACACAAAGCGTATTCAGGGCTCTCAAGTCTCACGCATTGAGAGTGTGACACACGCAATTCGACGTTTTCACACGCTCACACGCCACACATGGTATTTCTCACGCACAGCGTTTCTCTGTGCCCAGAGAATCACCGCGCACCACCACCGCGTGTTTTCAGCGAAAAAAGTCACTCGCACCCACCCCGCTCCTCGGGAAAAATTGTTCACTCGCATTAACATGTGTCTACTTTTAAAATTTTAAACAAGCGCTGTGTGTTTGTGCTATCTAAGTAACGAAGCAAGGGTTAGCTTCAGACTGCCTTTGCTTGATACTTTTACTTGTACTTTTAATTACATTACTTGAGTACATTTATTTTTACATTACTTGTCGTACTTAAGTACAAGAAGTTCCAGATACTTTAAGACTTTTACTCAAGTAACATTTCAGTCAGTGACTTCGACTTTTACCAAAGTCATTTTTGGGAGGGGTACCTATACCTTTACTTGAGTTTGATTTTCCAGTACTTTATACAACACTGTATAAATGCATTTACAGCTCTGGAAAAAAATAAGAGACCACTGCATTTTTTTCTGAAATCAGCATCTCTACATGTATTACAGCCATTCCATTCCAGCATCTGTTGAATTCCAACACAAACACAAAGCTGAGCTACATCAGTTCTTGCACCAGGAGTGGAATAAAGTCACCCAAGAACAATGTGTAAGACTTGTGGAGAGCATGCCAAGACGCATGAAAGCTGTGATTAAAAATAAGGCTTATTGCCCCAAATATTGATTTCTGAACTCTTCTGAAGTGTAGACATTAGTATTCATTCATTCATTCATCTTCTTCCGCTTTTCCATTTTCTGGGTTGCGAGAGCAGCAGATCTGCTGCCCAGAACACAATGCACCAGCCCCCATGAATCCTCCCGCGGGTGGCGGGTCCACAGGAGGACGGCTCACATCACAGGCCTTGATGTACTTTACATTAGTATTATGTTGTTTTAAAATGAATTTGATCTTGTTTCTTTGCATTGTTTGAGGTCTGAAAACATTTCTCTTTTTTGTTATTTTGACCATTTGTCATTTTCTGCAAATAAATGCTCTAAACAATAATACAGTGGTACCTCACCTTACGAAATTAATTCGTTCCAGAAGTGGTTTCGTAACGGGAATTTTTCGTAAGTTGAGTAGCTATTTCAGTGGAAAAGGCCTGATTCGTTCCGAGGCTCCGTTCTTTCCGTTTCAATTTTTTTTTTTTTTATAGTGTAACTTTTTTTTTTATAGTGTAACTATACTGTGTGTTCTGCATCCTGATTGGCTAAGAGACTAGACCAGGACTAAAAGTGGAATAAACCAGGTCTAGACCAGAACTAAACCAGGTCTAGAACAGGTCTAAACAAGGTCTAAACCTGGACACGACCTGGACTAAACCAGGACCGGACCAGGTCCAGACCCGGACCAAACCGGGACCAGACCAGGGTTAAATCACCCCGCGGCTCTCCGCTGGCCTCGCGCGGCTCCTGCGCTCGCCCGCGCGTGCTCGGCCCGCGTGGACGTGGCCCCGAGGGGGAGGCACGGCCCGGGCGCCGCTGCTCCATCCTGCGCCCGCAGCCCCGGTGCGGGTGCATGGCCTCGCACTGTGTCGTGCACCTCTCCAGGGATAACTGGCTTGTGGTGGCCAAGCGTTCATAGCGACGTTGCTTTTTGATCCTTCGATGTCGGCTCTTCCTCTTGTGAAGCAGAATTCACCAACCGTTGGATTGTTCACTCACTAATAGGGAACGTGAGCGGGGTTTAGACCGTTGTGAGACAGGTGAGTTTTACCCTACTGATGATGTGTTGTTGCGATAGTAATCCTGTGTCTCCGCTCCCCTCGCGCGTTCGGCGCTATATTGAGTCGTGTCCCCCCCACGCTTCACTATCAACACATTCTGTTGAAAATCTATAAAAGTTCGAGTTCAAAACGAGAGAGAAATGCGAGAAAAGCCCAACTCCAGTCTGAGAAAAGCGTAGAATGTGTGTGGTGAGGCATTTAGAGCCCTAAAACATACAAAGTTGTCCTACCTCGTGGACCTCTCCCACCGCGGGCCACCTCTGGAACCTAATCCCGTGTGTTGATAAAGTGTATTTACGTTTCGGGGCGTGCATCTGAGCGTGCATCTGAGCGTGCATCTGAGCGCGCATTAATTGAATTTTTGAGATTTGTTGTTTTTAAAGGGATATGCCACCCCCAGGTCAAATTTGGGCATCTCCCCACAGTCCAGAGACTAAAATAAGTGGTGGAAAGCGTTTTCCTGCTCACCCAGCCATTGTCCGAGTCTGTCGCCACTGACCGCCGCGGTATCTGCAGCTCCTCCGCCTTAGACTGGAGTCTAACGTCGCCAGAGAAAGATTTCGGCCAAAAGGAATTAATTTGCTCGATGCGTTTCCCAATTACTTTCTGTGTAGTGCGCATTCATATCGAGTGCAAATAAATGTGCAAATCAACACGGAGAGCTTGCCTTGGTCATTTTGGGTGGGAACTATTTTCCAGTGCGTAAGAATACAGCCGTATCACGCAGTACGCTGCCAGGGGAATCCCAGTTACGCACCGGGAAGGGAGTTCCCCTGTTGCACAGCGTGATACGGCTGTATTCTTACGCACTGGAAAATAGTTCCCACCCAAAATGACCAAGGCAAGCTCTCCGTGTTGATTTGCACATTTATTTGCACTCGATATGAATGCGCACTACACACAAAGTAATTGGGAAACGCATCGAGCAAATTAATTCCTTTTGGCCGAAATCTTTCTCTGGCGACGTTAGACTCCAGTCTAAGGCGGAGGAGCACCAGATACCGCGGCGGTCAGTGGCGACAGACTCGGACAATGGCTGGGTGAGCAGGAAAACGCTTTCCACCACTTATTTTAGTCTCTGGACTGTGGGGAGATGCCCAAATTTGACCTGGGGGTGGCATATCCCTTTAAAGTGCTTTATAAATAAAGTTGGATTGTATTGGATATTTCGCGTTTCGTAACTTGAATTTTCTTTCATATCTAGAGACCAAAATTTAACGTGAAGGCATTTCGTAACTTGGATTTTTCGTTTGTAGGGTCTTTCGTGAGGTGAGGTACCACTGTATTTTTATTTGGAATTTGTGGAAAATGTTGTCAGTAGTTTATAGACTCAAACAAAAATGTTCCTTTTGCCCAAACACATACCTATAAGTAGTAAAATCAGAAAAACTGATAATTTTGCAGTGGTCTCTTATTTTTTTTCAGAGCTGTACACAAGTAAAATCAAAATATAGGACATATATAGGACATAGGACATAGGACAGGACATAGGGTTATCTATTACATAAAGGTGAGTTGTTGTCCTGTATGAATGTAGTCCTGTATCTCTCACTGTTTTGAGTTTAACATTTTGCTCCCGTTTCAGAGAAGTGTCACATTCACACGTAAAATCAGGGAATTGAATGAAGGCCCTTCTTATGGCTCCCATGTGTCACTAAAAACAACTCATGCAAATGTTTCCTCATCGCAAACACACCTGGAGTTGTAATTTGTTTCATTCACACATGTTTAACACACAAACCCTGTATATTTAGGCTGAGTTCTTTTCTCAAACAGAAAACGCTCTGTTCCACCTTGTGATTCATTCATTCACTTCCGCTTTTTCCATTTTCTGGGTCGCAGGGGCAGCAGTCCAAGCAGTGTTATGCTGCCCAGAACACAATGCACCAGCACCCCCCGCAGGTGCCCAAGGACACAACGGCAGCGCTCATCTGTGGGAGCTGGAATCACATGCGGTCAACCCGTCAAGAGCGGGATTTGAACCGCCAACCCCGGGATCACTAGGCAAACGCTCTACCAATTGAGCTACTGCCGCCCCGCCCACCTTGTGATGTCATGTGGTAATACAGCAAGTGCTCCAGTGTGTTTTTAAACTCACACCTTGACTAATCATTTGGATTATTTCAGCCCTGGGATTGCCCATCTCTATGGAACTAAAGGTCAAAGGTAGGTAGCTAGCTGTTAACATGAAAACTACCGCTTCATGACATCACAAGGTGGAACAGAGCATTTCGAGCTTTGGGGATGTAGACCGACTCATAGGCTTACTCAGACATGTGTGAATGAAACAAAACACAACTCCAGATATGTTTTTCAGGAAGCAACAACATTATAACATGGCTTAAATCTCACAAGAGTCAATTTTGTATAATATAGTCCTTTTAAACCATTTTAGATCAATATTGCGGTTTACAATTAACAAATCATGATCATGTATGTTATCTATGTTTTTGAGGATTTGTCGATAATAAGCCTTGGCTCACTTTACAGTTACATTCCCTCTAGATGATGTTATGACAGCTGAACCCAACTTGCTAAAACCACTTGAGGAACATCTTGCTCTACAATGTTCTTCACAGCGAGCGGAGGGCTAGGACTTCTCAAACTCACTGAGAGAGCACTGGGTTCATGTTCCTCCTTCTGTCCCTCCCTACGCGCGCAGAAGAGCTTTTCAACCATCAGCTGCTCTCTCGGGGGAAAATCCGGTCGTCATGGTAACACAGACCCTCCGCTGTTGATGTGTTCTGAAGAAATAATTGGCACAAAAAGGGAATCAAAGAAACATGGAGTGAAGGACAGCGGCGGCGTTCAGATAAGGGACGACAGACACGACCGAATGGCAGAGAAGTCCATTCTTTGTCTCTCTTCATTCCTTTATCTGAGCCCCTTGCAGTCGTTCAGGAGCAGGTGACATTTGACCCCTGAACATGGATTGGGCTTGTGTTTATTGTTGTGGAGATTTCTGTGAAAAGATTGAACGCCTTTTCAAACATAAGCTGAAAACTATAGATGGACAAGATGCGGAGCAGAGAGACTGGGCTCAGAGGTCAGGGGACAGAGTTTCACTTTTGGAGGTAATTCTAGATTTACTGATCTCTGATAGACTTGTACTTCAGTTTTATCGCTTCTCAAATTGTTTATAAACAAAACATTGCAAACTAAAGTTGGCAGTTCAAACTCACTGGCTGCTCCTTGTGTGCCATTGTGTCTTTAGGCAAGACACTTGACTCTGGTAACTGGATGGGAACTAGAATGCTTTCTAAGGCAGCACAGTGGACTTATTTTGACCGAGACAAATTTTGTTTAACTACAGGAAAATGTTATATTCACAGAAAAATTGAATTAACGGCAAATTAATGACTTTCAGTTTAGTGTTTGATGCTCTGAGCCCTTCCCCTCCCTTTGGTCAACACAATCAACGTGCCTCCACTTCATGAAACTACTGCACATCACATCAGGTTTGTCAAGTGGCTGTGTACAGTTTTGTATCATACTTTTGTATATTTATGGAAAATCATCGTGTGGGAGCATGGATGACCTAGACTTGTGGGCTGAGCATTGCACAGAATAGCACAGCTAAATGTAAAGAGAAGAGAGATTGCTAAATTACTCAAACACGCATGGATGACATATAAAACCTCTTCAGTCATGGTTTTGATGAGGGAACAATATTATAACATGGTAGAAAGCTCCCAAAAAATCTATTTCACATTACCCCCACTTTAACCAAATAAACCATAACTGTGCTCACTCTAATACAAAAGTTAATTACACAAAACATTTCCAAATGAGTTCCCATAAAAATGTATCAAGGATTATCAGCTTTAAGAGCATAAAATGCAAAAAAATACATCATGTAATTATGGGGTTGTATTTATAGGGTCAATGCTAATAAGGTATTTTAGATGTTTACACAGCTAAGTGAGCCATTTGTCAAACCCTTCACCGCCGTTCTGCGAGTAAATGTATTTTAATTGTATCTACATACTATGGAATAGAATGAGTTCTTTGTGTAATTAAGTGTATGTGATTAATTTGGCTGTCTTTGGAGCCTTTGTGTCCTCTTGGGTCTCTGTGGAGATGTCTCTGTCCAGAAAAAATAAACAAATGTAAAAACTGAAGTAGTGGCCATTTAACAATTCTGACAGGGGGATTAGCAAGCGCAACAAGCTGATATCCATCAAATTCAGTGAGGACGGCCAATTTTGTGTCAAATATCAAGTTTCAAAAATAAATGGTCTCAAACTATTTTCAGGGAAGATATTAAAACACTGCGTTTATGTCAAAAAATTAGATCATTATTGGCAAAAGTAGAAATGACAAAAGGTGAAGGGACAGTACTGCCCTAATCCCAAAGCCACCAGAGGGCCAGCAGAGGGCCCCCAAGGGTGCAGTGAAGCGATGTGGGCTCCTTGGACCCTTTGAAGGCTTGGACCAGCACCGAATAGGTACTCTATATATTATAGACTGTATATATATGGACATAGCTAATTCACTAGCCGCCGTGTCCCAAATAGGAAGTGTGCATGAAGACTCTTTTGGCTCTATTGACTCTGGTTCCAATTGACTTTACATTGAAAAAATGTCACCACTCTCTCTGGAACTGCTACAGTGAGCCTTGTCATCATGGTTTTAAAATGTTTGTATTAACCTGCTCTACATGATCCTGGTGTTTTTATTTAAGGTTTATTATCTAATTTGTCTGTAAATAAATTCCTATTCCTAATATGGATCTGTCTCCAAATCCACTCCTCTAACTGCTAGCCTTGTGAGCTTTATTTGACTGGAGCCAAACACTATGGGTGACGTGACACTCCCTTACTTCACTTCTTTATACATCTTTATAATCTGTGATTGTTGCATTTTTAAAAATAATATTTTTAGGTGGTTTATTGTGCTCTCCCACAGTGCAAAAAAGGTGTCAAATGTGTGATTTATAGTGGTACAGTGAAAAGACTGCAGACTTCCCCTTTAAGTCTTTCAGTCTTTCACTCACTCTTTCTTTCCGTGCACGTTACCGCCAGTGTAACCAAGACAAGACTGCCGTACACCCCCATTCACCTCCCACATTACGTAACATTCATTTGAAAGCTAATTTACACCATTCCACTAGCCTATTAAATGGCAAATATTTCTGGTGTACGTGAGCACGTACAGTAGCTTTCATGCAATGTCAATAAATAATATACACAGCTTCAAATATACAGAGAATACAAATAATTGTCCGTGTAAATTACTCATGGCTCACCTGACCCCCGGAACCCACGAAACTGGATTACCGGTGCGGATGTGTCCGAACCATCGCATGGAGGAGGGAGGAGGCGGCGGCACCGCGGGGTGAGTAAATGATCGGGTTTAGCGTGATTTGGATGGGCAAAACTAACACTTCTTAAGTGTGCACCCTTAGTCACGGCAGAACACGCTGGAGAGGTTATGGTGATTGAAAAGGGTTCAGCGCGCGGAGCGCAGCAGATACGGAAACGGGCGCGCGCGTCTTCACGTGCTCTCCCCGGCATCTTCACGTGCTCTCCCCGGCGTCTTCACGTGCTCTCCCCGGCGTCTTCACGTGCTCTCCGCGGGGACAGGACAGGGGGCTTAGAAACGGATCTGCTCCGTCACATTTTAATAAATAAACTCGCCGTTCAAAGGCCCCGCACGCCAAATTTAAAATGCGCGCGCATTGAATTGCGCTCATAATTAATTGCGTTAATTTTTATAACGCGTTAATTAGCAGTGTAATTAATTAATCTAATTAACGCGTTAAACTGACAGCCCTAATTTCATGATTCTCACATAATAATATTTTGAAATAAAATGCAAATGGTTATTCACAATAAAAATGAACAATAGAATCAGTCATACTTAGGCCTATAGTATTTGTTCAGGTGTTTCTGTCTTTTGCCTGCAGGCAGCTACCACCACAGCCCCCCTCCACTCACACTGTGCTGCCCCCTGGAGGAACAAGAGCACACCTCCTGGACCATGACAGAGTACTGACCCCGGAGACACAGGTCAGTCCTGCTATACCACATTGAAGTACCTCGTAAAAACAGCTCCATCAGCCTGTAGACTTCAGAGGGCAGAGGAGGTGAGACAGAGCAGGAGCCTGCACTAGAGTCCTTTATAAACACGCTTTAATCAGAGACATCACTCACCGAGAGAGCTTGTCACAGTGAGGAAGAACAGGAAGGAGCGGAGACAGGCCAGTTTGGGAATAAAGACAGGGATTAGAATTATGTACCAAAGGTTACTGAGGCTGTTTGATCAGAATAACAAACTGTTTTTGGCCTTTTGGCACTTTTGTTTGTAAATTGTAAAAGGTGCATTGTGTAACTTTTCTGGTGGAGGATCCATCAGATGCTTTTCTCAAGCACTTGAATCACTGAATCTGAATGCATATTTCATTCTTGGCAACTGCAACTCATGCAAAGTAATCACATGCAGTACTGTAACCTCACCCAGAAAAGTTAAGCAGTACACCTTTAAGACTGGAGTGCTCAGAAAATTCAATTTTTCACCTCCCTCCCATCCCCGCCCACACCTCTGTACTTAGTTGGGACTGTTCAAAAACATCTAACTCCAGATCATCCATGTCAGTTTCCAACAATAGAAACATGTAAATGAAAATGTATCGCTTGCTGCAGTGAAATGCCAGTATGAAGAGATGGGGGCTATAGTTCAGCAGTTTTGAATTAGAAGTCAAGTGATCTGTTTGTGATATTAAGCTGTTTTTGATTTTTATTATTTATTTATTTGATAGGGACAATGCACATTAATGAACATAAGTATAAAACAAATGTAAATATGCCGAATTTTAGCTACAAAGCTACTTTTCATCCGTAGTCCCTGGGCAGGCAAATAACATAAAAATACAACATACAATACAAGCAGCACAAACAAAAGTCTAGTGGTCTCATGACTGGTTGGTTTTCAGCCATAGTTTGAGTTGTGTTTTAAAAGTGATCAGTGCAGGGCTCTCCTGTATGTGCAGAGGAAGACTGTTCCAGATGTTAGTGGCCCTCACACAGAGAGTGTTCTGACCAAAGGTGGTTCTTCTGTGGGGGACCTCACAGTCTCCTCTGGAGGAGGCCCTGGTTTTCGGACCACTTGATGTCTTAGGTTTGAAAAAGACAGACATGGGGGGTGGGGTTAGTCCATGTAGCGCTTTGTAAATGAAGCATACATACTTAAAATTTATAACATTTTCAAAATTTAAAAGATTGTACTTTAAAATGTTACATACATGAAATGAATTAGGTTTTTGGTCAAAAACTTTAAGAGATGTTTTAAACAGTGATTCAGTTATTTGCTAATTGGTAACAGTGGTGAGAGACCAACTTGTGATGCAATATTCAGTATAGGATAAAATCACTGAATGAAGAAACATTCTAGCAGCACCAAGTGTTATAAAAGACTTGATTTGTTTAAAATGTTTAAGATTATATTTGACAGTATTGGCAAGTTTTTTAATATGATTTTTGAAAGACAAAGTGGAATCAAGTGTCACACCAAGATACTTGATCAGTTATAGGGTTTCAAAACAATATGTAAAATAATTATGGATCTATAGTTTAATACGAAATATTTCATAATCATAATATGTCATCTTTAAGGACTGATTGGAATTGAAAGTGGAAAACATTGTATATTATTATAATTGGGAAAAAGATTAAAAAGAGGTATATAGACATCATTGAATGTTTTTTAACTGAGCTTGTTACAGTGCAGCTCCAGACTGTGGGACTGATGTGACCCCTGGTGGTATAAAACACGATTACAACAAATACAAGAATAAACAGTAAATAGATGCAGTCAACGTTCTCCTCTCCCATTTTTTTACATTTGCCTTTCTAGTTCTGTAAAACACTGCTCTGAGTTTCGATAGTTCCTAAATGTTCTTCCTAAAATCGACTATCTTTTTTTCCAAGAAGTTTAAATGGCCCGTATCGCACTATTTTCTGATTTACGTTATAATGTTGTTTCCTCGTCAAAAACATACCTGGAGTTGTGTTTTGCTTCACTCACACATGTTTAAAGGAAAAGTAACATTTTTTTTTACAATTCGAGCCTTATTTCGGTAATAAAACAAGTTGTTTTACTCACCCATATCACTTTGGTGTCATATGGAGCACTTCCGGAGATGTTTTAGATTAGCGTTAGGCTAACGCCGTTAGCCTAGCGCGACTTATAGCCATAGCTCGGGGCATTCCCCGAGCATGTAATATGCCCCGTGCGGGCTCCAAATAACACAAACTTTAGCACTTTTCAAATCATAGAAGCTCGATGTCTTTAGTCTACAATTTCGTTTGGTCAAAAGTGGCCTGTAATCCGAGATTTAGCCATAGTTTCGAGTAGATGAGGACACCAGTGCGCATGCGCGGAGTTTAACGGCGTTAGCCTAACGCTAATCTAAAACATCTCCGGAAATGCTCCATATGACACCAAAGTGATATGGGTGAGTAAAACAACTTGTTTTATTACCGAAATAAGGCTCAAATTGTAAAAAAAAACGTTACTTTTCCTTTAACACACAAATCCTGCTTATTTAGGCTGATTCTTCTCTCAAACAGAAAACACTCCACTACTGTGTTTTTAAACTCCATCTTCACTGGAATCATTGGGATGATTTCAGCAGTGGAATTGCCCATATCTACTGAAGTAAAGATAATAGGTCGTTGTTAACTTGAAAATTACCACTTGATGACATCACAAGGTGGAACAGAATATTGTGAGCTTTCCAGATGTGGACAGACTAATAATTAAAGGTTACTCAAACATGTGAATAAAATAAAACACCAGCCATGCTTTTGAGGACATAACAACATAAGAGTCAGTTTTGTGTAATATAGGCCCTTCAACCTTTCCAGGAGGGCAAGGACGTAAAACAACAGGGAAAACATGTTTAAATATTACATCGATTACTTATATTCATTTGCATGTATCTATAGTAGGCCTATACAGTATATTGTATTCACTGACTTGGTTGCGTTGCATTGTAGATTTATGAAAAATGGCATGTCCTCAGATCTCACATTATAAAGAAGTGCACAGTTCTCCGATCTGAAAATAAATCAAGTTAACCACTGCACTATCACTATGTGGGAATTCCCCATTGTAAAATCATCAAAGGAAGCCAGGAACATGGGACTTAAAAGCTTAAAAGTGATGAAGGACAGTTTTTATTTAGTCCCTGTTTTTAGTGCTCCAGGATCAAAATTATTACTGTGTGAATTCAGACTTCAGCTCAGTGTTTGCACAGGGTTTAGTGACTGGATATACTTAGATCTTGTAAGACTATGATGGAAGTTGCCTTTTGTTTGTCCTCAAACAAAAGGCAATTATAGGTGTACTACATAATTTTTCTGTTGGGGGTCTGTCACCAGCTTGTCTCCAGGGAAGTGGTTTCAAAGTTTATCTTATCACTGTATCTATCTCTCTTACATTTCTTCAAGTACAGGTGTTTGTATTGTTCAGGAATACCTTGAAAAACTTGTGTTCTTGTTGTGAGCACGGTTCCATTACCACAGATCTGACCCGTAACGCCTAGTGGCACCTGATTGTGTCAGTGGAGATAGAAAAGTTCAGTACCAGACTGTACACATCTCGGTCAAAGCAACAGTCACTCCATGGAGACAAACAGGTGAAATACCTCCCACTAGAAAAGTTATACACTGCACCTTTAAAGTATACCTGTTATACAAAATTGACATTTCAGAACTTTTTACCATATTATAGCTGTTTCTCCTTGTCATTTACCCTCAAAGTTGTATTTGGAGTGATTGAGGCATCTTTGTCATCTTTAATCACTTATTTTCTAGACTCAATATTACCAATCAATTCCTGTTTTTACCACCACCAGCTAGCACCCACTCCTCTGTACTTACCTCGCTCTCTAATTTTATTTTCTTAATCAGTGACGCACGTATAGGATACCGGTAACATTGCGTAGTCATTTAGGTACGATTTTCTTAAAAATCTGTGAGTTGCTAGCTTAATATGTAGCTTCCCATAGGAGGTGTCAACAACTGTACGGCTCTTTGTTGTGATGATTCACGGTCATGTCAGCTTCCACTGGGCAACACAGTTTCAACGCGGAAGCCAGTGCACATGTTTCTTTTATTAAGTCATTTTAGATGAATACAGTGGTACCTCACCTTACGAAAGACCCTACATACGAAAAATCCAAGTTACGAAACGCCTTCACGTTAAATAAACGTTAAATGGTCTCTAGATACGAAAGAAAATTCAAGTTACGAAACATGAAATCTCAAAAATTAAATTAATGCGTGCTCAGATGCACGCCCCGAAACGTAAATACACTTTATCAACACACACGGGGTTAGGTTCCAGAGGTGGCCCGCAGTGGGAGAGGTCCACGAGGTAGGACAACTTTGTATTTTGCAATTGTTCTATGTTTTAGGGCTGTAAATGCCTCACCACACACATTCTACGCTTTTCTAAGACTGGAGTTGGGCTTTTCTCGCATTTCTCTCTCGTTTGAACACTCGAACTTTCATAGATTTTCAACAGAATGTGTTGATAGTGAAGCGTGGGGGTAGACACAGCTCAATATAGCGCCGAACACGCGAGGGGAGCGGAGGGATACAGGATTACTATCCTGTGTCCTGTCCTGTGTCCCACGCGCGGACGAGCACGGGGTGATTTAATCCTGGTCTGGTCCCGTTTTGGTCCGGGTCTGGACCTGGTCCGGTCCTGGTTTAGTCCAGGTCCAGTTCAGGTTTAGACCTGGTTTAGTTCTGGTCTAGACTTGGTTTAGTTCTGGTCTAGACCTAGAAGTCAGATAGAACCAGAGCCCACCCCGAGCGAGACCCCGCGGTCTTGCCCACCGATAGAGCACCTTTCTTGGCCTCTTAGCTCTAGCGCGGAACACGCAAGGTGCGCGGAGACACGAGCAACGAGCAACGCGCTCATCCAACGGCACTGCCATGTTATAATAATCTATATACAAAGGCTGTGTCCCACCATAGTGGGGTAGCCTAGACAGGGCATACATTTTTGTTCCTTTCCCTCCTTCCTTCCTTTCCCCAAACCCTCCTTCTGTGTCTTTTTTTTTTTTTTTCCCTCGTTTGTGCCAGCGTCCTTTCCTCATCACCATCACCACTCTCTTCCCACACTGGCGTCCACCCACCCCCCATCCATGCACTGGACAACCGAGAAGGCAGCCAGCGAACCCGAGCGGAAAAACCCCCAGGACCCGCCCCAGGCGGCACAAAGGGATGACCGGCCAGACCCAGAGCGTAAACCGGACCACCGCCAGCACCCAGGAATCCTCCAGAGGACCACACAGGGACAGCACCTAGAGAGGGACGAGCACCCAAGCACACCTTCCGTCCATCACCATCACCGCTGTCGCCCCACTTTAAAATCCACTTCTCCCCCCTCTCCGAACATTTCTTCATATCCTATGTTGCCCTATATTGTGTATAATGTGTATGCTATTTATATTGTGTCTAAATGCATTAAAAGAAGGAGGACATTGTCCTGCAAACCTAAGTGTAGGTGTTCAGCCCTCACTAAGAAATGATGCATTAAAAGAAGGAGGACATTGTCCTGCAGCCTAGGTGTAGGTATTCAGCTTGCCCTGACTAAGAAATGATGCATTAAAAACCAGGATTATCCCTGTTATTATTATAACGGACAGGGTTATAATAATAACAGGGATAATCCTGGTTTAGACCTGGTCTAGTCCCGGTTTAGTCCAGGTCTAGACCTGTTCCAGTCCTGGTTTAGTCCAAGTCCAATCCAGGCTTAGACCTAGTCTAGACCTGGTTTAGTTCTGGTCTAGACCTGATTTAGTCCACGTTTAGTCCT
This sequence comes from Paratrypauchen microcephalus, assembly GCA_036785185.1. NCBI lineage: Eukaryota > Metazoa > Chordata > Actinopteri > Gobiiformes > Gobiidae > Paratrypauchen > Paratrypauchen microcephalus. The sequence continues at coordinate 1,495,692 of JAVJIX010000037.1, read as the reverse complement.
GGGTCTACGGTCTCTTAGCCAATCAGGACGCAGAACACAACGTTACACTATTTAAAAAAAAACTTGGAACGGATCAGGCCTTTTCCATTGAAATAGCTACTCAACTTATGAAACCACTTCTGGAACGAATTAATTTCGTAAGGTGAGGTACCACTGTATTGTGATTTAAAATGTGCAAATTGTAATGTAATGATCCACGGTTGACATAGATTGTAGCTATTCAGCAGACACAAACACAATATTTCTGCTTTAAAAGATCATATCACTGACCAACTGTTTTTTCCTCACTGTATTAACCACTGGATGTGCTATCTGATATATGTGCAGCATTTGGCGTATCCAAAATTGAAAACCGAAAAGTTACAAAACCTGAAAAACTGGTAAATAAGGTCATGAAGGTGAATGTCTCTGCAGGACATTTTTCAAAACTCCGCTCAGCTCGCTCAGGCCAAAGAAGTTATTGCAAACCCCATCTCACCTCTTCGAGTAACAGATACAAACAGTAGCAGTTAAGTCACAGATATAAATCTCTTGAACAAATCTGCTCAACAAAGGTGCACCTAAGTCACTTTATATCCAATGTGCTTCATTATCTGGGAAGGCAAAGCAAGGCAAGGCAAATTTATTTGTATTACACAAATCATACACGTACACAAGTAATTCAAAGTGCTTTACAGAAAAACATTAAAATCACAATACAAACAAACTAAAACATAAATAATCGTCATAAAATGAACATTAAAAGAGAAGAGAGAAGAGGGCTTAATGTGCTGAACTTATGGTTGTTATTTATTATATGTGTGTAATGGGGCTGGTGTAATCACTTGGACACAGTGCATAAAATACAATAAAATGGACACTTACTTATGTTCTTCTGTTTGAATAGCTCTGACTCTGTTCTCTGGTGACTGTTGTGTGTTGTATCAGTCAAAGTGAAATCGCCATGGGGATAATCAAGTTTATTTTAATCTTAAATCCTCAGAATCACAGGGAGGATATTTGGCTCATAGAACAGGGTCTAATGAGGTACATGACCTAAGCCTAGAAATGTGTTCAGATAATTTATGTCTTTAATTTAACCAAATGTTCCTGAGTCTGGGCCAAATTACACCACATCAACCTGAGTTTACTTCAATATACACTGCAGTGGTCACTCCTTTAGCTCCATGTGTTTTTAAACTGATCGTATCTCATTCAGAATCATATTTAGTTCTGTAAAGGGGCTTTTAATGAGGGAAGAGGAGAGAGAGATGAGGAAAGAGGGGAGGAGAGGGGATGGAGGAGAGGAACTCAAGCCAAACACAACACTGGGCTTTGTGGGTGAATGCATTGGGGACCTGAGTGACACTGGGAACCTCTGGGATTATAGAGAAAAATATTATAAAATCTCACAACAGCTGCCAAAATCTGGTCTAAATCAAAACACTCCATAAATCATGTTCAAGCGCCGTCACATAAAATATAGTTGTTCATATACAGTCCAGATACTGACGTCAGCACAGTAAATACATAAGGTACATAAGTATAGAAATGGAGCTAGCGTAAATTCAGCCTGGAAAACCAGATAGGCTCAGGTTTTCCTTACCACTTCTCCAGAGATTTCCTGCTCCTTCAGCCTTTATCCCTCACTCCAAATACCTCACTGCTCACTGCACCTTCTCTTCACCCAATCCGCACCCAGTAGGCCCAGTTTAAACCACCATTGCCGGTCCTTGGGTGAGACACTTAACGAACCTCGCCTCCAGTGTGTGTGTACACTGGCGTATGAATGGGTGTGAATGGGTGAGTGGTTCTTTGATGTAAAGCATCACCTCGACATGGAACAAGCTGCAAAAGGACTGGAAATGAACGGAACTTATCTCATTGATTGGCTTTAAATCCAGACTGAGAGCACTTGATACAGCCTCCATAAATTGTATCTGTTTTAACTAATTTGTATGTCATTTTAATTGTGTTGTAACTGTCTTTTTTGTTGCCTCTTGTCCAGGGCTCCCTTGAAAAAGAGGTTTTTAATCTCAGTGGGATTTCCCTGGTTAAATAAAAAACAGAAAAAAAGCACTTTGAGTTCATTGAAACTGGAAAAAAGCTATTAAAAAATGTGATTGTTTTCATTAACTCATCACTAGAACCAAGATTCGCTGATCGAAGCAAAAACTGAAACGATAAACACCACAGTTAATGACTTGAACATAATCTTCCTATGACAAAGTGGGCCATTAAAGGTGCACTGCGTAACTTTTCAGGTTTCAGATTTGGGAGGGTTTGCTACTATGGAGATGCTATTGCTTTACCTGTAATGTTCCACAATATGGTATTAAACCTACATACATTAGATGCATTTACTCAATTATGGGTGTTTTTAAAATACCAATAATTGTACCTTTACAATAAATAAATAAAAAAAACTTTAAAAACATAAATTGTTACTGTGAGTGGGTCACCTCTTCATAGATCTCACCTGTAAATTGTCCTGGTGGTGTCTCCTGCTTGTTTCTATGGAGAGTGAAATGTTATACTTTGGAATATTGGAGGTAAAGTAATAACATCTGCAATTGCAGTCTGCACATGCAATTTTTTTCTATATTCTCTTACTTATTTTATTATTATTACTATTATTACTTATCTTGTTATCTTATTATTAACTTATCTTATTATTATTAACTTATTTTATTATTACTTATCTTGTATGCATGCACTTTTTTTTGTTCAAACTTTCTTTTGCACTAAACTGCCTGGAGCTAATGTGGCAAGTGAATTTCTCCTGTGTGAGATCAATAAAGTCTTATCTTATCTTATCTTATCTTATCTTATCTCCATGGAGACAAGTATCTGGTGTGCCCTTTACCAGAAAAGTTACACTGTGTACCATTAAATTCATGTTAATTTAATTTCACACATTTGTTCATTTCTCATAATTTCTTAATAACCAACTAAACAGCTGGACCATGTGGAGGGGAACTGGTCTGAGTTCCTTTTTGTTTCAGTGTTTTTGTGTATTTTGTTTTAAGTAATTCAGTGCTTAGAGTTTATTTTCAACACTTTGTTTAAGGGGATTTAGGCCATCATAAGGTAAGCAGCTAGATTTACTGCTAAAGGTGAATCCATAAATTAAAGGTGGTCTGGTTGAGTTCATAGGGAAGAACATGAGCGTAGTCTGGAACATGTGGCTTTTTCCTTAGTTTTGTTCATTTCTGTTGCATTTGATTAATCTGAGCACAGTTAATTTGTGTAAATATGTATTACTTTGACACGCTTACCACAGTGAAGTTGAATATATTTTTGTTAAATGGGAAATTTGTCTGAGTCGGCCTTTCACTTGAGACCACATTGGCCAGCTTCCTCGCGCTTCCATGTAGGACTGAAGGCAGGAGGGGTCCCAGGGTCTGACTCAGAGCGTTTTCTCTGTGTTCTCTCTGTAATAGAGTTAATGACCCTCATTATGTGCTGGGAGCATGTCGAGCTGGGGACCATTAACAGGCTCCAAAACATTCACACAGACAAGAGAAAGGGAGGAGAGCCCAACTGAGAGAGGACACCCCAGAACCTATGTGGTACAATAGAAGAACTTAAAGGAAAAGTAACGTTTTTTTACAATTTGAGCCTTATTTCGGTAATAAAACAAGTTGTTTTACTCACCCATATCACTTTGGTGTCATATGGAGCATTTCCGGAGATGTTTTAGATTAGCGTTAGGCTAACGCCGTTAGCCTAGCGCGACTTATAGCCATAGCTCGGGGCATTCCCCGAGCATGTAATATGCCCCCGTGTGGGCTCCAAATAACATAAACTTTAGCACTTTTCAAATCATAGAAGCTCGATGTCTTTAGTCTACGATTTTGTTTGAATCAAAAGTGGCCTGTAATCCGAGATTTATCCATAGTTTACAGCTTTGCGTTCCATGTTTGGGTCCCGGGAGCTGAGAGCACACTCCGCACATGCGCACTGGCGTCCTCATCTACTCGAAACTATGGCTAAATCTCGGATTACAGGCCACTTTTGACCAAACGAAATCGTAGACTAAAGACATCGAGCTTCTATGATTTAAAAAGTGCTAAAGTTTGTGTTATTTGGAGCCCACACGGGGCACATTACATGCTCGGGGAATGCCCCGAGCTATGGCTATAAGTTGCGCTGGGCTAACGGCGTTAGCCTAACGCTAATCTAAAACATCTCCGGAAATGCTCCATATGACACCAAAGTGCTATGGGTGAGTAAAACAACTTGTTTTATTACCGAAATAAGGCTCAAATTGTAAAAAACGTTACTTTTCCTTTAAAGGGCCCATATTACCCACATTTCTGATCTATGGTATAACGTTTCCTCATCAAAAACATTCCTGCAGTTGTGTTTTGTTTCAATCATCCATCCATCCATCCATTTTCTTCCGCATAGCTAGGGCCGGATCGTGGGGGCAACAGTCTAAGCAGGGACTATCAGACTTTCTTCACCCCGGACACTTCCTCCAAGGCGTTCCCAGGCCAGCCGAGAGACATAGTCCCTCCAGCGTGTCCTGGGTCTTCCCGGGGCCTCCTCCCGATGGGACATGCCCTGCTGGCTCCTCTCGACCTGGAGGAGCAGCATCACTACTCTGAGCTCCTCCCGTGGGACTGAGCTCCTCACCCGATCTCTAAGGGAGCGCCCAGCCACTTTGCTTCCTTCACACATGTTTAACTCACAAACAATGCATATTTAGGCTGAAAAACAGAAAACACTCTGTTCCACCTTGTGATGTCATGTGGTAATACAGGAAGTGCTCCACTGTGTTTTTAAACTCCATACACCACTAGATCACTTGGATAATTTCAACCCAGGAATTGTCAATCTCTGCTGAAGGTAAAAGGTAGCTGTTAACAAAACTACTGCTTCATGACATCACAAGGTGGAACAGAGCATTTTGAGCTTTGGAGATTTAGACAGATTGATAATAAAGGGTTACTCAAACATGTGAATGAAACAAAACACAATTCCAGGTATGTTTTCGATGAAATTACAACATTCTAACATGGCTTAAAGCTCAGAAGAGTCAGTTTTGTGCAATGTAGGACCTTTAAACTTGAAGCTTAGAAAACCATCATTTAGGGTATCATTTTATGACCAAGGCGTCTGTCTGAATAGAATGAACCAAATCGTGACTTGGAACCATCATCTTGTACTCAGCTCAATCCATGCCTATTTTTAGGGTGAACCAAATCTTCTCTAATTGCATTGTCCGTGTTGCCGTTGGCAAAAGTAACATTCTTCTTTCATTTCATAAAAAACCAAAAAAACAAAACAAAACTAGAGTTGTCTATTTAATTTGCGCTTGTTGAACTGATCCTGCAAAGTCAACAGTCAGTTCCACCTTGTGACATCATCTAGGGGTAATCCACAAAAGCTAGTCTATTAACCTTCACCAACATTCTTCAAATCATTTTAACTCATTTGAACTTTTAGTCCATTTCAAACAGCTTCACTCCTTGGCAGAAGCTGCAGTCCTTCGCCCTTTGCTGGCGTTTAGTGAGTAATTTAAGAACATAAAACACAAGCCATGACTATACTTCAACTGTAGGGAGTATTATAAACTCTGATAACGGTTAGAGGTCAGATAAGAAAGAATGAGCTGGCGGTGTCCTTAGCACAGCAGTGCAATTTCCCTATCAATAAAATAAGTGTTCCTCAAACTTTTCACGCCAAGAAACAGGCCAACAAAAATGTAAATATTATTAAATGATTTGTAAAATACCACGGCAACACATTTCCAAACTCCTAGGTGTGTGTCTCGTATGATTTTACTGGTTCTTTTTGGCTCCGCTCTCCTGTTCCCCTCATGTGTGTGAAGTGAGAGTAGAGAATGTGAAAACTGTATTATAACTGAATTGAGTGTGACATCTTGGCAGGGTATATGGCTTTTAATAGTTTTTATATGTAGTCCTTTCAATAGTGTGGGTCAGACATGTGTTCTCAGTTGAAGAATTTAAGGCTGTGTGGAAACCTGGCTCCTTCACTGTCCTTCAGTGAAAAGGACTTTTATTTGCACAATTTGTATTTATTTATAACTTTACAACCAGAGCTACCTACTCTTAACAGCTGCCAACTGTTTTATAGATGTGTTCTGTGACATAGAAGGAGCTGCTGTTAAACTGTCCAGCAAAGATAACTGTAATCTTCCACATGCACAGTTAAAGGTCTATTGTGTAACTTTTCTGGTGTAGGGTCTCTCAAATCAAATGCTTTTCTCCATGGAGGTGTTATTGCTTTGTCACAGGTTGGCATTAAACTTTTCTATCTCCGCGAAGACAAGAGCGCCACCAGTATAAACACATGAAACTAAATAAATATTTGATAGATCTTTTAGTTTAATGCCATACTGTGGAACATTCCTGGCACCTCTAACTCAACCAGAAAAGTTCCAGTGAACCTTTAAGGAAACTCTTTTCTATCCACTGCCACAAGTTGCTTTACAATTTCAAACATGATTCATTTGAACTTGTTTGCGTTAAATGCGCGAATGTTTCTCTTCAATTTAAAAGTCCACCAACATGGCTTCATCCTATCAGCTACACTTCCTCCTCCCTCTCCTTCTCCTACTCTTCCTCCTCCTCCCTCTCCTTCTCCTACTCTTTTTCCTCCATCTCCCTCTCCACCTCCTTCCTCTCTTCTTCCTTGTCCTCCCTCTCACCCCTATTCCCTACCTCTCCTTCTCCTATCCTCCCTCTTCCCTTCCTCCTCATCCTCCTTGTTCATCCTCCTCTGCCTCCTCTCTTCCTCCTCCTCCTCCTCCTCCTCCTCCTCTTCCCTTCCTCCTCCTTGCTCTTCCCTTCCTCCTCCTCGCTCTTCCCTTCCTCCTCATTCTCCTTGTTCATCCTCCTCCTCCCTCTCCTCCTCCTCCTCCTCCTCCTCCCTCTTCCCTTCCTCTTCGTCTTCCTTGTTCATCCTCCTCCTCCCTCTCCTCCTTCTCCCTCTCCCTCTTCCCTTCCTCCTCCTTCTCCTTGTTCATCCTCCTCCTCCTCCTCCTCCTCCTCCTCCTCCTCCTCCCCTCTTCCCTTCCTCCTCCTCCTCCTCCTCCCTCTTCCCTTCCTCTTCGTCTTCCTTGTTCATCCTCCTCCTCCTCCCTCTCCTCCTTCTCCTTCTCCCTCTTCCCTTCCTCCTCGTCCTCCTTGTTCATCCTCCTCCTCCTTCCTCTCCTCCTTCTCCTCCTCCCTCTTCCCTTCCTCTTCGTCTTCCTTGTTCATCCTCCTCCTCCTCCTCCCTCTCCTCCTCCTCCTCCTTCTCCCTCTTCCCTTCCTCCTTGCCCTCCTTGTTTATCCTCCTCCTCGTTTCTCTCCTCCTCTTCCTCCTCCTCCTCCTCCCTCTTCTCTTCCTCCTCATCCTCCTTGTTCATCCTCCTCCTCCTTCCTCTCCTCCTCCTCCTTCTCCTCTTCCCTTCCTCCTCTTCCTCCTTGTTCATCCTCCTCCTCCTCCCTCTCCTCCTCCTCCTTCTCCCTCTTCTCTTCCTCCTCTTCCTCCTTGTTTATCCTCCTCCTCCTCCCTCTCCTCCTTCTCCCTCTTCCCTTCCTCTTCGTCTTCCTTGTTTATCCTCCTCCTCGTCCTCCCTCTCCTCCTCCTCCTCCTCCTCCCTCTTCCCTTCCTTCTCCTCCCTCTTCCCTTCCTCTTCGTCCTCTTTGTTCATCCTCCTCCTCCCTCTTCCTTTCCTCCTCCTCCCTCTTCCTTTCCTCCTCATCCTCCTTCTTCATCCTCCTCTTCCCTCTCCTCCTCCTCCCTCTTCCCTTCCTCCTCGTCCTCTTTGTTCATCCTCCTCCTCCCTCTTCCTTTCCTCCTCCTCCCTCTTCCTTTCCTCCTCATCCTCCTTGTTCATCCTCCTCTTCCCTCTCCTCCTCCTCCCTCTTCCCTTCGTCCTCGGCGCTCACTATTGGCTGACAATGTTCCGACTTGGCCCAGTGTTCCTCCAAGTAACAATAGTTGCATTGTGTCCAAATTTGTTTTCTCCACTAAATGTCTATTGTAGTAGTGCAAGAACAGTCGGCTGTAAAATTAAGTGGTCCGAGTCTGAGCTGCTTCTAGTTACAAGCAAAAGTTTGCACATAAAGAGCCCGTATTATATATTATAGTATTTTCCAAGCTGTTAAAATGTTGCTTCCTCATCACAAACATACCAGAGTTGTGTTTTGTTTTATTCACACATGCTTAAAACACAGATCCTGCTTATTCAGGTTGAGTTCTTCTCTCAAACAGAAAACACTGGTAAGCAGTGCTCCACAGTGTTTTTTAAACTCCATACACCTTCAGTAGAATCATTTGTATAATTTTAGCCCTGGAACTGCCCATTTTTACTGAACAAAAGCTAAAAAAGTATATTGTTAGCTTGAAAACTACTGCTTCACAAGGTGGAAAAGAGCATTTTGAGCTTTGGAGATGTCCGTGTAGGTTGACTAGAGAGTGTAGTACCTTTTTTGCCACCAGTAGAAGTTCAGGCTACATACAGTTTTCTCCAGCTTATTTTTTTCTCTCATATACGCTCTATAGTTGTGGTGAAAATGTAGACATCATTTTCTATTTATGTGATTGCAGAGAGAGTTCAAACTGGTTGGGAGCAGTACTGTCCTCTCCAGCTGACCTCTCCTCTCCAGCTGACTGTCTCACTGAGAACACACGAGGAGCTAGGGCACAGGTCAAATATAGAGGAGCAAACAAAGAGACATAAACACTCTTCAGCCAGAGACAGGCGCTACAATGAGCTGCTGTAAATATAGATCAGACTGTATACACACATTCACACTGTACATACAAGGCTACTGCTATTTATGGATATCTACTCAACTGGTGTGCCACTGGGCAGATGTGAGATCAGCTTCGCTTTGTATAACTATTCAACAATATTACTTTACTTGAATCCAATTTATAATTCCAAATTCCAAAATTGTTTCCCATTTTTTGTCAGTATTGTAATATAAAGTGATTCCAGAGCTGAAATCATCCATATGATTCTAGTGAACTAATATAAATAATGTACCTTTGATGAAATGTTTATGAAATGCATTATTTTATGCTGTGTTTAAAGGAAAATTAACGTTTTTTTTTTACAATCTGAGCCTTCTTTCGGCAATAAAACAAGTAGTTTTACTCACCCATAGCAGTTTGGTGTCAATTGGAGCAGTATCGCAGAACTTATGTTGAGCTGTTCTGTTCTACTAATGATCCCGTATCCGTTAGCGTGAGTGCTCGGGGCATTACTTTGCGGTGTCCAAATAACACAAACTTTAGCACTTTTCAAATCACAGAAGATCGCTGTGTCAGGGTAGACTTTTAGTGGATTCCAAAACGGCCTGAAACCCGATATCCAGCTATAGTTTCATTTGATGACGTCATCAGAGAGGACAGTGCGCATGCGTGAACTCAGCTGTTTTGTAAACACCGCTAGTCCGAAAGAAGCTAACACCGCTCTGAACTTTACTTTTCTGTTGCGATATTGGGTTTCAGGCCATTTTGGAATCTACTAAAAGTCTACCCTGACACAGCGATCTTCTGTGATTTGAAAAGTGCTAAAGTTTGTGTTATTTGGACACCACAAATCAGTGCCCCGAGCACTCACGCTAACGGATACGGGATCATTAGCAGAACAGAACGGCTCAACATAAGTTCTGCGACACTGCTCCAGTTGACACCAAACTGCTATGGGTGAGTAAAACTACTTGTTTTATTGCCCAAAGAAGGCTCAGATTGTAAAAAAAATGTTAATTTTCCTTTAATGTTTTGTCATGTTGTGTGTCTCAGGGACTGCAGATGGAAATTAGCTCAAAGAGCTATAGTCTGATACAAAGCATCTCTTCACTGACTGTGATTAATGCTCCTGTACATGGTCCCTGTCAAATAAATTAAATAAATGAAATGAAATTAAAGTGTATGGAGTTTAAAAACACAGTGGAGCACTTCCTGTATTGCCACATGACATCACAAGGGCAAACAGTGTTTTCAGTTTGAGAGAAGAACTGTTTAATTTATGATTGCATTTTATATCGCCTTTCAAGTTTACAGTGGAGTATTCTTTCACTTCATGTTCAGTGGAGGTAAGATACTATTGTAGCCACAGCTGCCCTGGAACTGACAGAAGTGAGGCTGCCAATCTGCACCATCACCCCCTCCGACCACCACCATCACTCATGGACATGCCACTTTCTTATTTGGCAATGTGGGTGAAGTGTCTTGCCTAAGGACACAGCTACAGATTTTACCACTGGTGCTCCATTGTGGCATCGGGTAGAGAACTGTGTTAAACATGTGTGAATGAAATAAAACACAACTCCAGGCATGTTTGTGATGAGGAAACAACATTACAACATAAATAGTGAAATATGGGCCTTTTAGACTTAGACAAACTTTATTGATCCGCAAGGGAAATTGTTTTGGGTACAGTAGCTCACTCATTAAATATAATACATCATATATAACAGAGGGTAAAAGGAAAAAACGAAAGAAAGAAGATGGAAATGAAGAAATAGATGGAATAGCAACCGAAGAGCAATAGACCAGTGTCAGATGAGACATATACTCAACAAAAATATAAACGCAACACTTTTGTTTTTGCTCCCATTTTTCCTGAGATGGACCCAAAGATCCAAAATTCACTCCAGATACACAACACTACCATTTCTCTCAAACATTGTTCACAAATCTGTCCAAATGTGTGACAGCGAGCACCTCTGCCCCGCCGAGACAATCCACCCCAGCTCACAGGTGCGCCACATCAAGATGCCGATCCGACATCATGACCAGTGCACAGGTGCGCCCCAGACTGCCCACAATAAAAGGCCACCCCGAAATGTGCATTTTTTTTTTTTTTGCTTTATTGGGGGTCTGGGGACTCAGAACCAGTCAGTATCTGGTGTGACCACCATTTGCCTCATGCAATGCAACACATCTTCTTCGCATAGAGTTGATCAGATTGTCAATTGTGGCCTGTGGAATGTTGGTCCACTCCTCTTCAGTGGCTGTGCGAAGTTGCTGGATATTAGTGGGAGCTGGTACACGCTGTCGTATACGCCGGTCAAGCACATCCCAAACATGCTCAATGGGTGACATGTCCGGTGAGTATGCTGGCCATGCAAGAACTGGGACATTTTCAGCTTACAAGAATTGTGTACAGATCCTTGCAACATGGGGCCGTGCATTATCTTGCTGAAACATGAGGTGATGTTCATGGATGTATGGCACAACAATGGGCCTCAGGATCTCATCATGGTATCTCTGTGTATTCAAAATGACATCAATAAAATGCACCTGTGTTCTTCGTCCATAACAGCCTTTGAAGAGGAGTGGACCAACATTCCACAGGCCACAACTGACAATCTGATAAACTCTATGCGAAGAAGATGTGTTGCACTGCATGAGGCAAATGGTGGTCACACCAGATACTGACTGGTTCTGAGTCCCCAGACCCCCAATAAAGCAAAAAAATGCACATTTCGGGGTGGCCTTTTATTGTGGGCAGTCTGGGGCGCACCTGTGCACTGGTCATGATGTCGGATCGGCATCTTGATGTGGAGCACCTGTGAGCTGGGGTGGATTGTCTCGGCGGGGCAGAGGTGCTCGCTGTCACACATTTGGACAGATTTGTGAACAATGTTTGAGAGAAATGGTAGTGTTGTGTATCTGGAGTGAATTTTGGATCTTTGGGTCCATCTCAGGAAAAATGGGAGCAAAAACAAAAGTGTTGCGTTTATATTTTTGTTGAGTGTAATTGTATACATAAAAATAAAGATAATAAATATATATGTACAAATCAGATTTAAATAGAAAAGTAGTAGTCAAATATAAAATACAATATCAGATGTACAATACTAGGGATATACAGTTGTAGGGAGTATTGTCTAGGGAGTATTATCTATTGCATAACGGTGAGTTATTGTACAGTTGTACGGAGTATGGTATGAATGTAGTCCTGTATCTCTGTTTGAGCAGAGGTGTAGGAGCCTGTTGAAGAAGGAGCTCCTCTGTCCCTCTATTGTCTGGTGCAGTAATAATGTAATGTATAATATAATAGTAATATGTTGTAATGAGTAACCATCTTTGACTTCCATCTTTAATACAATAGCAACCTCTCCACGTATCCGTGTTCACTGTTGTGTTTTTGTGAGACGGACCAAAACAAAAACAAAACAAAGAGCCGTTTAGTGCTGGCTTGCTTTTTATCTTTCAAATCTGAACAAATATTATGGAATGCCAAAAGCGGACTGATCTTAATCCTGTTATTGATAAGTGAATGTATGTATCTGATCATCTGATGTTGATTGCGGTTGTTGACATGGGACCACCCTGTGGAGCGTAGCCTGGGCCCTGCTACTGTCTCTGAGTAGTTTAAACAGAGACCTGGTGCTGTCAGTGGAGCATGCTGTTTACGCACTCTGTCCATGTGACGAGTGACATCAGCCCCGCCATTACCGCAATATGGTACGAATTAGACCCACGTTTCAAAATATACACAGGGACCGCCGACAGACAGGGCTTATGTCAACAGGGGCTAGTGTTTCTGCCCCCGCCTACTACTGCCCCCAACTGATTCTGGCCCCCCTTCCTCAGGCACTAGTCCCACATGCAGCAGTCCCACAGGCTCCGCAGTCCCTAACTTCAAACAGACCCGCTCCCCCGAAATCAGTGGCAGTTGGAGCAAGTCATCATCTTTTCCAATCTTATTGTGAACCACTGAGTGCCTGAATATTGTAAACAAATGCTTTGATCCAAGTCTGAGCTCCTAATGCAAAAACAACACTAGTAAAGATCGCTCCAAGCTGTCCAGGATGATGGTGGATCTGTGTGTCATTATTGAGATTGTGTGGAAGAAGGTAGACATAAAGAGTCCACTCCACCATGGACAGAGGGGCAGAGACTATAGTGACAATAATGTTGCATTGGTTTAATATGGTAAATGGTCACATTTTTATATAGTGTTCCATAGTATTCCACCTTCAAGGCACTCTAATCAAGGAACCACTCACCCATTCACACTCATACTCACATTCACACCAGTGTACTCAGACACTGGGGATGAGGTGGGGTAAGTGTCTTGCCCAAGGACACAATGACAGTATTCATCTGTGGGAGCTGGAGATTTACTGTGGGTCAGTAGATTTGACCGCTCAACCAATGACGTTTATGTCAAGAGCGGGATTTGTACCGACAAACCTTCGGATTAGTGGATCCTCTATACTCTATACCACCTGAGCTACTGGCACCTTTCAAGGCAACCAATTTCTTTAAACGGATGTGACGAAATATATTACATATATCTTTACCGAGGGTCGCATTTGCACGGGATTAATATTACGCATGGTAATTCCTCCAGACCGTTTTACAGAAAGTGAAACTCGCTGTAAATTTCACAGAGATACTCCGTTATGTTTAAGGACATGGCGCGTTCAGACAGGACTAAATTCCCTGGTAATTTTTACTTCACCCCATGTCACCCCATAAAACTAATCCCGTCCGAATAGGGCTTTAGACAAACTTTATTGATCCACAGGGGAAATTGTTTTACAGTGCATAATGCATTCACTCCACACTCAGTGGTGGTAAGAAGAAGAAATTACTTTATTGATCTCACACATGAGAAATTCTCCTCTGCATTTAACCCATCCTTATTATTAGGAGCAGTGGGCAGCACATTACTGCACCCGGGGACCATCTCCATGATCTTGTTGCTTAGGCTTGGTCAGGACCTAAACTGGAGGATTTTACCTATGGAGCATGTTTGGGTTGATGGGGGAAACCGGAGTGCCCGGAGGAAACCCACCCAGATACGGGGAGAACATGCAAACTCCACACAGAAAGGCCCAGGCGACCCAGGGATCGAACCCGGACCATGCATGCAAACTCCACACAGAACACACAGAAAAACCTGAGCGACCCGGTGATCGAACCTCTTGCTGTGAAGTGTGAGTGCTAGCCACTCAGCCACCGTGCCGCCAAAGACACTAGTGTAGTCACAGCTGCCCTGGGGTAGATACATAAGCGAAGCTACCAATCTGTACCATCTGTCCCTCTGACCATGACCAACACTCACCACTGTCAAGCTAGACAAGGCACGTGAGGTGTCTTGCCTGAGGAAAAAAACAACAGAATCTGGTTCAAGAGGGAATCAGTCCTCTTTGGGTTGGTGGATGAGTGCTCTAACCACTGAGCCACTGTCACCCCCAATTCCAACTCCCACAGAGGACAGAGGGTCAGAAGTCAACACTTCCCTCATGTAAAAACTAAGATAGTTGGATAAACTCCAGACTGTCCTGCAGATATGTAAACAATAAGTACTATCTCTCCTACAATTGTTCCACATTCCACTGGACTTGACCTGAAGTGTCCCATTTATTTTCGCCCGGGGGAAGCTCCAGTGTCAGATGGAGCAAATGGAGCAGAGTCTCAGAGGCCAAGCAGCAGAAAGACGCACTGAGACACTTTTAGACCCGGGGACAAGGATGTGTTTTCTGGTCAGGAACCAGCGCTAAATTTGGGCAGGATGCACATTCCTCTGCTCTGGGCTTCCACATGTGACAGAGAGAGCTGCCAGAGCCCCAGGTCACACCCCAGCGCTCCCAACCAGCGCCCAAGCATCTCCTTCTCAAAATGACCCTCAAAAACAAGGAACAAAGGCCGCCAACAGACCACAAGAAAGAGGGGAAACTCAAAGTCTTAAAACGATGTATACAGGGACAGAGGGACAGGGCTGGAGCAGTCCCCACACAGCCACCATCACCACACAGGCCTGGAACAGCTGCACGCACAAGTCTTCAGGAACACTGGACATGGGGATGAAGAGTTTATTGAATGGAAAATATATTGTAAGGTGATGATGAGGGTGACTGATAGTGAAGAGGAGGTGATGAAGCTAATTGTTTTGCTGCTGCAGTGGTGATTCAGGATTTAGGGTCTTCATATTTTTATTTTTATAATTTACTACAACTGTATTTTGAATTGTAGTTAGATATCTCTCCATGGCGACAAGTAGATAACAATACCAAGCCAAGTTACAGGCCATGATGTCGCTAAACATTAACGTCAACATTATTCTTAGTTAAAGATTCATTCTGTCTTGAGTTTTAAACTTAAAACTAGGGGAAATTTACGCCCTCTGATGCCACTGTAGGCTCCCTTGTTTTATACACTCCTTGGACCTTGTTTGCAGATCTCGATGGCGTCTCCTCCCCCACCAGTGGAATTTGGCATTATTCCACCAAGATGTGATCACGTTTTAAAACCAAAAGCACAAGTAAACAACAACTCCTGTCTGACAAAAAGAATTGATACATAAAGGTCCTATATTACACAAAATTGATGTGGTCTTTAAGGCGTATTATAATGTTACCTCCACAAAAACAGACCTGGAGTTGTGTTTTGCTTCATTCACACATGTGTCAGTCACCCTTTATTATTAGTCATGACCCACCTTGTGATGACATGAAGCGGTAGTTTAAAGTTAACTACGTTTTACTTTTAGTTCAGTAAAGATTGGTAATTCAAGGTCTGAAATCATCCAAATGATTCTAGTGAAGGTGTATGGAGTTTAAAACATGGAGGAGCGCTGACTGTATTGCCACCACATGACATCACAAGTTGGAACAGAGTGTTTTCTGAGTGAAGAGCTCAGCCTACAGGGTTTGTGTGTTAAACATGTGTGAATGAAACGAAACACAACTCCAGGTTTGTTTGTGATGAGGAAATAACATTATAACATAGATCAGAACATAGTGTTGTATGAGCACAATGTAAGCTTAAAGATCCCATGACATGGTACTTCTTGATGCTTTTATATGGCTCCTTAATGGTTCCCTAATACTGTAAATGAATCCTTCTTCAAAATCAACACTCAGTGCATGAGAAACAGAGATAAGATGAGAAAGAGTCATAAATATCTCTCTCAAACACTTTATTCTGGGCGTTGTTGCTTGAATGCAAATGAGGAGAAAAGAGCTGGCCTATAGTAGAGGGTGGGGGCGTGGCCAAACTCTCCGCTCTCCGCTGTCAGCTCTCAGCTGATCCATTTCTGTGTTTTTGCACGGGGGGAGAGATTTGAAGCGTTCCAATGAAAAATAAACACATTTCCACAGAAAATAAAATTAAACCACTGCTGTTCAAAGGTCCAGAGGCTCAGATAAAGGACTTCCGAGCCTAGAAACACTCGGACGTGCCTCCAGGCAAATAAAAAAACGCATTTCGCATTGCCTAGCGCATTCGCAGTCCAAACTCTCTGGGCGTGATTTACAGAGACGCTGAGTACAGACAGACGGGGGTGGAACTGCATTTGCATTTCTTTTTTCGATCTGACCTCAATAAGGTGCCTTGTTCAAAATTGCCCGTTTGAGCTCCGATTTTTTGTAACGCAGAAAAGGATCGCAAATGCTCAGTTTAGACATTTCGCAACTTTTAACCATGGGGGGGGGGGGGCTAAACAGGGTATGGGAGCTCACATTAACGTTCAAAAACCTCAGAAAGTGAACATTTCATGCCATGGGACCTTTAATAGTGTTTCTTCATATAAAGGACTTATATAAAGGGATAGTCCATCATCTTTGCCTTGGAATGAACACTATTTTGACCCCCACTTGACACTTACTCCTTTTGCAACAGTGCAAGAAATGTAATGTAATATTCCAAAAATGTCTCACCCATAAATCCAACCAGTGTTATCATAGGAATGCCTACAGTTCTTACTCACTCACCTGGGGGGCTGAGGGAGGGTCCAGGACTGAAATCATAGGTGGCAAGTGAAGCGTGGTTCTGGGTTCCTGCCCCAACATGTCCCTGCCGCTCCCCTGTCCCTGCCACTCCCCCTGTCGGTTGTTTTATGAGCGTTTTTAGGGCAGGTGTTGACTTGTCGATCCTGTAATTGTCCACACTTGACTTAAAGATTTCACTCAAGGAAGGTCGAGGCCTTCCCACTTTGGGCTCCTGCCACTTCAGGCTCCGCCCACCAGGAAATGACTTATTATTCCCATGTTCAGCTGAAAATCATTTAGTTGTTGCTCCTGTAAATCTGAAACTTAAGTCACTGGAGGTTACAGTAGCTTGAAACTGCTGATTAATGAAGTTTAAAAATGAAGAAAATCTATTCTTCTATTGAACAAGTAAACAGACTTGTAAGTCTTGTTTATTGAACTGCAAAATTACATTATATTTAATCCCTTTAATCTTGAGGCGTGGTGGGAATGAGTCATATAATAATAACATAATAATGTATTAGATTTATATAGCTAAAACAGAATTATGCATTCACTAACATAAAATGGTCGCCGTGGTTGCCTGAGGCTGAAATCATCTGATTCTAGTGAAGCTGTATGCAGTTTAAAGTTAAAGTTTTCCTTTTGAGAGAAGAACTCAGCCTAAATATGTGGGGGTTGGATGTTAAATATGTATGAATGAAACAAAACACAACTCAAGGTATATTTTTGATGAGTAGACTAACAAAAGCAAGGCGGCCAATCTGCGCCATCTAACCATCACCAGCTTTCACACACCAGAGTCATACTAGGCAATGTGGATGAAGTGTCTTGCTTAAGGACACACCAACATTAATCTTTCTTTTATCCCATCTCCTCAAGTGAAAAACCTGGGCGTCATTTTTGACTCTGAGCTGACTTTTATCCCACACATCAAGAACATCACAAAAATAGGTTTCTATCACCTAAAAAACAGAGTCCGCCCCATTCTGTCTCAGGCCAACACAGACACACTGATGCTTTTGTCACCAGCCGTATAGACTACTGTAATGCCCTGCTCTCTGGTCTTCCCAAAAAAAGTATTTCAGCTTTGCAATTATTACAAAATTCAGCAGCACGTGTCCTGACTAGGACCAGAGGGCGGGACCAAATTACACTGGTTTTAAAATCACTGCATTGGCTCCCTGTGAGTTTCAGGATAGATTTTAAAGTTCTTTTACTTGTTTTTAAATGTCTTAATGGTCTTGGACCTTCTTATCTTTCAGAACTGCTTTTACCTTACGAACCTTCACGGGCCCTGCGCTCCTCCGGCAGCAGCTCCTGGTCATTCCCAAAGTCAGGACACACACTCACGGAGAGGCGTCTTTTCAGTACTACGGCCCTCGTCTATGGAACTGCCTGTCGGAGGAGCTCAGGGCCAAAGAGAATGTTTATGTTTTTAAGAGTGGACTCAAGACTCACCTGTTTAGCTTTGCCTTATGTGGTGTCAGGCAGCTGTGGGGGGCTGGTTGGGTGGGTGGAGGGAAATGTGGGTTGTTTTTAATCACTGTAAAGCACTTTGTGTTACTTTTTTTTTGTATGAAAAGTGCTTTATAAATAAAGTTTTGATTGATTTTTCTTTTTTTTGGTTGATTGATTATCCACAGGAGCCACTGCTGCCCTACCTTTGCACCTTATGTATCAGCTGGTTCCCATCCAGGCACTAAACAGGCCTGGCTTTTTATAGCCTGAGATCAGAGACTGATAAGCAAGTACACACCATACCAAGTCACTCCCCCTTCAGAGTGCTATTACAACAACAGGTACAGCAACATAATACAACTAGTATTATAATATTCATTCATATCAAGAGACCTCATCATTCAAAATGTGGTATATTAACATGTTTTAAGTGTTTGGTTTGTTTGTCTGTTTATTTGTTTATTTATTTGTTTGTTTGTTTTTTGTTGTTGTTGTTGTTTTGTTTTGTTTGTTTTTGTTTTTGACTCCTCCCTGTCATTCCCCCATTCAGAGCACTATCACAGCAACAGGTATGGCAACATACAGCTCTGGAAAAAAATAAGAGACCACTGCAGGGTTTTTTTCTGAAATCAGCATCTCTACATGTATTACAGCCATTCCATTCCAGCGTCTGTTGAATTCCAACACAAACACAAAGCTGAGCTACTTCAGTTCTTGCACCAGGAGTGGAATAAAATCACCCAAGAACAATGTGAAAGACTTGTGGAGAGCATGCCAAGACGCATGAAAGCTCTGATTAAAAATAAGGGTTATTGCAGCAAATATGGATTTGTGAACTCTTCTTAAGTGTAAACATTAGTATTATGCTATTTTAAAATGAATTTGATCTTGTTTCTTTGCATTGTTTGAGGTCTGAAAACATGTATCTTTTTTGTTATTTTGACCATTTGTCATTTTCTGCAAATAAATGCTCTAAACGATAATATTTTTATTTGGAATTTGGGGGAAATGTTGTCAGTAGTTTATAGACGCAAACAAAAATGTTCCTTTTGCCCAAACACATTTTACTATAAGTAGTAAAATAAGAAAAACTGATAATTTTGCAGTGGTCTCTTTTTTTCCCCAGAGCTGTATATAGGAATAATATTCAATATCAAGAGACCCTCTCATCACAATGTGTATGTATTTAATGCTAATGGTGTTTAACATGAAATACCCTGAAAAGGACTTGCAGATACACTTTATTCCCAGACTTCTTACCAACTTTTCCAGATGATGTTTTGACTGATCATTTGAAAAGGTTTAAATACCACATGTGTTTTGTGTGTTACCTTGATTTGACTCCTCTTTTTGATATTGATGAATGACTTTGTTTTTGAGCTCTGCATGGTGCTAATGGACCCAGGGCTTAAAGCTACAGTTACATCTTCTGCTGCTGCTCCTGTGTCACTGAAACTATGATATATTACTGTATGAAAGGGTTAGCAAAAATGTACTAATTCCCCTATGGGATTTCGGATCTTAAACAGTAACTTTTGAACTTGAAAGAAATGAAATATTGACATAAGACATTTTGGAAGACACACTGCTACCCGCGATATAAAATTACCTAATTTAAAGGGAGATTATTATGCAAAATTGTCTTTAAACTTTGTTGTAGTTTGTTCTAATCAAAAACACGCCTGAAGAAGTTTTAGATGTCATCAGTGCATGTTGGAGTAATATAGTGATATCTCCCAAGCCCTATTGAAGTCCTCATTACGGTTAACTGATTCTAAGAAATGCTCAGCCCACAAGCCTACGTCATCCATACTCCCACTCAACAATTCCCCATAAATACACAAAAGCATGAGACAAAACAATACGCTAAAACTCGACAAACCTGATGTGCAGTAGTTTGATCAGCGGGATGCACGTTGATTGTGTTGTGATAGTGCTCTGAAGGGGGAGTGACTTAACACGGGGAGCAAAGGGAGGGGAGACTCTGAGCGTGAAAGTTTTAAAACATGTTAATATGCTGTTTTCGGTGAATATAGCATTTTCAAACCAATAAAAGGTAACATGTTTATCTAAACATGTTATGTGATAGCAGTTAAAACCCCAGAGAATAGAATATCCCCACTGAATCTATTTTTTATTGTCTTAATATGTGAAAAACAGATAAGATGAGATAAGATAAGATAAGATAAGACTTTATTGATCTCACACAGGAGAAATTCACTTGCCACATTAGCTCCAGGCAGTTTAGTGCAAAAGAAAGTTAGAACAAAAAAGTGCATGCAGACAAGATAAGTAATAATAATAATAAAATAAGTAAGTAAGATTAGTTAATTGAAATGATTTCACACCTTCCTGAGGCCACGACCGTCATGGTAAAGCTAATAACTAGCATGCTAACCATGGACTTCCTAATGATCGAACAATAAAACCCTTTATAATTAAATGCAGATAGTGCACAGTGCTGCTTATACAATATGGGGCAAGATTAATTATTGTCAAATACATGGAAAAGAAATAATTGACTGCAGGGGTCCCCAACCACCGGTCAGGGCCCAAAACCGGCAACGTGCCATCTGGTACCGTGCTACACTGTAAAATTTTGTATACATTTTGTGTGTGTTTACTTTAAAGATCCCATGACATAGTACTTCTTGATGCTTTTATATGGCTCCTTAATGGTTCCCTAATACTGTAAATGAATCCTTCTTCAAAATCAACACTCAGTGCATGAGAAACAGAGATAAGATGAGAAAGAGTAATTTTTCTTTTTCTGAACACTCCATAATGGGCGTTGTTGCTTGAATGCAAATGAGGAGAAAAGAGCTGGCCTATAGTAGAGGGTGGGGGCGTGGCCAAACTCTCCGCTCTCGGCTCTGAGCCCTCAGCTGATCCATTTCCGTGTTTTTGCACGGGGGGGGGGGGGATTTGAAGCGTTCCATTGAAAAATAAACACATTTCCACAGAAAATAAAATTAAACCACTGCTGTTCAAAGGTCCAGAGGCTCAGATAAAGGACTTCCGAGCCTAGAAACACTCGGACGTGCCTCCAGGCAAATAAAAAAACGCATTTCGCATTGCCTAGCGCATTCGCAGTCCAAACTCTCTGGGCGTGATTTACAGAGACGCTGAGTACAGACAAACGGGGGTGGAACTGCATTTGCATTTCTTTTTTCGATCTGACGTCAATAAGGTGCCTTGTTCAAAATCGCCCGTTTGAGCTCCGATTTTTTTGTAACGCAGAAAAGGATCGCAAATGCTCAGTTTAGACATTTCGCAACTTTTAACCATGGGAGGGGGGCCTAAACAGGGTAGGGGAGCTCACATTAACGTTCAAAAACCTCAGAAAGTAAAAATTTCATGCCATGGGACCTTTAAAAAAACGTCATTGGTTCCTTAAAAATGCTCTATGCTTATTTATTTGTTTGTTTGTTTGTTTGTTTGTTTGTTTATAATCATTAAGATAAGATAAGACTTTATTGATCTCACAGAGGAGAAATTTACTTGTCACAGTAGCTCCAGGTAGGGACAGTTTGAACAAGAAGACAAGTGCATGCAGGCAAAAAAAGGCATAAAGATAGGTGATAATAATAATTAAAAAAAAAAAAAAAGTAATAAATCGAATAATAATAATAGTAGTGATAATAATAAAAAACAGTGACAGGGAGAGTATTGAAAAAATTGGAAAAACGATATTGCACGATAGGAGTATTGAAAAAACAACAATATTGCACATTGGGAAAACAATATTGCACGGTAGGACTATACAGTAGAATTATACAGTCTGATGGCGGTGCCTTATGAGAAAAACTCGGACCTGCTTCTACAGTACATGTTATAATATACCAGCCCGATTTCAACTTAAAGTCATTCAAACAAGAACAAAACAGATTACAATACATACACTAACCTAACCTCAGTTTACATATATCCACTGGGCTGTATACAAGAACATAAGTCCCCTTTAAATCCAGTTGTCCCAGTGTTTACAGAGCACTGCTAAAGTGTGACATTTAACACTCAATTTGTTATACTGATGTTCAAATATTTACTCTAGAAGTGAATTATGGGATCATTCTCGCCAAACACAAACTCATAAATACAAAGCTAAGCCAAGCCTGTTGTAAGAATATGAAGAAACAAGCGAGCTAATGTCTGCTAAGAACTGTCACCCAAATCAGCTGAATGCTATAGTTTACATAACACAGCTAACTCAATTTGTACCAAAAAAACCACAGCTGTAATGAAAAAGTGTTGAAAGAGTTCAGTGTTATGAGTTATGTGAGTTCAACAGGCAGCAGCTAATCCTTAGATTCAGTCAAAGGATACAAGATGAATATCGGTTTTATCCAACAAACTTTACTTACATTTCTTCTAAACATGGTTGAATCCTTGCAAAGCTCTACAGGCTTGTGGTGTGTGGATAAAGTAGTTTCAGTACAGTGAGGAGTTCATGGGAGGAGAGGAAAAGCTGTCACATAAGGTCATTTAGAGCTGTTCAGGTTAGAGAGGCATACAACTGTACAACAACTCACCCCTATGTGACAGATAACTCTATGTCCTGTCAATCACTATTTCACTATTTGTGCTGTTTCTCATTATGGCCTCTTGTATATAGCTGAGATATATTTGTATTATTGTATTTCTACATTTTTTTATTTTTTCTTATACATATACATTTATATAATTGTACCTTATTTGACACCTGTCCTCTTGTTATTTTTGCTACTTATTTATAATTTATTATTACCATTTATATTTTTGGTCTTTGTTATTATAATGGTGATGTCTGAGCTAGTGTGTCCAAATAATTTCCTTTGTGTATCAATAAACTTTGTCTAAGTTTAAGTCTAGTCCCCAAAACCAAAGAAAACTAGAGAACCAAAACTCATGGCCAAGTCACTCCCCCTCCAGAGCACTAATCACAACATGATCAATATACATGGATGCATGTGTTTGTGAAGTTGTAGTGTATTGTTTTGCATCCTGCTTTTGTATATTTAAGGAAAACTATTGCACAGGAAAATGGGTGACGTTGGCATGTGGGCTGATACTGCTAATCGTAAGGAGGGTTTATGGCAAATTCCATTTCTGTGCCGTATCTTGGACTCTTACCGCCAGCTCAGTCCTTGTTATCTTAGTCTGCGTCATCAGTGGTATAATACTCCCTACAATGGAAACATAGCCAAACTAGACTGCACTAGAATGGAATGTTCAACACTATCACAATGGAATAAAGTTGATTTTGCATAATACCCCCTCGATAAACATATCTGTCTCCATGGAGACTGGCAAAGGTCAGGCCTGTGGAGACACATCCTCATTCACAGTAAGAATGTATGCTTTTTTCAAATTCACAATATAATAATACATTTTATTTAACTAGCACTCAAAGACACTGCACAACAAATACAAATAAAAACAGCGCATTTAAAAAGGTAGGTAAGCTGGCATAATTATAAAAGCAGGTATGATCATAATATAATAATATAAAGATTTAATAAATGAATGCCCTGCAGTGAAACATTGCAGGCAAACCAATGAAAATCTCCATGGAGACAAGCAGGTAGCAGGAAGATCCATCAAAAAAGTTACATAGTGCATAATATTAACTGATTCATGGCAATGAGGACAACACCCATCCTATAGAGTGCACCTTTTACATGACGACAGTTTTGTATGGAAATGTGCTGTAATGTCATAAAGCCATTTTTGGGGTAGAATCGTGTGGGTGGGGTTGGTATGGGTGTTTCCGCAGTGCTCAAAATTGCCCCAGAAAATGCACCAATGTGCAGGATTGGGGCAGCTTTCAACCATTTGAATAAACACTGAGTTAGTGTGGGCTCTGTGAGAAATGCAGCAGTGGAAGAAGTACTCAGTTTTGTTACTTAAGTGAAAGTATCACATGAAAGAATCTATGTAAGTAAAAGTGTCCCATTTAAAAATGTAGGCTACTTAAAGATCCCATGACATGGTACTTCTTGATGCTTTTATATGGCTCCTTAATGGTTCCCTAATACTGTAAATGAATCCTTCTTCAAAATCAACACTCAGTGCATGAGAAACAGAGATAAGATGAGAAAGAGTCATAAATATCTCTCTCAAACACTTTATTCTGGGCGTTGTTGCTTGAATGCAAATGAGGAGAAAAGAGCTGGCCAGTAGTAGAGGGTGGGGGCGTGGCCAAACTCTCCGCTCTCCGCTGTCAGCTCTCAGCTGATCCATTTCCGTGTTTTTGCACGGGAGAGAGATTTGAAGCGTTCCATTGAAAAACATTTCCACAGAAAATAAAATTAAACCACTGCTGTTCAAAGGTCCAGAGGCTCAGATAAAGGACTTCCGAGCCTAGAAACACTCGGACGTGCCTCCAGGCAAATAAAAAAACGCATTTCGCATTGCCTAGCGCATTCGCAGTCCAAACTCTCTGGGCGTGATTTACAGAGACGCTGAGTACAGACAGACGGGGGTGGAACTACATTTGCATTTCTTTTTTCGATCTGACGTCAATAAGGTGCCTTGTTCAAAATCGCCTGTTTGAGCTCCGATTTTTTGTAACGTAGAAAAGGATCGCAAATGCTCAGTTTAGACATTTCGCAACTTTTAACCATGGGGGGGGCCCTAAACAGGGTAGGGGAGCTCACATTAACGTTCAAAAACCTCAGAAAGTGAAAATTTCATGCCATGGGACCTTTAAAGAGTACAAATTAAAAGCCATTTGTGAAACAATAAAGAGATACAATACAGCTTCAAATGTAGAGATTTTGATACAGATCTGCTCTGAATTTTGTTCAATAGAATGAACTGAATTGATTTTTCCCGAGCTGTTTTTATTTGTATATTTTTGTTTGCTCAAATGATGAACATGCTAAAAATAAACCTCTTAGGCTTTTCTGCAGGTGAATAAACAATAATAAAAAAAAATCTTTTACTTTTCAGTCTTGTTCAAAAATGTAGTAGAGTAGAAAGTACAAATACCTGCTCTCAGATATATCCATCCATCCATCCATTTTCTTCCGCTTATCCGGGGCCGGGTCGCGGGGGCAACAGTCTAAGCAGGGACTCCCACACTTCCTTCACCCCGGACACTTCCTCCGGGGGGGAAGTGTCCGGGGTGAAGGAAGGGACCCCAAGGCGTTCCCAGGCCAGCCGGGAGACATAGTCCCTCCAGCGGGTCCTGGGTCTTCCCCGGGGGCCTACTTCCGGTGGGACATGCCCGGAACACCTCAGATAGAGTAGTGAAGTAAAAATGAAAGGTATCCACTTTAATGTTCTTAAGTAAATTACAGATGCCTAAAACTTATACTTAAGCAGTACTTTACTACTTTTACGTTCGTACTTGGTATGTTCCACTGGAGAAATGCAAACAGCAATTACACATTTTACAACATAGACAAGAGCCCTTTTCATGTGAAACCTCCAAAGATCAGCGTCAGATAAGAATACGTGAATGAGTTCTGAAATTCCCACACAGGTCATGGAGATCTGGAATGTTTATTAGAGGATCTTAGTCTGGATTAGGGTCGGAAGGATATCCACGTGAAGTCTAAACATCCCGACAGCCATTATGAAATTCCTCTGTCAATCACACACTACACAAATACGCATGTTAGGTTTTCAATCCCTTATGGGGACATTGCACTGACTTACATTCATTTCCTGGAGAATGATCCCTAACAGCAGCAGTAGCTCTGTTGGTAGAATATTTATCCTCTGAAATCTTGTTCTTGAGATAAAAATCCCAGACCACCAGTCAAAGGTTTGTACACAATTTTTACATCTTTTCATGATTGTTCACATGATAGATTCTCCCTGAAGACATCAAAACTATGAATAGGCACACATGGAATGTAGCAAACAAAAATGAAACTCAGAATAACTCAAAATCTGTTTAAGATTGAAAGTAATAATAATAGCCACCCTTTGCTTTGGACCCTGGTGATCCTTGACCCTGACAAGACACATCTGTGAAGTAAAACCAATTCAGGAGACTTCATCAAGAAGCCCACTGAGAGAAGGTCAAGGGTACCGGCTAGCTTAACGGTTAGCTCAACCGTACCGGCTGGTTAGCTCAACTGGTAGGTCATGGACTTTCCCCCTGGGGGTTGTGGGTTCAAATCCCCCCCTGGGCAATGAGCTAACCAGTGTGGGTCCTTGGGCAAGACCCTTCACGGTACTGCCCCCCGGGCGCCGAAAAAAGATGGCTGCTCACTGCTCCTGAAAAGGATGGGTCAAACGCAGAACTCAAATTTCTCCCGTGTGTCACTGTGTGTCATTGTGTGTGAGACCAATAAAGGCTTAAGCCTAAGCCTAAACTTAGGTTTGCAGCACTGTCGAAAAAGCAAAGGGGCTACTTTGTGGATTTGAATATAAAATATAAATATAAAGAAAAAACACACTGAATGAGAAGTGCATCCAAGTTTTTACTGGTGGCAAATCAACTCCAACTCCCACAGATGAATACTGTTGTTGTGTCCATGGGGAAAACACTTAACCCACCTTGCTCCCAGTGTCTGTATACATTGGTGTATGAATGTGTGAGTGAGTGGTTGTTAAAGGTAAGGCACTTTAAGTGCCTTGAAAAGTAGAAAATATGAATGTGACCATTTACCATTTTATAATCAGTATTTTATTACCATAACCTAAACCCAAACCTTAACCCATACCCATCCATCCATCCATTTTCTTCCACTTATCCGGGTTCGCGTCACGGGGGCAACAGCCTAAACAGATCTGCCACCCAGATCTTCCTGCACCAGCCCCTATGGATCCTCCTGCGGGCAGTGGGTCCATGGGAGGACGGCCCCACGTCGCTCCTTCGGACTGTGCCCGGCAGGGCCCCATGGGGGAAGGCCCGGCCACCAGACGCTCGTTGTCAAGCAAAACTGATACCAATCTGGGCGACATAACTGGCCTTGCTGTGTTTCTAGTCATAGGGGCTTCTGAACTGCTCTTAGTCTGACCCACCCCCCAGGACCTGTTTGCCTTGGGAGACTCTACCAGGGGCAAGAAGCCCCCGACATCATAGCTCCTGGGATCATTCGGGCACTCAAACCCCTCCACCACGTTAAGGTGGCGGTTCATATCTGATCTAATAATAAAGGGTTTGCATCACCAGATTTTTGAGAATGTGTGTACAGATTTTAGTCCTCACATTATGATAAATACCACAGAATATTACACACTTTAAGACAAGATTTTTTTAGACAGTTTTATTAAGAAGAGAACAGCCTTCAATTATAATCCCAGCTCAGTGTTCAACAGAGTAAATAAATAAAAGTACAAAATAAATACTATTAAATATGGTATAAAACTGGAAGGAGGAGAGATAGAGCTCCCCAGATTTCAGAAAAGGCAGCACAAACTTGAGCAGATACAAAAATAATTTGAGAATCAGACAAATGTACAAAAGTAATCTGTGGACAGAGTAAAATATCCCTTTTCCAATGCGGGTCTGTCAGGTACATGAGAAGAGGAGATGCATATTCAAGTAGATCAGTAACACAGAGGTTTGCAGTCATCTTTAAGAGCACTTTAAACATCACACGCAACACACACACAGGCACGTTAGATTCAAATGCAATCGGAAACAATTTCACACACAAAAAATATAAGCAACTCAACTCTGTATGAAATTATATTATAAACCCCATTATGCAACCTAGAGATAGTCTCGCAAAGTAAACAGACACAAAACTCAGACCAGCCCACAATTTACAATTTGCAAGTCAAAGAATTAAGATTTGGCTATAGAAATCAGTATATATATTTCTATACATTTAAAAAAACAAAGTGATTTCATTCTTTGTTTTTATGAAAATTAAGCATTTTAAAGCAGAAAATTAAGCATTTCAAGGCAATAGCATTTGATGAAATAGTGGCAACATTAAGACTGGTTTTACATTGACTTACACTACCAGTCCAAGCTTACCCTCTAATTCAATATTCGTTTTCTTACTGCTCCAATTTTTCAACAAAGCAAAAGGTGGTTAATTCGAGGATTTGGTTATTGAATGAGGCTGAGCCCTAACTTTTGACTGGTAGTGTATACTGATATAGTGTATACCGTGGCGTGTTTTTTTTCTCCACACAACAGCACACAGCGTGTGCATAAAAATGCATTGCAATTTTAAAAACTATCTTTATTTGAAGTGGATATTGAACTAAGTGCTACATCAAGAAGTATTTGGTAACTGCCCAAAATAGGAACTAAAGCCGTAGAGTATACAGTATATACACACATAAAGTACCACAAAGTCTTTTTTTTTTCATATAACAACAATTATTATATGATTGTAGCTTAGTATCGGTAGCAGGTCAGTCCCAACTCCAGTCCACGAGTTCACACTTGGACCAGCCCTAGCTTACCGCAGCTGCGTCGCCTGCTGCGTCCATATTTGGGCTGACAGGAAGTGGTCCAAAGTGCCAGATTAGAGCTGATGCTGGGCGTGGTCTGTCATCCCCACTACTGGCTCCAGGAGGGCCAAAAAGGATCAAAAGCAGTGTATGTACGGATAAGAAAGTGAATAACAAAATGATATCTACAAACTGGAAGGCTATGTGGGACATTATTGAAGTGTGTTTGGGTTCCGATGCGAGCTCCAGGTAGTGTACACTGGTTCAGTCCCTCTCCACACCTTTAGCTCCAGCTCAGAGTTCAAAGGGTCAAAAGTCAAATAGCATAATCCGCAAATAGGTCAGAGGTCACACGGCGAACACGCTGAGGGTGCTGGTCTGGTCCTTCAGGCCCAGGATGCTGTAGGCAATTCGTTTCAGATGTCCTGGCAGACGCACGCCAATGTTTTTAATGTCCCTGGAACACACATGACAATTCAGGGTTAATACCAGTGAACGTTACAGAAACATTATGATAGGAAAAATGTCATTAAAGATGGGGTGTTTTATTTCTATGGGGTATTAACTCCAAACATACAGCGCTGGAAAAAAATAAGAGACCACTGCAAAATTATCAGTTTGTTATCACTAATTTTACTACTTATAGGTATGTGTTTGGGCAAAAGAAACATTTTTGTTTGAGTCTATAAACTATTGACTTTTCCCCCAAATTCCAAATAAAATATTATCGTTTAGAGCATTTATTTGCAGAAAATGACAAATGGTCAAAATAACAAAAAAGATACATGTTTTCAGACCTCAAACAATGCAAAGAAACAAATCAAATTCATTTTAAAACAACATAATACTAATGTTTACACTTAAGAAGAGTTCAGAAATCAATATTTGGTGCAATAACTATTTTTAATCACAGCTTTCATGCGTCTTGGCATGCTCTCCACAAGTCTTTCACATTGTTCTTGGGTGACTTTATTCCACTCCTGGTGCAAGAACTGAAGTAGATCATCTTTGTGTTTGTGTTGGAATTCAACAGACACTGGAATGGAATGGCTGTAATACATGTAGAGATGCTGATTTCAGAAAAAATTCTTATTTTTTATGAATGTGTTTTATAAGTTTCACTTTCATTTTTGAGTCTCCCTTTGCTTTCCATGCTCCAGCTACTCCCCCTTCAACAACACAATCAGCGTGCATCCCGCTAATAAAACTACCGCACATCGCATCAGGTTTGGCAAGTGGCTGTGTACAGTTTTGTATCATGTTTTTGTATGTTTATGGAGAATTTTCGTGTGGGAGTATGGATGATGTAGGTTTGGGGGTGGAGAATTGGACAGAACCATAAGGAGGATTTGAATAGAGCCCGGGAGAGATTGCTAAATTACTTAAACATGCATGGATGACATCTACAACCTGTTCAGGCATGTTTCTGATAAGGAAACACTGTTATATCATGGTAGAAATCTCCAAAAATCTCCATAAAATCAATTTTGCACAATACTCCCTCTTTAATATGGAAGGAATAATTAAAATATAAACAATAACTCTTAAATATGATTCTCAACAGCTAGTCCCACAGTCATGTGAAAGGAGTTTCAGTGTGTGAAACTGTGTACTAAAGACAAGTATTATTACTGTTCAACAATGAGAAAGTCTAAGAAAGCAGATATAGGTCATGTCACGGTATCTTTTATCCATAAATAGCACAGGATATCAACAAGTACAGCACATGATGTCTTTTGTACAGCTCAAAATGATAAAATAAAGTTATTCAAAAGTAAAAAAGAAAAGAAAAGAAACAGCTCCATTACAGTTATCCACAGTGACTATGTTACTTCATCTTTAAACCTTCTAGTCCCTATAAATATCCTGACAATTCCTTTTCCAACAAAATATCCTTTAGGCAATATTTGTGTAGTAAAGTAACATGCTCAAGATAAAACAGATTAAGTACCAAGCAAGAACAACACCAAAATCAAACAGTGATCTGAACATCTTCAAACTCAAACAAAATAACAGCTAAACTAAAAATAAAATGGACACAAAGCATAAAATGGCAAAATAAAAAAATAAAATAAAATGTGTATACGCTGCAGTTATAGCCTATGATGTATAGGAAATAAGTTGTCTAAATGTTCATCTGTTAATTTGGGACAGGAGAAAAGGAGTGGGGTTAAATAAGTATTTACTTCCTCCAACTCCCTTTTGTGTGACAATTGCTTTTGTTTGCTTGTTACACCAAAGTAGGGACTGATACCGATAATGGCATCAAATATTGGTACGATGCGACTACGGTACGAGACTTTACAGGCTGATTTTGGCCTAGAACATCTCATAATGTTTGAACTTTTACTCACGTGAAGGGCTTCAGTCATGATAGGAAGGATAAATAACAGTTGTGTAATAAGTAAACATAATACTAATGTTTACACTTAAAAAGAGTTCAGAAATCAATATTTGGTGCAATAACCTTTATTTTTAATCACAGCTTTCATGCGTCTTGGCATGCTCTCCACAAGTCTTTCACATTGTTCTTGGGTGACTTTATTCCACTCCTGGTGCAAGAACTGAAGTAGCTCAGCTTTGTGTTTGTGTTGGAATTGAACAGACGCTGGAATGGAATGGCAGTAATACATGTAGAGATGCTGATTTCAGAAAAAAATGCAGTGGTTTCTTATTTTTTTCCAGAGCTGTATAGGCATTTATGGTTTTCTATGCAATACTGTCCAAATAAACAAAAAGCATTCATTCATTCTCAGTTTTCGTACCACTCATGATTCTGACACCATACTGCGTACCTAATTTCAGCCTATACTTGCGTAAAAGTAACTCTAGTTGTGCAGAGTCATCCATCATGTCCACACGGCCCAATCTGATCCCTGTGTATGTGACAGTGTTCTTTTGAAGTGCTCCACATGGTGTGATCTGTGCCTCTGTTTCATCTGCATCTGGGAGCGTTCTCCAGCTTGGCCCACATGCTTTTTACCGCTCACCAGACAAACTCCTTTATGGTCAGCGAAGGATCCTCGTTAAGTCATTAAGACGATAATTACAGCCTTGCACCGCACCGCTGTGTTTGGGACTTCACAGTTTTAACGTCATGTGTGAGCCAAGAAAGCCTCAGGATCTGTCTTCAAAGTTCACGTTCGGAGAGTGGAGTCAGCTGGAGCGGCTGCCGGGCCAGGTGCAGGAAGGGGCAGAGAAGATAGTCCTATAGATACTGTATGGCGAGGAATTTTCAAAGTCATAAATTGAGTGCTCTAGGGCTGAACGATATGTGAAAAATATCAAATTGCGATTTTTCTGATATGCATTAAGGGTGCGTTGTGTAACTTTTCTGGTGAAGGGTCTGTCAAATGCTTTAATCCATGGAAATGTTATTGGTTTGTCTGGAATGGTTCACCGTATGACATTAAGGCTGCGTCTCATTTCTCTGTCTTACCCCTTCGTCTTACTCCTACCCCTTGGTTTTGCGCGTTCATGTGAGGGCAAAGAGTGTCCCGATTCTAATTTTGATTAAGAGCTAGAGCCACGACCGAGGGCTACATACCCCTTGAAACGAAGTAAGCTCTCGACCAGACTTGGAACGAAGGGGTACGCCTACAAGCTCAGGGAGGTTTTGGGATCAGGAGGCAGCGTCACATCGACCAACCAAGGAGTCTCATAAATGTATTTTCAGCTGTTGTAATTATTGATTAACAGTTTAGCAGGTTTACAATTATGGCGCTTATGTTCTACGTTACTTTTAGCGAACTATTGTTGCGGTTTTAATTGTAGTGATGTCCATTTAGCCAACGTTATCGTTTTCATCGAACTTTCATGCATGAACAAGCTAGTTTTTTGTCGAGCTGAGGTAAATTTTGTTTACGTTTGTTTGCGTCAACTGTTGTCGCCTCTGTAGACGTAGCAGCTCAGGTAGAGGCAAGGGATGATGACGCAAACGGTAATCGAGTGGTGTCCCATTTCTTAGGGGAACATTCGTACCCCGAGCCCTCTCAGCTTGGTATCGAGGGGCAAGACAAAGACATAAATAAAGGGGAAGGGGTAAGACAGAGTAATGGGATGCAGCCTAAACCTTTCTATCTTCATGGAGATCAAACCAGAGTTACAGTTCAAATCACAGTCACACAGTCAGAGTGCCTGTTTTTCTAGTTATTTTTAAAACCACTTGTTACTGCATAAATGTAAGGTAGAGCTGTTTAATATCATACTCTAGAACATTCCAGGCAGAGCAATGACATATCCATAGAAACAATCAGGTGACGGACCCTACACCAGAAAAGTCACAAAATGCACCTTTAATACATTTTTAATTCATTTAGTTAACATTTTAATCGTGTCCAGAAAAACTGACCAAAATAAAAAGACTGAAATATGAACTGGCAAACTAACACATGTTTGTAGAGAACTAAACTACGGGGTTAGCAGTTTTTATGTGGAAACATTTTGCTGTTTCTGGAGGAAGTTATGTTTCTACATTATGGTTCTTCTTTGCAATTTGCTGATGGTGTCCATTCAAATTTCAGAAGCAATTAAAAAACTCTTTCACTGATGTATATTTATAATGACAGAGAAAACATAGAGCTTTGTGCCAGTTTGTCCTTTCTTTTGGATAGGCCCGGTAATTATATTAGCCATAAACCAGGACAAAAAATAAGATAAGATAAGATAAGATAAGACTTTATTGATCTCACACAGGAGAAATTCACTTGCCACATTAGCTCCAGGCAGTTTAGTGCAAAAGAAAGTTTGAACAAAAAAAAGTGCATGCAGACAAGATAAGTAATAATAATAATAATAATAATAATAATAATAATAATAATAATAATAATAATAATAATAATAATAATAATAATAATAATAATAATAATAATAATAATAATACATAAATAAATAAGAAAAATAGTAGAAAAAAATCTGACAGTATTCGGAGTATAGTTTTTTTTTTTATTTACCATGCAGCCTATTTCTAATTTCTTAAAGTTTATTTCCTGTAATCTCTTGTGACCCTGAGCCTGAACCACTGTTGTACCCAATAATTTAATTTAAAAAAATATTCAAGTAAAAATGTCAAATAAAAGAGAATGGAAAGTATTTGGAGAAAGACGAGCTGTTTGGCATCGTTATAAAAATGTTAAAACTGTGGAGCGTCCTTCCTGCTCCATCAGCACATACATTGAGTTCACTTTCCAAGATCTTTGCCATGTTCCTTTTAACTGTGGCTGTGACCCCAGGCCAAAACAAGTCGGTAAACACTTTGTTGGCTTCCAGTCCAGTCTAACCATACACTAGCATTTCACAAAGTAAGACAAGTTGTAGCTTTGATCAGAGTCCATATTAAGCTATTTTGTATGTTGTTTCCTCATCAAAAACACACCTGGGGTTGTGTTTTGTTTCATTCACACGTTTCACAAATCCTGCATATTCACTCAAACTGAAAACACTGTCCACCTTGTGATGTCATGAGGTAATACAGGTAGTGCTCCACTGTGTTTGAAACTCCATACACCTTCACTAGAATCATTTGGACAATTTCAGCCCTGGAACTGTCAATCTCTACTGAACTAAAGGTAAAAGGTTAACTTGAAAACTACCACTCGATAACATCACAAGGTGGAACAGAGCATTTTGAGCTTTGGAATTATATACAGGCTAATAATAAAGATTCTCAAGCATGTGTATTTCTCAGGAAAGTACATTTCTCCTGCGTGAGATCAATAAAGTCTTATCTTATGTGTGAATGAAATGAAACACAACTCCAGGCATGTTTTTGATGCGCTAACAGCATTATAACATGTCTTAAAGCTCACAAGAGTCAATTTTGCATAATATAGGACCTTTAATGAAGTGCTGCAAATTTCTTGTGATTTATGTCATAACAGGAATTCCAATATTTTTCTTGCAACAAAGTTATAGTTGTCTTCTAGGGAAAGGACTTGCAGTCAAAACCATGTGCATTCCAAGCATGTTAATTATTCACTCATTATTTACTAATTATTTAACAATTATTTAACAATAACTAGCATGCTAACCACACACCTCCTGACTCCCGAACAAGACAATGTCTTATAATTAGATAGTGGTAGTACAAAGGACTTATTTTGACCTCAAGAGCTGCGTATACAATATATCTGTACTTGGGCAAGACTAAATTTGCGCAGTTACATAAAGAAAAATGTAAATCTAACTCTTTATAACATTGTCTTTTTGGCATTGAGGACAGAACATGGACTTTTCTACTGCCATAGCAATAGTTTCTCAAAATATGATATTTTTGGCATATTCCACGTTATTGAAAGAGGTATGCTCCAACTCCTTCCAATCCTAATCCCAGGTTTATCCCATGGTCCGTGAATATCACGTGTGATATAAAGTGTTCATTAGTGATTAATCCCAGTTTGGTTGAATGTGGTTCTACAGTGTCTCCTCGTATGCCCCTGTTCCAACCACGTCTCCGGATCTCAGGACTTCATGTGGTCTCTCCGAAGACCCTGGTTCTCGTTAAGTCTCCCAGCCTTCTATTATGTGCTCAGCTAAAGCATCACTGCCCTAAAGGTTAAGCTCCACCATTACAGTCTCCCTTACACACAAGACCTTACAATTGCTCCAAACTATGCCATTGCAAAGTTCACGGGGTCCATTCTGAGCTCACCTCCTCCATCTCCCAAAAGTACAGACATACCGACTTCCAGGCTCTGCTCTCGTCCATCGCCTTCAGCAGTTTAATCCACCTTGGTCTACTCAAGAAGTACTCAACTGAAGCCTCATAAAACCTCAAAATACACGCAAAATACTTTTACTTTTTACTCTTTAAAGCCCCAGTGTGTAGGATTCGTGGCACATAGGTGGATACTCGCTATTGCACTTTCTGTTTTAGCTACGGCAGACCTCGCGGTCCCGTTTTTTTTTTCTTTTTTTCTTTTCTCATGAAAACACACATTCCCGATCATGTACCATGACACTCTACACATCAAATGAAACCTTACAGTCTCCTCTTTTTGACTATGCAATTCATTTCCCTGCACAACAATCACTCCCCGAGCACATGGGGCTTTTATACAGAAAAGCACAAAACGAGGTTAGCTTACCTTAGAATGCTTTGCACAGGTCAAACTCTGTATTTCACCATAAACTTGCTCTCAATTTGTCCGTAAGGATCCAGCGAATAAAATCCAGTAAAACAATTTAGTCCAAAACACGTGTTAGATCCATTACGAGTCTGATCCGGCAGCATGCTTGTGTTGTTTACCCCCAAACCACCAAATGTCCTTCTGCGGCTCTCGTATTCAAAATGGCTGCCTCTGCATGGGGAAGATCCCCCTTTTATGTGACTATATCTAAGTCCAAAAGAATACTTTGATTTCATGATGGAAGTGAAAAGGCTTGGAAAACAATGTATTTTTGACTGGGTATCTTCAATTTCAGTAATTAACGGGTAAAAATCTTACACACTGTCCCTTTAAGTACATTTTTACATGGGAACTGTTATAGTTTTACTTAAAGGTGCTCTATGTAACTTTTTGGTTGGGGTTCCGTCACCTTCTTGTTTCTATGGATATGTCATTGCTCTGCCTGGTTTGTTTCACAGTATCACTTTAAGCAGCTCTACCTTATTTATTCAATTATAGGTGGTTTTAAAGCTCAAAAATACCTATAAAAACAGGCATTCTGACTGTGAGCGGGGCTGCCTCTCCACAGATCTGACCTGTAACTTGGTCTGGTTTAGTCTCCATGAAGATACAAAGATTTAATACCATACTGTGAAACATTCCAGACAAAGTAATAACATCTCTGTGGAGAAAAGCATTTCACGGACCCTCCACGATCAAAGTTACACAACGCACATTTAAGTACAGTTTTTTACTACCTTTACTTCATTACGTTCCAACAGCGCTCTACGCCATTTTAAAGTCGAAGACCCGTGGCCCCCCGCAGGCCACAGTTCTAAGTGAGCGTCCTGTAGCACTGGCCACATATAAGCCCCGAGCGAGGGATGAGACCAGAGAAGAGAGAGAAGAGGACAAACCACAGGCCGCAAATCAAGCCCTCCTCCCACATTACTTTTTCCATATCAACTATTTCTCATGTTGTGTGGAAATACTTGTGTTGGCTGCAACTTTTAGGTTACTTTTGGGAAAACACAAACCGCTAAAGGAGCACATTCTTATGCTAAGTGCTGGCTCCCATGAATTGCATAATAGGTCTCAGATTAGAATAGGTTACTTATTACTGATGGCAAATTACAGAACCGCTGAATTCTCTGTCTAAGACTAATCTTACTTGACTCCAACAATGCAAGGTCATAATGTACTGAAATGGCAAATGTGAGTTGTTTGGCCTGAGTATTTCATGTGTGAAGGTGTATGCTGTTAGAGGCTATACAAAACTATTATAAGTACATGACAGAGAGCCATATATTAACTACAAACATCTTGTTTTGTGTGCTAGCTTAGTTTTTGGAAGATTTGGTTTGGAATTCTGAATATTTATCCAAAGTTCCCCTTAGATTTGGTTCAGACTATGGTGGCACAAATACTTTCTCTATTCTTTCATACTTGTGGAGTTTAAATGTCACTTATTGTCTGTATCATATTTTAGCAGTCCTTTTTGAACAGCGTAGTTACTTTTTTTTGTTTTGTATGAAGCAACTGAAGTGAGAAGTGAGATTTGATTATGCCAAAGTCTAGTCCATGTTCATTTTAAACAATGAGGGAGAAATTTAGACTATGGCAGGACACCATAGTCTTTTCTAATAATGGGAAAGTGTTCTTCCAAAGTAAACTAAAGTGGTTCTAAGGTTAGTCTTTGTGGCACCCCTTAACTGATTCCATCATTGTCATAATAATGATAATATAGCAATACAATGAAGGAGCTATTGTAGTTTTTAACACTTTCTGAAAAGATTTGGATAAACTGGACTCTGACAGAAGAGAAGCACACAACACCTTTGAAGTAGACTAAATAAATACA
Organism: Paratrypauchen microcephalus; assembly: GCA_036785185.1. Lineage (NCBI taxonomy): Eukaryota > Metazoa > Chordata > Actinopteri > Gobiiformes > Gobiidae > Paratrypauchen > Paratrypauchen microcephalus. The sequence continues at coordinate 1,458,235 of JAVJIX010000037.1, read as the reverse complement.
TATATACACACACCCCAAAATGGCATCTTAAAACATTTGCGCATGATTAAAATGTAAGAAAATAATATGACAGATATCTTATTGACTGATTTGGACAAACAATTTGGATTTGGATAAACATATATCCAAATCCAAATTTATATAGCGATCATAAAAAGAAAACAAACCAAAGGTATAACAGTATATTCACTGGTTTATTGCTCTTTGGTTGCTATTCCATCTATTTATTTTTTTTAACCCTCTGTTATATATTATGTATTATATTTGATGAGTGCGCTTTTGTGCCCAAAACAATTTCCCTTGTGGATCAATAAAGTTTCTCTAAGTTTGTCTAACAGCTAAAGATTTGCTCATACTAGTCCTAAAACAATAAAACAAGAGTAAAAGCAAAAACATAAAATCATAAAGTAAATAAAAATAAATAATAAAAAGACACTTACTCATTCTTCATCTGCAGAACCTGGTCCATGGAAACCACTCCCGCGCGATTAAAGTTCTCGCTGTACTGGCTCATCTTGATGGACTCCAGCCATTCTGGAACCGACCTGAAGGGGGAGCCGTCCGAGCCGCTGGTGCTGGGGAGGCGGATGGATACGCTGCGGAGGAAGAGAAAAGTAGTTCCAAATGACAATAATCAACAGGCTTCTTCAAAACAAACGTACAGCAGTAATTACAGAGCTGAACCGGTGTGGTAATAAAAACCAGTTGGTGCAGTTGGAGAAAGGCCATAAGACAAGCACTACCTTTCTGAAGAACTCTTAATGTCATGGAGGCGCGCCAATATTTCTGTAGATACTTATCACATTATCAAAATACTGGTGCTGTCAGGCGATTTAAAAAAAAATCTAATTAATTACAGGATTTGTAATTAATTAATCTAATTAATTGCATTTTAAGAGTGTGAGATTTGCGATTGAGTTTGTCAGTTTTTCTGCGGTCGCTTTGCTCATTCGTTTCCCAAATTCTGCGAGCGTGGTTTGGTGGTTTGGTGAAGTGCGCACTATCACCGGTAACAATGGAACTTGCCCGGACGTGTTTATCGTTCAAATGATCCGATTCATCACCTCTTCGGTGATCGGAAAATTGTTTTTGAAAAAAAATTCTACAAATCAGCCCGTTCTTGTTGATCCCGTCTTTGTTCTTTTTATAAATAAATTTGCCGTTCAGGCCTGAACAGCGATTTGCTCGCCCCACACCAAATTTAAAATGTGAGCGCATTGAATTGCCACTCATAATTAATTGCGTAAATGTTCATTTGCAGTGTAATTAATTAATCTAATTAACGCGTTAAACTGACATCCCTACACAATACAGTTTCATGTTTTTGTGCACCTTCACTAACCCTTTTTGGTTTCATTTTTGGAAACAATATATCTTATCTTGACATATTCATATAATAATGAAAATAAAATGATGCATATAGGTAGCATTGCAGTTCACACACTTCCACAATTGTTTTTTGTTTTTGTTTTTCCATTTCCTTATTTAATTTTAAGCAATATTTGCGATTTGTCAGTTAATGTGAATAACCGTAAAGGGAGTATCGATCTATGTTATAATGTTGCAGGGCTCTTAAGTTTTGAGCGGGGTCGTGCGTGTGACTGCCTAATTTCCGAGGAGACTTAAACTACAAAGCAACTAATGAGAGTTATATAAATGAAGTTATTACCTGATGGTTCTCAGTTTGTTTTATCATCACCGCAGTGTGCGCTTAGCAGCTGGAACTACACTCTACAGTCTGCCCAACAACAGAACAATCTGTTTTCTGATTGGCTGATTTTCTTCCGGGGAGCGGGACGGGGAGGAGGGGGAGAGTTTTTTTCACTGAAAACGTGCATAAACTGAGCCACACAGACCGATTTTCTGAACACAAAAAAAAAAAAATCAGCGTAAGAAATGCCATGTGTGGCGTGTGAGCGTGTGAACACGTCGAAATGCGTGTGTCACACTCTCAATGCGTGAGACTTGAGAGCCCTGAATGTTGTATTGTCATAATTTGTTTTTGTTTCAGGCTACAGCCACACGACAACACTCCTGGATTTCTTTTTTATGCAGGTTGAAAAAAATTTGCATCTACACACATGTCGGATCAGTAAAAATTCACCTCCAGACACTGAGTGAAAACGATGTAATACATATGCCACACCGATATGTGGCGCTGCCAGAGCCAAACAGCCAGAGCCACCGGAAACGCAATACTACAAAGAGCGCATGCGCATAAAGTCCTTTCTCTTCCGCAAACAAGCAACCCCCCCTACTGAACCAACCTCTACTGAACTAAAGGTAAAAGGTAGCTGTTAACTTGAAAACTACCACTACATGACATCACAAGGTGGAACTGAACAGTTTGAGCTTTGGAGATGTAGAGAGACTAATAATAAATGATTACTCCAAAAGGTGTGAATGGAACAAAACATGAGTATGTTTTTGATGAGGTAACAATATTATAACATGGCTTAAAACTCACAAGAATCAATTTCGCTTAATATAGCACCTTAAATAAAAAACAACAACAACAACAAAAAACCCCATCAGATCCAGAAACTGTTATATTGGAACAGTCAGCACATATTTGACCCATTATCCCTGGGGCTAAGTGTCCTAACAGGCGGGCATCTTAAAACCATTTACACTATAACTAGCTGTGCTGCCATTATATTGTAAACGCATGTGTCTAGCTCCGACTGAGGGAGTTCTCTTCTGTATTTGAGCTGAGTCACACACGAGCGCTCCATAGGTCAGACCAGACACAGTGAAGACCAAATTACACCAGTTTGAAAATGTCACATCAAATTTAATCTTCAGCGGAGCGTGTAATATCGCATAACTCAGCCATATGTGGGCCTGTGGTTAGCGTGAAGTTGTAGAAATCAGTGATAACCTAAGTGCAGATGTATCAAAGTTGGGATCCTAGGCCTGCTCCATTTCAGCTAAGCGATCTCAGCTGTGGGTCTACATTTAAATTCTTGGCCCAACTTTGAATTGTTTTAAACTGGAACACGTCCAAAATCAATTCCCATAAATGCTGAATGGGGCATGTACTCAGAGTCTCAAAGCATAGCAACTCGGTGTCATCAAAAATGTGTAAAAACAATAACTATTATCATAAGGAACTATTATTCAACTGACTGTCCTATTTTGAGCAATTTGACTGGTCTTTCAATCGCTTTTTCTTGCAACCAGATACACAGACCATACAAATTAGAGGAATAACCACACCCCTTTAGACTATTAGTTCCAATGGTCCAACTGGATTTTTACCAAGTTAAATTGCTTGGGAACTGCATTACAGATAGGAAACAGTTTTAGCTTGATTCTGACCCAGTGTTTCAAAGCCGAATACCCGGACAAACCGCATCATTTTAATGCAATTTCCTTTAACAATTACAGCTATTTTTATTTTTGTGTTAAAATGATACTGCTAATGATCTGCTTAGCCATTATGTTGTACCGTAAGGTTGTTGTTACTTACGGATTTACTATTTAAAGGGCCCATATTACATTATTTTTGGATCTGCGTTGTAATGTTATTTCCTCACGAACATACCTGGAGTTTTGTTTTGTTTCATTCACACATGTTTGACACGCAAACCCTGCATATTTAGCTGTGTTCTTCCCTCAAACTAAATAGAAGGAGTGCTCCACTGTGTTTTTAAACTCCATACACCTTCACTAGAATCATTTGGATGATTTCTGCCCTGGAATTGCCACAGAACTAATCTCCACTGAACTAAAGGTAAAAGGAACAGTTAACTTGACAACTACCTCTTCATGACATCACAAGGTGGAACTGAGCATTTTGAGCTTTGGAGATGAAGACAGATTAATAATAAAGATTACTCAAACATGTGTGAATGAATGAAAACACAATTAGATATGTTTTTGATAAGGTAACAGCATTATAACATGGATTAAAGCTCAAAAAACTGAAATTAGGAAAACATAGGGCCTTTAATGGTATAATGGTGTAACTCAAACCAACTGAACTTTATTTCTAGAGCACTTTAAGAACAACACAACTGACCAAAGTGCTGTATACAAACTAAACAGAACACATAACAAACGGTGACAAATGGTAATTAGTCAACCCACAAACTGAGTTAAAGCACAGGAGAAAAGGAAAGTCTTTAGGAGGGATTTAAAAACAGGGTGTGACCTTTAGGCCAGCCTAACAGACAGAGGGAGCTGATTCGACAGTCGTAGAGCACCCACTATAAACACAGTCACCTCTTTGTTTTTCTTGGTCTTTGGGACGTGGAGAAGAATGCTGAGGGGCCATTTTGAAACCAATGTGAAAATGCACAGGGAGATAGTGAAGAATTAAAGGAAAAGTAACGTTTTTTTACAATCTGAGCCTTTTTTCGGCAATAAAACAAGTAGTTTTACTCACCCATAGCAGTTTGGTGTCAATTGGAGCAGTATCGCAGAAGTTATGTTGTAGCCGTTCTGTTCTACTAATGATCCCGTATCCGTTAGCGTGAGTGCTCGGGGCACTGATTTGCGGTGTCCAAATAACACAAACTTTAGCACTTTTCAAATCACAGAAGATCGCTGTATCAGGGTAGACTTTTAGTGGATTCCAAAACGGCCTGAAACCCGATATCCAGCTATAGTTTCATTTGATGACGTCATCAGAGAGGACAGTGCGCATGCGTGAACTCAGCTGTTTTGTAAACACCGCTAGTCCGAAAGAAGCTAACTGTCCTCTCTGATGACGTCATCAAATGAAACTATAGCGATATCGGGTTTCAGGCCGTTTTGGAATCTACTAAAAGTCTACCCTGACACAGCGATCTTCTGTGATTTGAAAAGTGCTAAAGTTTGTGTTATTTGGACACCGCAAATCAGTGCCCCAAGCACTCACGCTAACGGATACGGGATCATTAGTAGAACAGAACGGCTACAACATAACTTCTTCAAAACCGCTCCAATTTACACCAAACTGCTATGGGTGAGTAAAACTACTTGTTTTATTGCCGAAAGAAGGCTCAGATTGTAAAAAAAAACGTTACTTTTCCTTTAAGAGGGAATGGCTATGTATTACTTATTGTTTTCACTCAGAAATTTGAATATTTTACTAAACTAAAAGTCCTTTGGTTATGATAAAACGTGTAATTTCTGAGTTTACGATACAATTTATTTGATTTATATCTTAAAAATATAAATATAAACCAATTAGGGCACTACTCGGGCGAACCTGATGACGTTGTAGAAGTTAAACGCGTTGTTCGCTCTAACCCCAATAAAGGTAGAGTAAAGTCAAGCGAGTGTGCCGTAAACTTCTTTTTTTCTGGAATTATTCAATGTTCCTGTTGTTACCAGCACCTGGAAGTTGTAAATGGAGTTTTGAACTTTTGAATAAAACAATTAGCTTTGAAACACAATAAAGAAATGAAGAAAGAAAGAATAATGTCTTAGGTCTTATCTTAATAATGATAATAATGACGACATATACTCAAATCAGTTCTGACCATGAGAAAATCTAATTAACAGCTCAGACTAAATATGAACCTGATCTAAGCCTGTTCGCTCCGGTGTGGATGCTCGTAGCAGCTGTCGGTCCTTTACACAAACACACAAGCGTCTGAAGTTTAAATAAATCTTACCGTGGGTCGAAGTCTGCAATGGTCTTCAGGGAGTCGGGGCTCCGGAGCAGTTTGTCCAGCAGGGGGACGATGTCTCCGAACTTGGGCCTCTTGGATCGGTCCTGGAGCCAGCACTGGAGCATGAGCTGGTACACCGCCGAGGGGCAGTCCATGGGCGCGGGCAGACGGAAGGCCTCGTTTATAGCTTTCATCACCTAGAAAAAAACAAGTGACAAATACAGGTTTTATTATACATTTTCAGTGGAACCAACTACATGCAATGCTGGAACATAACAAAGCAAAAGTAGTAAAGTACTTATGTATACATTTTAGGTATCTTTACTTTACTTAAGTACATTTTGGTGGATAATTTTTACTTTTACTTTACTACATTTGAAAGCATCTGTACTTTATATGCCACTATATTTTTTGAACAGAACTGAAAAGTAAACATATTTTTTTATTATTGTTTGAGACCTGCTGAAAAGACTGAGGGGTTATTTTAACACGTTCATAATGTGAGCAAACATAAATATACTTTAAGTTTCACCACTGAAAATAAATTGTATACTTTTAGAGAAAAATAAACAGCAAATGCATATTTTACGGTGCATATTTAAAGCCCCAGTGTGTAGGATTCGTGGCGCATAGGTGGATGGTGCTATTGCACTTTCTGTTTTAGCTACGGCAGACCTCGAGGGTCACCCGCGCACGAGCCGCGCGCCGCTACTGTATAAATAAAACGCGGCCCCGTTTTTTTTTTTTTTTTTTTTCTTTTCTCACGAAAACACACATTCCCGATCATGTACCATGACACTCTACACATCAAATGAAACCTTACAGTCTCCTCTTTTTGACTATGCAATTCATTTCCCTGCAAAACAATCACTCCCCGAGCACATGGGGCTTTTATACGGAAAAGCACAAAACGAGGTTAGCTTACCTTAGAATGCTTTGCACAGGTCAAACTCTGTATTTCACCATAAACTTGCTCTCAATTTGTCCGTAAGGATCCAGCAAATAAAATCCAGTAAAACAATTTAGTCCAAAACACGTGTTAGATCCATTACGAGGTCTGATCCGGCAGCATGCTTGTGTTGTTTACCCAAAACCACGAGCCTTGCCGAAGGCGAAGGCGGAGCCCAAATGTCCTTCTGCGGCTCTCGTATTCAAAATGGCTGCCTCTGCATGGGGAAGATCCCCCTTTTATGTGACTATATCTAAGTCCAAAAGAATACTTTGATTTCATGATGGAAGTGAAAAGGCTTGGAAAACAATGTATTTTTGAATGGGTATCTTCAATTTCAGTAATTAACGGGTAAAAATCTTACACACTGTCCCTTTAATGGAATTCAACCAAACAAACAACGTGAAAAGGGCATGTTAGATAAAGTAGTTCCATATTGATGAGTACACGGACGTAGCTCTCACCTCGTGGTTGCTCATGTCCCAGTACGGCCTCTCTCCAAACGCCATCACCTCCCACATGACGATCCCAAAGCTCCACACGTCACTGGCTGAAGTAAACTTCCTGTACGCAATGGCCTCTGGGGCTGTCCAGCGGATGGGAATCTTACCTCCCTGTGTCCAAACAGAAACAACCAAAATCATGTTCATTAAACCTTAAATAAATAAAATGAAATAAAACTACTTAGTAAATATTTAAAGGTCCTATATGATGCACAATGTGAGATTCCAGCCCTTTGAACTCATCAAAAAGTTGTGTTTTGTTTCATTCACACGTTTGAGTAACCCTCCATTATTAGTCTGTCTACATTTTCAAAGCTCAAAATGCTCTGTTCTACCTTGTGATGTCATCCAGTGGTAGTTGTCTTTGGTACTCACGCTGGTGGTGTAGGTGCCTTCGGGGTCATCCTCCAGCACTCGGGACAAGCCAAAATCGGACACTTTACACTCCATCGTGTTGTTGACCAGGATGTTACGCGCCGCCAGGTCTCTGTGCACGTAACTCATGTCCGACAGGTACTTCATCCCTGCAGCAATCCCACGGAGCATGCCCACCAGCTGGAAGGACGGAAACTCCCCATCGTGGTCCTGGACAAGTCAAAAAGTGTGTAAATGTGAATGTGACTACCTAATTTTGTCTCTATATGAATGACAGTGTTTATCTTTACTTTATTATTTGCCTACTGCTCTTTTAACTGTTTTAATATTTGTTTTGTAAAGCATCTTTGAGTGTCATAAAAAGCACTATGCTATATTAATAAAATGTATTATTATTTTTTATTATTAGTTGGTTATTAGGGTTGTCAAAAGTATTGAAAATCAAACACTAAAACTAATATCAAAACTGCAAAAAAAAATCACATTACTAGGACAAAAATTTAAGCTTTCCTGAACAGTTTTAGTGCCATTTTGAGCTTTATCAGAGTTAGTAGAAGATCCAATGGCAACAGACCCGTCAACAGAAATTTGGGGGCATGGGGCAAAAAGCCTCACACGAGCCCCCCTTTTCTGGGCCCATAAGACCCTGGGGTCCGGGACAACAAACCTGTCCCCCCTGTCTACTGCTATGCATGGAAACATAAGAAAGTACTGCAGCACTTTCTCTCTCTCTCTCTCTCTGTCAATCTCTCTCTCTCAATCTCTTTCTCTCTATCTCGCTCTCAATCTCTTTCTCTCAATCTCTCTCTCTCTCAATCTCTCCCTCTCTCTCAATCTCTTTCTCTCAATCTCTCTCTCTCTTTCTCACTCTCTCTCTCTCACTCTCTCTCTCTCAATCTCTCTCTCAATCTCTCTCTCTCAATCTCTCTCTCAATCTCTCTCTATCTCTTTCTCTCAATCTCTTTCTCTCAATCTCTCTCTCAATCTCTTTCTCTCAATCTCTCTCTCTCTCAATCTCTCTCTCTCTCAATCTCTCTCTCAATCTCTTTCTCTCAATCTCTCTCTCTCTCAGTCTCTCTCTCTCAATCTCTTTCTCTCTCTCAATCTCTTTCTCTCAGTCTCTCTCAATCTCTCTCACTCTCTCTCACTCTCTCACTCTCTCTCTCTCTCTCTCAATCTCTCTCTCAATCCCTCTCTCAATCTCGCTCTCTCTCAATCTCTCTCTCTCCATCTCTCTCTCTCAATCTCTCTCAATCCCTCTCTCAATCTCGCTCTCTCTCAATCTCTCTCTCTCCATCTCTCTCTCTCAATCTCTCTCAATCTCTCTCTCAATCTCTCTCTCTCTCAATCTCTCAATGTCTCTCTCTCTTTCAATCAATCTCTCTCTCAATCTCTCTCTCTCTCAATCTCTCAATCTGTCTCTCTCTCTTTCAATCAATCTCTCTCTCAATCTCTCTCTCTCAATCTCTCTCTCATGAGATTAAAATGCGATGAATTAATTACAAATCCTGTAATTAGATTATTTTTTATCGCCTGACAGCACTAATTGTTGTCTAAGTTTGTCTAAGCTTAATAATCTTTTTTTTTTGTCCTAGGCCTGTTATGTTTCTTTGTATATTGTTTATTTGTTATTTGTTATGCCAAACAACAGTTAACATTTGGTAACAAAAAGAAAAGTGCTATAATTTTGTCTATGAAAATTAAATTCTGAAGTAGAATGTTCTGTCTTCATTGTGGTACTGTAATCAGTATTAAGTACTGAGTCATTTCCTTTTGAAATGTTCGTGACAACACTACTAAAAGTTGGTTAAATATTTAAACGATGTTGTAGTAAAATAATAATATAGTTTTACCCTGAGGAAGCGATCCAAAGCTCCATTCTCCATGTACTCTGTGACGATCATGGCGTGTTTGTCTGCACGGAAAACAAACAGGTGTCAAAATATGTATAGCACTTTTAAAGAGCATATGACAGGTTCAGCTACTCGTTTTACTAAAAAGCAGTTAAGATCATTATATTTAGGATTTTAGCAAAAACATTCACACTCATTTTCCCAACTAGGCCATTTTTTTAGGCTTAAAATTTTACTTCCTGGTTGGAAATCTTAACACGGCCGTAGGGAATTCCATAACTGTTACTTAGCAAAAGATAATACACAGAAGGTATTATCTGACAAATAGAACTAAAAAAAAACACATTTATTTTGTTGAAATCATGTCTTTCTTATAAGTGTAAATTGTGTTGAATGTGATGTCACCAGTGTGTTTCAACTCTCTACTTCCTGTAATTTTCAACATATTTTTCAACTTTTCTTCACAAATTGCTTCTTTATTGGTCTAAAACTATAATTTATATTTACAACAGGTATTATCCCACCAATGTACATCAAAATTACAAATCATGAAAATGATAGTATGAACCTACATTTAGTGACCACGCCTTCCAGACGTATGATGTTCTGGTGTGAGAACTGGCCCATGATGGAGGCCTCGCTCAGGAAGTCCTGCCTCTGCTTCTCGCTGTAGCCCGGTTTCAGGGTCTTTATCGCCACGGCAACCTCCTTCCTCCCAGGCACCTTCAGGTTTCCACGATAAACTTCACCGAACTCACCTGTGAACATCACAACATGACATTTTCATCTCACAGCTCTGCTGCAAAAGCTAAATGTACCAAATTATAGCGTTATTATTAGTGCTGTCAGGCGATTAAAAAATGTATCTAATTAATGACAGGATTGGGAAATAATTAATCTAATTAATTACATTTTAATCTCGTGAGAGAGAGAGAGATTAAGAGAGAGAGAGGCAACCCACTTTGCGATTGAGTTTGTCAGTTTTTCTGTGGTCACTTTGCTCATTCGTTTCCCAAATTCTGTAAGCATGGTTTGTTGGTTTGTTGGTTTGTTGGTTTGGTGGTTTGTTGGTTTGTTGGTTTGTTGAAGTGCACTCACACTCGCACCCGTTAAAGGAAAAGTAAAGTTTTTTTACAATCTGTGCCTTCTTTCGGCAATAAAACAAGTAGTTTTACTCACCCATAGCAGTTTGGTGTCAATTGGAGCAGTATCGCAGAACTTATGTTGAGCCGTTCTGTTCTACCAATGATCCCGTATCCGTTAGCGTGAGTGCTCGGGGCACTGATTTGCGGTCTCCAAATAACACAAACTTTAGCACTTTTCAAATTACCGAAGATCACTGTGTCAGGGTAGACTTTTAGTAGATTCCAAAACGTCCTGAAACCCGATATCGCAACAGAAAAGTAAAGTTCAGAGCGGTGTTAGCTTCTTTCGGACTAGCGGTGTTTACAAAACAGCTGAGTTCACGCATGCGCACTGTCCTCTCTGATGACGTCATCAAATGAAACTATAGCTGGATATCGGGTTTCAGGCCATTTTGGAATCCACTAAAAGTCTACCCTGACACAGCGATCTTCTGTGATTTGAAAAGTGCTAAAGTTTGTGTTATTTGGACACCGCAAAGTAATGCCCCGAGCACTCACGCTAACGGATACGGGATCACTAGTAGAACAGAACGGCTCAACATAAGTTCTGCGATACTGCTCCAATTGACACCAAACTGCTATGGGTGAGTAAAACTACTTGTTTTATTGCCGAAAGAAGGCTCAGATTGTAAAAAAAAACGTTACTTTTCCTTTAACAATGGAACTTGTCTGGACGTGTTTGTCATTTAAATGATCCGGCTGGAGCAGCTTCGGTGATCGGAAAATTCTTTTTGACAAAAGCTACAAATCTAATTAACGCGTTAAGCTGACAGTCCTAGTTATTATCATTCATCTTCTGTTAAAGAGCCTAATTACCCTGTTTTTTGATCTGTTATAATGATGTTTCCTTATTACAAACATACTTGGAGTTGAGCCTTGTTTCATTCACACGTTTAACAGACAAACCCTGCATATTTAGAGTTGTTCGCTCTAAACTAAACACTCTGTTCCACCTTGTGATGTCATGTGATAATACAGGAAGTGCTTCACTGTGTTATTAAACTCTATAAACCTTCACTAGAATCATTTGGATGATTTCAACTCTGAAATGACCCATCTCTGCTGAACTAAAGGTAAAAATTTGCTGTTAACTTTAAAACTACTGCTTCATGACATCACAAGGTGGAAGATTAAGAAAACAAAATGACAGTTGGAAGGCAATCATACAGTTTCAGCTTAACAGATAAAAGAAGGAATGTTGTAAATTGAGCTTGTCTTTACATGTTATGTCTAATTAGAACACATGATGTTGTGCAATGCTTAAACAACCTGAAATCATTAAAATACAGTTTAAAATCTGAAAGTATATGCATTATAGTAGATGCATTCAAAAACTTCAATACTAGAAGGTGAAAAGGTATAGCCATAGACTGTATATATACTGTAAATGCACATATAGGAAGTAAGCATGGAGGAAGCTTCCGGCTCCATCGACACTGGCTCAAATTGACTTTACGTTGGAAAATTTCCACCACTCTTGTAACTGCTGCAGTGAGCCTCGTCATTTTGGTCTTAAAGGTCCCATGGCATGAAATTTTCACTTTCTCCCCCTACCCTGTTTAACCCCCCCCCCCCCCCCCCCCCCCCACACACATTGTGAAATGTCTAAACTGAGCATTTGCGATCCTTTTCTGCGTTAGAAAAATCGGAGCTCAAACGGGCAATTTTGAACAAGGCACCTTATTGACGTCAGATCGAAAAAAGAAATGCAAATGCAGTTCCACCCCCGTCTGTCTGTACTCAGCGTCTCTGTAAATCACGCCCAGAGAGTTTGGACTGCGAATGCGCTAGGCAATGCGAAATGCATTTTTTTATTTGCCTGGAGGCACGTCCGAGTGTTTCTAGGCTCGGAAGTCCTTTATCTGAGCCTCTGGACCTTTGAACAGCAGTGGTTTAATTTTATTTTATGTGGAAATGTGTTTATTTTTCAATGGAACGCTTCAAATCTCTCCCCACGTGCAAAAACAAGGAAATGGATCAGCTGAGGCTCAGAGCGAGAGCGGAGAGTTTGGCCATGCCCCCACCCTCTACTATTGCCCATCTCTTTTCTCCTCATTTGCATTCAAGCAACAATGCCCAGAATAAAGAGTTTGAGAGAGATATTTATGACTCTTTCTCATCTTATCTCTGTTTCTCATGCACTGAGTGTTGATTTTGAAGAAGGATTCATTTACAGTATTAGGGAACCATTAAGGAGCCATATAAAAGCATCAAGAAGTACCATGTCATGGGATCTTTAAAATGTTCATATTAACCCGCTCTACATGATCCTGATGTTTTTATTTCACTATTTGTCCATAAATAAATTCCTATTTATAATACGCACCTGGCTCCAAATTCACTTCTATAACCGCTAGCATCGTGAGCTTCATTTGACTAGAACCACACTCCCTTTGTCCACTTCTTTATTTAGTCTATGGGTATACCTAAATGACTATAGCTCTTTTACGCATACAGAATCAGAATCAGATCACAGGTTTACACTACCTAGAGCCAAACAGTACAAGTACTCACAACGCTCTGGTTAAACGCTGTATATTTTGTAACATTATTTGTAAATTGTAAGCACGCTGAGCCCTGTTTGCCGTACATATTTCTGGTCTGTTGACAGAGATTTGAGAACAAGGCGTGTGAGGCCGCGTGTGTCTGCCCTGGAGGTGTTCAGAGGGCGGGCGGCGGGCCTCACTGTAGCCATGGGAATCAGCTGTCACATGAGCCCAGCCCGTGTCCGTGGGAACCGGGGTGGGGAGGGGACTTTGTGAGCGCCTCTGGGTTCACGGGGTAAAGGTGGTCACACTTCACTACACCGATATTGTAAAAGATCTGCAGAGGAGGGCTAGGGTACCTCCTCAAAAAAACATAACAAAACAAAACAAAACCAAAAAAACACCTTTCTTTGTAAATCGTGCAGGCCGAAAGCATACAAAACAAATGTCACAACTTGCTATGCTGGAATGGCCTGACTGACGGAGGACTGATCTCACACCAGGAGCGTTTACAAGGGGATTCCACACACTTAGAGATCAGTCAGGGCAATGGTAAAATGTCTCGGTATGCTGTGACCAGAAGTGGGTTTTCAAAACACCTTGTGATGTGGAACAGAGCATTATGAGCTTTGGAGATGTAGACAGACTAATATCAATGGTCTACAAATGTTTGGACTCGATCTGCTTCTGAGATAAAAGTGGCTAAATCTCATTTATATTGATAAGATGAACTGAAAATCAATTGATAACTGTGCTGGTTAGCTAATGTATTCAAGATATTTAATGATTTTGTTTTACATCAAAATTGCATCTGTTTATACAATAGATTTAGGCATTTATGCTTAAAAATAATATTTATATTTTGAAAATATTGAACTTGTACTTCTTTATCCGTTAAGAAATAAACAAGAAATCTTTTAAAACATCAGGTGCACACAATTTCGAGGCATCTTTCTTATGTGAAATCAAAAACTATTTGATGTTAAAACTCTAGACATATTAAAATGAATGTATGTGAATGTGCAGACAGGCTTTCAGATAGAACTGGTTGCTTGTAGACACACTGTACCTTCTGATAAACTACAGTTTTTGCCTTATTTTGCATAAATTTCCTATTCTGACCCAATACTATATCTTGAAAACTATAGCCAATCAGCACTTCTGACTTACTTTTTCTTTATTAGTGACTTAAACCAAGAAAAATGTCACTACTTTTGTTCCAGAAGCATTTTGCTTGTAGACAAGTGTAATAAAGGATTATTCAAACATGTGTAAATTAAACAAAACACAACATCAGGTATGTTTCTGATGAGATAACAATAGTCTAACATGGCTTGAAGCTCACAAGTGTCAATATTGCGTATTATTAAAAAAAATACAAAAACACCTTTTTTTGTAAATCGTGCATGTAGAGACCTTACAAAACAAATGTCAGCTTACTGTGTGGGATCTGCTTGACTGACAGAGGACTAATCTCACCAAAGTAAGCATTGTCACCCGAGCTGTGAAGTGAAAACACACTGTCCAAATACACACTGGCGGACTGGGCAGGTCTGCGCCGAGCGTCACTCACCGGCTCCGATCACCTTCTGTTTGGTGAGGTGGTTGGGGTGGATCTCTGTGGCAAACTTCATGACGGCAGTGTTGGGGTCTTCGTAGGTGTGAGGGTCCACGTAGGTCTTCAGAGGCTTCAGTTGTTCTGCAAAACACACCAGGCACGTTTACAAGGGGGTTCCACACACTTAGGGATCAGCCAGGGCAGTGGTAAAATGTCTTGGTATGCTGCGTTCAGAAGTGGGTTTTTAAAGTTATATTTACTTGAGTCACTTTTTGAATGGTTTAACTGGACTTTTAATTGAGTAAAGCAAGTTCTGAAAATGTTGTTTAATGTTCAAGGCGCTGTACCAGATTTTTACAATCTTAAAAAAAAAACATAACTTCGTAGTTAGTTTTAAACAATTTGCAGTTATTACTCATTTATGTTATGCATTCCGAGCATCCTAATTATTTATAAGAGCTTTTCACAACAGTTTGCTGTCACTATAAAGCTACTAGAATGCTGTTGCATACTTTCTGATTACTGGACAATAAAACACTTTATAACACTGGTCTACAATTTTTTTGAACTCAATCTACTTCCGAGATAAAAGTGGCTAAATCTCATTTATATTGATAAGATGAACTGAAAATCAATTGATAGCTGTGCTGGTTAGCTAATGTATTCAAGATATGTAATGATATATATATATAGATATATGTTAAAATGCTAGACATATTAAAATGAATGTATTCAGATAGAACTGGTTGCTTGTACACACACTGTACCTTCTGATAAATGACTGTTTTTGCCTTATTTTGCATAAACTTCCTATTTTGACCCAATACTATATCTTGGAAACTATAGCCAATCAGCACTTCTGACTTACTTTTTCTTTATTAGTGACCTAAACCAAGAAAAATTTCACTACTTTTGTTTTTGCTTGTAGACCAGTGTAATTAGATCAAGACACACATGTGAACATATTTTGACCTCAAGAGCTGCTTATTTAATCTATGCTGTCCTGGGGTAAGACAATTTTGCTCAAATACATGGGAAAGAATACAGTGTTTTCAGAGCCCATAAAAACACTGTATTCATTAGAAATACCAGAATTGGTGCTTTATTTTTATTTTGTTTATTTGATCCTGAATCAAATGTCGCTAAATATTTTTTTCACCACCACATATGTTTTTACTCTTGCACATGAATTATTTGGGGGAATACTTTTTACTTCTACTTGATTGCTGGTAATGTTATTCACAAAGCCAAAGCCACTTTAAACCATTAATCAATATAATGTATACAGTATAGGGCTTTGTTTTAATGGACTACAAACAATAATAAAACATGTCAATAGACTATAGGTATATTCTGTCTTGAAGCACATTAGAAGTTGTACCTGAACTGGAGAAGTACGTGTCCTCCGGCCCCTGTCTCACGTGAGCGCCTCTCTTTCTGTAAATAAACAAACAATTTACATCAAGCTAATCCAAAAACTTCTTCCTTTTTACATTAACTTCTTGGGTTCTTTTTAAAGACAATGGACATTCTTAAAGATCCCATGACATGGTACTTCTTGATGCTTTTATATGGCTCCTTAATGGTTCCCTAATACTGTAAATGAATCCTTCTTCAAAATCAACACTCAGTGCATGAGAAACAGAGATAAGATGAGAAAGAGTAATTTTTCTCTCTCTGAACAGGCCATTATGGGAGTTGTTGCTTGAATGCAAATGAGGAGAAAAGAGCTGGCCTATAGTAGAGGGTGGGGGCGTGGCCAAACTCTCCGCTCTGAGCTCTGAGCCCTCAGCTGATCCATTTCCGTGTTTTTGCACGGGGGGAGAGATTTGAAGCGTTCCATTGAAAAATAAACACATTTCCACAGAAAATAAAATTAAACCACTGCTGTTCAAAGGTCCAGAGGCTCAGATAAAGGACTTCCGAGCCTAGAAACACTCGGACGTGCCTCCAGGCAAATAAAAAAACGCATTTCGCATTGCCTAGCGCATTCGCAGTCCAAACTCTCTGGGCGTGATTTACAGAGACGCTGAGTACAGACAGACGGGGGTGGAACTGCATTTGCATTTCTTTTTTCGATCTGACGTCAATAAGGTGCCTTGTTCAAACTCGCCCGTTTGAGCTCCGAATTTTTGTAACGCAGAAAAGGATCGCAAATGCTCAGTTTAGACATTTCGCAACTTTTAACCATGGGGGAGGGGGGGGGCTAAACAGGGTAGGGGAGCTCACATTAACGTTCAAAAACCTCAGAAAGTGAAAATTTCATGCCATGGGACCTTTAAGAAAGCTTGCAGCCGACACATGTCAAAAAGGTAAATATTTCTTATTGTTTTTTTAAAAAGAAGTTAACCAAAGCAAGCTCAGCATTGTACAGATATCATTAGCAATCTTATCTGTAGCACATAGAAACCTTTGTAAAACCCTGTATAGAATTCCACTGCTGCTACTCCACATTATTTAAAGAAAGAAGCTTTTCTCATACAAGTGCGTTTTCAGAAGTGAATTAGAGGCTGCGTCTGTACTGTCTGGACACGGGTCATCTCTACAAAGTGCTTCAGAGAGAGCCAGCTTCTTATCATCACAATGTCCCACTCCCACTCGCTTCCTTCCCCAGCGCACGCGGCCGAATAAACCCAGAGTAATGACAGGGCCTATTCAGCGCTGAGCCCTCCGGAGCGGCCGCTGGTGCACACTGGCAGATGAAAGCAGGGCCAAAGGGGAGCTGAGGTGAGAGGGAAAATCTCCACAAAGGAAGCTCGCGGAGAATTAGACAGGAAGTGGGCTACAGCGGTGCAGACAGGAGAGAGGGGCTGCGGGGTGGGGTAACTGACCGTCTGCGCAGGAACAGCACCACAGCAACGATGAACAACATGGCGGCTCCTCCCAGCGCTGCGCCGAAGATGACTGCCGTGTTGCTGGCGGTGAGGGAGTCTACTGAGGAAAAGAGGAAACAGGGTCAGGGAGTTCCCACGTGTCGCCGTGATATTATTTGACAACATCTGACAGGCTGTTTTGGTGAACAATAACAATTGGAGTTGATACATTCCAATATAATAGAAAATGGATTTAAACAAAACATCTAACGTTCCCGGTCCTGTTTAGGAGTTTCATTCTCAACAAAAAAGTGAGAATGACTAACTGAAAAACTCTTGGCTTCTGACCTATATTTTTTTTTAAACTTTTTTTAAGGACACAAATCATCTCACCTGTTTTTTCCAACCAAGTCAGCTCTTTTTGGTCAGATGTTGTTAAAATAAAGCTGATTTTCTGTCTAATTTAGGTAACAGAGCTTCAGACAGAGCAGTGTTTTTAGTTAGCTTTGCACCCCAGGGAATGTTAATGATGTTAGCTGCAATGTATCAATATGCACAAATGACTTTTAAGCATGTGATAGTGCTGTCCCCTCATCATTAACTCTCTTGAAGTTGCATTTTGACTGGGACATATACGTAAAAAGGGGCATATTTAACTTTATCGTCCAGTGTGTACCTTCAGACGAGGTCTCAAACTGCTTTTCCATGCTGGACCCCTCGCTGCCATCAGACCCCACTGCCTTCAGCTTGAAAAGGTACGCTGTCCCAGGGGCCAGGTCACTGATCTGTACTGAGTTCTTCTCCAGGATCAGGACCGTGTATGTGGTTACGTCTAAGTTTGCATCCTGTAACACATCAACACCAGCCTGTTTAGAAGCTGAAGCTAAACTGAACCACAGTTTATAATACAGAGTATACAGGAGATTAGGGTCTCACATTCTTGCGGTACATGAGCTCGTAGCGGAAGGCGCGTGGTGTGGTCCAGGCTTTGGAGGACACAGCCCAGGACAGGGACAGGCTGGTGGGCGTCCTCTCCACCAGTCTCATCGTGGTGATCTTTGGAGGCTCTGAGAAGGAAAGATTTTACTGTGTGAGAAGATTGTACATTTGCAAACACAAGGAACATAATATCTGTAGACTGGATATATGTAAATATCGTAATTATATATGTATGTGAAGTTAAATAATTTGAAGGCACATGAATGAGATAGCACTATTAATATAAAATCAAACCCATCACTTCCACATTGACAAAGATCTCAGATTATAGAATGTGATGGTTCTCAGAGCAGCACTATCTCACAGTAACGTGGGGAATGTATCATGATGGTACAGTTTGGTGAGTTGTTGTGGTTTCCAGCTCAGAGCAGACAGAAAATGGACTTATCTCACTTCCTGCTCTCATTTGGATGCACACGTCGCCTGCACAGATAGCATCAGTGTTTGTGGCACACACCTGTGTAGTGCAGGGAGGTGGTGAGGGCGGAGGTGGAGGGCAGCTGCTGTGCGAACACAGACACTCCGCTGTGAGCCTCCACACTGAAGGTGTAGTTGAGATGTGCGTCCAGCTCACTCACAGACACGCGGGTGTCAGTGAGCCCGGTGCTGCCCGGGTCAAAGCGGATCTTCTCTCCACAGGCCTGGCACACAGGCCCATCACAGCGCTGGCACTCCACACTGTAGGTGATATCAGAGCGGCCCCCAGTGTCCTCCGGGGGGCTCCAAGACAACTGCAGCTTCCCTGCAGATATGGGGCTGGCCACAAGGTCCCGCGGTGCTGACGGGAGCCCTGCCCAGAGAGACGTTACGAGAAGTTAGACCACAGTGCAACTTCACACCTGGAGTTCAGTCCAACTACTGCTGGTGGAGAGGCAGTGTGTAATAATGAAACTATAAAACATAATCAATATGTCAACAATATATATGCCCACACCCACTTTTTATTTTATTAACACTAAGCACTTTTATATTATGACTAAATGTACTGTGATATACTTAATAGAATACTGACCGTGCATTAAAACATAGTCTAATATTTGTAGACAGGGGTTCACCTGAGCAGGGGTCCATCTCTGAGTCGCTGAGGGCCCTGTAAAAGCCCTCGAGACACGTGCAGGTGGCTGCGCCTGTCCCTTCCTTCTGGGTGTTGGCGGGACAGGGCTGACACCTGTCGCTGGATGCAGTCGGTTTGAAGAAGCCCTCTGCACACTCTGCAAACACAGACAGGACAGGTGCATGAGCAGGTGACAGTTAAAGGACACATACTACATCCTGTGTCCTACTCTGACATAGGACACAGAAGGGATAGAGTATAGAGGGCCACATGAGGTAGTTTGCTCTGTTAATCCTCCTCACTAGTGCTCCTTCCTGCCACTCCTTCACAAACTTGTCAACCTTCTAAGAGCTGCTCCTCTGCTGTCTGTCTTAACAAACACAACCTGTCATCCTGCATTCCTCCGCTCCCACTCAGGCCTCAGAACATATACTCCTCTCCTTTTACTCCTACAGCCTTTTCACAGTGCAAAATCACTCGAGAAAGTAACAATGTTTTAAGGCGCATTCTGTAACTTTCCTGGTGGATGGTCCATCAAACACTTTTCTCCATGGAGATGTTATTACTTTGCTTTGTCTCGATACTTTCACAGTATGGCGTTAAACCATCCTATCTTCATGGAGACCAAACCAGGTTACAGATCAGATCCGTGCAGAGGCTACCCCGCTCACAATCAGAATGCCTGTTTTTTCTGTGTATTTACTGTAATTAAATAAATGTAAGGTAGAGCTGTTTAATGTCATACTGTGAAATATTCCAGACAGAGCAATGATGTCGGTGACAGAGCCCCAAGCAAAAAGTTACACAATGCACCTTTAAGGCGGCAATAACACTAAAGTTTGAAATGTTTACACAATATATTGAAGTGGCTTAATGTTTAACGCATCGGTTTGTGTTTGGCCTTTAACCCTAGAGTCACTATCCAAATCCCTGCCATTCAAAACTATTATACTCCCCAAACTGAGAAGTCATAACATTGTTTTTGGAAATCAATATGTGAAAAGGGAGTTTATTCTGTGTGTCAATAGCGTATCCTGAGTTCTATTGGATCATGTGTACTGTATTCACGGTATTCAATAGTTCTTTAACCTACTAGCCTGAGTTCCACACCCATCCACTGCAACTTGAATAGAGAGATCAGTTTTATTATTAGAAGAGAATAAAAGAAAAAATCATGAAAAGGAATGATTAATGATGACTATAATGTTTACTTTGTTAACTTGTCAACCAGCCATTTAAAATAAAACATTAAATCTACAGTACAATGCTCCTTTTACCAATTATAATTTAATATTTTGTTTTATAAGATGAGTCATTCAAGCACAAATGTCATGGCACAGTTTTTGAAAAAATGTTATTATTGTTTCTTTTTTTATTGTAGGATTCTGTTCACGGTATTAACATTAAAATGGGGATGCAATGATCTGATACTGGTAGTGAATATCGGCGCCGTTATTGAAAAAATGCTGGACCAGATAAATATTGGTCTAAATATTGGTTCAGCCAATATCCCGGTTGGACAAACAAATTGATGTATGTAATGTACCACTTTTTACTAGTCATAGTCAGCCAAAACAAACTTTATTTTGTATGAACTTTCATTTCTTTTAGTTCTGTAGTTACTTGAGAGATAGATCAAGATTGGGTCAAAAAAGGTTAAGAAGGTTCAAAAAAGTTTTATAACACATTTGGATCAGTTTTGTATTATTTTATTTAAAGATCCCATGACATGGTACTTCTTGATGCTTTTATATGGCTCCTTAATGGTTCCCTAATACTGTAAATGAATCCTTCTTCAAAATCAACACTCAGTGCATGAGAAACAGAGATAAGACAAGAAAGAGTCATAAATATCTCTCTCAAACTCTTTATTCTGGGCGTTGTTGCTTGAATGCAAATGAGGAGAAAAGAGCTGGCCTATAGCAGAGGGTGGGGGCGTGGCCAAACTCTCCGCTCTCGCTCTGAGCCTCAGCTGATCCATTTCCTTGTTTTAGCACGGGGGGAGAGATTTGAAGTGTTCCATTGAAAAATAAAAACATTTCCACAGAAAATAAAATTAAACCACTGCTGTTCAAAGGTCCAGAGGCTCAGATAAAGGACTTCCGAGTCTAGAAACACTCGGACGTGCCTCCAGGCAAATAAAAAAACGCATTTCGCATTGCCTAGCGCATTCGCAGTCCAAACTCTCTGGGCGTGATTTACAGAGACGCTGAGTACAGACAGACGGGGGTGGAACTGCATTTGCATTTCTTTTTTCGATCTGACGTCAATAAGGTGCCTTGTTCAAAATCGCCCGTTTGAGCTCCGATTTTTTGTAATGCAGAAAAGGATCGCAAATGCTCAGTTTAGACATTTCGCAAGTTTTAACCATGGGGGGCTAAACAGGGTAGGGGAGCTCACATTAACGTTCAAAAACCTCAGAAAGTGAAAATTTCATGCCATGGGACCTTTAAGATTTAGGGAAATAAATCTATGGTATGAGTTGATAGCTATAGTATAAAAATTAAAAGCTTGATTGGTGCATCCCTTATTTTAAAATTGAATACGTGATCAAATTTAATACGAGATAAGCCTCAATATAATACTAATGAGAGGCCATACACAATAAGCCCAGATACATCAATGTTTCAGAGGAATTTATAATTGCAGTGTATACAATTTGCTAATTATGAGCATTTAAATTGCTATTATATTTTATAGTTATAACCTATAACAAATAAATAATTCATAGTAAAAACTAGTATAAGTTGTGTGTAAAGAGGTTACTTGATGCTTTTGAGACGCAAGAAATATATATGGACCAGACGGGCAGTGCGAGACAAAAATAAAACTGAGATCATTCTTTCCTTTGGGGGCCCTCGTGCTCAGACTTTTGAAACTCTATCAGTTTACTAAGATGGCACAAGCTTCACAGGCTCAGAATAAAGAGTTGCAGGTAGCGCGTCCAGCTGTGAGGGGCCATGCTGAAATATGAACTTAATACAGTGTGAAATCTTGGTGAGAGCCTCCCCGCAGAGTGAGAATGAGCAGGGGCCCGGCTTAAGAAGGGCCCCTCACACTCTCACATGCGCTCCTCTGTGTTCACTGCGTATACAGACATGTCTTGGGACCACTCAAGGACTACGGATTAGGGTCCAGCCAGTCACCTGTTCATGTCCCTCCGCCAAGGCACTCAGAAAACATGCACTACACAATAGAGCTACACGATTTCTTTTTTTTTTTTTTTTACAGGGCCTGCATTGCGCTATTTTCTGATCTACATTATATTGTTGTTTCCTCATCCCAAACATACCTGGAATTGTGTTTTGTTTCATTCACAAATCCTTAATATTCAAATCCACCATATTTAAAGGTCCCATGGCATGAAATTTTCACTTTTGAAACATTTTTTTTTTTCACTTTTGAACGTTAATGTGAGCTCCCCTACCCTGTAACCCATGGTTAAAAGTTGCGAAATGTTTAAACTGAGCATTTGCGATCCTTTTCTGCGTTACAAAAAATCGGAGCTCAAACGGGCGATTTTGAACAAGGCACCTTATTGACGTCAGATCGAAAAAAGAAATGCAAATGCAGTTCCACCCCCATCTGTCTGTACTCAGCGTCTCTGTAAATCACGCCCAGAGAGTTTGGACTGCGAATGCGCTAGGCAATGCGAAATGCGTTTTTTTATTTGCCTGGAGGCACGTCCGAGTGTTTCTAGGCTCGGAAGTCCTTTATCTGAGCCTCTGGACCTTTGAACAGCAGTGGTTTAATTTTATTTTCTGTGGAAATGTGTTTATTTTTCAATGGAACGCTTCAAATCTCTCCCCCCGTGCAAAAACAAGGAAATGGATCAGCTGAGGGCTGACAGCGGAGAGCGGAGCGTTTGGCCACGCCCCCACCCTCTACTATTGGTCAGCTCTTTTCTCCTCATTTGCATTCAAGCAACAACGCCCAGTATAGAGTGTTCAGAGAGAGAAAAATTACTCTTTCTCATCTTATCTCTGTTTCTCATGCACTGAGTCTTGATTTTGAAGAAGGATTCATTTACAGTATTAGGGAACCATTAAGGAGCCATATAAAAGCATCAAGAAGTGCCATGTCATGGGACCTTTAAGATGAGTTCTTCTTTCAAACTGAAAACACTCTCTTCCACCTTGTGATGTCTTGCACTGATACAGGAAGTGCCCCGCTGTGTTTTTAAACTCCATCCACCTTCACTAGAATCATCTGGAAGATTTCTGCCCTGGAATTGCCGACATCTACTGAACTAAAGGTAACTTGAAAACTACCATTACATGACATCACAAGGTGGAACAGAGCATTTTGAGCTTTCGAGATGTAGACAGACTAAACTTCACAACTTCAGGTATGTTTTTGATGAGATAACAACATTACAAAATGGCTAAAAGCTCATAAGAGTAAATTTTATGTAATAAAGGACCCCTAAAAAGAGGAACTAAATATTAAATCCACCTTTTTTGCTACTAAACTGTGTGCATGGTGTAGCATAGCATTGTCTACTGTTCCTAATTTCATTTTGGAAACTTTAGTGCAAACTAGGTAAAATATCTAAATCTGAGTTTGTTTTGCTTTCAGGGGCCTCTGCAATTTCAAGAACTACAGAAAGACCTGGCTGCACGGGCGGAGTTTGAAGTGCGGATACCTGTTAGACCAATCACACTGTTCCTTATACCCCCAGACCTCGCCCTTCCTCCCCCTTCGCTCTCTTTTTAGTCCACAGGTCCTGCCCAGTTTAGCTGCTCTAAATGTTGTTGTGGGCGGAATTTACTTTAATTGTGATTTTTTTCGGACAAGCATTGCAATTTGATTTTGCGATGTACTGTAGGTTTTAATAAAAGAAGTCTGCTCAAAGTTCACATTTTAAACTCATCCAGGAAAACTGACAAAAAGATTGAAATGAATTGACAAAATACAAGAATTACATTTCAGAACATGTTTGTACAGAGCTTACAGTTGGCAGTGTGCGCAGAGTCAGGATATTTTGATGTTTGTGGAGGAGATTATGGTACTTTGAATAGTGATTTTGGGTGGATTGCAATTACCCTTGAGACCCTACTTCAGGGCTAGAGTTCACCTGTTCACGTCCGTCCACCAAGGCACGCAGTTCAGATGCAACACACACACACACACACACACATTATTCTCCTATCATCGCCCTCAGCAATAAACAGTCCAACACCAGCCAGAGAAAGTGAATGTGTAAATGAGGTGCTCCAAGATGAAAAAAATAAATAAAAAACTTGGCAAAGATATAGCAAAAGTAACACAAAACAGTAGCAAAACAAACTCTTATGAAAGATAGAATTTCTACTTCTATCTTGAAGATTACAAAGCCTGCGTCATCCATACTCCCACACGAAAATTATCTATAAATACCCAAAACCATTAGACAAAACAATACGCTAAAATTTCACAAATCTGATCCAGGGCCGTTTCATTAGCGGGATGCACGTTCATTGTGTTGTAATGAAGGGTCGAGCAAAGAGAGCAAAGGGAGGAGAAACTCAGAGCATCTAAAACAAAAATGAAACGTGTAAAACATGTTTATACTTTATACTTGGTGAAAAAAGAATTTTCAAAACAATAAAAGGTAACATGGTGATCTAAATATGTTATGTGTTAGCAGTTAATACCCCATAGCCCCTACTAAGACTTTATAATAAGTATTTGTTCATTATAAATT
Source organism: Paratrypauchen microcephalus (assembly GCA_036785185.1). Lineage (NCBI taxonomy): Eukaryota > Metazoa > Chordata > Actinopteri > Gobiiformes > Gobiidae > Paratrypauchen > Paratrypauchen microcephalus. Next base: position 1,433,211 of record JAVJIX010000037.1, on the reverse strand, counting down.
AAGTCAACTTTTTGATTGGGGGTCCGTCACCTTCTTGTTTCTATGGATATGTTATTGCTCTGCTTGAAATGTTCCATAGTATGGCCTTAAACAGATCTACCTTACATTTATTCAATTAAAGTTGGTTTGCTCAAAAATACAGGCTGTAACTTGGTCTGGTTTGGTCTCCATGAACATTTAATGCCATACTGTGAAACATTCCAGGCTAAGTAATAACATCTCCACAGTGAAAAGCATCTAGCAGACCCCTCCACCAGAAAAGTTACACAATGCATCTTTAAGGCTAATTATTAAGGTTTAGTTATTAGGTTACTATAATTAAAACACTGAAAAATGACAATCTGAATGTTGACATGGATGACTATAGTTCTCCATAAAATCTTTTAACAAAATATGAAACTGATCCTCAAAACTACTGAGCCTACACATTATGTATAAGATGTCTGTCCACATAGTGATAAGAGACAGCAGGGAGAATCCATGTAACATAAAGTCAAAGACAAACAGCAGATTAGATGTCAGATTCCAGCGCACAGCAGAGACAGCCAAGGACGAGGGCCTGGCTGGTCATGTTCACACAGACGGGCTCCTATGGGTGTATGTCGCCACACTTGGAGAGACGAATAGATGCTCTGCTCTGAGATGAGGAGGAGTAGGTGTCTGAGTTATAGTGTAAACTACAGTGCTAAGAAAATGATTTGACTAGGTAAAGCTGCCTAGCTGAATCTAAAAGGTGTATACAGCTTGAGGAATCAGATTTAAAGATTAAGGGCCCGTCCACACGACAACATTTTTTGATGGAAACGGAGAAGTTAAAGGGATAGTGCAGGTTTTTTTATGTTAACCTATATGGGTTTCCTTCAAAAAGTTACGTGTGTTGACACCGGCTTACCTCTGACACTCTCAGCTGATCCCGGTCCGGCTCGCTTTCTGGAGCTCAGGTAATTAGATCCGGTAACTTCTCTAGAACATGAAATAAAGCTTGTTTTTCTTCTCAAAACAAAACATTTGTCCGAAAGGTGATATAGTTGCGTCCGAAACAGTTGTCAAGGAAACATCCAGCAGCGAACTAAGCGATCGCATATTGTGTCTGACGACTTGTATCACAGCGCGCATATCAGTTGTATCAGCCTGTTCACCTTTAGCGGAAGTGTACGGCAGATGTGGTCCGCCGCAAGAGGAAGTTTACAAGTGAACAGGCCAATACGCTAACGTGGGCGCAGTAATACGAGTCGTCAGACACAATACGCGATCGCTTAGTTCGCTGCTGGATGTTTCCTTGACAACTGTTTCGGACGCAACTATATCACCTTTCGGACAAATGTTTTGTTTTGAGAAGAAAAACAAGCTTTATTTAATGTTTTAAAGAAGCTACCGGACCTAATTACCTGAGCTCCAGAAAGCGAGCCGAACCGGGATCAGCTGAGAGTGTCAGAGGTAAGCCGGTGTCAACACACGTAACTTTTAGAAGGAAACCCATACAGATTAACATTTTTTTTAAAAACGCACTATCCCTTTAAGGTTAAAGTTAACACCAAAAGAACATGTGAAAAACAGTTAATCTGTAATGGAAGACCTTAGGAAATTGCACTTATGGCTGAACAATATGGCCATAAAATTCAAGATTTCACCCTTTAGGATATGCATATATGGTGATTCAGTGATTTTTTTTTTGTTGAATCCACATGCTCAAATAAAAATATGTCCTCAAATGTTTGTTGCCTCCTCCTTCATGCTCTAAGTGAGTGACAGGTGAAGTGAGAATTCTCAGCAGCATTATGTTGGTTTAGTTACCTCTTATAGACCATATGAAGTGGTAATGTACATGAATTGCGATTAAATCAAAATTTTGATTTGGCTTTAAGAAAAATGTAAAATACATTTGTCAGGGCATTTTGTCACCAATTGCAATCATTAAGATTAAGATTAAGATTAAGCTTGGGCTTTTAGCCTTTATTGGTCTCACACACAATGACACACAGTGACACACGGGAGAAATTTGACTTCTGCATTTGACCCATCCTTTTTCAGGAGCAGTGAGCAGCCATCTTTTTCGGCGCCCGGGGGGCAGTACCGTGAAGGGTCTTGCCCAAGGACCCACACTGGTTAGCTCATTGCCCAGGGGGGGTTTGAACCTACAACCTCCAGGGGGAAAGTCCATGACTTACCAGTTGAGCTAACCAGCCAGTCATACCATCATGGGTATAAATGTGGAAATGTGGAATGCTCTGGATTTACAGCAAAAGCTCTGCCAAAATATTCACAAATTTAAGATCTTGTATAAAGACATGGTCTGGTCTGAATACAGAGACGAGTTTGAATGAATTGTCGAATAGCACTTTTCTGTATCAGTTTTGTGCTTTGGTATCTGCTGTTGTCTCACCATCACTGGTATTATGTTTGTGTGTTATTGTATTTGTGCTTCCATTGTCGGTATTTTTTGTGCTTACCATCGCTGGTATGTTGTGGTCTTTAAATGTTCTTGATAGAAACACTGTATGTGTAATTTATTGTCCCTGATTAAAAGTTTTGTTTTTTGTTTTGTTTTTTTGTACAAGAATGGAATTTACCTTTGTTTTGTTTTTGTGTTTTTCAACTGAACTGACATGGAAGCTAAATCAATAATTTAAGTTATGTTTTGGAAGACAGGGGTGGGATCCAAAAGGTTTTCCTTTTCCCACTCCTTTTCGAGCAAAAAAAGTGTATAAAGACTGTACCTTGGTTACATGTATTTATTTCCTTGTGTTGACCTGCTTGAAATGAATAAATAAATGAAATGAAATTGAAATGAAATGCAAATACAAATCAGCTACCACTAATTTCAATATGCTTGATTTAACAAAACACAGGGTCTTTTCTTTCACAATACTAAGCCTGTCAAGATAAATATATATATATACTATATCCACGTTCAATATAAGACAGATGGAATGATAATTTTTGGGGGGTCAGTATTTATCATGGTACTTTTTCTTTGTACTAGTGAAAAATATTGGGTTACTTTTTTTCTGTAATATCAGATTTGACTTGTAAAAAGTTATGAACTTGACTCATTATACACGCAAACTATCTACTTGTACTTAAGTGTTGCTAATTATTTAGTGCAGCTCATATTTTTTAAAATATTTACATTTAGAATACTTTTTTGGGCATTATTCTGCTTTATGGTTTGGTTTCAATATTATCCTTTATTACTTCGTCTTACTTTGACAGGTCTACCCAATATATAACTTGTCTACTATCAGTCTTCAGACATATAAAAAAAAAAATAGTCGATTCCTATAAAAAGCCCCACTGGATTACTAGTTAACCTCTACACTACTAATGATCTACGTATTCATTTGGCTGAGGTATGTCCCATTTGAATGTGAATACTTTTAAGAGCTCACACATCTGTTTTCTGTATTTGAGCTTCACTGCATCTCCCCAATGAGCTGTTGATTACCTAATTTATCCATATCCAGAAAAGGGCCCAGAGCGTTGCATTGTTATAAACATCCATTTGTCACAATGCCAGTCCCACATCACAATACAGAGCACACTTACACTTGTGTTCACCTCAGCTTTGTGGAGAGAGACAGCTGTTGCCCCCACAGCCGCTAGTACTCATTAACAGCCCCAGGACAGGCAGAGAGGTAGGGCAGGAGAACAGAGGTATACTGTATCCTGCTGAGGAAAGAGAGCGAGAGAGAAAGAGAGAGCTCCCGCCCCACTCTTCTACTGAGGAGGGGCAACAGCTGCTACCTCTTACCCCACTCCTACGCTGCTCCTGCCCGCTCCTGTCTGCTCCTGCCTGCTCCTAATCCCCGAATTCCTTCCTTCTCGTCTCTCCTCCTCAGCTCTCCACTCAGGCGCCCGGCTCACCCATTAGCGTGGCCATTCATAGCTGACCAGCGGGCCTGCAGAATGCCACGCCATTCAAACGCTGACAGGAAAAACACAGAGGCAGGCAGCGTTTGGGAATCGCCCAGTGCCACATGGCAGGAGAAGACAGAGCGCTGGGCTGCGGTGCGCTCCGGCCCGAACCCAGAGCTGCCTCTATAATCAGAGCTCATTCCTGTGCACACCACCAGGACACAGGCACTCACAAGACAACAGCATTCTAATACAAGTAGATGGTGGAACAGTATGTATCTGAAGAAACATTTACAATATTGGGATTGCACAGAGATATCCATCCAGGCATTAGACTTAGACTTAGACAAACTTTATTGATCCACAAGGGAAATTGTTTTGGGTACGGTAGCTCACTCAACAAATATAATATATCACATATAACAGAGGGTAAAAGGGAAAAAAAAAAGAAACAAGATGAAAATGAAGAAATACTGTACATGGAATAGCAACTAAAGAGCAATACACCAGAGTCAGATGAGACATAATTATATACATAAAAATAAAGATAATACATGTATATGTACAAATCAGATTTAAATTAAAAAGTAGTAGTCAAATATAAAATACAATATCAAATAAGATGTACAATACTAGCTATATACAGTTGTAGGGAGTATTGTCTAGGGCAGACCCAGGCATTTCAAGGCCCGGGGGCCTACTCTGACAGGCCCGCGAAAGGTTGCTTGGAATTAAGAAAATAAAACCTACTTTCAAAATTGTACATAATGCATTTGTACTGATGATCATCTATCGGACGTACTTCACTTCTCCAGCTCAAACATGCAATCTGACTTTGATGCACTTGTTAAAGCTCAACGGAGGCAAGATTTCTCTCACTGATCAAGAAAAAAACACTAAACATGCTAACTTTGACTTTTTTTCTACATAGTTTGACAGTTGGACAAAAATGTTGTGACATATCTTGTATTATTTTATTTGGCAAATAAAGACATTGTGGTGTCTTAATACAAAGTTGAGAAAGTCAAACTCAAAAAGCATTGTGGGGTTAATGTGACTGAAAAAGAGTTACAAATGTTTCACGTTTACCATTGTTTTGAATTATTTTACTGAATAAATTCAGTTTTTGTAAAACCTCACTCTCTCATTACTTAATAATAACAACACAGAACTTACCAGCTTCTGTAAACAATGCCATTTACTGATTTCAACGTAGAAATAAAATTAATAACCAGAGTAGACTTCAAAGTTTTGGCCCTCCACAATATTTTTTGCTTCTCATTGGCCCCTGGGGAAAAATAATTGCCCACCCCTGGTCTAGGGAGTATTATATTATCTGTTGCATAAGGGTGAGTTGTTGTCCAGTTGTATGGAGTATGGTACTTCTGTTGAGTATTCTCCTACAAAACTCCTACAGTTAACATTTTAAATGTTCACTGTGTATGTTTTTAGGTGGAGGGTCTGCTACCTTAACCTGGCTCACCCCTAAATAAGGCTGAAGTCTGTCTGCACCACTATGTTTGTTTTGGTTTGTTTGGGCACTTTGGCATCCCTTTGGTTGCCCACCCAATTAATTTAACAGCAGGCGCACTCCAAGATGGATTCTTGTGAGTTTGAGAACACCAAATATTGTGAGAATCCATCTTAGAATGATTATCTACAAGACTACCTGTATGTCTCCATGGAAAGAGTGTTGCTTTTCTTGGAATGTCCAACGGTTTGATATTAAGCCCACGTATCTACAATTCTTCAAGGGGTTTTGATAGCTAAAAATATACACTATCTATCCATAGATAGACCGATAACTAGGCCTAGTGCCGCCATCATATTGTGTCCATGGAGAGATATAACGTTAATGTTATACTATAGAAACATTTCAGGAAAGGCAATAACATTTCCATGGAGACGAGCAAGTTATGCAACGACCACCAAAAATGTTACATAGTTCATGTTGTGTTGGTACAGTGATGCATCATGGTTCAAACCCACATGTAGGTTTATGTTGCAAACAACTCAAAAAAATAAACATAACCTTTGCTTTTGTTACTATTATTCTGGACCATACAGGTTTCACATTAGGATAAAAATCCCTCTTTTTACGTCGTCATGGTGAGCTCAGCATAAAGGAGAGACTGTAAGTGAACTTTCGACAGTACAATTCCTCGATAAACTTCCAGGTTTGATGCACAAAAGGTAGCTTTAAATTTGGGACTGCTGCTCCACAACAGGAAGCAGGAAGTGTAAGACTGACGCAGCATTTCCTTCCGAGCTCGGCCAATCAAAGCACGGAAGCTAGAGCTTGGCCCTGAGACAAGACAACCTTGTGGTGTGTGGCAGGAGGCTGAAGTGGAAATTATCTGTGGTGTTTGCTTTGGGCTAAGAGAGGCAGAAGAATATCTATGTCTATGTATAATCACTGCTTTAACTCATTAACAGGGTCGTAACCGAATAGACCGTGGTCTAGTCATGGTGATTTGTGTAACAAAGAATACCAGTATTACAGACATACAATAGACCCTGTATGTCTGTAAATGTAAGACCATTCTGACATTTACTGTCGATTTAGTAGTTGTCTCATGTGAGCAGATGCAGCTCAATGTTGATGATGACAGTGAAAAGTTCAGGATTGGTCAGAGCAAAACCCTGTGGTTCACTGGAGCAGGCGCTGGAGCGGGCACTGGTGAGTCCTGATGAGTGCTGTGAGTCAGTGTGAACAGTGACGGCTTCTGAAGCCACCAATCTCATACCACACGTCTCCTGAGCTGAAACATCTGACTCACAGTTTCCTTTCCTGGTTCTGTTCTGTTTGTCATTTAGGGGCCCAGGTCTGGAGTGGCTCTGTGTTTGTTTATTGAGACTGAATGCAGAGGCCTGAACGCAGAAGGGCACAGTGGCTCTGAAGCGGCTCCTGAGGGCCCCCCAAGTTTGTTAAGATGGATGAAATGGTGACAGTGATGAATTATGCTGAGATGGATGGATGAATGGGTAACATGGAGGCTAAGCAGCCCAAAAGGCCCTCAGCCCAGATGCCCTCAGTCCTGTGGGCCCTCAGCCCCACAGGGTTAAGTGCTGTGGGGCCCCAGTGGAGCTGTGCACTGGGCTTTTAAAGGCACGGAGGTCACGAATGCCTCAGGCCACTCTGAGTTAAATACTGCACGGCTGATGGGAGCTGCTCGCCAACTCAAACAAACACATGTTCAGAGGTGAGGAGGGAACTGAGCGGTTACTACAGCAGAATGTGGTTAACACAAGTTTATAAATCCATGAGTTTGTCAAACAAAGATTTACTAGATTTATATGCTCTGTCACAATACAATTACAACAGACAGGAATTAGGACATACTTCACAGCTACTTCAGAGCATGTGGATGCATACAACATGTGGTCCATCTGCACAACACTCAGGAGATAAAGGGATTTCCCACTTCAATAGAAAAATTCAGCTCAGGCTGATGGACCAGTTGGTCAACAAACATATTGTAATAATCTAATTCTCCTTCCTCTCACACTTCCTGATTTTTTAAATGATAAAATCTAAATATTTATTTAGACACTGCTAAAATGTAAATATAAATATTGCAACATTGAATTAAATTATAGTTAGTGGGAGACATAGCCAAAAGATTAACAAACCCATAATCACAACAATGGATGGACCCAATGCATATTATAACACATATAACACATGTGATCGCCCAAAATAATTCCAACATTAAAAAAAATCATGTCAGCCCGTTGTTTGTGAACCTGCAAAGCCGGGGCATCTGGACAAAGTTACTTCTACACAAAGACCCAATGAGAGAACAACGCCCCAGCCCCCTACATCCTCACTTTATTTTCATTCCAGTCTTGACCAGGGCCGTAATTGCAATATGTCATGTCACGATGTTTGTGTGCAGACTGACAACTTGTCATTAGCATTTTGGTGGAGTAAGTTAGCTCTGGAACAATGGGGGTTTCTGATGGGGGAGTGGGGCCTGTAACCTGAGCCCGTATGCCTGGTGGAGGTGATGGTTTTGGGCCAGTGCGTGTTGAAGAAGAGGAGGGAGGGGGGCTACAGGGTGTGGGGAAGTGTGGGACGTTAGGCTGGGGATTAGCAGAGCAATGGAGCAGCTGTAAGGGCATTACATCTGTTTTACAATTGCACTCAGGCTTTCATCTGGGGCTGTTAACAAACACAATAAATTCCTGCATGGGCTTTCTCCTCTGAACGGCTGTGTCCACTCGTGCTGAGGAGGGGGGGGGGGGGCTGTGAAATGTGGACTCGAGGTACATAATAAAACATGTCCAACAGGTTGTGAGTGGAAGCAGGCGCTCAGAAGAACCATCACGCTGACACTTCTGCTTTAGTGTTGGAAATCTGTCTCACGGCGCAGACAGCTCTTAAGACATCTTTCTCTCTCTCTCTCATTCTTTTCCTCTGTCTTGTCTCAACCGCAGACATGAATTTTACAACAAGACCACAGTTGAATTATTTATCTTTATACTTGTTGTGACTGGACAGGGCACCGCTGTGTTCACATGCACTTAAAATATGTCTACCAGGTCCAACTATAACACCGCACACTCTAGTCAGACTTTAGTTATCAGCTAACTATCTATTTCATAACACTTAAAATGTAATGAAAACATCAGGGCAAGCAAGGTGATCTGCTGGGAAATGAACATTTAAAATACTAGTCAAATATTATTAAAGGTCCTATATTACGCAAAATTGACTTGTGAGCTTTAAGCCATGTTAGAATGTTGTTAACTCATCAAAAACATACCTGGAGTTTTGTTTTTTCACACACATTTGGGTAAATCTTTATTGTTAGGCCATCTCCAAAGCTCAAAATGCTGCACCTTGTTCCACCTTATGATGTCACAAAGTGATACTGTTCCAGTTAAAGGAAAAGTAACGTTTTTTACAATTTGAGTCTTATTTTGGAAATAAAACAAGTTGTTTTACTCACCCATATCACTTTGGTGTCATATGGAGCATTTCCGGAGATGTTTTAGATTAGCGTTAGGCTAACGCCGTTAGCCTAGCGCGACTTATAGCCATAGCTCGGGGCATTTCCCGAGCATGTAATATGCCCCGTGCGGGCTCCAAATAACACAAACTTTAGCACTTTTCAAATCATAGAAGCTCGATGTCTTTAGTCTATGATTTCGTTTGAATCAAAAGTGGCCTGTAATCTGAGATTTATCCATAGTTTACAGCTTTGCGTTCCATGTTTGGGTCCCGGGAGCTGAGAGCACACTCCGCGCATGCGCACTGGCGTCCTCATCTACTCGAAACTATGGCTAAATCTCGGATTACAGGCCACTTTTGACCAAACGAAATCGTAGACTAAAGACATCGAGCTTCTATGATTTGAAAAGTGCTAAAGTTTGTGTTATTTGGAGCCCGCACGGGGCATATTACATGCTCGGGGAATGCCCCGAGCTATGGCTATAAGTCGCGCTAGGCTAACGGCGTTAGCCTAACGCTAATCTAAAACATCTCCAGAAATGCTCCATATGACACCAAAGTGATATGGGTGAGTAAAACAACTTGTTTTATTACCGAAATAAGACTCAAATTGTAAAAAACGTTACTTTTCCTTTAAGAGCTCTTTTTACATTTAGTTCAGTAGAAATTGGAAATTCCAGGGGTGAAATTATCCAAATGATTGTAGTGAAAGTGTGTGGAGTTTAAAAACGCTGTAGGGCACTACCTGTATTACCACATGACATCACAAGGTGGACCAGATTTATTTCTGAATGAGAAAAGAAATCAGCCTAAATATGCATGTTTTGTGTATTAAACAGGTGTGACTGAAACAAAACACAACTCCAGGTATGTTATGAGGAAACAACATGACAACATAGATCAGAAAATGGTGTAATATGGGCCCTTTAACAGTAGAAGAAAATATAATATTGTTTTTTGTACATTGTCATGGTGTTAGGTATTGTGCACTTTGAAAAGTCCATGCAAACTATGAAGCTTTGAAGTATTTTCATAGGAATACAGGAAATATAAGCAGTGGGGGAAAAAAACTTTGAATAATGCATTATATGGGATGTTTGTAATGTAAATTTACATGTGTGGCAGGAAGAGATGGGAAGATTTGTTTTAATACTTTATCTATAATACAAAAATGCTGCAAAAAGAGCTGATAAAAAAACGTAAACTTGAAAATAAGGATATAAAGTGATATTTCTGCACTTTTGTGGGTCATTTCACTAAGTAAATCTCCTTACATCATACATAAACTTAAGTAAAAGTATTCAAGTAGCAGTTTAAAACATGTACCTATACAGTGAGAGTATTCTGCACAGATTTTGAGGAAAGAGATTTTTATACAGATTTGTGCTGAATTTTGTTCAACATAAATTTTGAATTAATAGATACATTTGTATAGATACTTTGTATATTTTTGTTTGCTCAGGCTACGAACATGTTAAAAATAAACCCGGTCAGCAGGTCTCAAACTATTATAAAAAATACTTTTACTTTTCAGTTTGGTTCAAATGTAGTGGAGTCGAAAGTACCGATACCTCCTCTCAAATGAAGTAAAGGGAAAGTAAAAAGTATCCAGTTTAAAATGTACTTAAATAAAATACAGATACCTAAAATGTATACTTAAGTACAGTACTTTACTACTTTTACTTACATTCCACTACTGCTTGAACCTCAACTAAGCCTTTTAAACACATGCCGTAATGGCCCATACAGCTCAGAATGATCAGGTAGAGAAGAGCTATAGGCCGCCCCTTTAGCCTTCAGCCACCTTACAGCAGGACCGGTCCAGACGACGTGGTGTAAAACACAACACCGTTTCACTTCCAGGCCCACAGGTCACACACTGAACCGTCTGCTTCCTGCTTTCAGAGGAAGGACAAACTGGGGCCAAAAGCACCAATAAACAAACTGTCACACCGGTAGGGCAGCTGAGTGAAAAGTGGCTGAGTGAGGTCCCACAATGGAAGGGCCTGAGCCGTCGGGTCGCCAGTCACTGGGGGATTAGGTGACCTCCGGTTTCCGCTGAGCCTGTTAGCGCGGCACACAGAGGGGAAGGAAAGTGCTGATCTCACACAACAGTCGTGCAATACAATGCAACAGCTCCCATTCTCTGCACTCACATTCAGGGTGAGGAATGTCACTGTCCCCTCCACCGACGTGATCTGTGGATGCTTTATGAGGCTCAGGCCCTCTGGACACTGCTCTGTTTAATGAGATAATCTAATATACACTTATGCCTGGCCTGTTGACACTAAGGAACACACTAGAGATAGACTTTTGACTTTAGCGTATCTGCAATGGGCTTAACTCTCTAGCACTGGCAGATGTTTTGTTTTGGGTGACCTGCAGCCTAAAAATATCCATAAAGCTTTATTTGAACACTTTAGTGCAAATACATAACTGCTGAAAATGTGTCTACATAGCTCTTTTATGGGTTTGTGGTGAAAAGGAACTTCAGGTGCATTTTTAGTAAATTTAAAGGAAAATTAAGGTTTTTTTTTACAATCTGAGCCTTCTTTCGGCAATAAAACAAGTAGTTTTACTCACCCATAGCAGTTTGCTGTCAATTGGAGCAGTATCGCAGAACTTATGTTGAGCCGTTCTGTTCTACCACTGATCCCGTATCCGTTAGCGTGAGTGCTCGGGGCACTGATTTGCGGTGTCCAAATAACACAAACTTTAGCACTTTTCAAATCACAGAAGATCGCTGTGTCAGGGTAGACTTTTAGTGGATTCCAAAACGGCCTGAAACCCAATATCGCAACAGTTCAGAGCGGTGTTAGCCTCTTTCGGACTAGCTGTGTTTACAAAACAGCTGAGTTCACGCATGCGCACTGTCCTCTCTGATGACGTCATCAAATGAAACTATAGCTGGATATCGAGTTTCAGGCCGTTTTGGAATCCACTAAAAGTCTACCCTGGCACAGCGATCTTCTGTGATTTGAAAAGTGCTGAAGTTTGTGTTATTTGGACACCGCAAAGTAATGCCCTGAGCATATGATACGAGCACCATGTTAACGGATACGGGATCATTAGTAGAACAGAACGGCTCAACATAAGTTCTGCGATACTGCTCCAATTGACAGCAAACTGCTATGGGTGAGTAAAACTATTTGTTTTATTGCCGAAAGAAGGCTCAGATTGTAAAAAAACGTTAATTTTCCTTTAAATGACATAATTTGGGGGAAAATAATCTAAATCGGCTCTACATATCGGCCCAAAAATATCAGCAGAGCTTATCGGCTATAGGTTGATCTCTAAAGGAGATAGGGTCAAAATGTTCTTGTTATTATTCTGAGAAGAATTAATGATTTTAGGATTCACAATTATTTACACACAAAACACACACTAAAAAGTTGTTTCCATCACATACAGTCACATTCACATCAAAATTTGTGAATGAAATAGTGCAACTTGAGACTATTCAGTGGCCGTAGTTGGTCCAGAAAGTCTCATTATAATTGAGCATTTAATACAAAGCTGTTAGGAAAATACAGTCTATTTTTAGTCTATGCACTAGTAGTGACAGATACTTAAAACCATAGTATCAGAATTTGTGTCAGAACTGAAAAATCCATAGCAGCGTATCCTTACTTTGGATCAGTGGGCAATCGCTCTATCAACTGAGCTATTGTAGTCCCCAAAATGAAGACGTTTTTCTAAATATAATTAATACATTGACACAAATGAATAACTTGACTTTTATGGCGCTAGCTTTTGGTGAACATGCTAAAATAATAATATCTGGCAAATTTCTTAGTTGAAGCCCACACCAAAAGTGAATAAAGTGTGAAATGAACCACAAAATGATCATGAACATCTCCATCTGTAATATTGAGTAACCCTGCCTGGCTGTTCACTGACCAACACGACAATGTAGCTCGTAGTAATTAGCTGTGAAAGAGCAGGAGTCCAAAGTTGCTTCACTCCAAACTAATCACCATGTTGAAGAAAGAGGGCAAAGGTCAGGGACAATAAAGCAGGATATAACGCGCTTAACAAATAAAGAGTTCTCATGAAGTTTTAAGAGTGGGCTGTTTTTAAAGTGCTTTGACCCAGGTCTATAATGGGAACTGGTGCATTCCCACTGACAACAGATGTGGACAGTCAGCAGTTTTAAACATATCTCGCGGCCACAGGGAGAGAGGCTGGAATTAGTCCAAGCCCCATGTTGGTTAATGGTGATCCAAAAGTACCATCATTTTAGAGGAGTAGCGAAAAGTAGCTCTTATGTGAACGTTGTATAAACTAAAACTAGAGCTGGTTGGACTTCAGAATTATAGCTGTCTCCTCCACTAATACCTTTGAGCCATAAAGTACTGAAACTATTTTAACTGTTTCAATATCAAACTGCAGAGCTCCTGCAGTTATTGTCATCCAAACCCAGCATGCACCTCCAGACCCCATGCTGGCAGTGGAAGCAGTGGAGAATTCCCACAGAAACTAACGCCGTGGTTGCCTGGAAGAATCCATGACTCATCGCTGTACCAGCGAGTGAGTCTGGTAACGCTTGATCCACAGAATGCGCTGCGGTTGCGCGTAGACAGACAGCTAAGTGAACCAATCAGAGATTGCGCCATCTTGATTCAAAACTGAGGCGGAACTTCCGCAGCCTAAGAGTGACTTTGCGGGCAAAGGCGGGTGCACTGACGTCACCATCTTTGAACGAATCAGAATCGCGGAGTCGGTTTGGAACCGGAGGAGCGAGAGTGGATGGAGAGTGTCCAAATGGTATCGCGGTGTATAGGAAATACAGAGAGATATCATTTGGCTGGCCAGGTAAACGCCGTGGCCTACAATTAACAAACTTCATCAGAGTTTCAGATATTTTGGATACTTGTTGCTCACTGGAATGTACAAATTATTAAAGAGTAAAAAAAAAAAGCCTGAGTCCTTTACTGGATTGAAGGTAGAAGATGATTTCCATAGCTGAATAGACTAGCAGCTAATCCGACCGGACATTTATTAAGCTATGAATGTATTTTTACATCAATATTGTTTTTCCATTTGATTTATAGTATATTTTCAGAAACATCTCCAGGGACGCTTTTTGATGATGCAAGAGGAAAAGTAAACCAGATGTCCAGATACTGCAGAATTATGGGGGAAATCCTTGCTATCTTTACTCTACTCCTCTCTGTAATACTTTAAAATAACACCCGTGCCAGATAACATAAGATCTGATTAGTTTTATCATAAAGCTTTGTCTATCATTTCATTTAAAGGTGCACTGTGTAATTTTTCTTTGAGAGGGTACACATGGGTCACATGTAAGTCTCCATGTAGATGTACTTAACTGTTCAGTCTGGAAAGTTTCACAGTAAGGCATTAAACTTATCTTCAGTGGAGAGGCGGGCCCGCTGACACAAGAATGTGTGTCCTTCAAGGTATTTCTGAACAATAAAATCACCTCTAAAGAAATAAAGCCTGAATAGACTTTTAGTGTTACAGTGGAACATACCGAGCAAAGCAATAACATCTCCCTAAAGACAAAAAAAGGTGGCGTGCCCTCCACTTGATAAGTTACACATTGCACCTTGATAAAAAAAAAAAAGGACTTTGTGCCATTTATTACCACTAACTCACCACTGCTAATATGACGTCTCTCAAATTCACTCACATGGGTGCAGGAGCTCTATTGTCTATTTTTATTTAAAGCCCCAGTGTGTAGGATTCGTGGCGCATAGGTGGATAGTCGCTATTGCACTTCCTGTTTTAGCTACGGCAGACCTCGAGGGTCACCCGGGCGTGCCGTAGCGCGGACAGCTTGCGTACCGGCGCAAGAACCGCGCGCCACTACTGTATACATAAAACGCGGTCCCGTTCACTTTTTTTTTTTTTTTTCGCATGAAAACACACATTCCCGATCATGTACCATGACACTCTACACATCAAATGAAACCTTACAGTCTCCTCTTTTTGACTATGCAATTCATTTCCCGGCACAACAATCACTCCCCGAGCACATGGGGCTTTTATACGGAAAAGCACAAAACGGAAAAGCACAAAGCTTACCTTTGAAGGCTCTGCCCAGGTCAAACTCAGCATTTCACCATAAACTTGGTCTGAAATCTGTCCGTAAGGATCCAGCGAATAAAATCCAGTAAAACAATTTAGTCCAAAACACGTGTTAGATCCATTACGACGTCTGATCCGGCAGCATGCTTGTCGTTGTTTACCCAAAACCACGAGCCTTGCTGAAGGCAAAGGTGGAGCCCAAATGTCCTTCTGCGGCTCTCGTATTCAAAATGGCTGCCTCTGCATGGGGAAGATCCCCCTTTTATGCGACTATATCTAAGTCCAAAAGAATACTTTGATTTCATGATGGAAGTGAAAAGGCTTGGAAAACAATGTATTTGTGAATGGGTATCTTCAATTTCGGTAATTAACGGGTAAAAATCTTACACACTGTCCGTTTAAAATTATTTGAGATATCAGGACTATAAATGGTAACACAAAGTAGTGGCTAAAATTGTTGCTAAACCTGATACAAATACCAATGATGACAACATTCTTATTGATTTGAAATAAAAAGAAATGAAAATGCAAACAAGAAGTCTGTTTTTTATCAATAAATACTGTAAATCTTACAGTCAAACTATGTAATAATACTTAATAACAATTCAAGGGTAGTTTTTCTTTTATTCGGGGTAACCTACAAGACAAACCACCACCAATTTGATCTTAATCTCTAAATCTGTTGATAAAAGAGTCTTCTGCGTTGACATGTCAGCTTTCGAAGATGACTTCACAAAACCTCGAGACATAAAATGCGAGCGCTCAAGATGGATATCCTCTTTCCAGCAGATCAAAGTCCTCCCTCCTCCACCGATGACACTTCCCCAACCCCAGAGATTTATACTGAACCCAAAGATGGCATGAAAGGTAACTGCTGCTGTCATCTCCTTCACAGCAATGCTATGTGCTAAGTGCAAAAAACATGACAGTGCACGACTCCAAGTGTGCAAGCAAGCCCCCTAAGGCACCACATCAAACTCACCAGAAAGAGAAGAAGAGAAAGAAAGAGCCCTGCATCTTAACTGACACAATCCGGGTTCACTTTAAATGCTCTAATCTGCCCGGATCAAGCGTTTCAGAAAATTGGTGGAGCAGAAAATTTGAGAGTGCGGATTATCCCCTCAGAGTGAGATGATTCCATTATGTGAAATCTTAACTCAGACCAGAATTCTCCAGTCTACACTACAGATTTTAAGATTCTCACAATGTTAACACACGGAATAAAGTGATTTCCATACACAGTCACATTCACATGAAGCTGTGGTAAATTTTTGTAAATAGTACTGAGATCACACCACCAACTCTCGGATCAATGGGCAATTGCTCTATCTACTGAGCTAATGCAGCCAGAAAAATTTGCTGGATATCCTAGTTTGGCATATAAATTCATGTAATAAGACTTTTTACTGGATGTAATTGGCACAGAAAGTCTCATAATGTTTACATTTTTATTTACACAAAGCTGTTCTGTAGTTAGCTGAGAGATTAATAACAGTTACATAACACATTTGGATCAGTTTTGTCTTATTTTATTTTTGTATAAAGTAAATAAATGCTTAAATCAGACCAGTGTTTGCCAGTCTACACTTCAGTCAGATAAGAGATGTGGGTATGGCTCTTTAAAGATGAACACGATGGGAACAGGTACAAACCCTTTATAATTGTTCAGTAGGTGGAAAGGCATTATCTGATGTAGGCCTGTCGTGATAACTAGGGCTGGGTATCCCATGGTCACATATTATCATGATATGGTGCTGCATGTGATAATCGATATATTGCACATGATACTCTGTGATATATTGCTGTTTTTAAAGGTCCCATGGCATGAAATTTTCACTTTCTGAGGTTTTTGAACGTTAATGTGAGCTCCCCTACCCTGTTTAGGCCCCCCCCCCCATGGTTAAAAGTTGTGAAATGTCTAAACTGAGCATTTGCGATCCTTTTTTGCGTTACAAAAAATCGGAGCTCAAACGGGCGATTTTGAACAAGGCACCTTATTGACGTCAGATCGATAAAAGAAATGCAAATGCAGTTCCACCCCCGTCTGTCTGTACTCAGCGTCTCTGTAAATCACGCCCAGAGAGTTTGGACTGCGAATGCGCTAGGCAATGCGAAATGCGTTTTTTTATTTGCCTGGAGGCACGTCCGAGTGTTTCTAGGCTCAAAAGTCCTTTATCTGAGCCTCTGGACCTTTGAACAGCAGTGGTTTAATTTTATTTTATGTGGAAATGTGTTTATTTTTCAATGGAACGCTTCAAATCTCTCCCCCCGTGCAAAAACACGGAAATGGATCAGCTGAGGGCTCTGAGCGGAGAGTTTGGCCACGCCCCCACCCTCTACTATAGGCCAGCTCTTTTCTCCTCATTTGCATTCAAGCAACAACGCCCAGAATAAAGTGTTTGAGAGAGATATTTATGACTCTTTCTCATCTTATCTCTGTTTCTCATGCACTGAGTGTTGATTTTGAAGGATTCATTTACAGTATTAGGGAACCATTAAGGAGCCATATAAAAGCATCAAGAAGTACCATGTCATGGGATCTTTAAGAACCAAATACATTTTACATACATTATATTTCTTTGTTAAACCTCTACTGATGCAAAGTTTATATAAAATACATCAATTTTAATAATCAAAACTGTGAATATTCCAAGTGTATTTCATAATTACATTTATTATTATTATTATTATTATTATTATTATTATTATTATTATTATTATTATTATTATTATTATTATCTTTACTTGAAGGGACAATGTACAGAGACATTATGCTCATAAAACAGAAATGTACTGCACCAGATTATAGCTAAACAGTTTCCATCCAGTTTCCATCTGCAGTCCCTGAGGAACAATAATAAATTATACAATTTACACATTCAACAAAATAAAAAACACACATTCAGCAGCTCACATACAACATTCACATCACAGTATTAAAAAGTAAACTTATTAATACATTCTTAAAGGCCTGGGTGTTATGAAATTTTAACTTTCTGAGGTTTTTGAACGTTAAAGTGAGCTCCCCTACCCTGTTTACCCTGTTTTGCATGGGATCTTTAACAGTTGAAACATATTACATATTTTAAAACATAGCACACCGGGAACAGAAAGTAAGTGCTTTAGTGCTGACACTAAATAACCAATACCAAAAAATATTCTTGGCAATATATTGATACAACAGCCCACCATAATAATAACTTATCGTCAAATCACAATATATATTTTGATGTTTTTGCACCCCCCTAAAGATAACAATTTTTTTGTGTGATACACTGTATTGGTACAGAGATATACTGTGAAAAGCAATAATATTGAAACTACTTTATGCCACTGACAAAATAAGAAATAAAGCAGGATAGTATCAGGAAACCATTTTTAAAATAAAGTATCATTAAAAGCCTGAGCTACAATAGATAAATAGCAAATATATATATATATTAATCAGTCCTAGAAGTGACTTTTTCAACCCTCCACAGCTCAGATCTAACCGTATTAAATAAAAATTGTTTTAGCTATCATATATTGAAGATAGGTCTATATAATAATTATTGTGACCTAGTTGTGGGTATGGCTCTTCAAAGGTGAACAAGATGCAGTAGTTAAAACCCATTATAATTGTTCCTTCAGTGAAACAGCATTATCAGAAGCATGTGCCGTAAATAAAAACCAAGGAAGTAATTACAACAGCATTCCAGTCAATCTTGACACCGATTTAGAAACGCATCCAAAAGGTGAAACATTGTGAATTGTAAACCATAATGAACACAGATCGCATTCTGTGCTGGTGTGAACAGCCACATGTTTTGGTGAATTATTCAATCAACCACTTATTTCTATTGTTTTCTAATTGAATAATCAGCAGCTACACTCTTCACTGTGCCCAGACAATATAATATAGATTTATTTAATTCAAAACAAACAGGCTGCTATTATTAAAATACATTAAAGTACAGAGCAAACCAATCAGCTATTTAATTTGGCAAAAGATATGCATTTAATAAGCAGAGGTGAATAGGGAGGAAAAAATTAAAATTAGAATTCATTCATTAAAATTCATTGGCCGTTAACTCACATAAATGTAAGAAAAAAAGTTTTTGTCTTGTAATGTTTTCAAATCAAATTTTTCAAATCAAATTCTTGGACATTTGAACCTCAAAAATAGTAAAATAAATAAAGAAAAATTGCCTAAGAATTCAAATTTCACGCATTTTTTGAGTTAAAACCTCAATAAAGTTTTAACTCATGGAGACTTAAAACTTTATTTAAGTTTTTAACATCTCTGTCTCCATGGAGATGTTACTTCTTTAGCTGGAATGGGCACATGACCAGGTGAAGTTACAGGTCAGATCTGCGGAGAGACAACCCTGCTCACAGTAAGAACGCATATTTTTAAAGGTACATTTTATGAACAAAATCTCCAGTGATTTAATTAACAGTACATTAATTTCTTATTGTGGCACATTACTGGAAAAAAATAACTTACCGGTAAATAAATAAATGCTTAACTATCACATTTTTTGCCGTACTTTCCCCCAAATCTCCATATACACCATAGTTTCCCAAAGTCTGGTAGTGCCCTGACTGCAGCTTCGTCCACTCTGTCCTTCTGTTTACCCTCGGTACTTGTGGTATAAATATGAAGAGGGCTGTACACAATAGTTTCAAGTGTCCCAGAGGAGCCCATGTGAAAGGGGACCTGCGCTCAGCCTAAAATAACACCAGCTCCATCCGTCAACACAACAAGAAACCAGCTCCGGTCTGTTTGTTGAACTTGGGATGGCTCATACGGCTTTGTGTAAACTATTGTAAAGCGGTGACTGCTTTCACGATAAGATAAGATGGAAGTGAATAAGTACATGGCAACAAGCATCAATTAAAATATAGAAGAGAGAAAGACATAGCACAAAAGAAAACCCAGGCAGTGGTCAGAGTTAGTTTTGGGAGTGCACACACCCAAGTCAATTACTAGGCATGTGAATCAGTAGCCACAGTAGACAGGCAAAGAACTACTGTTACATCATGTGAGAATCAGGCCCGTCACGATAATAGTGAAACTAATTTATGCCACTGACACAACAGCCCAAAGGCAGATTTAAACTATTCTACATCAACAATTTTGTTTAAAAAAATGATAAAGCTGCAATAAATCAATAACAGAATTAAACACTTAGTAGAAGTTATTGATTCAACCCTCTAGAAAAGATGAGTTGGGAAGAGGGCATGAGGGAGCAAGTCTGTCTGTCTGTGTGATATATATGTGTGTCTGTGCATGTTTTGTAATGTAAAAAGGTAAGTTTTGTATTCCCTCTATTGTATAAAATAAAATAAAAATGACAAATCTTATCATACAGCCAAAAAATAACCAAAAATTATGTAGTAATGCAAAGAATAGGGGTGGGATGGTTTTAACATAACTCGTAATAGATACATTTCAGTTCACAATTTTGGCCTCGGTCATTGCTGTCATTGTAGCTGTGTTTTTTGGAAGTACAGCTTCTCAAGAAATGTAATTTGCCAGGGGAAAATATCTCACGAGCAATTCTGGATCCCAAGATTTTGTGGTGCGAGATCTTGTCTCATCCCTATAGCAAAGAATACAGACCCCCCAAAAAAACTATAGTCCCAGCTTTAATATATATATATATATATACAAGTTAATGTAGTAACTATCGTGGCCGGCCTAGAGAGGATAAGGACACAAAGACAGGGATGGATGGGCATGAGACAGAGGCTAATACAGGAAAGACTTTGGCACTTCGGAAGCCTGTCTTACTGGAATTCCGAAGATCCGATGTGTGGAGCCAAGTTAACAAACACAGACTTGGATGATGACTCCTACACTCCACTGTCAAATTTTAGGAATACTTCTCCCTATCATCACCTCTACCAATGTTTATTAGTAACTATGATACCAAGACAATAGTGAGTATTTATGTAGGGAGAGGCTGCCCAGGAAATAGTTTACACCAAGTAATTATGTCAATCAATGACTTCTATAAACAAACGCAGGGGATTTTAGTATTAGTTTATCCATGTCCATATTTTAGTCTTCACTCAGATATTAATGCTTTTGGAGTTGTTTTTACAATTAGGGATTCAGTTCTGATGCGATATCGATACCAGAGCTTTAAAGGTGCGCATTTTTTTTTGGTGGAAATGTTATTGCTTTGTCTAGAATGTTCCATAGTATAGATCAGGGGTCTTCAACGTTTTTCAGGCCAGGGACCCCCAAACAGATGGCGAACTGGGCCAGGGACCCCCTACTATATATACGGCATAGAATTGTGTTTTATATTAAATTGAGCTTAGTGTCATGTATAAACATTGCTACTCTGTTATGGTACATCCAATACAAGGAAATAATACACAGGTTAATACTGTATTTTACACTATAAAATATAAAATTATATTATTTTAAAGTGAAATCAAAAGATTTCGCGACCCCCCTGCAGTACCTCCGCGACCCCCGTTGAAGACCTTTGGTATAGATTAAACCTATCTATCATAAGCAAGCAGGTAACAGCATTACAATTCAGATCTGTGGAGAGTCGTCCCTATTCACAGAAGGAACTATTGTATTTTTGAGCAACAGACACACCCGTAATGAATAAATGCTAGATTAGGGATGTCAACAATGAATCGATTAACGATTAATTGTCGATTAAGACGTTGGTCGAACAAAATGCATTAATTGTAATTCATCGCTAATCGCGGACACGCGCACCCACGTGGTCACAAAACAAGGCAACCGCGCACCGCGCTGCACCAAGCTCGACTCACAGCCGGCCACAGGTGCCAACGGCACTGCTCAGCAGCCCCGGTGTAAGCGTGAGGCGAGATCGAACCGCGGCGCCCAGGAATGCGCCGCAACGTGCCGCTGCTGGTCCCGCGCGGCAGGCCGCGGTCCGAGCCCCGAGCTTCGCGCGGCTGGCCGCGAGCCACAAACCAGCCGCACGAAACCAGCAGCGGCACGCAGCGGCCTAATCCTGGTTCAGTCCAGGTCCAGACCCGGTCGAGTCCCGGTCCAGTCCAGGTCCAGACCCGGTCGAGTCCCGGTCGAGTCCAGGTACAGTCCAGGTCCAGACCTGGTCCAGACCTGGTTTAGTTCTGGTCTAGACCTGGTCCAGTCCACGTTTAGTCCTGGTCTAGTCTCTTAGCCAATCAGGACAGAACACAATGTTACACTAAATGTGGAACAAAATGTTACACTATAAAAAAAATTAGAAAAAATAAAATTAAAAAATCTGTGAACCGCGATAGAGCGAGGGATTACTGTATTTAGTTATTCAGCATCAATACATTTGTCTGCTTTTTACTAAGGAATAATTAATTGAGGAATATACAATATAATAATACTATGATATATTTTTGACTCAGTGTTATGTTACTATAGCTTATATTCTTAAAGACCCTATTGAAACACTAAAATTCAGGTGAAAAACGCCGCTGATCAGTTAATCGTTAATCGATCGATAAGGTCAATCAACTATCAATTAATGAATTAATCGATAATTTGCATCAAAAATCGGAGCTCAAACGGGCGATTTTGAACAAGGCACCTTATTGACGTCAGCGTCTCTGTAAATCACGCCCAGAGAGTTTGGACTGCGAATGCGCTAGGCAATGCAAAATGCGTTTTTTTATTTGCCTGGAGGCACGTCCGAGTGTTTCTAGGCTCGGAAGTCCTTTATCTGAGCCTCTGGACCTTTGAACAGCAGTGGTTTAATTTTATTTTCTGTGGAAATGTGTTTATTTTTCAATGGAACGCTTCAAATCTCTCCCCCGTGCAAAAACACGGAAATGGATCAGCTGAGAGCTAGAGCGGAGAGCGGAGAGTTTGGCCACGCCCCCACCCTCTACTATAGGCCAGCTCTTTTCTCCTCATTTGCATTCAACCAACAACGCCCATAATGGAGTGTTCAAAGAGAGAAAAATTACTCTTTCTCAGCTTATCTCTGTTTCTCATGCACTGAGTGTTGATTTTGAAGAAGGATTCATTTACAGTATTAGGGAACCATTAAGGAGCCATATAAAAGCATCAAGAAGTACCATGTCATGGGATCTTTAAAACATTCTGAGATTTTCAGAGCTAATTATGACCAGTAAATAGTTTTATTATATCAATTTACTGTAAATGGCCAACCAGGATATCGAGTGAACCGATATTTGGAGGCCAATATCCTGATCCAGCAGCTATTTCAGATTTGGAGTCCAATTTACAATGTGCACTCCAAACCAACTTTTAAAAACTGAATAACAAATCTAATCACAACCGCAAATCAGAAAAATCTGTTATTTTTGATTCCAAAATTGTCCAGCCCAACTTTCCATGATATAAATTTCATGTTAATTAGCAATCACAGTTAAACCATTCTTGTCACCACCATAACTGTGTCTGTTATAACCAGCGTTGGGAAGTAACTGAAAACATCAATCTTAATACTAATTTTAAGTAACTGTATTCCAGTAGAGTTACAAAAGAGTTACAAACAGACACAAAAAATACATGAGAATATTTCAACACAAAATTTAGGCTTCAAACTGAACATAACTAGTGAGAAAAATAAAAAAAAACACTGCTCTTGTGGTGAGGCATGTGTGATTTTTACCTCTCTAGTTAGTGATAGGAAATGGATAATAAACAGGAAAACAAATATAAACCTGTTTTTAATCTTATGTTGCGTTTTTACACTATAATGTACGTGCAGCTCGATATAAAAGTATTCAGAAAAGAGTGGCCTACTCTGAATACGTTACAAAATGCATTTAATGAAGGTATTCAGTATTCTGTAACTAAATACTAGGGATGAGACAAAATTGACACCAGATTGTGTACACATACTTAAAACAATGATCTTGTGAGATTTTTGCCTCATGTTTTTATATTTGGATTAAATACTGGTGAGGTACAAAATCTCGTTTTGTCTCGTCCTCGTAGATCCAATCTCATGTCTCATCTCATCTTGTGGAAACTGTATTTCATCCATCCCTAGTAAACACATTTTCACAGTATTCTTCCCATCACAGGTTATAAATTCCGCTCAATCAAGCCTGTCTTTATTCGGTCAAATGGAATTGGACCTGCCCAAACCAGAAACCCACTTCACTTTGGGCCTCACCAGTGCCCTAAGTTAGCTAAACGCCGCATATTGTGTATCCCTTTGAAAATCCGCGTGGAAACCATGACGGGGATTAGTTTGCGCACATGGGCCTGGTCGGGGCTGCCCTGGGTCCATTGTGGTGGAGGGATTACGGCCGGTAAAAGGGCGTGATGCACTGGACCAGACTTTCTCAATGTCAACAGTGAGTCACAGGGTTAAAGCCACGACGGTGCTGTCACGTTAAAATCAACCGCTTCTGTTCCATAAAAAACAAGTGAGGATTTTTCTGGAATATAAATGAGGAATGTTCATTTACTCATGAATGAGGATTAAATCACGGCATTGTGGTTGGGATAAGGGGCCGAATGGAACAACGGAAACCGGCTTCCTATATTTAAATACTGAGACTGAGATAGGTTTCCTTTAATTCTGGGAAACAACTTAACCCCATATTATAAAAAGAACAATTTGGGGAAACTAAAGAGGCCATAGGCTTTTACACTATTTTCTGTTTCTGTTTCCTCATCACAAACATACATAGAGTTGTGTTTTGTTTCATTCACACATGTTAAACACACAAAGCCTGCATGTTTAGGATGAATTTGTCTCTCAAACTGAATAGCTTGCGATGTCATGTGGTAATACAGGAAGTGCTCCACTGTGTTTTCAAACTCCATACACTAGAATCATTTGGATGAGTTCAGCCCTGAAATTGTGAATCTCTACTGAACAAAAGGACAAAAGATCTGAAAATTACCGCTTCCAAAGTGCCCAAGACGCAAAACTCTGGTCAAATCTGCTGACGTCGCGTACACGTTTACGTCACATCGGTCCATATATCAGTGTACTTTGTTTGGCAGGACTCCCAGTCCACACCTTGTCGCGCCTTCGTTGCTTTGTAGTCTAACGTGGTCTGAAGTAATAGTTGAACTTCTTAGTCTGACCACACACATTTTTTTTTGCTACGGGCCATGTTTTGTTTTGCTTTTCGCGGCACAGATGAGAAGAACGCACGAACATAGTAATAATGTATCACAGCACCACCCAATCGAATTCCACACACTTTTGCGTCACCGTATGCACGCAGATTTCCTCCTGAAAACGCTCGTCTAAACGCGGAATAAAAACTGAAGACACAACGCCACTTTTGCGTCTTCTGTTCAGACCATCATCATATAAACGTAGCCATTTAGAGGCTAATAATAAAAGATGAATCAAACATGTGTGAATAGAACAAAACACAACTCCAAATATGTTTTTGACAAGATAACAACATTATAACATGGCTTAAAGCTCAGAAGAGTCAATTTTGTGTGATATAGGACCTTTAACCCCATGTTATAAGAACAGTTTGGGGACACTTTTAAAAGGTATCTACTATGTTTGACTTTAACAATGAGCAATCTCTACTGTATATCCAGCCTCATCTATAAACTCTAAATGTGGAATGGTATGTTAATAAATAGTCTTCGCCTTATCTCTTGTGAGGACGTGATTTAGATGATTTAGACGCTTACACAGCCGCTTCTATCCCTCTGTACGTCCACAAGCTACAGGAAGTGATGCGCTAGCTTTGAAGATGGTTTGTCCAAAACAGGACCCTGTAGTTAGCACAAGCGGGGATGACCACAGAGTATACGTCACACACCACCTACGCAAACCACACAGCAAATGTATAGACAAATCCTGCTAAAATAAGACGCAATGCAGATGGGGGATTTCACTGACAGTACAGCTGCTGATGGAACTGTTAAAGCTGCATCGTGTAACTTTTCTGGTGGAGGGTCTGTCGAATGTTTTTCTCCACGGAGATGTTTCATATTATGGCGGTAAACCTTTCTACCATCATGGAGACTAAGCCAGACCAAGTTAAGATCTGTGGAGAGGCAACCCGGCTCACTGTCAGAATGCCTGTGTTTCTAGGTATTTTTGAGCTATAAAACCACATGTAATTGAATAAATGTAAGGTAAAGCTGTTTAATGTCATACAGTGGAACATTCCAGGCAGAGAAATGACATATCCACAGGTGACGGACCCCCAACCACAAAGTTACATAGTGCACCTTTAAAGCTGCATTTGAAAACATGTGAGTACTTAGACATTTAATTATATGCCTTTTGTAATTATTTAAAAGCAATATACTGTATCTTCTATTTGCCCAACCATGCTCAGTGAATAACTAGTAGCGCTAATAGGACAAATAGTGTTTTTATGTAAAGATTTACATAAAAGATCACATGATCATGGACTAATTTTTGGTTGACAAATCATTTAAATTTAAGATGTGTACTGGGGGGTGAGGTAGACGTTGATCAACACGTAGCAGTATATACATACATACACCTGGTAGCCCGGGGGACCTGGGTTCAAATCCCCCCCAGCAATGAGAAAGCCAGTGTGGGTCTTTGGGCAAGACCCTTCATGGTCCACTTGGGTCAAATGCAGAAGTGAATTTCAATAAAGAGAGATAAAGTGAGATCAATAAAGTCTTAATCTTCACTAGAATCATTTGGATCATTTCAACCCTGGAATCTCTACTGAACTAAAGGTGAAAGGTAGCTGTAAACTACCACTTCATGACATCACAAGGTGGAATGGAGCATTTTGAGATGTAGACAGACCAATAATAAATGATTACTCAAATGTCTGAATGAAACAAAACACAGCTCCAGGTATGTTTTTGAGGAGGTAACAACATTCTATCATGACTTAAAGCTCACAAGAGTCAATTTTGTGTAATACGGGACCTTTAAGTCCATCCATCCATTTTCTTCCCCTTTCTCCGTATTTCGGGTCGGCAGTATTCATCTGTGGAAGCTTGGGAGCTGGGAGCAACTCCTGGATCACTGGACAAACACTCTACCAACTGAGCTACTGCCGCCCAAGGACCTTTAAGTCAATTTTCAAAATCTAAACATAACTGAACTCTCTGGACTACTTTCATTTATAATCTGCAGTAGGTGCAGTAGGTTACAATGGCAAAGTCATGTTGTGTAAACCAGTGTTGTAAGCATCTTATTTCTATTCTCCTCCTTTATGTATTATTTCTTTCACTACATCAAACAGTATAACTTTACTGAGCTGTAAAAAGGCATGTTCCATTTGACTTCACTGCCCTTTTGCTTTATGTTAATCATGTGTAGCGTTAGCATATGTAATAGAAGAACTTTCAGGGGATTTCTTAAAGATCCCAGAAAGTACATGGGTGCAACCAGGACCTCATTCCTCATGTCCAAGTAGCACCCCGCATTCTCTGCCTTGACAGTTTTTACATCTCAAAAGTCTCTGAGGAGCGTAGGAGTCTAAGGGCAGACAGTGTACATCAGCAGAACATGGAAACTTTCAAGTGGAGTTTAAAACATTGGAGGAGAGAAGGCAAGAGATGATTAAGTATGAGTGTGTGTTAAGATTCACTACCCAGCTGCCTGAGATACTATCTGACCTCTCGTTGTACCAATTGTGGGGTTTTCTCACTGTTTATTCGTTTTGATGCTAGGTCAGGACCTTCTCTCCCCCACTGGGAATTCTTCAGGTCTGCAGTAATGTTGGCTGCTCCTCGGCAAACTGATCAGGAATGTACCAAGTTGGGTGGATGGAGGGGGCGGAGGTAGGATAACACAGGGCTTTCATTGTTCTTCTACCTTTGCGATCTCCAAACCTCACCTCTCTCCTTTGGATTCACTCCCCTCGCATAAACACTATACCTGGCTACCCCCTTCCCCCTCTGTTTTGCCCCCCTCTGACGCTTTCCCACCATCAAACCCTATTTACAGCGCAGTGACAGAAGACTTCATCACTTTTATCAATCGACAGCCAGCGGAGAGGAAAAAGTGCCTAATTACAGGTGGAGTTATGAAGGATTTACAAGCATTTTCAAGGTGTGTGTTCTAACGGAAAGTAAGGGTATTTTTCCAGGCGCATTTGTGGTCACGTGATTCACTGTGTAACTTTTCTGGTGGAGGGTCTGTCAAATGCTTTTCTCCATGGAAATGCTTTGTCTGGAATGTTTCACAGTATGATATTAAACCTTTTTATCTTCATGGAGACTAAACCAGACTAAGATTTGTTGAGAGGGAACCCCACTCACAGTCAGAATGCCTGTTTTTCTGGGTACTTTTGAGCTATAACACCACCTGTAATTGAATAAATGTAAAGTAGAGCTGTTTAATGTCTAGGCATAACAATGACATATCCATAGGAACAAGCAGCAACAAAAAAGTTACATAGTGTACCTTTAAGACTCTACTTTTAAAACTATCAACACTTTGTAATTTTTGTCATATTGCATTGACAATCAATGGCTAATTTTACATTTATGTGCCCAAATTCAATTCAGATCAAATGCTCTTTGCTGAATGTCTCCCCCACTCTTCACCCCCATTTCACACTATCCTGTTCTGTCAAATAAAGCATAAAAATGGGTGATACTCCTCCTCTCATGCTTAATGTAAATGGATTTTAAACTCACATGTGACTATTACTTTAAAGGGAGGTAGAGTGGGTCCTCCCTTTAACTTTGGGCAAGCAATGAAATACACGATTACATATCCTTCAAAGAGTTTATCACCAGTTTAAGATGTCTCAACCAGTCATTTCAGGAAATTAATACTATCAAAATAAGTAGCAGGGGCGTCATGCGTTACTTAGTCATAGAGCAGATCTCAACAGGCCTCTGCTTGCCAGTTCCAGTTCAATTTGTTAAATCCTCCACAGCAGTCACACAATACAGGCCAAAGCTCAGCCTGGGAGCAGCAGAGAGAGGAGCGATGATCCTTCAGACAGGGAAACATGGAGTCCTCCTCCCCTCACCCACAACACTCTTGAAGATGCTAATCCATCACAGTACAGTAGCCTCAGAGTCTTTGATCACTCTGGAGCTCTTTGGCGACCGGTCCCACAACAATGAAGGCCTCCTATTCACCACAAGCACAGAGACGCCTCACTACAAAGCCCTGAGTTATAGTTCCACTCCACGGCAAGCTCGTATCAAGCAGATAAGAGCAGAGCTGATAATGAGGGCGCAGGGGAACACCTGACGCAAGAGGACTTACACAGAGGCATGACATTCATTAAACCGCCAGTGGAATATGTGGTTTCTCAGTCCACCACGGCTTGGGCCCAAAGAAAACAAGTCTTTCTGAAAGTTATATATTTTTGCTTCGAAATTATTTTTAATAAAGTGAATGGATTCCTTTGGTCCAATGAGTGATTCCAAAAGGAGGACTGTGAACAATGGGCTGTGTGTTGTGAGATTATAGTCATATTAAGACCAAGTCCAATAACTTCATTCAGACAATATTGTTAGCACTGCAGTGGAAACTGTGGAAAGACAGGGTTATAACCTTATAAACCATAAAGGCTCCTTTTCTTAAGTGAAAAATGATAGTAATATGTTGTGGTCTTATTATTTTTAGTTTTTAGAAATGATCCAATTCTGACAGATATCAAAAGAATTTCTTTGACAGAATATGCCATAACATGTAACTTCATAGCTAAAAATGCAAATTGTCCTGCAGAGTTACACCTCATATCATAGATGACATTGAAACTAATCAGGAACTCCATGTAAGGCTTTCCTTCAAACACATCTGGTCAATGTTCAAACCTGATCTGATAGGACAAAGGGTGTAACTGTAAAAGCTCTGAACACACTTTTTTCACACATGTGCACATTCAAATTATATTTCAAACGACATGCCCATTTTCTGAGTTTATAGGTATCGGTTCAAGGTCAAGGCAGATGTCGAGGCATGTACGAGTAAGTATACCTGAGCATTCCTTCCATTTCAGAGGAGTAGTGTTAGCCACGGGCAGAATTCCACCCAACAATGATAATAACACCTATGATAGATATGTGCGCTCTTTCGCAGCCGTGTTTTACAAGCTCAGCAATAAGTATAAAGCTAAATGGTCAGCTATGCTAAATTGACACTACAGAAAACTGCTGCTATTGGTTCAAATTGAAATCACACCCCAGTTGATTCAATGGAAAGAAAACATCATATATAACTAGGCCTGACGCGATAACTTTGACATTTTGAAGCACAATATATAGTATAATATTGAAACAAAATAAGCCATAGAAGTTATTTATTCTTCCTCTACAGCTCAAATTATAGTATATAGAAAAATGGCAAAAAATCTCCCCATTATTGCAAAGAAACTGTACACACAATAAATACTGGCCCCCAAAAATGATTGTTCCAGCTTTCATAAATGGAAGTCGATGGAGTAATTATCGTAACAGGCCTATATATAACAAAAAGTCCTTACCTTTGCACGCATTCCCGACTTCCTCATATCCAGGTTTACACTGGCACTGTCCAACAGGTACTACCCATTCGCCATCCACGGTGCAGTAAATCCGAGGCTGCTCCTCACTCACAGCATTATCCACACATTCACCTATGACCTCTCTCAGCGCCTGATTCTCCCCTCCTGCCACAGTTTCTTGGAAAGATGCGAGACTCTTGATCGTAGCAGGGCACGTCTTGTAATAAACTCTAACTGAGAGTAGAGCCACGCAAGCTCCAATATCTTGAAAAGCTAAGTAAAAACCTTTCCTCGACAGGTTCTCCACCACTCTTGTTTCAGTGTTGATACGTAGTTCATTTTTGCTTGTGATCTCATCTGGAGCAATAGTGGCCACTTTCTTGAACTGGCCTTTTCGAAATGTGGTACCGACATCTGCATCCGCCTCAGAAGCAAAGAGATTGAACGTTTCTTTGCAGGTCAGTGAGGCGCCATCAAAGGAGTTACAGTCCCTTACGATGAACTGTAGCTCCACAAAAACCCGTGAGGCTGAAGGTCTTCTCTGGATAAAGGTGGTCCGAAGCCAGTTGTCCTGCTCGCGCTCCCCCACATTGCACACTGAGTACGTGTAGAACTGGGAACCATTTAAAGTCCGCTGCACCACTTCCCACTGCAACAGGAAACAAGCCACAATGTTAGCGGACCAAACGCAGACCCCTGGGGAACACCTAATCATCGTGTAAGCACTCTGCTCTAAAAAGAAAACAGAGTTAGTACCCAGGGGCTTGCATGAGGGTCTAACCCCTGTAATATGAAACTAGAACAAAAAAATGTAGTCCACACATTTGCTAATTGCTCCCTGCAAATTATGTTAACTAGATTTGACAACAACGCATACTGCAGCACTGGGAACTCCACTTTATGACTTTTCAGCAGGGTCACAATATAGACTTCAAGGATGTGCATGGAAAAGAATGTACAAATGACAAATAAAAATACAACGCTTTTTAATTTAGACTGTCGGCTTAGTGAAAGAATGCATGCTAGAACGACCACAGAGCTATTTAAGCATGCTTGTAAGGTCCTATATTGCACAAAATTGACTATTGTGAGCTTATGTCGTGTTAGAATGCCTTTACCTCCTCAAGAACATACCTAGAGTTGTGTTTTGTTTCATTCACACGTTTGATAAAACCTGGTTTATTACTCCATCTGCATCTCTTGGCAAAATGCTCTGTTCCACTTGTAGCGGTGGTTTTCAAGTTAGCAGCTACCTTTTACCTGTAGTTCAGAAGAGATTGGCACTTCCAAACCTGAAATCATCCAAATGATTCTAATGAAGGTGTATGGAGTTTAAAAACACATTGGAGCACTTCCTGTATTACCACATGACATCACAAAGTGGAACAGAGTGTTTTGTCTTTGAGAGAAACCCTACATTTGCAGGGTTTGTGTGTTAACCATGTGTGAGTGAAACAAAACTCCAGGTATGTTTTTGATAAAGAAACAACATTATAACAGAAAATAGCATAATATGGGCCCTTTAAGGTATGGCTGGCTCTTACAGAACAACTGGCCTGCACAAGGGCATGGGCTGTGGTTTACTCTCTGCATGGAGTCACTGTGCTGTTAATTAAAGGAATGTTCTCTGTTGGCCAAGTGTGTGGCTCTGCATATAAACCTGATGTACAGCAGGGCCTGTTCCTCCATTACCCAGCTGGTGATGTTTTTTATTTGTTTAGAGGTTATGCTAAATGACGCCCGCAGTTGAACAATTGTGCACTATGTTTCAGACCCTCTTGTACTTTTTCAATTTCACCTTTACAGAAGTAAAGGTGAAATAAAAGTGAAATAAAATGTCAAATTGTGATGTAAGAGTGAAACTGTGAAGGGATAGTCAGAGGAACATGTCCACACTTGCCTTTGACTCACGTAAAATAAAGCTATCAGCAGCGGATTTGCATGAGCTTAGTTTGTCAATTACTTTGAAATGACACAACACGGAGGCAGAAACATGCACCCCGTCAGCTGGCACTGCAAGAAGCACAGCATTTGGGTGCAGTAAAGGATGGAATCTCTCAGTCATTTTCATGTGCATTACAGAAAAAGGTAACTGCCCCACATCTCTAGCCCCTCCCATCCAAAAGAGGTACCACATGCTACAACTTTAAAAGTTAATTGCTCTCTAACATACAATTCTGAAGAAACCACAAGAAGCCACAAGTATTCCCAGCTCTGAACTTGCAGCTAGACTGTCTGCAGCAAAGACATGCTCTACTAGGACCCCAGTACTCTTAGCGTAGCATGAGCCCCTGCTTCAAGATTTACAGAGATGTGACAAGTGTACGCTCGAAAGCAGCTTGCAGCTAACCACACAAGTCAAACGTCAGAGTTGTGCATGGCTCGAGTTTTCCTATGCCGTTTCTAAAAGCACTTTCCCTCAGGCACATTCCACACGTGAGCTGGAGGAGACGCTGGAGATCGTGTGGAGCAGTACTCACCCCTGGTTTGTCTCCCTGGTCTAAGGGCCAAGTGAGCCAGCCCAGGTCCACTCCTGTAGCCCGCATGTCCAGGAGAACCTCTGCGAACACAAGAGTTTATAATGAGTTTTGTTTATAATGAGAAAGTCTATAAGTGTGCTTGTGCCTGTACAAAATGCTGTCAACAGATTTAACTATGCACTCTTTAAAGTAAACATGAATTTACCAACATAAATTGTAAAGTGTAAAAGTGTGAAAATAAATGATTAAATACTATAACATTATAACACAAAGAGGATTAAATATTATAACATTTTAAATCGTTTCTTTATCAGTGTGAGTGGAGCAAGTTTAGATTCCTCAAAGTTATCTGGACACTTCAAGGTTGTAGCCAACAATAAAACCAACGAGAATGTCAATTTTAAAATAAAGAAACGAAGGTTTGAAAAATGCTATTCCAATAAAAATGTGTTCACACTTCACCTGTTGCCCTCGTAAAATGAAATTTGACATCTGGACATACTGCAGCCTAACCATTCTTTACAGACTGTACTCTAAGAACAATTGACACTAAATACACTAATACATGCGATGTTAAAATGAAACCAGCTCAAATGGGTTTGGCAGTCTTAAAATGAACTGTCACAGAAGAATCAGAAGAATTACAGGCTCAAACTTTTCCCAGTCCGCATATGGCACGCGTTTGGCTCCACTTGACAACTACCGAAAGTTTTTTAAAAAGTTCAGCAGTTGTTTGACACATAACACATGTACCTTCATTGGTCTGAATCGTGATGAAAATGCTGTTGATCAGTACAGAGAAGAAAAGCAAAGACCCGATTCCCGTAAAGAGCTCCATTTGTGCGGCTCTGGTTCGCCGTGTGAGCGCTGCTGGGCTCCGCGCTGCGCTCTGAGGACCGTCTGTTCCAAGCGCGCTCCTCGCTCATTCACAAAGCGCCCTGCCCCGCGACTCCGCCCGCTGCCGCTGGAATGTGTGTGCGTAAAGTGTGTGGAGCATGCAGCCGCAGGGGCTCGTCGATAACACGGGAATATGGAAATATCGCGATTATCTCAAGTAGTCACAAAAAAAGAAAAGAAAGACCTAATTCTCGTGTAAACAAACAAGTTTAGGAAAAGTCCAACTGGAAAAATATCGACTTTTACAACACTGATTAAAGGAGAATTAACGTTTTTTACGATCTGAGCCTTATTTCGGTAATAAAACAAGTTGTTTTACTCACCCATAGCACTTTGGTGTCATATGGAGCACTTCCGGAGATGTTTTAGATTAGCGATATCCGTAATGTGAGTTCTCGGGGCACATGTTTGCGGTCTCCAAATAACACAAACTTTATCACTTTTCAAATCATAGAAGCTCAATGTCTTAGTCTACGCTTTCGTTTGAGTCAAAAGTGGCCTGTAATCCGAGATTTAGCCGTAGTTTCGAGTAGATGTAGGGCCTAAAAAAAATTAATCTAAGTTTCCGGTTGCCGACCGACCCTGTTGATTTGCATGCGACCCAAATTATTTTATTGGACTTAATAAAATAAAATAAATTTGATACTCAAATTAATTTTACAAGCTTCGGTTAAAAAAGAAAGAAAGAAAACTAATAGCCTACTGTATTTTTCGATTTCCGCGAGGCTACAATCGACGTCACTCACCACGCCTGCGCTGCAATGTGTACGGGGGTCCTCGGGTTACGACGGTAAAAGCGTTTAGCTTTAGCGTGGTAAGCGACGTAAACAAACGCGAACGGCGGAAGAATACGCTTTGTTGTGGTTGTAGGGCGAAGTCTTAAGAACGGATCAACTTAGGGTGACCATACGTCCTCTTTTCAGAGACTGTCCGGCCGGAGTTTATAAAATCCTGGAGTTGGAGGGAGGTGGAGTTCAAGTCGAACTCCGGAACGTGTATTCATTCAACACACACACACACACACACACACACACACACACCTGCGGAAGGAAATAGAATAACTTTTCAAAATGTCCATATTCCCACAGGAAAAAAATAAAAAAAAATTAAAAAAAATAAATTCCCTACCTACCCATGTCTAGAACTGTCAACAAATCGGAAACCAACATTTATTTTTTTTAGGCCTAGTAGGAGACCGCAAATATATGCCCCGAGAACTCATGTTACGGAGATCGCTAATCTAAAACATCTCCGGAAGTGCTCCATATGACACCAAAGTGCTATGGGTGAGTAAAACAACTTGTTTTATTACCGAAATAAGGCTCAGATTGTAAAAAAAACATTAATTCTCCTTTAACACTGATAAAACCTCATCTGATAAGTGTATGTTTGGTAGGCCTCTTTTTTCCTAATTATGCATCATCCATTCATTTAAATGTTTCTGCTCCTTTTTAAACAGCCTATATGTTTCTACTTATGCAGCTCAGAGTAAAGAGCGGCTGAACCCCTCCAGTGTCCAGTCTCAGGGAGAAGAAATGTTTGGCTACTGTAGTCGACTAAACCATGGTCCGGTGATCAAACTCTCCACAGCACACCTGATGCCACAGTTTATACTGAGTGACCTGATCCTTTAGTTTATACTGAGCGCAGATTGTGTTACAACACCTATTTCTGCTGTGCACAGCTGCACCGTGACTGACACCAGTGATGGCCCTGTTCTGCCTGGGGCTGAAACCCCCATTTAACCCCATTTTCTGAAGGGTTTGAAAATAAAATATTTCTATAAATATGCCTATATGTATTAAAAAAAGATGAATAGTGTAGTAATAGTAGTAATAGTAGTAGTAGTAGTAGTAGTAGTAGTAGTAGTAGTAGTAGTAGTAGTAGTAGTAGTAGTACATTTCTGTTTTTTCACAAATTGTGTAAATAGCTGATGGCTGTCTATCCATGTACTGAATCACCAAATGTGTGTGTGTGTGTGTGTGTGTGTGCGTGCGTGCATGCGCGCGCGTGCGTGTGTGTGTGTGTGCGTGCGTGTGCGTGTGTGTGTGTGTGTTGGCAGTGGTTGGTCTCCCTCCCTCCCTCACCCTCATCCAGCTCTCGTGCTCTCTATCAGAGGCCTGGGATATACAGTATATTTCCCCAAAAAGATCAAATGCAAATCTTAATACAATATTTGAAAATCAAATGTAAATTTGATGCAAGACATTTTAACCAAGGCTGAAATCTTCAAGTAGAGGTTGTCTTCACTGTACTTTAGCTCCTTTAGCTGAATATATGAGTTGCTTCCAACTAGAAACTGAAAGTTTGTAATGATGTCTGATTTCAAGGAGGGGTGGGTTTACTTACTGATGAAAAGTATGGATGATCCATTTTTATGTAACAGTTCTTTTGATATATTGCCAGTACTGGGGTTTACAGTATTCTCTTAAATGCACCATGCTGCTTACAGTGCCTTGAAGGCACCGGCTCATTTGCATAAAGACACTGAATAGTTTGGCTTGGTGAATGGCTGTGGGGAGGGAGCACGCGGGAACGCCTCCTCTCTTGTGTCTTTGTTGAGGATGTCGCACATACAGAGGTGGAATCGAGCTGACAGCCGCACACAGAAGTATTCATATCTGTATAATAGCAGCATGAATGGTGCGATCTGCACAGTACAGCTGGCCTGCTGATACACCGTCATAACTTATGGGAAATATTTAAAAAATGCTGCACCCTGCCATCTCTTTAGAAGCAGAGCTCGGAGGTTGAGTCGAAGGTGCAGGGGGTGACGAGGGAGTGCAGTTTTAATAAGTGGTATTAGTCCTGTACCTAGCAACTGGCAGTGAGAGGAATCTGCCCACTCGTATCTGCACTCCCTCTGTTGTACTGGGACAGTGTGGGCCAATGCCAGAGGTGATAAGGGGTCCAGCAGCCGCCACTCCATTCAGAGAGCAGGATAATAACTGTGAGAAGAGACTGTGCTCTGCAGGACACACGAACATGCCCGGCAAAACTCTTTCCCATGGTCTGGATATGATTTTGAGATAGGAAACTCTAAATAGCATAAATTATACGCAACTCTTTTTAAAAAAAACTTTTTTAGGTATATTAATATTACAAATGTTTAATCTCTGACTGGCGTGATCCTCATTTATTCTTCTCTAAGATCATTGCACGAAGAGCCAAAGAAAATGTCTATTTTCACCTACCCTCTATACCTGCCCACTTCCCTAATACTAACTTGTATTTATTCAAAAAAATTAGAAAACATTTTCAACTATAAGAACATGAAAAAAAATCCACTGTTTTGCTTTGATGAAATGTAGTCAAGGCTACCCCTTGTTTTATGTGTAAAATACGTGATGTTGTTTTAATATTTATCATGCCTCAAAGTAGCATTAGTATTAGCTCTGAGACAGTAGTTAACATCCTGTCAGTCTCATCCTGTCCAATGCCTTGTCTTTATTATGTATTTATTCATTATATAATATGTATTCATTTTAGCATTACTCAGCAAAAGTCCCACAGATAGGCCTACACAATTGGACAGGAAGTATTGACGCTAACAATGTGGTTACCGGGTGCTTTTGTGCACATTTGTGAGTCTATTGTCTCATTTGTGTTACTAAGCAATTTGAAACCAATTTGTCTATTTACAATGAACAGCATAACATATCTGCAGCTCATTATCACCCCCTCTGCGTCTCCCACACGTCTCTACATATGGAAGCATTTTGTCCGTCTGTGCTGTCCGGTGTAGGATCAGGTGCAGTTTGAGAGTGAGGGGTGGGGTCACGGGGTCGTACACTGATCTGACTAACATGAGCTTCTTCCTCTGCCCACTGGAGCCGGGGGACCACACTTGTCGCACTGTTTTTATTGGAAACAATGGGCCCCTGTTTGCCATCCATGCTGCTGTCATTGACTTACACCTGTGACCCCCCCCATAATACCCACTTCTCCCACAGGTGCCCCCCATCTAGGTCCAACCTACAGCCTTATTACTCCAACACTCGCTTCTCAGTTTCCAGTGTAATGGCTTTTAAGGAATCGCAAATCTTTTTGAAAAGATGTCCAGGTCTAAATAAGATCCACAGGAAACTGTTATTGTCAAGTTAAAAGAGCTTTGTCCATTTTCACTTTCAGGGATAAGAACAGGTTTTGTGACAGTTTAAGTGGGTTTGGATGGTGGGGCATCAGGCTTCGTGCACAGGTGAATGAGCAAAAAAATAAAAAATAAATAAAAAAAATCATAGGATGCACATTTAATTCGATTTGTTACAAAATATTTAAAGCCCATTATGGAACAATCCATCTTATGTGTTCATACTTTTAACAAAAGCATTGAACTCAATACATAACAATAATGCACTGGATTTATACAGAGCCTTCCAGTACACCCAATGTGATTTCACTGCATTATTCATTCACTCCACACTCACCTTTGTAGCCACAGCTGCCCTGGGGCAGACTGATGGAAGTGAGGCTGTTAATCTGCACCTCTCTTACTCCACCAACTGTTGAAAAGTGCTAATACATCACATGCCAGCAATAACCAAAACCATACTGACAATGGTATTCTTGCAGTGGATTTTAGACAAAATAAGTAAGACAAACAAGGTACAAACCAGGTCTGTGGAGAGTCAAGCTCACTCACTATAATTACATTACTGTATATAAATATAACATATTTTTCAAAAGGATTGTATTTAATTCTAACTATTGGATAAAATATTCTATAGCACAGCTTTAAAGGAAAAGAAACATTTTTTTTTACAATCTGAGCCTTCTTTCGGCAATAAAACAAGTAGTTTTACTCCCCCATAGCAGTTTGGTGTCAATTGGAGCAGTATCGCAGAACTTATGTTGAGCCGTTCTGTTCTACTAATGATCCCGTATCCGTTAACATGGTGCTCGTATCATATGCTCGGGGCATTACTTTGCGGTGTCCAAATAACACAAACTTTAGCACTTTTCAAATCACAGAAGATCGATGTGTCAGGGTAGACTTTTAGTGGATTCCAAAACGGCCTGAAACCCGATATGCAGCTATAGTTTCATTTGATGACGTCATCAGAGAGGACAGTGCGCATGTGTGAACTCAGCTGTTTTGTAAACACAGCTAGTCCGAAAGAAGCTAACACCGCTCTGAACTTTACTTTTCTGTTGCGATATCGGGTTTCAGGCCATTTTGGAATCTACTAAAAGTCTACCCTGACACAGCGATCTTCTGTGATTTGAAA
This sequence comes from Paratrypauchen microcephalus, assembly GCA_036785185.1. Lineage (NCBI taxonomy): Eukaryota > Metazoa > Chordata > Actinopteri > Gobiiformes > Gobiidae > Paratrypauchen > Paratrypauchen microcephalus. Next base: position 1,394,362 of record JAVJIX010000037.1, on the reverse strand, counting down.
AGTGCTAAAGTTTGTTTATTTGGACACCGCAAAGTAATGCCCCGAGCACTCACGCTAACGGATACGGGATCATTAGTAGAACAGAACGGCTCAACATAAGTTCTGCGATACTGCTCCAATTGACACCAAACTGCTATGGGTGAGTAAAACTACTTGTTTTATTGCCGAAAGAAGGCTCAGATTGTAAAAAAAAAAAAGTTACTTTTTCTTTAACTAAACTATATGATTTCAGAGCATGTTTTGGTGTATTGCCATGGAGCCGGTCATAAGACAAAATTTTTTGACAGTGTCTCCAAGATTTTTCCAGATACGTGTTAAATGAACAGGCATTTAAGCAGTGTTGCTCACCTACTCTTCCTACTCCTGTCTAATAGATCGGATATCCTGGAGGAGGCTGGATTACGTGAAGCCTGTGTCCATTCAAATCCTTATCACAACATTATCAGAGCATTCCGATGCCCTGGGCCGGAAAGTGCTCATATTCCCATTCGACGCCTCCAGAGAGCTCTTTTCTGGAGACTGCAGACTCATGGTGAATTTGGCAGATGTCCACATTTGCTCACTCAACTAGAATGACCTGTGCCTCCCTGGTCCCTCCCGACTCAGATCGAGTAACACCGACCACTGTGATAGAAAAAGGATGAGGAGAGGAGGTGGTGAGAAGAGTTTAGGACCCCCAGGCTGAAGGGAAGGGCCATTTGGAACTATACCAGCCCATTTTGTGAAATGTAAATGAAAAAAAAAAAAAATTAAAGTGCATTTGACAGATTAATTTAGTCTCCAACTATGACTTGGTTTGGTTGGATTGTAGCCATGATAAATATTTATCATAGTTGCTCTGTTCCACTTTGTGATCTCATGTAGTGGTAGTTTTCAAATTACCTTTTACCTTTAATTCAGTAGAGACAGGAAAATTCAGGGCTGAAATCATTCTAGATCAGTGTTTCCCAACCAGGGGTACAAGTACCCCTAGGGGTACATGAGCACACTGCAGGGGGTACTCGGCAGTGTCTCTGCCAGGTGCAGGGGTAGATTTTTTTGAATTTTTGAATTCTAATTTGAGTAAATTTGAGTTAAAGCCCCAGTGTGTAGGATTCGTGGCGCATAGGTGGATGGTGCTATTGCACTTTCTGTTTTAGCTACGGCAGACCTCGAGGGTCACCCGGGCGCGCGGCTCGTGCCCGCGCCCGCTACTGTATAAATAAAACGCGGTCCTGTTTTTTTTTTCCTTTTCTCATGAAAACACACATTCCCGATCATGTACCATGACACTCTACACATCAAATGAAACCTTACAGTCTCCTCTTTTTGACTATGCAATTCATTTCCCTGCACAACAATCACTCCCCGAGCACATGGGGCTTTTATACGGAAAAGCACAAAACGAGGTTAGCTTACCTTAGAATGCTTTGCACAGGTCAAACTCTGTATTTCACCATAAACTTGCTCTCAATTTGTCCGTAAGGATCCAGCGAATAAAATCCAGTAAAACAATTTAGTCCAAAACACGTGTTAGATCCATTACGACGTCTGATCTGGCAGCATGCTTGTGTTGTTTACCCAAAACCACGAGCCTTGCCGAAGGCGAAGGCGGAGCCCAAATGTCCTTCTGCGGCTCTCGTATTCAAAATGGCTGCCTCTGCACGGGGAAGATCCCCCTTTTATGTGACTATATCTAAGTCCAAAAGAATACTTTGATTTCATGATGGAAGTGAAAAGGCTTGGAAAACAATGTATTTTTGAATGGGTATCTTCAATTTCAGTAATTAACGGGTAAAAATCTTACACACTGTCCCTTTAAAGAAAAGAGAGAAAATGCCTGAGAATTACATTTTCAAATTAAGGAAATGGAAATAAAATGATTTTCATATAATAATCCGTTGTGTCATGTTCTACTTTTGGAGAATTATCAACACGTATGAGTCCGGGGGTACTCGAGGTATGACAAACAGGCTCAGGGGGTACACAAGATGAAAAAGGTTGGGAAACACTGTTCTAGATGATGAATGATTCTAGTGATGTGTGGTGTGTGAGTGTAAAAATAAAAATATATCAATATAGGCCCTTTAATGAGGAAACAACATTGTTAAAAGTATGCATATAAAAGTGTGAAAAGCTTACATTTGTCATTAAATGTGTTCAGACAGGAAGTGTTTCATACCCCCAGGCCAAAGAGAAACTCCATTCAAATGGTTCCACATGACCTCACTGCACTGTGCACAGGCAGGGACAGGAAGTGGAGACAGTGCTCCTAATGGTACGGATGTTTAGGCTGGAAATGTTTTGTTTAGATTTGTTTTTATCAAGCTCTAGTAATGCATCGTTTCACATCCGAAATCTTTTATATAAAAAAACATCTAAATTTTAGTATTAAACTGTGTTTGACTTTTTTTTAATGATTCTCAAATTTTGACTTAATCTGGTTGGATAATACTTGGAGCAAATATAAATTATATTTTTACACAAATCAAGTACCAACTTGCGAAGAAAAGTGGAAAAATATGTTGAAAATTACAGGAAGCAGAGCGTTTCACAATTTACATCCAAGAAATACAGTTTTCCCCCCAACATTTTAAACATTATTTCAACCAAATAAATGTGTTTTCTTACATTTTTATTCATCAAATAATAATCTCTGTGTACATTAGAGAAATTTTGCCCCAGTGTACAACATAGCTTGCCTGGAAGAATCCATGACTCATCGCTGTACCAGCGGCGAGTCTGGTAATGCTTGGTCCAGAATGCGCTGCCATTGCGCGTAGACAGACAGCTAAGTGAACCAATCAGAGAACAGTTAACGGTCAGCGACGTGAACCAATCAAACAAAAGAAAAGAAAGAAAAGAAAGGCCTCTAGAGCTGTCAGCTGCTTTAGGTTTGTTTTAGGTCATTTAAGACCAATTTTACAGCTGAATGGAAGGGACATTCAGTTCTCCGATGCGCCATCTTGATTCAAAACTGAGGAGGAACTTCCGCTGCCTAAGAGTGTCGTTGCGGGCAAAGGCGGGTGCACTGACGTCACCATCTTTGAACGAATCAGAATCGTGGAGTCCGTTGTTAACCGGGGGAGCGAGGGTGGAGCGAGGGTGTCCAAATGGTATCTCGCTGTATAGCAAATACAGAGAGATATCATTTGGCTGGCCAGGTAACAACATAGCTGTTAGATAAAACTAATGTCCTACCCTAGTGTGATGTCATGATTTCCAACCAGGAAGTCAAATCTGAAACCTAAAAAATGGCCAAATTGGGAAAAAATGTATAAATCTTTAGTAAAATCTTAAATCCAGTGATCTTAAATGTGTTTTAGTAAAAATTAATAGTTTAAAATACACACAGAAACTCTCAAATAAGTTGTGCCATAGCAGTTTGGGCCCCACCATTACAACTACATTATGTGAGAAACTGCACAGGCACAAGTGGGATTTCGGACACACCTCAGCTCTTGTGTGATGATGTCTTTGTCCCAATGTTGGAGCTGTCAGCGGTCTTTAGCAGGTCCCCTTTTCCTCCGCACTGTGCTGATCAGCTGTTATCGGGGGTGTCCAGTGTGCCAGTCAAGTGGAACAGCTGAAGAGCCGTCGTATACATACTGGGTGAACACATGTTGTACAATAGATCATGGACATTAAACAAAATAGTTAGTGAGTTAAGATGTCTGTGTCTGTGCAGTCAGTAATTATTAGGATAAAATGGGGAATTATCTTTTGTACTTGTAGTGTAAGGCAATTTGTTGATCTGTATAGAGGGAATAAACAAGAATACAGCTCTGGAAAAAAATAAGAGACCACTGGAAAGTTTTTCTGATTTGACTACTTATAGTTATGCATTTGAGCAAAAGGAACATTTTTGTTTGAGTCTATAAACTACTGACAACATTTCCCCCAAATTCCAAATAAAAATATTATCATTTAGAGCATTTATTTGCAGAAAATGACAAAAAAGATACATGTTTTCAGACCTCAAACAATGCAAAGAAACAAGATGAAATTCATTTTAAAACAACATAATACTAATGTTTACACTTAAGAAGAGTTCAGAAATCAATATTTGGTGCAATAACCCTTATCTTTAATCACAGCTTTCATGTGTCTTGGCATGCTCTCCACAAGTCTTTCACATTGTTCTTGGGTGACTTTATTCCACTCCTGGTGCAAGAACTGAAGTAGCTCAGCTTTGTGTTTGTGTTGGAATTCAACAGACGCTGGAATGGAATGGCTGTAATACATGTAGAGATGCTGATTTCAGGAAAAAATGCAGTGGTCTCTTATTTTTTCCAGAGCTGTATGTCTGTTTTATGATGTAGTCAGTATGTGTTTAGAAATTGAATTATAGGTCGAGCACATTTCCAAGTAGTTTTTCATTTGCTTTGGCATGCCATTGTCAAACTATCCATTTAATTCAGCACACTGAAGATACTTGAAGATAATAATGAGTGACAAAAAGCATATACAAAGACAGTTTTGCAGAGTTGTTGAGCTGTTTTGAAGAGCTGAAGCCTGAAAAATACACAACTATTTTCTGCATATTTAGTAGATGACAATTTGCACACACACTTGGAGGAAGTTAATAGTAAAAATTGAAAATAAAAGAGGGCCAAGAGTCGAACCCTGTGGTACACCTTTTTTCACATTGGTTCACATTGTGCATTTCATTATTACTAATAGAGATATTTTTTTTATGCAGTAGGCACTTGTAAAAAAAAAAAAGACCTCAAATGCTGGCTTGTTGAAGCTTGCTTTCAACAAATATGAAGCACACCTGTACGCTCTACCCAGAATTGTGTGGGTGGAAACAGGATAGAAGAACACAAGTGTCGTAATGCTCATGAAATGCTCGCAATGTCTTTGTAACTCCGGCCTACACATGTTCCCAAGGGATCTGCTTAGTCATTTCTGCTAACTTTTGGCTGATACAGCAAACTATGCCCACATATCTGAATTATTCTGTAATATTAAAGCATGACCTGTCAGCAAAACAATATAGAGACACCTTTTTTTTCTTAAAGGTGCACTGCGCAACTTTTCTGGTGCAGGGTTTGCTACATACCCGTCTCCATAGACATGTTACTGCTTTGCCTAGGCTGTTCCATGCCATGACTTTAAACATATTAATCTAGCATTTATTCATTACACTGGTCTACAAGCAAAATGCTTCCGGAACAAAAGCAGTGAAATATTTCTTGGTTTAGGTCACTACTAAAGAAAAAGTAAGTCAGAAGTGCTGATTGGCTATAGTTTCCAAGATATAGTATTGGGTCAAAATAGGAAATTTATGCAAAATAAGGCAAAAACTGTAGTTTATCAGAAGGTACAGTGTGTCTACAAGCACCAGTTCTATCTGAAAGCCTGTCTGCACATTCACATACATTCATTTTAATATGTCTAGAGTTTTAACAAATATTTTTGGATTTTACATAAGAGAGATGCCTCGAAATTGTGTGCACCTGATGTCTTAAGATATTTCCTGTCTATTTCTTGACGGATAAAGAAGTGCAAGTTAAATATTTTCAAAATATAAATATTATTTTTAAGCAAAAATGCCTAAATCTATTGAATAAACAGATGAGGTGATTTTGATGTAAAACAATATAATTAAATATCTTGAATACATTAGCTAACCAGCACAGTTATCAATTGATTTTCAGTTCATCTTATCAATATAAATGAGATTTAGCCACTTTTATCTCAGAAGCAGATCGAGTCCAAGAATTTGTACCAGTGAATTATGGGTGTTTCTGTTGCTCAAAAACACAATAATTCCTTCTGTGAATAGGGCGGACTCTCCACAGATCTGAATTGTAATTTAATGCTGTAGGACGCTTGTCTATGGAGATAAGAAGATGGCAGATGCTCCACTAGAAATGTTACGCAGTGAACCTTTAATATTCACGTGGGGTCATAAAAATGGGCACAACATTTTGCTTTGGAAAATCATATCATCCCCCAGACAATAGATTACAACTATTAACATTTTTAGCATTGCTTCTTCTGCTCAGTAAGTACAAATAGTTCAAATCCGATATCACCGAATGAGTGTGCATGAAGCCAGTCCTAAAACGTACACTTATCACAAATGCAAGCTGTCAGCATTCCTGACATTATACGGCTAAACTTGGACTCTCCCAGTGACATTTTGTGGCAGAAGCTAAAAGTGTGACACAGCTTTAAAATGGGAGTCATGCTGGACTATAATCACCAAAACATGCATAACCTATACCGTGTTATGAAGCCATCTCGGCCTTGTCCTGTGGCTCAACGTAGGCCTACTATCTGTAACATTCCTGGTCGTAGTGTCAGAAAAAGGCATAGTTTGCAAAAATTTTGTTTTTCTGTCACCATCCAAGCAACACTTCTAGACACAGCACACAAAGCTGCTCTTTTCCTTTAATAGACTGAACGATAAAAACACAAACCATTGAACATGCCAGAGGGTAAATGTTAAATGAACTGTATTTAAGATTTTGATTTTGAATCCACAAACATGGGCTAACTGTTTCCCCAGATATGATATAAACATGTTTAAATCAATTATGGCTTTTACTGACAATAAGTATAATGCTGATTTATTCTTAATTACAAAACTGTTGGGCATGATTGCTTCATTATAACTTTATGTTTTGGTTCTCAAGACCAATCTGAAATGAACCTTAAATGAGTCTCTCAGTTTGCAGTGCTCAAATCCAGGTGATTCAAACCTAAAACCTTTGATCTTAATAGTCACAGTATCTGCAGCCAATCACTAATCAGTGCTAGTGCAGCCTCTGCTGCTCACTGAGGTTCTGAGCGTTCACATGAGGGATGGCTTGTCTATAAACTGCTATAAACTGAAAAATATTTAAGCAGGTAAGGTTCACTTGTGATTGTAATGCCTCTTGTAAAACAGTAAGATTTCAGACTACAGTTGCAGCTGTATGGGTCTTTTAATGATTTTTAATGATTAGGGTTGTTGACTAGAATTATTTTGGGTCCATAAACAAATTTTCCATTAACAAGTTTGTCTGTCGTGTTGATCAACCGAGTAAAATGAGATATTAACCATTAACCAACTAGGTCCAAATCTGAAGATGGACAGCGTAAATATTTCTTGCAGAATATAGGCTCTTTAGAATGGTACTGGGCAAGATAAATGACTTGAGTAACACACAGGATTCAGGATGTCAGAATCCAGCAGATCTGGTTGCAGACCTCCACCCACTGCAGATGTACCAAGGATCAGTTCTTGCAGAGTCATGAGCCACTACAGCAATGCAAGTGCTGCCAGACACTGCCCTCTGGTGCATAATAAATATACTGCAGCTTCATCTCTTCATTTCACGATTCAGTGAGAGGAAGCTGAGGGGTTTTAATCTTAGGACCAGTATACATTATGTAAACAAAATGATAAGGCATCTGAATATTATTTTTCCTTTATGTGTAACAATACTACTACTTCTATTACTACTACTACTACTACTACTAATATAATAATAATAATAATAATAATAATAATAATAATAATAATAATAATAATAATAATAATAATAATAATAAAAATAAAGTCCTGTTTGATATGTATGATGCAGCATTTCAAACCAGTGTCAACCTCGGGTCTTTCCTCTTTTTAAGTGATTTATGAAAGAGTTATAAAAGTATGGCAAAACATTATGGCATGTCAGAAATGATCTGATTAATGAACCATTTAATGATCTGCATTTAAACAACAGGTTTTTACAGGTTAAAATGTCCTCATAGAGGAACAGCAAAATACACTCAAGTTTAAGATTGATCAAAGACAGTTTTATATTATTCATTTTTTTTATATTTTCTGAGTAATTTTATATTAAAAAAAAAAAAAAAAAGTTTTAAGTGCCATCACCATGAACCAGCATAATCGGCTTGCAGTTAAAGAAAATCATATTTACACAAACTGACAAGCGTAATTTACTTTCAGCATCGGTTTTAAACATCACCCCTTCTTTCAGAAATACTTTGTTTTGTTTGACAAAACCAAAGTTAAGAACCCTGAAAGAAAATAATAGGCTAAAGATAAAGTAGACAAGAGCACAGATTAAGAACAACTATGTACAGTTTGGCTCAAAGAGACAGTGAGTGAGATAAAGATTAAGAACACATCCAATAGCGGCATAATATCAAGTCACATTCTTGTCTGTTAGAGAGTCTATAACCATTATGATTAAAAAGCATGCAGCGTCTCTGAGCTGTAGATGAGGAGTATTTGTAAGGTTTTCCAACAGTAGGGGGGGTACAGAACGACGTTAAATCAAGGACATGCAAACACAAAGTCAATGTTGAAATTTAGCAATTAATAAACATATTAAATACAAAAGTAAGTGCCTTACGGGGCCGTAAAATCACATATGAAAATAAGTACATTTCCAAACTTACAGTACATTGCATGTGTTGAACTTTTTTTTGCAAAAATGTTTTGGCACAGAATAAAATTACAAATATTTGATAATCCCTTAAAATCCCAATACATCTTTTCTGTCCCTGTACCCACAGCTATAGAAATAAAACGATTACATGATCTGTCTCTCTTCACTCGCCATGTTCTTCTTTAAATATGTAGACTATTTACAAGTAAATATATCGTCAGAACCCCCTCCCCTCATCCCCCACTTGAGGCATTGAAGTGTAAACTATACAACTCCAAAATGTCCCTTGAGAGTTCCATTGGATGGGAACAATTGAGGAGTTAATTGAAAAATTAAATAAAATTTGGCAGATAGAACAAAAGCACAAATGGCATACTTAAACATGGATATTTCAGACCCAGAGCTGTACACAGCTGTCACAACATAGTGCAAGAATTTATCACATTGTTTCAAACTAAAACAAACACACTTTATGAATGTCAGAAAAACATCACATACAATGTCCCAGTCCATAGCCTCCTGGTGCAAGTAATTATAAAAAAGCTATGCTTAACTACATTAAAATGACAAAAATTTAATGAGCAATACAAACAAGTCCCCATTTTGAAAAAACATTGTCATAGGGGTAATTAAGGACTTGGTGAAGTGAGGGACAGGTGCATGCTCATTCTTAAAAATTCAAATTCATATAAATATGAGGCAGTTTTCTTGATCGGATTAGTCCAAAAGGGCTGGTGTTGGCTTTCTTCCAGATAAACCAAAGGTAATTAAACAGAAGCAATGACAATCATGAGGTGAGGAGAAATACTGGAAATGCTGTTGAGCAGATCTGGAGCCAGGAGAGACAGATGACTCTCTGAGAACTCACAAGGAGGGAAGATCTGCACCACGAAGGCCGGCTGTGAAGCACAGGTAATGTAAGTCACAAGTTTTTACAAATAATTCAGTATCATTTTAGAATTTAGGATACAGTCCTATCCATTTTTGCTAGGATTTCATTACACCTTAACAACATTTACATAAGAATGCAGAGAGGGTGATTAAAAACTCTGGCATTAAAACACTGAAGCAGACCTGATTAGAGCCAGGATTAGCAACATTGATGATGCCAGCAGCCTGTTTTGCTTGAAGATAGGTAATAAAGCCAGTTTTCAATGCATGGGTTTGACTAAGGACATCTTCTTGGTCTCGACCACAAGGTAGAGCTAATAGCAAGCAGTAGTCATTCTCCACCTGCCACATAATGTAAGAAACAACATAATTTATTAATATAATTTAATTTATTAATTACAAGCCCACGTTCAGATCCCTCAACTATAACACTCACAGTCATTCTGCGTGCCACACTGTCCAGCTGAGAGGCCTCGAGTCTCATTCTCTGGACAATACGAAGAAGGGGTGCCCCCTCAGGAGGGGGCAGGGAGCGCTGAGCCAGCAGTGTGTTCCCAGATACAAAGTGCAGCTGGACCGCAGCTTGGTCATTTTTAAGTGCCAAAAGCCCTTGCCACACAATTGGATATTTCTGGGAGGAAAACACTAATTATAACACTGATTACCTTAACTCATCTATGATATAATGTGATACAATACCGTGAGTAGCTGCATCATGTCGAAGGAGCGATGTCCAGTGTGTTCCTGCTTGGCTTCTTGGTGTTGGACTGGACTGGGAGGTACAGCTGGTGAAGGAGTTCGCAGAAGAGAAGGTTGTTTCACAATAGAAGCCTCTGGTTTGTGGTTGAGTCCCACTGGTGACATTATAGGTGAAGACATTGGGGACTGGTAGGAGGGTGAGATTGTGTCTCCAGGCATCCGTGAGATGTGGGAGTATTCTGTAGATGTAGCATGAAGCAGGTGTGGAGTGTCAGGTTTGGGATTACTTCCTCCTCCATGAGGATGAGAAAGTTTACTTCGGTGTCCAAGGCCAGTCTGCATCGGAACCTGAAGGAGTGAACCATTCCAAAGTTATAAATGTAAAGTCTTAACATCTTAACAACATTGAGTAGTTTATTAAATAAAAAATGTATTTCACTCACCTGTGAAGTAGCCATTTTGTGATATGAGAGATGTCCAGTAAACTGTGTTGGGAAAGCCTGCATGTCTTGGTAGACTGGAAAGGAACCTGGAGCACCTGGCTGTATGACCTTGACTCCATGAGGATGACTGAAGACTGGACTGGACACTTGTACCCCCCTGATCCGACTGTCACTGGGTGGTGATTGTATGAGTTTCCCTTCAGGTTGTTTGTCCGTTCCTTTAATCGTGAGGTCAATGCCTTTGGACACTATCGAACTTTTTAAAGGTTGTGAGATGTGGTTTGAAGACAATGTGCCAATATCAGTGGAGCAGAGCTGCCTGACCTCTGCTGATGCCTGCTCCCCCAGCTGCTGGTGCATGAGCATCCTTTGGTGCATGTCTCTGTACTGATCCATACGTGCCCCTGTGTGCAGCGCTCTGTGTTCACTGTGAATAATGGCCACATCCGGCTGGGACTGGGATGCCGAGTGCCTACTGGTGGCTTGATTTAAATGCCTGGAAATATCTTCATTTGCACCACTAACTCCTGCGCTCAGTATGGACCCCTTTGAACTTAAATGGGACTGCAGCACCATATTATGGATGACATTAGATTGTGGTGCATTTGAGCGCTGTGAAGATCCTGGGTTTGAAGTGGAATGAGAGTCACTTCTCTTCCCATAGTTTATTCCAGATATAGATCTCTGGTCTGCTCGGGCAGAGTGAGCTAGTGCATGAGAGACACTGTGAGGTTGAATTATAACGGAAGACTGTTCTGAGTGTGTATGGTGGATAGAAGGATAAGATGGTACACTGTGGCCTAAAACAGATGTACCAATGGGAGAGTTGCTGAGTGAACAGGTTTTATGATATGGAGGAGGGGACTGCACAGTGCTGCGTGGCGACAAGGGTTCTTGATTCCCTTGTAAGACTGATCTGTCAGTTGGTATTCCAGGGCTGGGACTAATACATGTTCCTGACAGAGGTGCATGGGGTGGGCACATGACTGGGCTCGCGTTGTGTGTCTGAATAACTTTTCCAGTTGAGTCGATCTTTTTTGGTGGTGGCTCATGCCCCATTACTCTTTTGCCATGCTGCTGAATGACAGGTTGGTTATATAACATCTGAGGAGAACTCCCAGGCTGTTGGAACATTTTTACCACACCCCCTTGAGAGGATGTGTGATATGGCGCATCTGATTTATCAGGACTGTTTTGCTTAGTAGTGGTAATGACATTCTGGGTGTTGTATGCCTGACCACCAGTGTGTCCATATGCCAAAGGACTAGGTACAACCTTTGGAGAGGACAACTGAGATGCTTCTTGCTTTATCTGAGACTTTGACGCCGGCTGTTGGAACTCAACATCAACAACACTGGCCTGTGGAATTTGGCTAATTTTGGCTCTCATTCTTTGTGGGCCTTCTGTTTTTTGCCCTGAATAACTCAGCACAACAACACCCTCAGACGTGTTGACTCTCAGTCCAGGGACAGAGGTGGTTCCAAATCCATCACCAAGTAAACGTCCTCTTTTTCCCTCCTCTACTGTGCCTACGCTGTGGTAGCGAGTGTTCTCATTTGAGTTGGTTCTATGTTTCGGCCTAGGAGAAGTTTGACTAACGTTTCGGCCACTCAAGGATATTCTCGGAGTGTCCTCTGTGTCATAGGGCAGTGGAATTCGACTGATTACGGAGGTAGTGGGAGAGGGAATGATTGTATTTTGTGGCTTATCTCGGGAATTTTGCTGGGATTCTGTTAGAGGGGATGGTTTGTGATGAACTGGCTGAAAAGGTGCAGTTCTTTCTTCAGAGTGCAATGGGGCAGGCTTCTCTGACATTCTCAAAGGATCAGAAAGCGTCGATGTGACTAAAGTGGTTGAGGTGGTGGTACTCATAGTGGCCGTGCTTGACGCAGATACATATTTTGGTTCCATAAGGATTTTTCTTAAGGTGCTAGAACTAGGATCTATATCTGACGCCTTGGTATCAGTGGGGAGTGGAGGATTTGCTGAAGTATTTCCAAGGGCAGTTGATGGTATAGAGGGCGTTACGACAGTGACATGACATGGTGGAGGAACATACATTCTGCTTTCCTCAGATTTTGGAGTCCAGTGGGACATTTTAGGAACTCTTTGAGATAAATTGTGCTGAGGGGCAGGCGGTAGGTCAGCATCTTGAGAAATGGTTGGACGCTCTGTCACCAGTGGATGATTTTTAAATGTAGAGACATGAAAAGTACCAGAGTGACAGGCAGATTCTTTAGGCACAGGTTGTTCTACTTCAGGCTTCTCTGCCTCTTTGGGAGTGTCAACTGTGATTGAACTTGTGACATCTCGCCGGCAAGTTGCAACAGCAGTTACAACAGTGGCCGCAGCACTAGTCCCAGTGGTAACTGTCACTGAATTGGGAGTCTCAGGGTCTTCTGGAATTGACTCAGGTAGCTTTGATGGGGAGGGCTGAAGTTCTGAATCTTTAGCAGCCATATCCTCCCTCTTGGTAGCTTTGCGTCCTCTCGGCTTCTTTGGGGATTTTGTCTGAACTTTGCCTGTTTTTTTGAGTGTTTCATGAAGAGAGGGACCTTGACTAGCTGTCAAACATCTATCCTCTGAGTGGGATGCAACAACATTGGAGATTGCTACATGTGTGTGAGGTTCTGTAATCTCACTTGATGAAGATGGTGCTGCAGAACCAGAGGCAGGTACTATAGCAGGGTAAGTTGAAGTAGTAGTGAATGCGTCTCCCTCTGCAGAACTTACTTCAGCAGTAATGGAATCAATAGCTGCAGCAAGTTCAGTTTCACTTGCAGGATTGGCCCTCTTCTCTTCCTCAACTTCTTCTGGCTCCACACTGACTGGAGGCAACACTGTAGTAGTTGCATTTGCAGGTTCCTTATAAGGGCGGGCAGGTTGCTCAGCTGCAAGTTTAGCGATATTTTCAACAGCTTGTTCTAGTTCTTTCTGTCGCGCTAAAAGAGCAGCAGTTGGATCTGTGTTTAGCTCAGATTCAGACAGTGTCTCATCTTTATTCTCCAGACCAAGGTTTTGATCATCACTGCTTATCATTTCTGGCTCAGTCTTTTCCTGTATTACCATTTTTGTTTTAAGAATTGAAGTTTGAAAAGAGTCTTGCTCATTATCTTCTGAACGAAGTAAACCTTTAACATCATCAACACTAACACGGATTTCAAGGTTTTTCAGATTGTGTGATCTTTCTTCAAGTTTCATGTTTCGTTTGACCCAAGCTGTCTTGGTTTTGCCGCTCTTTGCTGGTTGCTTTTCTGGCAGATTTACATTATTTTCAACGTCAGATTGTTCCACTTTATGTTCACTGAAATCTTTTTCTTTTTTGCGCAAAATAGTAGTCAAGTTTTCAGTTTTCTCTAAACACTTCCCCAGCGTTTCAGATTCAATCATTTTGGATTCTGGCTTTTCATTTTCTTCATCAGTATCATCTATGGACGTTTTGCTGCCTGTCTTCTTCAGGGGACCTGTTTTAATTCCTTTCCTCTCACTAGCAGGAGTTGGGGCACTGTATATTCTTTGGGAGAGTGGTGGCAAACCCTCTGATTCTTTAATGGCTTCTGCATCTGTATCTGTAACCTCTGTGTTGTTCACTGTTGTTTTTTCATCCAATTTTGTTATTGATGACTCTTCACCTCGTTTAATTCCTCTTTTTGGAGGACGCCCCCGTCTGGAAACAGGAAGTGGAGTATCTTGTAGATCCTTAGAAGCAGCTCTTTTACGAGTTAATCGAGATGGAGGTGTCTCTTCACCAACCTCCCGCAACGTGGCATAAACTGATCTTACATTTCTACGACGGGTTCGACCATGGATAAGGCTTGACTCAACTTTTTGTTCAGAATCAGACGGGGGATTTGGAGATTTGGTTGTGGTTTTAAGTTCAGTTGGTTTGGCTTCTGCACGAGGTGACATCGCTTTTTTAAGTTTCTCCTTATCAATACGCTCACTTTTCCGAGTAGCTGGTTTTTCACTGGCAGCTTTTGAAGTTCGAGACACTGGCACTGGCTTGGATCGCTTGTTTTTAGACTGTCTGCGATTAGTTACCGGTTTGATTTCAATCTCAGGCTCTGGTACTTCTTCAGTGTTCTCTTCAATTTTTGGTGATTGTTTTGTTTCCTCTTTTTCTCTTGCTATTTGATCTAATTTGAGTTCATTCTTTACAGCTTCAGGTTTATTCTCAGTTATGAAATCAGAATCTGTATTTTCTGTACTTTTCTTTTCAACATTGGTTGATCTTTCTTCAACAGTTTCTTCTGACAAAATCTGTTCTTTTTCTTTTTTGATTTCCTTCTGTTTTGAGTCAGAATTGAGTTCTAACTCAGGGGAATGAGTTGTAGTAGTCATAGTCATAGTCATAGTCGTAGTAACCTTGGGAACCATTTGTTTTACTTCATGTGATGTGACAGGAGGTGAGGCTTCCAAATCTATGTTCTCTGCTTTTATGGTTTGATCTGTGGCCTGGGTTTCAATAGGCTGTAATGTAGACTCTTTAATTAAGGGAACAGACGTACAAAGAGTCAAGGTTAACTGAGGACTGGATGGTTTGTCTTCACCTATCATGGCTGACTCAGTTTCTTTCTTTTCTTTTTGCACTTCTCCATCTCTCTTCACGTCAGTCACAAATTCATTTTCTGAAGAATTATCTTTGTCTTTTTGTTGCTGAAGCTCCAGAAAACGGCTATGGAAAAGCACAATAGGTTCTTGTGGACTGCCACCAACAGCTGATTTAGATTTGGCCTCTGTCCTATGTGGCTTAACAATTTTACAAACCCCTGGCACTATTTCTTGATCCTTACGTTCAAGATGCTGCAAACGTCGTGAGTCCTGCTCAAATATGGAACTATGCAGGAAACGAGAGGCAAACAGTTCTTGGCGCTCTGGGTCTTGTGACTTAAGTTCTTCAGTTTTACTGGATATATTTTCTACTGAATCTGTGCGTACCTTTTTCTTTTTCATGTACCAAGAGGGGATCGGTCGAGGAGCTAGTTCTTGTTTATCCTTCTCCGAACAGCTATGGGAGGTTGGGAACCGTGAGGGAAGAAATGACCAATTATCTTCCCTTGTAGAATACAATGTCTTTGCTCTTTCTAAGAGTGCCTTTGTATCAGGAGTTATAGTTTTATCCAATGCAAAAGAGTAAAACTTGTTCTTTTCCAAAGAAGCTGATAACTTAACATCTGTTATTCTCTCATCCCTCTCTCTGAGGATAAAAGATAATGAACTGTTTGAAGAAGGAGAAGATTGTTTAGTGTCCAACTCTTCGTCTGAGTCAGACTGGACTTCACCAGGCTCCAAATCTTGGCATAGGTGTTTTTGAATTCCAGTCTGTTCTGCACCTGTGTAGGTCAAAGCTCCTCTTTCTCCTTCACCATCTGGTTTAAAGTTTTGATTCCAGTGTTGCATCAAGCCCTCATCACAGCAGAGTTTTGACATCTCAGGGTGTGTATTTGAAAAATACCTGGATGAACGACCAAATCTGCTTTTTAAGGATTCTGCTGATGAGATTTTGTTCTCACCTGGTTGGGATTTTCTTTCTTTGTTCAGTATTGCAAGAGAAATCTGACTAATTTCATCTGCATTGGCTGAATAATGACTGCTTTCAGTGGGTGTTGTCAAAAAACTATCCTCATTTGGCCTTTGGGTACTTTCAAAACTTTTATTTTCAAATTCAAAATGCTCAGGTTTCTTTTGGTTACGAGTAGAAATCTCATCCTCTGTTTTCTTTTGAAATGTTGTACTGTTGTCACAGTCCTTTTCTTTGTCCATCTGTGGTAATAACTGGCTTGACATCTTGACATCTAACTTTTCAGACTCTGAAAGCTTTTGCATCAACCACTGAATCTGTTCAGTTTGTTTATTAGACATACTGCTTTGGTCAGAGAGAGAATTCCCAACCTCCCAGTCTCTCCATTTCCCTCTGCCCTGTTCATTTTCAGATAATTGATATTTTTGTTCTTTTAATTCATTATCGAGACAATCATGTGACAATTTCATAAGAGAATCACCTTTGGAGCCTTCATAAACTTGTTTTGGGTGTGGTGAGTTTTTACAGTGCTCTCTCAGTTGAGGCTGACATTCAAGATCTATCAACCCTTCATAATCTTCTCTATTTTGAGGACTTTTAGTAACTTCTTGGACACACCTTTCCTTGGTGTTTTCCTTTTTATGTAGTTTCATTGTTTCAGTTTCAGTCTCTTTTGTGAAGACTTTTTGAGATCTAAAATAACTGGGATTGTCCTCTCTACTCTTTTTTTGTTTATCAACTGGGCCAGTGTCCTCAAAGCGTCTTTTTCTTGCTGCTAAGCGATCGACATCTAGAGCAGTTGCAATATCAAAACCCATTTCTGACTTTCCATGTTTTTTGGGTTTATTTTTCAAATCTCTATCAATACTCTGAATAGGTCCATCTCTGTTTTTCCCATGTTTGGAGACATTGCCTTTGGATGATTCTGAATGGAATAGAGGGCTTCTTTGCTCACTTAATGGAGATGCTAGTTGTGGACTACCATCACTCCCACCTTTGCATTTTTCAACAGCATGACTAAACAATTTCCCTTCCTTTTCTTTTACGCGTGTTAACTGTACCACACAGGGTAGAAGGTCAAGTCTCCCTTTACTTGAACTTTCTTTGGAACTTTTGTTGTAGTCGTTTCGAAGGGCGGTATCAGGGCTTGTATCCCTATCCAGATCTGTTTCTGTCTCACAAGCCTGAAGTCCTGGTGGTCCACTTTTATTTTTCTTAAGTCGTTTTTCTTTGTCACCTCGTTCTTTATGCACACGTTTCTCTTTTTCAACCAAAATACCACGATCTGTTTCAAACACTCTTTCTTTCTCGACTTTTTCACTTTTGTTGTACCTTTCGAGGCGTGATTTTTCAGGTTTGTCAAATCTTGGTGGAGAGATGGAACTGCAGCTCCCACTTCTGTCTGAGGAGCGACAGCAGACACGTCGATCTGAATCACCTGGGACTCTCTCTAAAAGGGGTGGAGATGCAGCAGGACTGGCAGGACGCCGAGATGTGAGGTGAGAGGGACTTTGGCTTCTCTCGATGGTCCTTCGATTATGATCACGCCCACGGTCAGTTTCAAATCTCTCTCTTTCTCGTTCGCGCTCCCGTTGCAGATAGCTGTATTTGCGGATGTCTTGTTCATACGGATCAGCTCTATATTCTCTGTACTCTCGAGGGTCTTCAAAGTACTGTGTCTCATAGTAATCTCCCTGATATGGATCCCACTCGGTATAGAATTCACGACTTCTTGTGGTGTATTTTCGGCTTGGATCATCTGTGTACGTCCTTGGGGTGCGTACATTTTCATAATATTGTCTTTCAGTTTGATACTCGTACTGAGTTCTTCGGTCATCCCTGAAAAAAAATAATATATATTTTTAATTGTTATTATTGATTACTGACACAACTAGTATATTTTTCACATATAACACCAATGCAACAATGTGACAAATCTCATTTTGACTGCAGACGAGGGATGGGAGTTTTAACTTTGTGCAAATGTGGGTATCAATACTGTTTTGCAAATATTAATGCTAATTAGCATATGCGCATTTTAAAGCTGGCATAAAATTTAGACTTGTTAGGGTCATGTCTTCATTGTTTTGTCTCAAAACACTTTCACCAACAGCATTTTGCACTGATATGTTCAGTGTCAGGTGTTCTGTTTGACCAGTATCGGTATAGGAAAAAAGTACTTGGTATCATACAGGGCTCTCAAGTCTCACGCATTGAGAGTGAGACACACGCAATTCGACATGTTCACACGCTCACACATGGCATTTCTCATGCTGAATTTTTTTTTTTTTTTTGTGCCCAGAAAATCGGTCTGTGTGGCTCAGTTTATGCAGGCACCGCGCGTTTTCAGCGAAAAAAACTCCCCCGCTGCGCCCTTTTCAGCCAATCAGAAAATAGATTGTTCTGTTGTTGGGCAGACGGTTGACAGTGCAGTGCGCGCTCAGTGATAAGGACAGTGACTGAACAGGAGGAGATGATACAACAAACTGAGAACCATCAGGTAATAACTTCATTTATATAACTCTCATTAGTTGCTTTGTAGTTTAAGTTTGCTCTTTAGACAAACATTTACACAGGGCTCTCAAGTCTCACGCATTGACACGGCATTTCGCACGCAATTGAAGTGCCCCCCCCCGGGAAAAATTGTTCAGTCTCACGCACGACTCCGCTCAAAATTTGAGAGCCCTGGTATCATATCAATACCAAAACTTGTGATAATGCCCATCCCTACTGCAGACCAAAATACCAAGACATTTTTAAAAATGTATGCTACTCCTCTAAACATTTAATGTAACAACATAAAATGCAATGCTGCCCTCTCAAAATCCAAATTTTAAGGAGAACGATACACACCTCCTTTCAGAGACAATATCATAAAAATCTCGAATATCCTGTCCAGAAGCCTGCATGGAGCGATAGAAAGCCATCTGGCTTTCCTGATTTGCAAAGTCGACCTAAAATTACAAAATGCATGAGTTAATTGTTACCCAACACTTCTAGTATGGACATTTGAGATATTAACATACCTTTATTTTACTACCACCTATTTTCCACCCCTTTGTGTCTTTGACAGCAGCTTGTGCATATTCAATATTGTTATAGAGAATAAGAGCCATCCCTTTCATGCGATCAAAAACAACCTGCAGAATTTATATCAGATTTCATTAATTTAAATCTGAATTGAAATCAGTAAGTTTACTAAGTACCAGACAAGAGAAGAGGCAACAGGCAAGTATTTACTTTGACAACATGTCCGTAACGGCAGAAATGGCGTGTGAGAAACTGCTCAGTCGTGTTTGAGGCTAATCCATCCAACCAAACACAGGTGGTGGGCATGCTCTTTCCAAAGCCCAGCTGAAACATAAAGATTTATTGGAAGATTTGGTCTAAAAAGATCAACAATCTGTGTATGATATAAAAGTCAGTGACTTCCTGAATGCTACTTAAAATAAAATAATAATGTATAAATATAAACCTTGTTTTTCTCTTACCTTGAGTCTGTTGTTACCAAGGTACTCTCCATCCATTTTCTTTATAGCTTTACAGACACTAGCAATGTCACAGTACTGTAGGAAAGCATATTGGGGAGCCCCGTTGACCTTTTTTATGTCAATATCCTGGAACATATTATGTGTGTACAGTCAAGTAATTATAATTGATATCTTTGAGATGAATGAGACTCTAACAAACATGGCAAAAACAACGCACCACTATTTCTCCAAAGCGCTGAAAAATGTTCAGTAGATCGTGGTAAGTTGTGGTCTTTTCCAGGTTTCCAATAAATAATGTCCGTGTGGCCTTTGGGTGAAATTCATCTATTCTCTCATCCAAGGGTCGAAATTCA
Source organism: Paratrypauchen microcephalus (assembly GCA_036785185.1). Lineage (NCBI taxonomy): Eukaryota > Metazoa > Chordata > Actinopteri > Gobiiformes > Gobiidae > Paratrypauchen > Paratrypauchen microcephalus. The sequence goes on along the minus strand of JAVJIX010000037.1, from coordinate 1,374,592 downwards.
TTTTCACTTTCAGTTTCTGAAAGTACACATCAACACACTGATGTAATTTGCCCAAATACTACGTGCTTTAACAAAGAGTAGGCCTGACATAATAATTACTATACTGACTTATTGATCAATACATGTTAGCTGTAACAATTATTTTTGTGGGTACTATTTATTGTGGGTACTTTTTCTTTGCACTAATGGGAACATTTTGGTTATCTTTTCTGTACTGTGATGAGATACAAACGAACTTCTTAAGTGTTGCATTCTATTATTTATTAAATGGAGATCATATATTTCACTGTAATGTACATCTGGAATTCTTTTTGGGGGATAATTCTGCTTTAGGGTTTGGTTTCAGTGTTATTGTTTATTGTCTTAATTCAGCAATATATCACACTTCAAAATGTGTTATCATGACAGGCCTACAAATGTGCAAACTATGTTACCAGGGCCATTCCACGCGGTTACATCTATTTGCATCCCAAAAAACAGCTTCCCTTTTGAAGCTGCCAGTGCTTTTTCCTGGTCCTCTTGTTGTCGGAAAAACACCAGTCCGTACCGCTCCTCTGAAGCACCGTGAATCTGGACAGACGTGACTTTGCCATGCTTTTTAAACTCATGGAACAAACCATCCTTTAGGCTTGTATCTGTAATATTTAAAAGGATTTTTATTACCATGCTATTTATTTCTATGGGGTATATTTACAGTGTAATGACTTCATCTGAAATAAAATAATCGAACCTGTTGAGCGTACAGGAAGATTTTGGACCTTAATGCCAAAGCTTTTGCGTGGTTCATCCTTGTCGAGTGAGGAGGATAAAAGAAGTGCTGAGTGAGCGGGAACAGCTGCAGACTGTACAGAGCGAGCTGGAGACTCATCACTGGAACTACTGCTAGAATCACTGACCACAAGTGTAGAAGGAAAAACAATAACATAAAAAATAATTATGAGTGGTAAATGTACTGATTCAGAATGAAAAGTAAATAGATGCAAATACATATACATTTATTTTTTTCCAGCATAGCAACACAGAAATGTAATAGTTATGAAGTATATTGCAAAATAATCATTGTTTCCCCATGAGACATGGCCTTTTGTCTGGCTCATGCTCTTTACATAATGTCCCCTATGCTTGTGCTTGTTTTGCATGCCCTCTGGTGTCTGCTTCCATCTCACTTTCTCTTCCCTCCTCTGTCCAGACACTCCCGGAAGTGCTGCTGACAGAGCCTGGCCTGTGGGAGTGGGCAAACAGCCAGCGGTGGCCAGAATTTTCCAGTTCCAACTGGATCTCACGGAGGCGGGGTCTAATACCCATACACAGAGGTAGGCAGCATCTCCTGATTCTCCTGAAGCACTACCCCATTACACCACATGTGTCGCTGTACGCTCAGACTTCAGCTGTGGCTTATCAAATACACAATTAAGAACTCTCTGCTCACAAAGTAAAAGCTCTCCTCGTCAGTGCAGCCGTGTAGCTGACAACTACATTAATAATGTAGCTGTTTTAATAAAAAGGATACATAAGAAAGCTATTACTGCTTTTTTACATATTCTGTTCACTGTTTTTTCATCAGTAAAATATGTGTCCTTGTTTGATCTTGAAACATGCGTATAAACATGAGGAGACCTGAAGTTTTATAGAATAGAATAACAACACAAACAAATATTTGTCTAAAAGGTAAGATGGAGTGTACTTTAGTACAAACTGTGTGCCTGATGAAATGACTCTATTCAAGAAAAATCAATCAGCAGACGTAGAATGCAAAAATATGAAAGAAAACAGAATATGCCTGGAAGGACAGAGCTCTAACTAAAAGCTGCTGGTTTATATTTTAAAAAAATCTTATTTCAAAAATCTGTCTAAAGTGACATCACTAAAAGAGGTCTTTACCTGGCACTGGTGCTGCTGCTGGTGCTGCTCACAGAGTCTGAACTGGAAGAGCGGCTGTGAGAGCCGGAGCCACTGCGGGAGCAGGGGGCACGGGGGGCCGGGCCCAGTCTCTGAGGAGACGGGTTCCGAGAGTGAACGGAGTGCGGTGAGCGACTGCGGCTGCGTCGATAAGATCTGTCCCCTCGACGCGCCCTCTCCTCCCTGTAAAGGTCCCTGTGAACCACACTAGCTAAAGTAAAGGCCTCTCTGGCTCGAGACTCGTAACGAGACTCTGCTGTTTCAAAGCGACATGGACTCCTGCTGTGGGAGCGGTAGAAGGCAACAACACTGGATGTTGATCCTGCACCTGCTCCTGTGGTGCACCCAGCGGACCCCGCTGCTCCTGCTCCTGTGGCACCTGTGGGACCACCCCCAAGAGCTCCACCGACCCCTGATGTCCCCACTGACCCAGTGCAGCCAGTGGAGCCAGAATTACTCCCAGAGCTGCGATAATAGTCTGCTTCATAATGGCGCTGGCGCTCAAAACTGCTGCCAGGGCGCTCATGGTGTCCATAGGTACTGTGGTCAAATGTCCGATCTCGACCTTCAGCAGTTCTGACAAACAAGAGAAAACAAAGCATGAAATAATGGGAACAAAACTTCACCAAAAACATAAACAAGTTTGTTTTTAAGAAGCTAAGATTACATGCAGAGTGCAGATTATAAAATCCTTGTTTCTCTTTTTAGTTAAAAATTTTAAAAACTATTAAAAACACTTTTCAGTGTTAAGCAGAGTGGAGTGATTTCACATTAATTTTGAACATATGCCTGTATAAATATTTTGTGTCCATATCTCTGTGTGCATAAAACAATATTTGCCATCACAGTGAGGGGTGCACAGGCACCAACAGTGCAAAGTAACATGTGCACACATCATGGAATTTACATGGACCTCATCTTCTTACAATGTATTTTCAGACAATATTTGAATAATGTAAATGTAATGTATATTTGACACATTCTGATAATAGCTAGTAAATCATAGGCCTATATAATATATATATATATATATATATATATATATATATATATATATATATATATATATATATATATACTATAATAATCTTTTAGTCCTTTTGGCAAAGGAAAATCACGTCTGTAATTGTCACAAAAAAGTATTCCACCTTTAAATTTGTTTTTTCTTTAGTGTTAATAGGGCTTGTAATTAATAAAACATATTAAAGGTGCACTACGCAACTAGGTAGAGGGTCTGCCGTCTGCTTGTCTCTATGTTAGAGAGCATGGCATTGTACTTATCCATCTAAATGGTGACAAGTAAATGATGGACCTCCCCCACAAAGAAAAGTTACATAATGCACCTTGAAGATGACTTTTAGTCAGTGCTATTTCATATAAAAACAAACAAAAACAAATGTTTTCACTTGACTGTTATAATGTTGAGTAAAAGCTCCAAGCACCTCACTGCAATCTGAAAACACTTTATATCGATTTGATTTGACTTGATTCAAATTAATTTAAAGGGATAGTGCGTTTTTGTTTTGTTTTTTGTTTTATGTTAATCTGTATGGGTTTCCTTCTAAAAGTTATGTGTGTTGACAGCGGCTTACCTCTGACAGTCTCAGCTGATCCCGGTTCAGCTCGCTTTCTGGAGCCCATGTAAGTAGGTCTGGTAACTTCCCTGGAACATGAAATAAAGCTTGTTTTTCTTCTCAAAACAAAACATTTGTTAGAAAGGTGATATATTTGCGTCCGAAACAGTTGTCCACGAAACATCCAGCAGCGTATTTCGCATTTGCGTATTGTCTCTCTCCACTCGTATCACTACGCCCATGTTAACTCTATCAGCCTGTTCACTTGTAAACTTCGGCGTAGACATCGGCTGAAGGTGAACAGGTTCATAGAGTTAACATGGGCGTAGTGATACGAGTGGAGAGAGACAATACATGAATGCGAAATACACTGCTGGATGTTTCGTGGACAACTAATTCAGACGCAAATATATCACCTTTCTAACAAATGTTTTGTTTTGAGAAGAAAAACAAGCTTTATTTCATGTTCCAGGGAAGTTACCGGACCTACTTACGTGGGTTCCAGAAAGCGAGCCGAACCGGGATCAGCTGAGAGTGTCAGAGGTAAGCCGGTGTCAACACACGTAACTTTGAGAAGGAAACCCATACAGATTAACATTTTAAAAAACGCACTATCCCTTTAAATTAAATGCGACACTCTGAGATCTGCCAGAGGACGTCTTAAAGGAAGTGTTAAAATATACTTTCTTCCTGTCCTGTACAAACTTAATTATCACACTGTGTTAATAAGGTTATTACTGAGCCCCCTAAAGTCCAGTAAAAGTCCAATAAATGACCTTGTTCGCACAAGATAAATGGCGCATACACCCAGCCCAATGGCCCACTGTCATTTTTTCTTGTGGAGAGTCTACCACATGCTTGTCACGAGCTGTTACAACTTTTTCTGGACTGTCCTTACCTGACCAGCCGGAATTATGTTTTGACAAAATTTTACAAAGACAACTGGGTCTAGAACCGAATCCTGTCTCCATGATTTGATTTGCTTTGGGCATTATTGACAGAAAGAGACGCATGGTCTGTGTAAAAAAAAAAAAAAACATGGCCGCTTACACATAAAAAAGAGGACAAAAATACAGCTAAAGACTAAGAAACAACAGATTTCTGCAGAATCAACACACAAACAAGTAAACTAAGGTAAAAGAAGGTATTGAGATGTTTTCCACATTTCACAAACATGTGCTACAAATTTGCGGCTGTGGTTGGTCCATCTTAAGTTAGGAGATTTTTTACACTCTATGGTCCGATTCTAGACCTTTCTGGATTCAAACCATAGAAGGGACTGGCTGGTCAGGCAGGAATGTTCCACAGCATGATATTAAACTTCTATATGCATGGAGAATCTGTGGAAAGTGAGGTCTGTGGAAAGGTGACCCTGCTGGTGAATGGTAAAACTGAAGATTCCGTAAGCTGCCTTGGGTTCATTGAATCATATCATATTTTTGAAGCCATGGCCCATAAATGGCTCCTTAAGCTCAACTTGTGAGGTGTATTAATCTATAATATAATAAGAAATTATATTAGAAATATCAATTAGCCTTGTTGCTCCAGAGCTTCTGTATAACTTCTGTATAACCTTAAGCAGATTATCTTATGTGAACAAAATACTACCCTGTGAGAACTTTAGGGGCTCCGCTCTGTTTAATGCTATGTCTTCTAAACAAATCTCATTGATTAACAAATAAGTTGTTGATTATTAGAATAATAAAATGAATCCCATTAGTTGTTGTTAGGCAATTAATAAAATGTATTTGATTAATTCATATTTTTAATAATCAAAGACTATTATGAAACAGGTTTACTCTTGATTTTTTTACTGGAAGGGTTATGGTGCAAAAATATAATAATGTAATAATAAAATAAGTTAAAGTATTAAAAATAGACTTATCTACACAAATGTATTTGAAGAAGAATGAAAACGTAAAGAATGAAACACGAGCAGTCACTGCTCTGACTTCAATTAAAGTCTAGATTTTATGTTTTGGCGATATCGCCTCGGCCCTGTTTGTTGTACAAATTGTCCATATTACACCTGCAGTTATTTCCCTTTTAGTTTAACCGTCTGTGGTTTTTATTGGACACAAGGACAGCAGGAGTGTAGAGACATTCAGCCAGGGGTCGAGGCAAATACACAACACCGACATATGCACACTCCTGCTGTACTCAGTACACACAGGAAATGTGTATGTGTGGATTTATTTAAAAATATGTGCCTATTATTAGGCACATATTAATATGTATATAAATATTATGTATATAAATATTATGTCTAATATTTGGGGTGACAGTGACTCATACCCTATCAACCCAAAGGTCGTTGGGGGATCAATTCCTGCACATACCAAGTCCTGTTGTGTGTTTTGGCAAGACACTTTGCCTTTTTTAGTATGAATGTGTATGTCTGGGTGTAGGCCGTAGTCGTAGGGGCAGAAATATAATTGTAATAGATTTTATAGCATATTCTGGAGAAAAAGCTGATCTGTATTATGAATTAAAATGGCTGTAATTTCAGACAAAAGATCAGTTATACAAACTCTTCAGCATTTGTCCTAAAATGTCCTAATTGGTGGTGTCCTAAATATTATGATCAAGCACATCAAAGTATTTTCTCTGTTATGTGTCACCAGTACATGACAGAACAGATTAGGGTTAGGGTTAGTTAATACAGCATGTTAAATAAATGTTTGTTGTGAAATAATGAGTATGTAATTTTTTATTTGAACAAATCCGCTGTATTTAATGTGATGGAGATGGCTGTCTGCAGCCTCTTGTTGCTTAGTCGACCTGTAAGTGAAGGCTGCTCTAAAGAATAATCATAATACCATAATTTCCATAAATTATAAAAACAAATGGAAAAAATTGGAACCTTTCCTGAATTGTATTAAAATGTTAATTATCTCAAATTTAGTAATGGGAACAACTACCAAATATTTTTAGTTGAAAATGACATTGTACTATTAAAGTGTTTTCCTTATCGAAACAGAGTTTTAGTTTTGAGTATTGTGACGTTACCAGTTCCCTCCCACTCACATCTTCTGTGGACAAATCATCTCAGTTTGGGCTGACTATCAGTTTCTTAGCCTGTAGTAACCTACAGTTCACATGTTAGTTACAGTGACAAATGTGGAGACGAGTAATGCATAATCACTATTTTGATTAGCATAAGTTTAGATATCTTTGGTTATACAACCTAAAAAAAAAAAAAAAAGGTTTTAAAAAAGGATTAAGGCAACGCAATATTGAATAAGAATGATTTCATAGAATCAGGTACTACAGTTTACTTTGTACAAATACATTGTTAAAAGGTACTTTTAGGTGATTTTAATAGCAACTATGCATTGGGTACTGATTTTTTTTAAAGCAGAGAAACTTATGAAGACAATATAAGAGGAAACAAAATCAGATAACATTTCAAGGTAAAGTGAAAAGTAGTTTACAGAGTTTACAGACTGAAACAGTCTATGAACTATATACTGAGGTTAGTGGGGAAATGGAGGTTCAAACTAGGGGGTTAGAGAGGACAGCTAAAATACACAGGGCAGAATATACCAACCTTTTGAGAGAGTGGTAACTTGACCTATAATTCCAAATAAAATGTAAGGAGATAGTTTTGTGAGTTGAAAAGATGGACAAAAATGTTGCGAGAGGAAAAAAATGAAGCTTTATAGTCCAGGCAGTAACTTGTAATCCTTACTGTCTTGACTGGAGATTATGGCGTGTCTTTATAGCAGAGAAGGCTTGGTCTTTTCCAGTAAAAAAAAAAACCCAACACACACACACACACATGCCAGAGTCATCAGTAGGGGTATCCTTTGTTTAGAAGGATGAAAATGATTTTAGTATTTCATCTTCTGTGAACTCTGTAGTACATCCGAAAACCCATCAGGACATCTGAAGGTCTCTGTTCAGTGTCTGTTTACAAATAATGAAATCCCACTAGAACCAGGAGGTAATCCAGATTTGAGATGATTTTCTGCAGGAAAAAAAGAAAAAAAAAATCCAAATGCTATTTTTCCATCTTTGGGGAATTCCAAACATGGCTACTCTGTCCAATCACATTATATCTTCATCCATTTAAAGTTTGTATCCATAGTTTTTAGTCCATGGTTTCATTATATTCTCATTCAGGGGAATATTCCACCGACATGCGGTAGGTACCATAACTGTACAATCCAAAGTTTCAAAGTCTTTGTTGATCCCCTTCAAAAATAAGACAGTTTTCCAGAAAAGCAGGAAATGCAGGTCCCTTGATCAGTCTGCCTGTTGGATAACCAGCAGAAGTCTCACTCCCGTAGTAGTGTCCAGGTCTGAGGTAGGATTCCATAAAAATGCAGTCCATCATTACTTGAGGGATACATCCGTTTTGTGCATTTCATGATATTCCAGACAGCGGTATATATCCAGTATTTATCCACTTGTCTCCGCTCGTCCTGGAGAAGTCCATTGTTGGCATGTTTTTAAGTAATATCCAATATGTGTAATTTTCTGTGGTGTGTACACTTGGAAGAGAATACATCCACCAAGCAAGGCACTCCAGAATAATCAAATCCCAGCGATAGCCGATGGACCACTCTCTCTTTCCTTGTCTCCCCCTCCCTCTCACAATCTCTAAAAATCCTGGGAATTTTGCGAAATCCAATATTTGCCCCATGTTTTTTGGGAAAATTATATATCCACAAATACATTATCTTCTCTCTATTCACTCTAAATACACGCTGCCATTAAGGACAAATCCAATGGGCTATGGTTACTCCCTAAATATCCTTTATTTCTGGAATTCTCCTCATTTTAAACCCCCAACAAATAAATGAAAGATGATGAAAAGATGCTTGGTGGTGAGGTGTTAACAAGTTACCACAGTTTCCTCTGCCTTCGGAGAAACTGAATCCACTTACCCGTCTAGTCTGCGTTCATAGCGTCCATCTCTGCTGTGGAGTGACGTGGTTGGGCCATATACTGACCCACCGGACGCCCTTGTGAACCCTGATACATCCCGGCCACGAGAACCTAAAGACAGGCTATCATCCAGTGCCCGTGCAGCACTAGGGATGGTTCCTGGTTCATTGTAATCGGTCCGTAGATCTCTGTCCCCCATCTTATTGATAGCATTGTGAGCTTTTTGAGCACTTTTAATGTCAACAAAATCCACAAATGCAGCCACTCCTCCTTCAGAACCCCGCTTTGGAAGGACCTTGACACTTTCCACACGTCCATATCTAAAAAGGACAAAACACATTTTAATAATCATTGCATACCAAACTATTAGGCTACATTTAAGTCAGGGTGGGTCAAGAATACTGAGTGTATAGTGGTAAATGTAATAGTATAACTGTTGTTATTACATGCTAATAATTTACAATGTGGAGCAAAATATTGCACATTTTAAAGCTATCAGACTGGGATTGTGCATAAATAATTCTTTGAATTTGAGTATGAGGTGTAATCTTTCAGTCCTTTTGTATAATTAATTGCTCATTAAGTAAAGTTAAATTAAATTCAATGTATACATTTGTATGTATTATTAGGCTATTATAAAGATTCCCAAGCCTGAGCTACACCTATCTCCAACCCTTGTTTTGACATCAGACATGTCAACAGTTCAAAGTCCCTGTGAACTTTACGTTCTACTACAATGAAAAACATTTTACAATGGCGCAGTTACACAAGCCCTGTAAATGTCCGCTCTCCATCCAAGTCAATTAGCACATCTCCAGATCTTAAGAATGCTCTAAAGCCTATGCACAAACATTAACATCATCACATTTTGTTTTTTCAGAAGAAGGTGCTTTATTAAAAGGAAAGATTTGTTTACATTTTGAACAGTTAACAATAGGCTTTTCCCCACGCATCATGAGCCCACTGGGCTGTTTTCCTGTCGGTGGCTCCGACACAAGTGGGGTGCCTATAAATGTATCCCAACACCAAACAGCCTCCGACGCCATTTTAGAAAAGCTGCTCGCTGTTTACTCATTGTGCCGTTTCCCATCTTCAATGGCTCCTGTCACACATGAGGTCTGCATGCACCTGCAGACCCGCTCTCGGCACACGGACACACTGGTGCAGGGCACAAAAGGGCGCAGAGCTGTGTCTTACCGCAAATGCGCTCAGCACCGGAACGATACGCACATCTGCAGAGGCTCAAATAAACATTATAGGCAAAGTCCCCTGCAAGGCTGCACCACACCAGACATAAGAGACGTCATGAAGACGCTGGTAAAAGAAGAAGCCGATCAATGTATTTAACACGCTCGTAAATGGGCTTTGATCTGGCTCTCCATGAGGGTAGGTAAGGCGACACGTGAAACAGAGAAATGCCTTTATAACAGAAGGCTCCAGAACAGTGGACGGTGGCGGGTTGCCATTTCCTTGACAGCCGACCGGAGTGTCGAGAGCGCGCACACAGTATCCAAACAAATCATATGCATATGCATCAAAGAAAATCTGTGCAAATGAGCCTGTAGCAGTGTGCTTTTATCATTATTGTCCACACATCCCTTAGGACATTTGGGAGGGGAAATACATGATATGTAGCCAGAGTGGAGCAGATTTAGTCCTGCAAACTGTTTCCCAAGGTAATTTGCAGAGATGGCTTTTCTTCGCCTCTGCATCAACAGTATCGCTGCCAACGTGTGAGCGAGGCGTTATGCTCGATCAAACGCTGAATTCTAGGTGGCGGCGTGATGTCTATCTATCTTCGAGATTGCACTGACCATTAGTGAACCGACAGAAGCGCTTTTGGGATGACCATGTCGGCGTGAGCCCACCGCACGGACAGCGGCTCTTCTGATAACAGGCTGCACGCTGTCGGCGGAGACAGCGTGTTGATGGATGCACTGATGTACAACACAAGCTCCCCACATATTCTTCACATGGCTGTGTTTAAAAGCAGAGCCTAAAGCATTAAGTCAGTATGGCTCGCTTCAGATAGACAGTCCGCGAAAAGTTAAGCTTATTACATCTCCGACTCCGAGACGGCGCCACACGCAAGCCGTGTCTGCGCGCTATGCACACGCTGCCCGCGGACTGGCACAGGGACTTGCTGCTCCATCCAGGTGCTAAATGTGCCAAAGGAGGATGCCGCCGTGCCGTCTGCATATGAACAAAAAGGGAATTTGTGCTTCTATGATAGGCTACTTACCGTTTGAAGTGCTCAACGATTTTCTCTTCTCGGACATTTTCAGGTAAATTTCCCACCCATAAATGTCTGGTTTCCCGGACCATAATTTGAGCTCCAGCTCTGCGCTCATACAGATGTGTTTGCTAGTTTCTTTTGTGCAAAATATAAGTCTTCGCAAAATCTACGGCTGAAGAAAAATACGGGAGCGATTCATTGAGTGGTCGGTGTGACCCGATGTAAACCATTGCGCTGGATCTCTGCACTCTGTTTGATACTCTCCATAGTTGAAGCGCGATCTTGCACCTCCTCGTGAACGCGCCTCGGACTGTTCCCGTGACTAGGCGCGCCCCTGACACCATGCGACCTTTTGGTGTCGAAAGGCATTTAGCTTCTTAAAAAGATGCAGCACCTTTGCCTGTAATGAGAGGCGCTCGCACAGGCGTGGCTAATGTGGTCATTTCTTTTTTTCCGCGATCAAGACGCCGCCAGTCTACACGCATGCGTGAGAAAACCCCTGGACAGGATCCCTGTCATCTGAGAAGCTCACTCAAAGTTGCCTACTATAATGGCACTATAGGTGCCACTATAGGATACAATTGGCCATGATTATGTTGCACATATACTTGGTGAGGTTTTCTAATGACCTAGGTCAGCCATTCCCAAAGTTTGCTGTGCCACAGCGCTCCATCAAAGCCAAGATCACACACAGCCCCTGAGCCTCTAATATTTTACACTATAAAAGGTTATGCAATCTTTTCTCCTTAGATTTATGTAAAAAATAATACACTACAGTGGGCTTAGGACTGATATCAAGAAATATAAACAAATGTCTTATATAAAGTTAATTTAAAATTAAATTTTCTTGCTTGTTGTGGACAACCCCCAGAGGTTCCCTGACCCCACTTTGGGATCCACTGACCTAAGCTAACAGATCAGCCCATTTAAGCACTAAATAATAGACAAATAGATTTTCTCATACAGTAGGCCTACATGTATTTTATCTTTCAGCTGGGATGTCGGCTCATAGAACTGCCTGTGTTTGTAGACCTATTTACTCACGTTGTTTTTGGGCTGTAGGGTCAACAAGCATTTGCTCAGCCTCAATTGGTGTACAGGTAGATTGGCTTGTGGTCTAACATTGTCTGAATGTAGGACTTTGGCTTGTTGTCAGTGTAGCGTAAGGTAATGGTTAACAAAATACTATCAGGCTTCTGTTCAAAGGTCCTTGGGAGCTGCAATGATTAGAACAGATGGGGACAAAATATAGTGTTATCTTGAATTATAGTTTGATGTAGGGTGCCCTGTAGTGCTAGACCTTCTGCAGGTTTTGCTGATGACAATTACAATGCAAAAGATATGGCTCAGCTTCACTAAAATAATGACCCATTACTTCTCACATTTTATTCTTTTTGTATGATCATGTTATTTATGGATTACAAAGTTAAAGGGCGTGGGAATGACATTATGACACATGTCCACATATGTTTTTTTTTTCTTTGACTGGATTACCCTTTTTTTCTATAGCAAAGACCAAGCCTAAAAATTCTCCAGCAATAATTCATGGTGAATACAGGGCCAACATAAACATGGGTATATTCAAATCCTGCTGATGCATTTTGTATTTACAGTATATAGTTCAGAAAGATGAAACAATAAGAACAACCTTTCAGTCTTGTTAGTTCATATATTCAGTATTTACAAAAGAGGGCTGTAGTTACTGGAACAGTTTACAGCAGAGGTCTTCAACAGGGGGGTCGCGACCCTACTGCAGGGAGGGGTCGCGAAATCTTTTGATTTCACTTTAAAATAATATAATTTTATATTTTATAGTGTAAAATACAGTATTAACCTGTGTATTATGTCCTTGTATTGGATGTACCATAACAGAGTAGCAATGTTTATACATGACACTAAGCTCAATTTAATATAAATCACAATTCTATGCCGTATATATATAGTAGGGGGTCCCTGGCCCAGTTCGCCATCTGTTTGGGGGTCCCTGGCCTGAAAAACGTTGAAGACCCCTGGTTTACAGTACTGAGTAGGCACACTTCTCAGTTATCAAATCAAAAACAGCTTGGTTTTTTTTGATGAAATTAGGTTCAGTTTAAATCTTCTGGGCCTTTTCTTCCACATACAGCTGCATCTGTAAAAGTTCATAAATTGTATTAGTACAAATCTGTGTTTTCTCAATCTTGCCTCTAGCAACAAAGAAAGTGTATAAAGGGAAAAAAAATCATGTATGCCAAATGCAGTAAAAAGTGCGAATGAAAGTTGCACCACACTGCACTTTTCACACGCATCAGACTTTTCAAAATGTATTACCTATTGTAATGATTTTATTTTGTTTGTCATGTGATGGTAAACCAAATACATATTTCTACTGTGGAAGTTAAAAATGTAAAGTTAATCTCACGTACCTTCACAATATCAGAGGTCATTGTCTTCAGAGGAATCAGTCTCGGTTCCTGCATGTGGATTTCCTGCTCGTCAGCAACAATCCATGGGAAATCCTGACAACATGTCACAGTTAGCTATCAGCTATAGGCTATATTTATGACATTATAGTCAACTGTATAAACATTTTTATTGATTTAATAACAAAGCAAGAAGGAGAGCCCCAGCAGCTATCATCTGATGAACTACTTGTGCATTCACAACACCTCAGGTCTTTCCCATAGACCCCCTGCCTCACAGTTCAACCTTAAATATTTTATTTAAACAGCATTTTTATCATGTTTTTCTAATTATTATTTTGTTTGGTGGATATTACTAAAACAAAGGTTCGATGTGTGAAAAATACAGTCCAAATATAGAAACATATTCATTTCATAGGAAGGATAATGGCTTTATCAGGATAGCTCTCTTATTTTATCATATTTAGAAAGGATATTGTATTTAACATGCACATGGTGTTCAGATTATACTTTCTGGCTGGAAAATGTGACATAAGAGAGCTATTCTGATAAAGCAATTATCCTCAATCAATAGTCTAACCACTAGTTTACACCAAATGTGTCATAAAATGGTTTTGATCCACCTTAGCCACATCAAAGACATTATTCCTTAATCTGAAGATTTTCACTGAGGAGTCATATTAAGAAATCATAAGAATGCTACATATAAGTACAAGACTTTACCTTTATAACCTGAACCTTTTCCATGTTACGTGTGGCAGATTCTCTCGTGTGAACAAGCACAGAAAAAGAGCAATCTATATGTAAATCAAAATACATTATTAACAATCAGTTCAAGAGTCTGCTTATACATGTATTTGAAGTATGTGTACCTGGTGGGTTATTATTTAAAACTGCATCACACACACTGATCTTCAGGATAAAAGCTCTCAGCAACTGCTCCACATGTGACAGTAGTGTCTCAGAACTAGAACAGCATAAACCAAACAAGTTAGTAAGACACAAACTGTCCACAGAATAGACTAATGAACAGGGATGAAAGCGGCCAATCATGAAAAAAAGCGGAAAGTCACGGCGCCCCCCCCCCCCCCCCGGGAAAAAAAAAATCCGGGGGGGATAAACAATTGTAGTGGTTTTTATTTGAAAGTTGATATCAAAACACGGCACTGACCCCGATTTAGCGACATCAAAGTCTGATAACGAGCCGAGAGAGCGCACTCGCGGCGCAGATCGGGAAGTGCGGTGTCCGCAGCACCAGAAGAGCACACAAGCTCGCGCGGCCCCGCACACATGTACAAGTTTAATACGAGGCATGTACTTTTGTTTCTGAATACGGGACGATTACATTTTTCAACGGACGGTTGGCAACCCTAAACACAATTATACATATATAATACACACCCAAAATTTCAACGTATTTGGAAAAAATAAGTAAAAAATTACCACGCGGCTAAAAAAAAAGCGGAGATCCGCTAAAAAGCGGAACTCTTTCATCCCTGAATGAAGAGGTGGGTTTTACTTTAAAAGGTCCTATATTACACATAATTTACTTATGTGACCTTTAACCCATGTTAAAATGCTGTTATCTACTTAAAAACATACCTGGATTTGTGTTTTGTTTTCATGTGTGGGTAATCCTTTATTATTAGTCTGTCTACATCTCCAAAGCTCAAAATGCTCTGTTCCACCTTGTGATGTCATTTGGTGGTAGTTTCCCAGTTAACAGCTACCTTTACCTTTTGTTTAGTAGAGATTAGCAATCCTAGGGCTGCCACTCTATTGAAGGTGTAAAAACACAGTGAAGCACCTTCATAACACAAGATGGACCTGAGTATTTTCTGTTCGAAGGAGGAACTAAATATGAAGGGGTTAGTGTTTTAAACATGTATGGATGAAACAATAGTCCATGTGATGAGGAAACAACATCATAACATAGATTTTAAAGACACCAGCCACAGATTGTCCATTCTACATTATCTCAGTATGAGTTCTCACAATCATACAAACAAATACTCACCTAATTGAAAGCAATGTTGGCTGGGAAATCTCAAACACAAATCTCTCCACTGGATGGTGCCCTTTATCCATTATAACCACAACCACCTTCTCAGCTTCATTCTGCAAAAATAAACAAGTAGAATTAGCATTAGTAGCACTGGAAGGAATAAATCAAGTTTTTCCTTTACCTTCTCAATAAGAGGCTTTATACAGTATAAAGTATCTTGAATATACTGATTCAGGTCTGGATGACAGGACATCTGTGGCAGAAACATTGGAATTGTAAATAAAATGATCAAGGTAACACTGAAAATGGTTTTGACTGAAAAAGCCACAAAAGTAGGTCTGTCACGATAACAACATTTGAAGGATACATGAAAATATGCCACTGACACAAAGCAGGACAATCCCAGTAAACCAATTTTAAATAGACAGTATAATTAAAAAGTCTAAGCTACAACAAATAAATGTCAGAATGTGTATTATTCATAGAAGTTATTTATTCTACACTCTACAGCTCAGATCTTACGTTGTTACATAACATTGGGAAAAATCTCCCCACTATTGCTAAGAAAAAGTACCTTCAATTAGGGGTGTGGAAAAATACTGAAATATCGATTTATCATATGGCTTAATGTGATGATACAGTGGGCTGCTGTATCTATATATCACCAACAGCATTTTTATATTTTACTAATTTTATGTTTTAATGATTAAAATGGGTGCTTTTCATATGAACTTTGCACAAGAAGTGGTTTAACAAAGACTTTTAGTATGACAACCATGATTTAGCCATTATTTTTTTATCGGTATGTATCATATTGGCAACTTCTTAATGATACCCACCCCTACCCACAATAAATATTGAGCACCAAAATATATTGTTCCAGATTTCATTTATTGAATGATACAGTAATTACAGCTGCATCATCGAGTCCATCCTGACCAGCTGCATCACTTTGTGGTACGGCAGCACTACTGTGAAGGACCGCAAACGCCTGCAGAGAGTGGTTAATACGGCCACAAAGATCACCAGGACTCCTCAACCGTCTCTGCAGAGCATCTACCACCGCAGAGTCCGCAAGAGAACTGCCTCCATCATCAAAGACCCCACCCACCCCAACATGGACTATTCACACTCCTACCTTCAGACCGGAGGTACCGAAGTGTGAAAAGCAGGACTACCAGACTTAAGAACTCTTTCTTCCCAACTACTATCAGACTCTTGAACTGCTGAGCAATAGCCCTCCTCCTGGACATTGATTGACCTATACTTTGCACATGAGTAATTTGCACTATTATTGACCAACTGTTGACTAATCTGACTAATCTGTCAGATTACAGCTGCACATGTAACTGCTCGAATGTTTACATTTCCTGTTTGCACCCCGTTTTTACTACTGACAGTTGCACATAAAACCAATGTTGCACATTATCTGTAAATATGTACATAGCACCGAGCCTAAATTTTTTTTAGTGTATATTCAGTAAAGATTGTTTCTATTTGATCATACTTTTTACATGCTTCTCTTTATCTTATTTATCCATTTTAAATTTTTGCATGCTCTTGGCATCCGGTGTGGGCAGCAAAATAAGAATTTCATTGTACAGGGAAACGTGTTTCTTTACTGTGCACATGACAATAAAAGCTTGAATCTTGAATTATCGTGACAGGCCTACTAAAACAAGGATTTTACGATGTTGAAACCCCATCTACAAGCTAGATAAAAATGAAAACACAAGATTGACACTACCTGGACAGGAACATTGTATTTCCTTCTCTTCTGAAAGATCCCAGATGGATACACTTCCCTGACGTAAAGGATCAGGTGAATGGCCACCTCAAGAAACTCGCACAAGATATCAGCAACAACTGTAAACAAGACAAATAACTGTGTCAGATGCTAGCTAAATTAATGCAAAACAAATCAAATATACCAATACACAAAGAATAAACTCTGAGCCAACCTTTTCCAAAATTGATATCTTGTCTTGTTAAGGTTGTCATCTTCTCTTCTCTTGCAGTTCGCCAGAAACACGCACAAACACTACGTATTTTCACTACAGTTTCCTATCAAAAGTGACCCGATAACGTATTCGACATAGCGCTGCAGGTAATAAAAACATATTTTCTATTAAGTCAACAAGTCTTGTTATAACATGACTTCAGATAAAATAATTAAAGCGTAAACATCCGTGAGCGCTGCGTCGCTCTGAAGCTGACTGAAAAATAGTCGACCTTTGATGACGTACGATCCCCTCTGGCCACGCCCTCTGGCTCCATCGGTTTGTCGTAGTCGTAATCTAAATTATTATTATTTTTAGTTATTTGAAAACCTTCCAAATAAACAAGCTAATTACATGCTAGACATTTATAAAGAACTTAAATGATCAATCTGAATCTTTAACTACCCCTATGTAATTTTTGTTTTTCTTGTATATGTTTGAAATGTATACATGCAGTAAATTTAATGGGGGAAAAAGGCTCCAATGGTTTGACGTTACCCACTTGTGCGCCACGTTGTGCAAAAGCATCCCTAATTTTATTTTATTTATTTATTTATTTATTTTCAAATCAACATTTTTGGAGCAACGATTAACATTGGAAAAAAATGTGACACAAATCACAAGGATTCTTTTTATCCTCTAAGAATGAATCAATCCATCTATTTTCTTCCACTAATCCGGGGCCGAGTCGTGGGGGCAGCACTCTAAGCAGGGACTTTCAGACTTCCTTCACCCCGGACACTTCCTCCAGCTCCTCAGGCCAGCCAGGAGACATAGTCCCTCCAGTTTGTCCTGGGTCTTCCCTGGGGCCTCCTCTTGGTGGTACATGCCCGGAACACCTCCCAAGGGAACCATCCAGGAGTCGTCCGGAACAGATGTCAGAGCCACCTCTGCTGGCTCCTCTCAACGTGGAGGAGCAGCGGCTCTACTCCGAGCTCCTCCCGTGTGAATGAGCTCCTCACCCTATCTCTAAGGGAGCGCCCAGCCACTCTGTGGAGGAATATGTGATCTTATCCTTTCAGTTATTACCCAAAGCTCATGACCATAGGTGAGGATAGGAACGTAGATTGATTTAAATTGAGAGCTTTGCCTTTCGGCTCAGCTCCTTCTTCACTACAACGATCCGGTACAGCTGCCACATCACTGCCAACGCTACACCGATCCACCTGTCAATCTCACTCTCCATCCTCCCCTCACTTGTGAACAAGACCCCAAGATACTTGAACTCCTCCACTTGAGGCAAGGACTCCCCACCCACCCAGAGAGGGCAAGCCACCATTTTCCGGTCAAGAACCATGGCCTCGGATTTGGAGGAGCTGATCCTCATCCCAGCTGCTTCACACCTGGCTGCAAACCGCCCCAGTGCAACATTGGAGGTCCCGGTCCAATGAAGCCATCAGGACAACATGATTTGCAAACAGCAGAGATGACATCCTGTGGTCCCGAAACCGGATCCTCTAATAATGCAATTTCCTTAATATAGCTTGCTCAACGGTGCAGTCACCATCTCTGCCCCAACCCTATGGAACTCGCTTCCACTTCACATCAGAAACTCACTGAACACCTTCAAAAACATCTCAAAACTGAACAAACTCACAAACTAACCCCCACTAGTGACCTCCTCCAAATGGTTTCCTCAATAATTGTTTTATCTGTCTTGTCCCTGTTTTGTGTCACACTAAAACCCATATATTATTTGGCTAACTTTCTGGCACCTACCCCTGCTTTCTCCATGGAGATGTTATTGGTTCTCCTGAAATGTTGCAGGGATGGTATATGACATTAAATCTATCTCCATGGAGACAGACTTACAGATACATCTCAAAACTAGGGTGACCATGCTCATAGTAAGTTTACCAAGGAACCTTTTGAGGCTTAAAGACATGGCTCAGGCTTGGGCATTTCAGGCCCTTTGCCTGTTTAATCCTTTTTACCAGAGTAGGCTTATATTTCTTACACCAATAATCTTGTTGGAGAAAAAATAAATAAATCCCTGCTGGGAAAATAATATGCTCTCCTAGGAGACAAGAAGGTGGCGAACCCTCCCCCAGAAAATCATCAGTTTACACAGCAAACTGAGTAATAATGAGTAGGTTAACAGACAGATGAAACAAACATGAAATACTGCGCAGATTCTTTTGGCTATATCCACTGTGTTACATTCATGTTGCATCATGTCCATTAACATCCTCTCTCCCAATCAAATTCAGGAAACCAACGAAAGAACAAGATCGCTGACATAAGCAGTCAAAATAAGTTTCCTCCAAAATGTGTTTCACAGTAACACTCAGGACACGCTGGAGGGACTATGTATCTCGATGGATGGATATAGATCAGAGGTCTCCAACCCAGTGAGCTCCTTTTACAAAACAAAAATGCCAGGGAACTACTCATTTTAGCCGCAAGAAATTACGATTAGGGCAAGCCCTTGGGCACAGTTAGACCATTGTCCATTTATTAGTGAACAAAGTTGGGCTTCAAAATTATGCTTAAGGCATGTAATTAACCAGATTTTTGTTATTCAGCACAATGGTATAGTTCCAAAATCCCTTGGCGAGCTACCGGGAGGGGGGTCTACAGGTTGGAGACGCCTGATATAGATAAATAAATAAGATTCTGATAGAGAGGAAAATAGAACAATAAACAAA
The DNA here is from genome assembly GCA_036785185.1 of Paratrypauchen microcephalus. Taxonomy (NCBI): domain Eukaryota; kingdom Metazoa; phylum Chordata; class Actinopteri; order Gobiiformes; family Gobiidae; genus Paratrypauchen; species Paratrypauchen microcephalus. Next base: position 1,354,935 of record JAVJIX010000037.1, on the reverse strand, counting down.
ACATGAAAAGCAGAATTATGAGCCTACACTAAATTTTTCGAATTATTAGCGTCACTTTTCCTCAACTTGAGTACTGGCCGTCTTTCAATTATCACTGACAGTGTACTGCGCGCTTAGCTGAAACTAGACTCTACGGTCTGCCCGACAACAGAACAATCTAGTTTCTGATTGGCTGAAAAGGGCACGGTGCCTGGTAACTCTTCTGAGCCACACAGACCGATTTTCTGGGCACAGAAGCGCTGTGACCAGTGGCTAGAGTTTCATTGAATTGCTTAACAAAATTTCAGCATGAGAAATAGGCCTACCATGTGTGGCGTGTGAGCGTGTGAACTCGTTGAAATGCGTGTGTCACACTCTCAAAGCGTGAGACTTAGGCCCTGTCTGCACGACAACGTTCCTGTTTTTTTTTTTTTATGCGGGGTGAAAAAAAGTCTTGTCCACACACGTGTTGGATCAGAAAATATTCAAGTCAAGATGAGCGCGGAGCGCTGAGTGAAGACGATGTAGTACATATGTCACACCGATAAGTGGCGCTGTAAACCAGAAAGAGCCAGAGCCGCCGGAAACGAAACGCAAGACTACAAAGAGCACATGCGCATAAAGTCCTTTCTCTTTCGTAAACAAGCAAACACGTGTACTTTAGGGACCGTCAACAAATGCGAATTTATTTTGTCCCCCTGCTCCACCAATGTTGCAGGGACTCACTCCAGTACAGTGGTACCTCACCTTACGAAAGACCCAATAAACGAAAATTTCAAGTTACGAAACGCCTTCACGTTAAATTTTGGTCTCTAGATACGAAAGAAAATTCAAGTTACGAAACGTGACATCTCAAAAATTCAAATAATGCGCGCTCAGCCACACACATTATACGCTTTTCTCAGACTGAATTTAAACTTTTCTCACATTTGTCTCTCGTTTAAACACTCAAACTTTCATAGATTTTCAACAAAATTATTAATAGTGAAGTGTGGGGGGAAGGGGGAGGGGGGAGAAAACTGCACACGGACACGTGTGATAGCGCAGCATGACCCGGCGCGGGGCTGCCAGCAGGTCTAGACCTGGACTAAACCAGGACTGGACCAGGACTAAACCTGGACTAAACCAGGACTAATCCTGGACTAAACCAGGACTAGACCAGGTGGATTAAAGCGCCGCGCGCGGGTCTATTTCCTGGTTTCGTTTCGAGTCACGGCTGAGGCGAGCAGCGAGGGGGACCGCATGCAGTCTGAGCGCATGAACGAACGCATACAAGAGCCGCGGTGGTCTAGACCTGGTCTAGAGGAGGTCTAGAGGAGGTCTAGAGGAGGCACGGTTTGAGCACGGGTCTCGTTCATGCGCTCAGACTGCGTGCGGTCCCCCTCGCTGCTCGCCTCAGCCGTGACTCGAAACGAAACCAGGAAATAGACCCGCGCGTGGCGCCTTAATCCACCTGGTCTAGTCCAGGTTTAGTCCAGGTTTAGACCTTGGTCTAGACCTGGTATAGTCCACGTTTAGTCCTGGGTCTACAGTCTCTACGCAGAACACAATGTTACACTATAAAAAAAGTTACACTATAAAAAAAAACTTGGAACGGGGCCTTGGAACGAATCAGGCTTTTTCCCATTGAAATAGCTACTCAACTTACGAAAAATTCACGTTACGAAACCACTTCTGGAACGAATTAATTTCGTAAGGTGAGGTACCACTGTAATGTGAAAATGTTGACGGTCCCTAACCTAGACAGACGCTACAGAACGAAGAGTTGCGCTGCGTGAGCAGAGTTTTTGCATATAAATCGATAGTTAGTATTACTTGCTATCGTTTTATTAGATAGACATTAACAAGTAGAACTCCCGTTAACCTTGCTCATGTTATTTACGCAAAATGCTTGTTTGGATCTTACTACGGGAATGTTAAACATACTCGGACATTATGTTGGCTTTTCTGCGAGAATATACAACCGGGGACCATCACCAACGGGCAGCTATATAGTTGTGTGAATTTGTGTAAAGAAAACAGAAATGCTTTTATATATTTTTGTGTGTGATACTGCATGTGCCTGTTTGTAAAAGGTAAATTTTCATTCAATAAAAAAGACAAGAAATGGTTGCTCTATTTCTTTATTTACAGCACACAACACCCTCAAATTGGTATGGGCTCCTCATTGTCCACTATCTGCCTTTTCATTGATGGGATCTTTCCAGTTTTACAATACGTGTTTAGCTTTGAATTGGCAAACACTTGTGTGTCATGCGTACTGTGCGCACCTTCTGGTCACAGATCACGTGATGATTACGGCATCGCGACGTCATCATTTTCCCAAAAGTCGTGTTTTTTGCCGCCCACACGACAACGCGACCCCCGGCGTTCTTCGACTTCTCCACTCTGGAACCCAAAGCGCCGGCGCTGTGTGGACGACAGGCCCAAACGAACACAAACTTCCCCGTTTCCACAAAAAAAACGTTGTCGTGCGGACAGGGCCTTAGTCTAGTTTGGAAGGCTGACTGTAAAGGTGCACTAGACTATTTGTCAGGTGGAACGTCGGCCAGTGCCAGCTGTTTGATTTCATGTCTTATTAGCCATTTAGCAAACTATTTTGCTATTGCAAAACCTGCAAGATCATTTCAATGCTTTGTAAACATTCTAGGCAAAGCAAGGGGCACCTTCTGCAATCTACTTTTTTGTATCCTATTCTGCAGTCTACTGGTGTAAATGACCAGTATAGGCCTGTTTTTCAGACATGGGGACTTGAGACTTAGTGACTTGGACTCGAGTCGCTGTTTTTATGACGTGTGACTTGACTCAACAAAAAATGAAATACAGTGAACCCTCGCTCTATCGCGGTTCACTCTTCGCAGCCTCGCTGTTTTGCGGATTTTTTTTTTTCAATTTTTTTTCTTTTTTTTTTTTATAGTGTAACTTTTTTTTTAATAGTGTAACAATGTGGTCTGCGTCCTGATTGGCTAAGAGACTAGATCAGGACTAAACGTGAACTAAACCAGGTCTAGACCAGAAGTAGACCAGGTCTGAACCAGGATTAAATCACTCCGTGCGGCTTTTGCGTTCATTTGTGCGTGTTTGGTTTGTGGCTCGGGTTGACAGCACACGGTCCGGGCGCCGCAGTTCTATCTCCCCGGTGTACACGCGGCCTCGTGCTGCATTTTCTCATATTTGTCTCTAGTTTAAACACTCAAACTTTCATAGATTTTCAACAAAATGTATTAATAGTGGCGTGGGGGGAGACACGGCTCCGGGAGGCCCACCAGACGCGCGAGCAGCACTGCTACGTCCCTGGACGAGACGTGCACCAACCCCTTGGAGAAGTGCGCGACACGTGCTGCTCTGTCATGGATTTGTCCACGATGAGGGGTTTATCGTGGACAAATCTGTGACAGAGCAGCACGTGTAAAACATGTAGAATAATTGTAAAATATAAAGTTGTCCTACTTCGCGGATTTCACTTATTGCGGGCTATTTCTGGAACCTAACCCCGTGATAAAGGAGGAATTACTGTACTTGAGACTTGACTCGGACTTGGAAGTCTAGGACTCGGGACTTGACTTGACTTGAAACACGATGACTTGAATGACTTGCGTGTTCACATAACGTTTTCGTGCTCATTCAACGGCACTGCCATGTCCTGAGACGCAACGCGGTTTCAGACGCGCAACTATAGCCGGTTCAGCAGGTGCAGCTGCACCAGGGTCCGTGGCCACCAGGGGGCCCGTGTCATGTACCATGACACTCTACACATCAAATGAAACCTTACAGTCTCCTCTTTTTGACTATGCAATTCATTGCCCTGCACAACAAACACTCCCCGAGCACATGGGGCTTTTATACGGAAAAGCACAAAACGAGGTTAGCTTACCTTAGAATGCTTTGCACAGGTCAAACTCTGTATTTCACCATAAACTTGCTCTCAATTTGTCCGTAAGGATCCAGCGAATAAAATCCAGTAAAACAATTTAGTCCAAAACACGTGTTAGATCCATTACGACGTCTGATCCGGCAGCATGCTTGTGTTGTTTACCCAAAACCACGAGCCTTGCCGAAGGCGGAGCCCAAATGTCCTTCTGCGGCTCTCATATTCAAAATGGCTGCCTCTGCATGGGGAAGATCCCCCTTTTATGTGACTACATCTAAGTCCAAAAGAATACTTTGATTTCATGATGGAAGTGAAAAGGCTTGGAAAACAATGTATTTTTGAATGGGTATCTTCAATTTCAGTAATTAACGGGTAAAAATCTTACACACTGTCCCTTTAAAGATCCTATTGAAACACTCAAATTCAGGTGAAAAACACCGCTTTCAAGATTCAAGATTGTTTATTTGTCATATGCAGAATCAACACAAGGTCAACAATGCAATGAAATGCTTAGGATCAGTAGAACCGTTGACTCGCTAAGATAGTCAGAAGTACTAATAACATGCAATAATAGTACATGGTAAAAAAAAAAGTGTTGCAAAAGTGCAGGGGAAGAAGTAAACAATATAATAAAATATGTAATAAAATTTTATAAAAAAATACAAGGTACAATGTACAAGGTGCAGGTAGGATTAAATCAAAGATCAAATAAGGTGTAAGTAGAGTATTTCACATAATATGGTGTGGTATAGGTGTTGCATGTGGATTTCGTATTGCACATAGTGTGGTATAAATATTGCACATAGGTTATTGCACTGATTATTGCACAGGTAACAGTAATTTGCAGTGAGGTAGTGACAAACATGATATATTCATATAGAGCAGCAGTAAACATAATTATGCATAATGAATGGTAGTTTAGTGCAGTATTATTGAGAGTTCAGTATTATTTGGAGTATTATCCAGAGTTCAGTAGTCTGACAGCTTGGGGGTAATAGCTAGTCTGGTTAACACCTGACCATATCACAAGTGAGATATGGGTCTGGAAACTCGCTTCGAAAAATCCCGTAGCGGAGGTGTGGTTAGCGATTGCCAACAGCAGTTTATTGGGCGTTATGAATGTCTATCATTGAGCGTATACGTAAGTCCATAGCCAATCATGTCAGTTGTCAGTTCAAACTACAAGCTTCCGTTTGTCATGTAGTACGCGTCACCGTCTTGCCACACCTCCCCCGCTCTCTGATTGGGGCCCTAAATCTGGGACTCTCGCTTGGACGAGTTTCCAGGCTGCCTTCCAGTTCGAAACGAACGGAAGCGGCCTGGGAATTCCCAGGCTAGGTAATAGCTGTCTTTGAGTGTTTTTGTGCGTGCTGGCAGGCTCCTGTATCGTCTACCAGAGGGTAGCAGACGGAAGAGTCCTTGTGCCGGATGAGTATGGCCCTTAGTGATGCTGCGTGCTTTACGCAGACCCCTGCTGTGGTAAATGTCCTGGATGGAGGGGAGACTGCTGCCAGTGATGTCCTCTCGACACATGTCCCGATTATCAATTAATCGTAAGTCGATCGATAAGGTCAATCAACTATAGATTAATGAATTGTGTGTGTGTGTGTGAGTGTGTGAGAGAGAGGAGAAATGTAACAAAGTTTAATATTAATAAGCTATTTGTTTTAGCTATTATTTGTTTCCTCACAAAAAGGGAATGACTTATGGATGTACTGTGTGAGTGTGAGTGACAGAAAGCGTGTGAGAGAGAAATGTGCAAAGAAAAGAGCAAAGAAATGTGACAGTTTAATTTACTGTAAGTTAGTATTTGTTTTAGCTGTTATTGTTACTTTGTAAAAGGATAGCTACTTGTAGATATTCTGTGTGTGTGTGTGTGTGTGTGTGTGTGTGTGTGAGTGTGTGAGTGTGTGTGTGTGAGTGTGTGAGTGTGTGTGTGTGTGTGTTGTTACTGGTTTCAACTCAATGCTGAAACAATGTTGAAAACATGTGAAACAGTTTGGTTTTCGATGTACAGATCACTTTTGCCAATAAATAACCAATAATTACATCATCACTGTTTTGTTTGAGTCGATGATGTATTTTACTGAACATGAGTATTTACAATACAAATATTTGATAACAGGTTGGGCACATTAGCCAGTGATGATTACTTACACTTTCTTATATATTGCCTTTCACTTTATTAAGATCAGATTCTGCAGCTAAAATTACAACAATACGCCAAAGGTGACTTGACTTGGATTTGACCTATTACTTGACTTGACTTGACTTGACTTGACATAGCCTGTGACTTGACTTGCCCAAGAAAAAAATACTTGGGACTTACTTGAGACTTGACGGTGAAGACTTGAGACTTACTTGAGACTTGCACATGTGTGACTTGGTTCCATGTCTGTTTTTGACAATACCAATATGGCTTAGGCATAGACGTAGAATCGCCATAGCCTTTTTTAGAAACACCAACTCTGAAATCTAATCTGAAAAAGGGCCAAAAAATATGGGATGCAAAACAAAACAGGTTCTAAACAAGCATCAGTAGCCTATTGTCAAACACGTGTTTCTTACACCTTGGTTAAGAAAGCAGTGAATAATGTACTGTTATGTTTCTGTTATGAAATGAAAAACTCAAATGGGTCTTGTTTATTCCTGTTTGGTTAATGGTTATTTGGGTTTGACACGTGTACTTACTGATGAATTAAATATGACAGAAAATAGTAAGAACAACCAGGTGAAAACGCTGGTGGTGGTGACACATTAAAAAAAAACATGATGAAACATGTGTCGAGGCTCAAAAAACAAAGTGCCTCTTATGGCATAACAGGAGGGAAACAACAATCATTGAACATTTGGATTTATTATGTTGTTCTTATTTACAGCGCAGAAAAACATGCAACCTACACTGCCCCCGCAGGCAGAGCATGGTCACTACACAGAAGCAGATGCACTTTTCTAAAGATTGTTTAGCGTTGTTTAAACCAGGAAGAATCCAGATGTAGACCAGGTCTAATCGACTGTACTTTGTCTAATTAAGAAAGTAAAGTTTATTATTTACATGCATGTTTAGGGACACGGGAAAGTCTTGATTTCTAGTGAACTGTTTTTGATCTTTTATAGACCTGGTTTAAAACTGGCTTACTCCTGGTCATTGTCAGTTGTACATTGGAGACAGAAAGCAAGAGCAAATATACAGCGCTGTGTCATAGTTAGATCAGTCCCAACTGGTTCTGGACTCACTCAGACTGTGTCCAACTGGTTCCGATAGGTCCAGAGTGAGTCTAAAGGCCGCTTCAAAAGAAACTCTGACATCTTCAATAAACACATTCATAAGAGAAACAACTTCAGACTGTGAAAAAAAAGTCCCACACTGTTATTGCTCTGTTTAATCTCCTCTCATTTCATTATTATTATATTTCAGCAAAATATTCAAATTGAACCAGTTTGAGGAAGCCAAGTTGTACAAATCTGTGACAAATTCATTTATGTTTTTGGGGGTTTTCGCTTGACTTTGTAATAATCCAAAGTGGAGTTTCTTCATTGTGGTTAGGTTTAGTATCCATTATATGCAATTACCCATTAACCCATTAAAATTTAATACGTTTGTCTAAATAAAGGTTTGGCATTTTATCCAGTTTTTCCAGTTACATTCATAAACAGTAATCCAAGAATCTCGGATGACAGAAAGTGCGTTTAAAGACTCCTTCAGTTCAAATAATCAGAAAATACACTTTTAAGTAATCATATTATTTTAGCTCTGAACCAGATCAGTGGCAGCAGGAAGTGTTTGTTTAAAATGTCCATTCAGAAAACCCTCTTCAAAAGGTTCGAGAGCATAGAAACAAAACGCAGTCACACATTCACTGTGCACACGATACATACACAACACAGATCTGTCCTTGCATCAGAAGAGTGTACGTCAGACGTGGCTTTGATCCATCCACAGCCAATTATAGTTACTGCAGGAACTCAGTTTCCCAGAGTGCACTTGTCTGAGCCAAAGGGAATCATTGCCTCTGAGTATACTTGTGGTTCTGTGGGTAAAGAAGGTGCGGCAGGCTTGAACGTCAGGCAGGGGGTTAAGGGTTGAGAAGGAAGATATGGAAGTAATGCTTGATGTTGTTAGTTTTATATGTCTTAGCGCAAATGATCCTTTGTTCAGTTAAAACGACTGTTGTCCCAAGAGTTAGGTTAGAGTTATCTTATACCAGTCACCAACGGAATAACAACTGGACACATTGGGGTACATTCTGTGCACATAAAAGATTTTTAAATAGTTTGTACCACACTGACTGCACACAACACAAGTATCCTTTTAACTCCAGCCTTAATATTAGGTCGGTGTGTAATGCGATAGCCAAGATGTCAGAACTTGTTAAAATCTTGGATGTTCATGCGTTGACCCTGTGTCTGATTTTTGGAGGGATTTTCATGCTTCTGGTCCTGCTCACCTTTGTCCATAAAAAACAATATTCAAATTTACCTTAAAAATAAAGTATGTTTTACACTTTCTTAAGTAAACAACATCATACAGAAGACTGGCAGCAGACTTCACCCTTGGATGAAACAAAGAGAGTTTCAGTAAAAGTTTATGTCTTGATTTGTCAGCAGTGGAGACACCTGGGAATCAGCATCAACTGATGTTTGACACACAGATACAAACCAGACAATTTCTCTGCATTGGAAAAGTTTGACTGATGCGTCCACAGTCATAACAGTCTGGTGTGTTTTAGATAAAGCTGTATCTGAAGAATCACATCAATATGCAGTGAGCTAAAGGGACTTTGGTAATCCCCTTCATTAGGTAATGAGTTGTACAGTTCTCAGATAACTCCATAAATGCAGTTCTGTTCTGTGTGCAGATATACTGTTGAGTGGGCTGTTCACACCCTTTTCCCTGTTCTAGAGGAAATCTGACTCTGGAACAAGCTGTTCTCATTACATTCTCCATTCACCTTTGCCTCAGCACTAACCCTGAAATCCCTTTATGTGTTAGATGCACAGGTTAAGATGCTTGTGTACTCTCTTTTATTTTTAAAATCTCTATATGTCAAACCCTGATGTCACTCAGTGTTAGTCAAACTCTATAAATATATTAATATCTAGACGACGGTGCTTATGCGGCTCTGTTTGTTTTTTATTGTCCCTGTTGCCATGGCTGCCGTTGGCATAGATGCTGTTGCTGTGGCTCCTGTTGGGAGCGGCGAGCGAGGCGGTGGGGCCAGAGTGCCTGGCATGGCAGGGGCATAGTGCTGAGGGACCAACCGGGCAGACGGGGCGCTGAACAGGAAGTGGGCAGGACTCAGAGGATGAGAGTGAGAGGAGCTTAGAGGTAGTTTATACCCAGGACTGCGAGAAGATTGGCTGCTGCTGTTGGGGACACGCGATTGGCTAGGAAGCGGGGATCTTGGAGAAAGAGGAGTAGACACTGTCCGTTTGGCGGTAGCTTGCGATTGGACTAGGTGATATGGAGGGGGTGGGGCCACAGGCGGAGAGGGAGCAGGGTAGTGTGGTGGAGAAGAAATGGGTGGAGTTAATGGGGGCGGAGTCACAGGCGGTGACATCACCAAAGGCACCGGAATCTTTGCGCGACGTCCTGCAAACGATGAATGTGGCGCAGCAACTGGTGGTTTGGGCACACCTCCAAAGCGGTAACCCTGGAAACCAGGTGATGGAGAGACAGGTGAGAAGGGCACAGCCTGAGGAGGGCGCTGTTCTCTGCAGTGTGGTCCTGACAAAATGGAACCCTAAAGGAGCAACACAAGGTGGTAAAACAACAGACTTGACCTGCCTGAGTTTTGTACATGTGCACTTACCTCAATGGTGCTGTCCAGGGAACCCACACTGTTCCTGCGACCACGCTTCCCTGTAACCAACCAGAGTGCAGTATGTTAATACAAGAGGCAAAAAACAACTGCAAAGTGAAGCCTAATAACTGCTTATGTGACACTGTTTATGCAGGAAATCCACACTGTGAAAAATTGGATTGGGTAGAATCAAACAGAACTCCATGGCATATAAGTATATAAACTTATAAAAGTATAAGCAGTAAACAGTGCTTGTATATCTCAGGGTTGTGGGTTGAAATCTCACCTGTCTCAGTCAGGTCTCTCAAAGAGGAGTTTAGTGCGTTGCGTTTAAGGCCGTCATTGGCGTATGAATCATCTAAACTGGGGCGGACCCCATTAACCATCTCTCCTCTTATTGGTCCGGTACCATTTACAAGCTCTCCTCTGATTGGTCCTTTCTGTTTTTCCAGTTCCGCTGCCGTAAACACAGAGATAATTTAAAAGAATGTTAAACAGAGACAGTGCAATTCAGTTTGCACCTATAAATGAGGTGCTACACAATGGCCCAGGTTAGCTCTATGCTAGCCAGGTGAAATTACAATCAGTCGTACTTTTTAGAGCGACTTCCTTCCATCATCACAGCAATAACAATATTTTGGTGTGAGACAGATCTGACATTAAAGTTCATTGCTACTAATCAGTTTCTTAGTATCTCCTCATGTCAAACCTTGAATTATGCTGTACTTAAGTAAATGTACTGAAGTTAAACAGACTCAGCATTAGGGTAAAGGTTATAGATGTCGTTCTTACACTCGAGGCGGTACTTCTCCATCTCCTGCACTTCCGCGATACTCTCTCTTAGGTCTGAACTGAAGCGGGCTTGGTCCTGGTGACTCGGAGCATTGAAAACCATTAGGACTTTCTTTTCGGATCCTGGAGTCTGAGATGTGAGCCGGATCCCATGAGGGTAAACTGAAATATAACAATATAAAAAATTGACCATTAAAAAAAGTGTGAATTAACCTGGTCAGCAAGATGAATTCTTTTTTGAGTTCACAAATGTGGCACGGCTCCAGGGCAGCACTGAAGTTTGAGTTTAAGTCAAAAGTGAAATGCCAAAAAGAGCCAAATCAAATCTGGCAACATAGATAGACGTACTTCAGCCTATTTTACATTCCAAACTATTTTGTTTTTGAAATGATAAGGAGGGAAGCGCTTTGAGCATTTGTGCATGGGAAAGATGTCAGTGCTTTTCTCTCAAATGGATTTAACAAAAGTATGATTCAGCTTGTTCTGCTGTTGTGACGTTTTGCCTATACTCCATCTCCTTCATGAAGAGGTGTTAGGCAGGTTAGGCGTAAATCAGTAAATCATGGGATTGGATTGAAGACACATATTATATATCACATTTAAAGGCACTTACAGTTGTTATGGAATGTCTGCACTTGGAGGTCGATTAATGGAAAGGACTGTCTGAAACTGTAGGTCACAGAGTTCTTCTTCTTCTGAAATATCTTTGTCACCTGTAAATAACATATGATGAGAACAAGACACTCTAGAATCTTGACCAACAAACTGCCACAAATCGAGTAATATATTGTTAAAGGAGAATTAACGGTTTTTACAATCTGAGCCTTATTTTGGTAATAAAACAAGTTGTTTTACTCATCCATAGCACTTTGGTGTCATATGGAGCACTTCCAGAGATGTTTTAGATTTGCGTTAGCCTAGCACGAGTTCTAGCCGTAGCTCAGGGCATATAATATATTCCCTGAGCATGTAATATATGCCCTGTGCGGTCTCCAAATAACACACACTTTAGCACTTTTCAAATCATAAAAGCTCGATGTCTTAGTCTACGATTTTGTGGCCTGTAATCCGAGATTTAGCCATAGTTTACAGCTTTGCATTTCATGTTTGGGTCCCGGGAGCTGAGAGCAAAATAAACTGTGACTCCGCACATGCGCACTGGCGTCCTCATCTACTCGAAACTATGGCTAAATCTCAGATTACAGGCCACTTTTGACCAAACGAAAGCCTAGACTAAGACATCGAGCTTCTATGATTTGAAAAGTGCTAAAGTTTGTGTTATTTGGAGACCGCACGGGGCATATATTACATGCTCGGGGCATATATTATATGCCCCGAGCTACGGCTAGAACTAGCGCTAGGCTAACGCAAATCTAAAACATCTCTGGAAGTGCTCCATATGACACCAAAGTGTTATGGGTGAGTAAAACAACTTGTTTTATTACCGAAATAAGGCTCAGATTGTAAAAAACATTAATTCTCCTTTAAAGGTACATTATGTAACTTTTCTGGTGGAGGGTCCGTCAAACGCTTTTTCTCCATGGAGATGTTACTGCTTTGTCAGGAATGTTTCACAGTATGGGATTAAACCTTTCTATCATCATGGAGACCAAACCAAGTCAAGTTACAGGTCACATCTGTGGAGTCGGCCCTGCTCACAGTCAGAATGCCTGTTTTTCTAGGTATTTTTTTAGCTATAAAACCACCTGCAATTGAATAAATGTAAAGTAGAGCTTTACAGAGAGTTTAATGTCATACTGTGGAACATTCCAAGCAGAGCAATGACATATCCATAGAAACAAGCAGGTGAAGGACTTCCAGCCAGAAAGTTGCATAGTGCACCTTTAAATGCATTGTGTGTGATGGATGTAACTGAAAACTCTGTGTTGTTTTTCTGTATAGTGCAGGGAGGCTCACCATCAGCAGGTCATTGAAAAGGAACACTTCTCGTTGGTGAACTCCAGACTTCTGTCCTCGGTTTGGGTCGGGGACTTCGTAGAGCTGGCAGCAGCAGACCAGCCTCCTGTGAGGGAGTGACAACACCTGAAAATGTACAACATATACATATATTTTAGCTGCAAGTAAAAAAAATACATACAGTATTCAAAAAAACAACTGCTATTCCTTATTTTCTTAATTTTGCATTCCAACAATCTAGGAGCTGAAATTTACAACCATTTACTTAAATAAACTGAGTATGATTGATGTAAGCTGATACCACTTGTTTTACGGAAAGTTAGGGAGGATCTGAGCTTTCTCAAACACACTGCAAATAACATTACATTTCATTTAGTTGTCAGGTAGTCAATAATAATATAAATAGGTTGAAATATGCGAACTGGAGGCTTCCAAATAAAGAATATTTATAAATAAAGTGTTTTCTTGATTAAAACTTGAAAATAATATTTCGATTTCATAATGCAGTGTTCATATGATCTGTCTGCATGCAGTTAGCAAATACAATTATCAAAATACAATATAGAATAGAATAGAATAATCTCTATTCTCATTATGTCAGGTAAAAACATAACAAAATTGGGAAAGGCTCTCCGCATGTGTATCACAGATAAAATAAAATATGTATGTTTGACCGGCAAAGAACGAATCTTCAATAAAAACAGAATAAAACAAACAGTAGCAGCAGCAGCAACAGCACTTAGCATACAAGTAATTCACAGAATTAGTAAAACTGTGGTGAGGTAGTGTGTTTTGGTGCGGTTGGGGGGTAGGGGAAGGGGGTTAGTGCATGCGTGAGTTCAGTGTGGTGATGGCTTGGGGAAAGAAACTGTCTCTCAGTCTGTTGGTCCGGCTCCTGATGGACCTGTAGCGCCTGCCTGATGGTAACAGTTCAAAGAAATGGTGTGCGGGGTGGGATACATCCTGAGTAATCCGCTCCACCCTGCGGAGGCATCGGGAAGATGTCCTTCAGGGAGGGGAGAGGGCAGTCGATAATCCTTTGGGCCATCTTCACCACCCCCTGTAGACTCTTCCGTTCTGCCTCCGTGCAGAGGGTGAACCACATCGTGAGGCAATATGTGACTGTGGTCTCAATGGAGGAGCGGTAGAAGTTCACCAGCAGCTTCTGACTGATATTATTGATCCTGAGGAGCCGCAGGAAGTGCAGGCGTTGCTGGGCCTTCTTTACTTCCCAAGGTGTTTTTGGACCACGACAGGTCAGCTGATATCGTGGTCCCGAGGAATGTGAAAGAGTGGACTCACCACTTCGACAGAGCCAGGACCTCGTCCCTGTAAGCAGACCCCCCACTGTTGTGTCGTCCTCGAACTTCACAATGGTGTTGTTGGAGTGGGTGGGGCTGCAGTCCGATATGTAGAGAGTGTACAGGAGGGGGCTCAGCACGCAGCCTTGTGGGAAGCCAATGCCCAGTGTGTGAATAGAGGACAGGTAGCTTCCGAGTCTCACTGCCTGGGGTCAGTTTGTGAGGAAGTCCTTGACCCAGTAACAGGTGAGTGGGTGAAGTCCCAGGTCAGCCAGTTTGTTGACCAGGATGTTTGGGATGATGGTGTTAAATGCTGAGCTGTAGTCAACAAAGAGCATCCGTACGTAGCTCTCCTGCTGCTTCAGGTGGCTCAGTGCAGTGTGGAGGGTGACGGCGATGGTGTCCTCTGTTGACCTGTTTTCCCTGTAGGCAAATTGATATGGGTCCAAGGAGGAAGGAAGACAGTTCTTGATGTGCCTCAGGACCAGCCGCTCCAGACACTTCATATACAGTAATTTTAATGCTGTTTTTAGCCAGTAGGAGTGCATGCTAACCACAATACTTTAAACATGTTTTTGATCAGTTATTTCACAGGCATGTCATATTGCTTATACTGTAGGAAAAAAGAAAAAAGGAAATACTAAAACAGAATAAAATACAGCATAGACCAACCACTGCGCTCAAGGGATTAATGTAAAAACACCTTTATAAATACTGAATGATTCACTGTTCTATGAATGTTCTATACCAAAGTGTACTGTACTTTATGAAATATTCAAACAAAAAAACAGAGCAAAGCATTAAAGCTACAGACCGGTTTCTTGCCGACCACCATCCGCTCCAGCGCCTGGACCTGGGTCACATGATCGTCATTGGTCCTTAGCTCCCACTTCTGAATCCGACCAAATATGGCCACCAGCAAATCCCTTGGGATGTCACTTCCATTATCCACTCCTGGAAAACAAATGTAAAGTAAGCTCACATCTTGTCTAAATACAAGTGAGCATCTCTGAAGTGAATATTAAAAGTCCTATATTACAAAAAATGACTGTTCTGAGCTTTTAGTCATGTTATAACATTGTTACCACTTCAAAAACCTGGATTTCTGTTTCATTTTGTTTACACATGTTTGCGTAACCCTTTATTATTATTATTTATTAGTCTATCTGCATCTTTAAAGCTCAAAATGCTCTGTTCCACCTTGTGATGTCATGAAGCAGTAGTTTTAACATCTACTTACCTTTAGTCCAGTTGAGATTGGAAATTCCAGGGCTGAAATCACCCAAATGAATGAAGTGAAGGTGTATGGAGTTCAAAAACACAATGGTGCACTTCCTGTATTACCACATCACATCACAAGGTGGAACAGAGGCTCTTCTGATTTAGAGAACTCTGCCCAAGTAAAGTAAAATAAAACACAACATAAAACAGAATATAGCACAAAATGAGCCCATTACTGTAACCCATTACTGGGTTACACTGTAGATTTGGCTGTGTTGATGCTTCAGTATTTCACTTTTTATTTGATAATACAGTACATTGGGGTGACAGTATCTCAGTTGGTAGAGCATTTGTCCACTGATCCGAAGGTTGGCGGTTCACCAACATCATTGGTTGAGTGGTCAAATCCACTGATCCACAGGTCCTTGGGCAAGACACTAAACCCAGGTGGGTAAATGGTTCCTAAAGCGCTTTGAGTGCCTTGAAGGTAGAAAAGAGCTATATACTGTAAACGTGTGACCATTTACCATAATAAAAGAAAACATGTTCTTTTCCATATATTAACACAACTGCACTATTTCACTGCAGAAATTTCTCATCACATCCACAGAGCGTCCCACTCGTCTCTGTCCTTCATGCAAAGATCACAGGGCTGTCAGATGCTGCAAAACTGGAGCTGCTTCTCTCAGTGACATTTTTTTTAAAGAAAGGCATTTGAAAGCTCTCATTCACAAGAGCATCCTATTACAACGTTTTGTAAAACATAATACTCACAGTAAGTACATACCTACTGTAATCCTGTAAGTAAAGATATATTTGTATTATACTGACCTCTTGTATATAGGCAAGTTATATTTACTATATTTTTATTGTACATATATAATACTTATGCCTTATTTGACACTAGTGTCTTGCTATTTTTGCTATTTATTTTGAATTTATTATGACCATTTATATTTTTGCTGACGTGTGATGTTTGAGCTTTGTGTCCAAATAATTTCTTTGTGGATCAATACAGTTTGTCAATTTCCCATTTTAAAAGACTGAATGTTTCTGAATAAATTATATTATTAAGTTATTGTGATGGAAATTGTGGACAGATTTCTCTCAATTTGTCTTTCGTAAATGAATGTGATTTCTACCTTAGTCCAGACCAGTCATCAGTATGTGTAAAGGCTCAGCAGACACAACTGTCTCCACCTCAGCAAGCCCTTTGTTGTACTGTCTGTCCTCAAAGGTAAGTTAAGTTGACTGGCACAAGTCTGTGAAACAAAATTCACTCTGGTTTGATATGTATATAACTTGTATTTGTGTATAAAGACAGAGCTGAGATGCTCTGGGAGGAGATGGAGAGAAGGGGTGAGTGGAGAGAGGAGACTCAGGAGAGGCTGTTGGTCTTTGGCCAGGCGTAGGCCCTGTCCATATCTGCTGTAACAAGAATAAAGCTTTGCCAGTGCAAAAACTCATCGGGCTTCACAAATGGATTAATTATATATCATCAAGAGATATATTTTTTTTCCCACAACAATAGGTGTCAGAAGTGAGATTCACGAGTGGTCGTTCAAAATACAGCACAGATGGAATTTGGTTTGCTTTTGTTTTCTTTCCTGATGCAAGGAGCAAAGAAGCACATGGATGAACATTGGCTTCTGTCCTGGATCATCACCACTGATTTGAACAAGATCTGCTTGGTGAGCATTTGCAATACAGACTTCATTTCATTTAAGCTAATTTTAAAGCAAAACCTTCATCTACAAACACTTGCAAATGTTCAAAGGACAGTGTGCCTCCTATTGGAGTTATACTGACTTCTCTAAACATGCCAAACTCTAGCTCTGTTCATGTACAATTTTTAATTCATCTCACAAAACCGAAAATTCCCATATCTCAATTACTTGATAGACCTTTTTCAGTCTTTTTGGCTCCAAAATCTTGTGTGTGTACCATCATGCTGCTCCAACAACATGCTACAAATACAATGCCAACAACAAAGACCGTCGCCCACTCTTAATTTCCTCACCTTTGGGACATCTAGACCGCTCTTTCTTTAAGCCACTAAGCTAGTGGAAGTTACTAGTGTTAAAACAAAAATGGGGAGCAAAACATCAAAGGAGAATGCACCATCAGAAGGTCCCATTGTTGATTTTTTTTTTTGAAGAAAACATGGAGTCAAGAAGTCTTCAGAATTTGGTGCATTCACTTTAAAGATGTTTTTACATTGGAAAACAAGTTATGTGAGATAGAAGTCAAAATCAAAGTAACATTTCTAATAAAATTTTTTGAAAAAAACTGAAAATTACAAGGACAGTGTAAAAATGTGGAAAGATGAAGCAAAATGAGAAAATCTATGCACAATCAACCTCTTCTGTTTGAAGATGCATCTGAAATGTGTGAACTGAAACAGCCCCACTCGCAGAACTCATTGTCTCAACAGCTGCTGTCTGATCCTTCACCAAACAACTACAATAATGGAGTAATTCAAATCCAAACGAAAGCAAACAACAATTCAAAGCTCCATCACTCCCATCACAACAGGACTCTTCATCCACTGCTCAGAGACTACACCACCACGCTGAACAAGTGCTCACTATGCCAATGGTTAAAGTCTCTGGTCCACAAAATCCAACATTAGTTTTCCATCCATGGATCTCTTCTGAAATATCTGCAGCATCTCAACATCTGCTCAATCCCACAACATCAACTTTTGCTAAAGAACTTATCACCTTTTGTCAAGATTTCAAGCCCACTATGAGTGAACTGAGGAGAGTGTCATGAAAATGAATGCTACTGAATGGCACAAAATATCTGATCAACTTCAGAACACTGAACTGCAAGGCCATCATGTGGCCTGGAAACATGACTCCAGTGCTTTGTATAGAGAACTATGGATATGGACTTTAGATAGAGAGATGCTGTGAACAACATCTGCACAACTATTACAAAAGCCTTTCCTGCCTCCACTCCACTCCTGCAAACAAAGAGACGCAGAGGACCCTATAAAGTTTCTCACATGTTTAACAGAAGTGTAGATCACCCACAGTGGATTTATAAGATCTGGTCATTTAGGGGTGAGTCATTAAGTTTGGGAAACATACTTGTGTAACTACTTTATTAATGGACTAAAAGCAGACATTTCTTCAGCTGTAGAAACAAGAAACCTTGCATTGGCTGGAATGTTGCTCGCCTAACTGAACTGAAAAGACATGCCACACATGTGTACGAACAGCTACTGAGAATGAAAGGAATGAAGCAAGAGAGAATGCAGAAAGAACAGTATATTATGTGACCATGTACAATAACACCCAAAAATATGAAAATAAAAATAACTAACTGGATTCACACTTTCAGAAACACCTAAAGACTCATCAGCCAACATATAAGCAGAACAAACATGGGAGACGAGCCAATCGAAAGAACAAGGAAAGATTTTCCAAAGAACCATGCTTTATCTGTTGTCAACTTGGTCATTGGAGACGAGAGTGCCCTTTACGCCATGAGCCCTCTGCATCTGCATTTATACTGTCTTCTGAGAAACATCACACCGACAATGGTTGGAGAAAATATAGACAGAAATGGATTCCAACTAAGGAGCCAAGTCAACACCGTTTTCCATAACATGCGATGTGACCCTAACCCCTGCTGTGCTGACCGTGACCCAGACACAAGCCCTGCCCATGATTCAGCTCCAACTCCATGTGACAGTAGTGACTTTTGCTCTGCCTTTGAACAAACTGTAATCCACGGACTAAAAACTTTCAGTCTGAGCTAACCTAAAGCCTACAGATTTTTAACACTGTAAAAAGGTGAACATGTGTTTAGTTTTGCTGCACTTTGCTTTACATAATGTTTAGCATTTGGACGACTTCAATTTGTTCTCCAGAGTAGAAGTAAGCACAGAGTTATTACAGCTAACTACCAAACAATTCTCCTCTAGTTGTAACTAGCTAGTGACCAGTCAAACGGATGAAAGTCCCCGCTCTTTAGAGAACAGGCACTAGGTGAAACTCCTGTCTGGGGCTACTGACTAGAAAAGTCAGATTCCCTGGGAAGTTGAGCTAAGACTTTCTCATGAGGGAGAGTAAATTCAAAGGAGCAGTTAGGGAAAAAATTGAACTATGAAGTCTGAAGACAAATGTAGTTACATATGCTCTGATCTATGGCAACATGTAAAAAAAAAAGTTAAAAAGTGTGACACCAGAAGTCATCTGGATGACCTGTATGTTTGTGTGTCCTTGGGAACTGATCAGTCAAATTATATGTTGTAAATTGTGCAGTGTCAGAAAATCTGTGTTTAATATTTGAGCACGTGTGAACAATGTAAGCAAGAAAATGATAGGATGCAGTTAACTGATCCACTTGTTTTAGATTTCCTTCCTTTCCTATATATTTCTTTTTATGTGTATTTGTTTTGTGTTTTTGACTGTTGAGGCAAGCATGTCCTAAAAATCCAGCTGGTACCAGGAAAACCAAAAAGTTTAATTTTGTTCTTCCAGAGCTCTCTTGAAAACAAAGTGAAGGCCTTATCAAAACTTGTTGTCATCACAAAAAACTTGACATGACCATCCTTGACAGAACAAAGAGATCCCTCCCTCCTGGACATTTTTAACACCCGCCTCATCCGCAGAGCGTCCAGCATTGTGGGTGACCCGAGCCACCCCTCACACAGCCTCTTCAGCCTCCTGCCCTCGGGGAGAAGGTACTGGAGTCTCCGGGCCCACTCCACCAGACTGTCAAACAGCTTCATCCACCAGACTGTCAAACAGCTTCATCCACCAGACTGTCAAACAGCTTCATCCACCAGACTGTCAAACAGCTTCATCCACCAGACTGTCAAACAGCTTCATCCACCAGGCTGTCAGGAAGCTGAACTGTCACTTTACCCGTCTCCTACTCCCCCCCTCCCATAAAAAACATATCACTCTATACACTTTAAAAACTGCTGCTAAGGACTACTGTTGCACTGTTGCACATTTACTATTGAAACTACTACTGTTGCACATTTACTATTGAAACTACTACTGTTGCACATTTATTTTTATCTCTGCACATTCTATTGCATATTTCACTGCTGCATCTTCCATTGCAGATTTTGATGCACACTGCACATTTTGGACATCTGTAAATAGAAATAAATAAATAATATTTATTTATTCTTTGCACTACTTTTAGATATTAGATTTGGTCTTAGATAGTTTTTGTATTGTCTTTATATTGTATTTTGTACACTCTCTTTTTGCACTGCACTGAAACAAAATTTCGATTCACTGTATGTCGAACAGCAGAACTGACAATAAAACTTACTTTAAACTTGAACTTTGAATTTGACAACTATACTTCTTTTTAATTACAGGAGATGGATGCTGCATAATTTTCTCTTATTTTCTTCAACAACTGACCACTAGTAGTTTTAAAAAAATGTTTCTTTCCAAAGTGCAATTTAAGAGTTTTCTTAAAGTAGAAGACAACTAAGCCAACACAGATGTCTGCTCAGAACAACATTAACACATAAATGTGTCAAAGGGGGAATATTAGAAAATTAGTTTAAGATCATTTAGAGACTGTTTTCCATGTTTCAGCTATAAGACCTGTAACCTGACAATGCCCTTCAAGACAAAGAACAACCAGAGTGAATGGTCTGAAACCAGGAGATAATGTTCCACTTGGGCCAAACCGAAAGCACCTTCCTGAACAGAAAGGACACATGGTCTTCTCCATGTGTCCTGGGCAGAACCAGACCTGCATCATTAAACCATCCTTCTGTTTCACAACTGTCACTGGAGAAAATTTTCACAAAAGTTCAGCCATTCGCTTCTTTTCAAAACTCAACCTGTTCCTCATGTGCCCTACCACAGCCCTGAAGATGGACACATGGACCAAAGGACGACTCCAGAGACGAGCTGAGGCTCAGAGAGAGGCCAAGCTAAGGGAGACTACAGCCATGTGTGGTCAGAGGGAGGACAAAGGCGCAGAGGGCAGGCGATGAGAAAGCTTTAAAGATCCCATGACATGGTACTTCTTGATGCTTTTATATGGCTCCTTAAAGGTTCCCTAATAGTGTAAATGAATCCTTCTTCAAAATCAACACTCACTGCATGAGAAAGAGAGATAAGATGAGAAAGAGTCATAAATATCTCTCTCAAACACTTTATTCTGGGCGTTGTTGCTTGAATGCAAATGAGGAGAAAAAAGCTGGCCTATAGTAGAGGGTGGGGGCGTGGCCAAACTCTCCGCTCTCCGCTGTTAGCTCTCAGCTGATCCATTTCCGTGTTTTTGCACGGGGGGAGAGATTTGAAGCGTTCCATTGAAAAATAAACACATTTCCACAGAAAATAAAATCAAACCACTGCTGTTCAAAGGTCCAGAGGCTCAGATAAAGGACTTCTGAGCCTAGAAACACTCGGACGTGCCTCCAGGCAAATAAAAAAACGCATTTCGCATTGCCTAGCGCATTCGCAGTCCAAACTCTCTGGGTGTGATTTACAGAGACGCTGAGTACAGACAGACGGGGGTGGAACTGCATTTGCATTTCTTTTTTCGATCTGACGTCAATAAGGTGCCTTGTTCAAAATCGCCCGTTTGAGCTCCGATTTTTTGTAACACAGAAAAGGATCGCAAATGTTCAGTTTAGACATTTTGCAACTTTTAACCATGGGGGGGGGGCCTAAACAGGGTAGGGGAGCTCACATTAACGTTCAAAAACCTCAGAAAGTGAAAATTTCATGCCATGGGACCTTTAACTGAATAAAAGCGACATTCAGCTTGTGACTCCAAATCATATTGGATATAGACAAAATTATCACAATAATCTTCCTTAAAAGTGAACTGTTGAATTTGCCTCCATCTTTTGAAATCAACAATCTAATGGAACTCACTTTAACTCCATGAACTGTGTTTAGATCCACAATGTTTCTCTGCATGTTCTGTTTGTGACAATGACTGTTTATGAAGTATGATTAATGAATAATCAAAAGGGAGAATGTGTGATGGAACTGTATACTGTGGAAAGATTTCTCTCAATCTGTCTTTGTGTAAACTAATGTGATTTCTACCTTAGACTAGACTAGGACTAGTTCAAGTGCTGGTTAAGTCCTACTCACCTCGTAAATTCTTTATGAAGTCCTCCAGTTTCATCTTTCTCTCTGGTTTCACACTCGGACTGTACAAGTCTGTGTTCAGTAAAATTATGGCGAAGGACAAAATGAAGATAGTGTCTGGATTCTGGAATTGCCGGATCAGAACCGGGTTGCACATACAGTACCGCTGACTGCAAATACATACAGAAATACTAAACATATGTATCTAAGTAACATTTTTGCAACAGATGAAGAAAGCTGCTGTAGATGTAGTAGTTTGCCTGACCAGCCAGTCCCTTCTACATTCTGTTCAAATCCAGAAGAGATTGGAATCTGACCACAGAGCATAAAAATCCTCTGTTCAAACTTGAGACAGTCCAATCACAGCCACGTGTCTTTCAACTGCGGAAGATGTCTCCTCTCTAAAATTCCCAGAACAATCAGAACAAATTATATAACGTCTTTTACCTGAGATAGTTTGAATTCAATTGTGGATTATGCAACAATTTGTGCTGTTTCTCAGTCGTTTAAGTCGTTTTGCCCCCCTTTTTTTACTTGGAAACTCCCATGTTTGTTTTTGTGAAAGGAGCACGCATCAATCTGAGTAGTTAATCCACCTGCGTCTGTAATCAGGGAGACAGGATACAGCTCCAGATCCACTCGTCTTTGGAACGATTTGTCAGTGTGTGGTTCTGGCTGGTCAGGTAATGAAGTAGTAGCACTAGTATTAGTGGTGGGACATAGCAGCACCTGAAAGCTTCCACTAGCCGCTCTACTCTCTGAGCTTCTCCCTGCACTTTGATCTGAGCCTGGAACTTTCTCAGAGCCTCGTCTACATCCATCCCAGAGAAGTCCATCTCCTCCAGCACACATCTGCAAAACAAGACATTAAAGGTCCTATATTGCGCAAAAATGACTCTTGTGAGGGTTAAAGGGATATGCCACCCCCAGGTCAAATCTGGGCATCTCCCCACAGTCCAGAGACTAAAATAAGTGGTGGAAAGCGTTTTCCTGCTCACCCAGCCATTGTCCGAGTCTGTCGCCACTGACCGCCGCGGTATCTGGTGCTCCTCCGCCTTAGACTGGAGTCTAACGTCGCCAGAGAAAGATTTCGGCCAAAAGGAATTAATTTGCTCGATGGGTTTCCCAATTACTTTGTGTGTAGTGCGCATTCATATCGAGTGCAAATAAATGTGCAAATCAACACGGAGAGCTTGCCTTGGTCATTTTGGGTGGGAACTATTTTCCAGTGCGTAAGAATACAGCCGTATCACGCAGCACGCTGACAGGGGAATCCCAGTTACGCAGCGGGAAGGGAGTTCCCCTGTTGCACAACGTGGTGCGTGATACGGCTGTATTCTTACGCACTGGAAAATAGTTCCCACCCAAAATGACCAAGGCAAGCTCTCCGTGTTGATTTGCACATTTATTTGCACTCGATATGAATGCGCACTACACACAAAGTAATTGGGAAACGCATCGAGCAAATTAATTCCTTTTGGCCGAAATCTTTCTCTGGCGACGTTAGACTCCAGTCTAAGGCGGAGGAGCACCAGATACCGCGGCGGTCAGTGGCGACAGACTCGGACAATGGCTGGGTGAGCAGGAAAACGCTTTCCACCACTTATTTTAGTCTCTGGACTGTGGGGAGATGCCCAAATTTGACCTGGGGGTGGCATATCCCTTTAAGCCATGTTATAATGCTGTTACAACCTCAAAAACATACCTGGAGTTGTGTTTTGTTTCATTCACACATGTTTGAGGAATCAAGGTTTATTAGTCTATCTACATCTCCAAAGCTCAAAATGCTCTGATCCACCTTGTTATGCCATGAAGTGGTAGTTTTCAAGTTAACAGCTCCTTCTATCTTAAGTTTAGTAGAGACTGAAAATTCCAGGGCTGAAACTATCCAAGAGATCCTAGTGAAGGTATATAGAGTTTAAAAACACAGTGGAGCACTTTCTGTATTACCATATAACATCAGAAGGTGGAAGAGAGAGAAGAACGCAGCCTAAATTTGCAGGTTTTATATGTTTTTGAGGTTGTAGCAGAATTATAACATGGCTTAAGAGTCATTTTAATGTGTGAATGAAAAGAAAAATCAAATACAACTCCATTATAACATATAAGGGGAAAAAAAGATTAGAAAATAGCGTAATATGGGCCCTTTACAAACAGCAAGGACATTGTATAGTATTGAGCAGCTCTACTTTAATCTGCAACAGCACCGATTCCAAACTATGTTTACTCACTCTAACACATCTTTGTTGAACTGCTGTCTGCTGCCCAAAAACTCTCCGATCATCTGTCGGCTCAGCCCTTTTCGTTCAAGGATGAAGCGAGCGATGCCCAGAGGAGAGTCCGTCACAAAGCCACGCTCGATCAGGTACTGCACACCCTTCTCTGGTTTTCTGTGAATACAAGAAACACATCATCGACTGTGTATCAGGAGCAGAGAGGTGTCTGAGGAGAGATGGAGGAAGTGTCTGGGGAGAGAGACGCTTGCTGATAATTTAATTTCATGTAGCTTTTTTGAGCTTTAATCTTGTAAACATTGATTTGATTTTGGTTGCTTATGACAGTGTTTATCAAGGGTAGGGAAAGCCATGAGAGTCATGGAATGATTTCAGATGATACAGAGGGAAAATGTAATATCTATACATTAACATAAGGCCTGGCCCGCTTTTTGTGTTCGGGGGTCCTAACAGCAGTTGCTATTATGGGGTTTGTAACTAAAAAAGGTTGAAAAACACTGGTTTATGATTTGGTTCAGTGAGAGATACAGATTCATATCATACTTCATGCAACTGTACAACAACTCACCCTTATGTAATAGATAACCCTATGTCATGTCAATCATTATTTCATATTTGCACAGTTTCTCCTTACCCACTTCTTGTATGTAGCGGAGATATTAAAGATCCCATGACATGGTACTTCTTGATGCTTTTATATGGCGCCTTAATGGTTCCCTAATACTGTAAATGAATCCTTCTTCAAAAGCAAGACTCAGTGCATGAGAAAGCCTCATGAACACAGTCAGAGTCAAAAATATCTCTCTGAAACACTTTATTCTGGGCGTTGTTGCTTGAATGCAAATGAGGTGGACAGAGATAGGCCAGTGCAGCGGGTGGGGGTGTGGCCAAACTCTCCGCTCTTTCCTCTTTAGCGGTGCGCTGTGCGCTGGCTCCACTTCCGCGTTTAAGAGCGGAGGAAGATATGAGATGATTTCCATTGAAAAATAAACACATTTTCACAGAAAATAATAATAAATAAAATTAAACCACTGCTGTTTCAGAGGTTCGGAGGCTCGGATAAAGGACATCCGAGCCTGGAAACACTCTCACGTGTCTCCAGGCAAATAAAAAAAACGCATCTCGCATTGCGTAGCTCGTTTGCGGTCCAAACTCTCTGGGCGTGATTTCCAGAGACGGTGGGTAGACATCCAGACGGGGGGTGGAACTGCATTTGCATTTTTCCCCGAGTGTGACGTCAGAAATTTCCCTTGTTCATCCCTGTTTTCATCACAAATGCTGTTTACACATTTCGCAACTTTTAGCCATGGGGGGGCCCTAAACAGGGTAGGGGAGCTCACATTAACGTTCAAAAACCTCAGAAAGTGAAAATTTCATGCCATGGGACCTTTAAGATATATTTGTATTACTATATTCCTATATTTTATTTTTACTTGTACGTGTGCATTTGTATAATTATGCCTTATTTGACACCGGTCTCTTGTTATTTGCTACTTATTATAATGGCAAAAGGAGAAATTCAATTTGTCAGCTGGACAAAAGTTTATTTGGTCGAATACATTTCGCAGCTTATCCAAGCTGCTTCTTCAGTTCTGAACTTGGATTGAATTTCTCCTTTGCCATGGATTCTACCAGGACGACTGAGGAATTCTACACACATACTTGTTATATTATATTGTGATGTGTGGGCTACCGTGTCGAAATAATTTCCCTTGTGAATCAATAAAGTTTGTCTAAAGTTTTGCTTAGATCTGCTGGATGGAGATAAGCTTCAAGGGAGTACTCACTTGTTAAAGAGGTTGAGTCCGATGCGATACTGTCGTCTCTGAACCACGTCATTATTAAACGCAGGAGAGTCCCAGTTGTTTCTGCTTTCCCTCTGATAGGTCATTTTGCCCACAGCCCCGCCCCCCATACCAGTGAGCGCTCCCATTGGCTGGCTGTCGCGGGAGGATGAGCCTGAGCTGTGATTGGCTGTTGTGGTTGTATCGTCGTTGGAATTCGTGGTCGCTGATTGGACGCTATCATTGTCGCCGTCCGAGGACAGTAAAGGGTGAGGTGAGACTGGGGGCTCGGGGCAGCACTGGGGGGGCAAATGGGGCAAATGTGGCAATGGGGGCAGCTGTGGGGGCATCTGAGGGGGCATCTGAGGAGGCATCTGAGGAGGCATTTGAGGAGGCATCTGAGGAGGCATTTGAGGAGGAAGCTGGTGGAAGTGCGGGTCAGCCTGGGGAAAGCTGTGAATCTGGTGTGGGGCAAAATGAGCATGGTTCAGTGGGTGACTATGTGGGTGGACCTGGGGGTAGTTCTGGGGGTGGTTGTGAATTGGGGGATGGTTATGCATTGGGTGTGGGGGCAGAAGGGGTCTTTGCTGAGGCAAGTTTTGCGGATAGTGGGGCTTTTGCTGGAGACATGTGTGCTCGGGGAAGGGGGCAGGCAGCGGTGGTAGGTTTTGGGGGCAACTCTGTTGGCAGGTGTGTGCTAGGAGCTGGGGGTGAGTGTGAGGGTGGAATCCATGGATCTGACTGTAGACTTGGTTTTGGTTGTATCCCTGGTTGTGCAGATAGTGCTGGACATAAGGCTGGTGATGATGTATTTGAGAGTAGGGGCTGCTGTGCTGCAGGTGGGGCAGGAGGGGGTGCTGTGGGTGAGTGTGGATCTGGGGGTGAGGTTGAGGATGATTGAGTGGGTGTGTGGGCAGAGTGCGGGCTGAGGGCATGGGCAGAGGTGCTGGGACCCTGGTTTGTCCCTGAGCCTGGTTCTGGTTGGGTTTGTGTTTGATGGTCCCCTGCAGAGACTCAGTTTCAGTTGAGTCTCCTTCGTCACGAGTTTCCTCTTCCTCCTCCTCGGGGCTGTCCTCTTCCTCCTCTCCTGCTGTCTCTCCTCCAGTTTCACTACGGACCTCCCCCTCCGCCCCTCGATCCACTGAAGAATCCTGATCATAGACCAGGCGCCCAATCGATCCACGTTCAGAGCTAAAGTAGAAACGCATAAAGTTCAGTAGGGACAATTCAGACAGTTATGGATAAGTAGGGGGCAGTACTGACCGGTCGCTCATGTCCACAGAGCTGTCGCTGGGGGGTTCTATGGTGAGAACAGGCAGATGCCCTGGTGCAGTGCCCCCCCTGGACCCCCGTCTAGATCCGCTCCTGGAGCTCTCTCTGTCTCCAGACCAGAACTCTGTATCAGAGCTGGAGCCAGGCCCCAGAGAGCAGCGGTAGCCCTGGTACTGCTCTGGGTCTGGACTGTCCTCGTCTGGACTGTCCTCCTCTGGACTGTCTTCGGGTGTTTCCTCCGCACTGTCCTCAGGAGGGTCCTGAGAGTCCAGAACAGACTGGGACTGACAGGTCAGGGAATCGTCCATAGAGTCAGCCAAGGATGCCACCTTTAGGAAGACCAAGGCTGTTAGTAGGCTCTGTTAAGGGTTAGCCAGGGTTTGTCAGGTTAGTGGAGCCAGTCAGTACATGCCAAAAGAACTAGATCATGATTCCCCCTTCAGGTCCGACCCAAACAACCCAGTCTGTGCTTTGTTGGAACATAAGTCTTGTGAAGAGAGAGTAGTGAATACTGTACCGCTTTGGAGAAAGAATCTTCCAGATCTCCCCCGACCTCTGACCCCTGCTGACCTGGAGGTCCTTGACCTTGAGGAAGTCGCTCTTCAAACGAGTACTGTTAAAACACATATCCTTCAGTTCTCTCATGTAACATTTTTAGATTAGATTTATATAGATAGCTATATATAGCCCAGCTGTACCTGGGACCTCATGTTGGTCAGGATAATGCGGCGGGTCATGCGGCTCTCAGAAGCAGAGCTCCGCAGTCGCTGGAAGTTTTTCCTCATTCGATATTGTCTGAAGGCTGTTTGGATGGTCCGTGCTGCTCGACGGGTGACAAACTGCCCACCGTACTTCCTCTCCAGCATCTCCACCTGCACAGGTGCAAATCAGCATTGGACTCGATTAAAGTTAGATTACACTAAAGTGAGCGCTCAGTACTGACCGTCTTGTCCTGCAGATCTGTGGACAGCTCATAGTCCTCATCCTGGTTTCTGAGAGCCACACTGGCAGACTGCAGTCTCCTCTGAGCCCAGGTGAGCCCAGGAGCAGGGGGAGACACGGGGGACACAGAGCCCTGGGGGGTCATGTTAAAGGGAAGTGTTTGGTTTTATGTAGGAAGACACTTTACCACATTTAAACTGCAGAATTAACAGTACTGATAGCGGTCCCCTGGTAGATACAGGTCAAGTGCAGATGTGCTAATGCCAGTGTTACCTGAGAGAGTTTGTGGGCAGAGCAGTAGGGGTCACATGGGTCACAGGGGCGGTGCAGAGGGTTGTTGCTATGGCGAAGGGGCAAGGGACTATTGCCATGGCGATGAAAGGGAGAGGAGAAAGAGGATGGGTCGAAGGGCATCATGGTGGCTTCGACGCAATGGGTCTGGTCCGGACTGAAAACACAACGGTAATATGAATTATTTTATCTATAGCCTAAAGTGCACTTTAAATAATGGTGATTTTCATATCTCACAATATGAAAATAGCCAGAGTCACAGAAGCAGAACCTCAGTGGGAAATATAGAGGGTTCAGAAAGGGCAAAGAGGGTACCATCAGAAAGGGCAAAGAGGGTACCATCAGAAAGGGCAAAGGGAAAAAGCACACTTAACAGCAAATGGAAAACAAATACTGCACAGTGCCAGGTCTAACAGCAGTAAGAATGGTTTTGACTGGAAAGCTTTTATTCAGATGAAAATATGAATCACATACATGGATATACTGCAGTGAAGAACAGCATAGAGTGTGTACATCAGTGAGGTATAGTCGTATGTGTTGTGTGTACTCCATGCGCACTGAATACTACCAGAGGGTGGTAGAGTGTGTGTGTTTGGGAGGCTGAGGCCTGGGGCTGTAGTTCATATGTTTCTCTCTGAACTGGTTCAAACTGGGTCCACTGTTGTGTGCCTCTTCCACAGATAATGTGTGAATACTGGGTGAATTTAAATGCAAATGTAATATTTAAAACATTTAGTGAGTAAAATACTGTAAAATACTGTATTCATTTAGAATATAGAACCTAATCTGTCTCACTTTTGGCTGCTGTTAATGCCAAAGTCTGACTTAAACCTTTCTACTCCTCTGCACGGATCTATGGTGTAAGTTATAGTTTAGACTCAGGAAGGTGACTGAACCTTATCTTTACATCACATCTGCAGTGCTGTCCATGGGAGTGGACCTCTCCTTTCTGAGGAGGGGACTCATGCCGTGCCCTGGGCTTTTATCCATTTGCTTAGAACTGTAGTATTTCCAGACTGTTAGATCAAATAATAAAGTCTGTATGACCCTATGAGGCATACATGTTGTGACATTTAACTGTGAAAAATTAAACTGACTGAAAAACTCCACCATTGCCATTCACAGAAGAAGAATGGTTCACTTCACCATGAAAGTACCACTGATCCATCTGCAGTAGGTCTATTTACATGTTTACTCTTGAGTTATAACTGATTTAGCCCATGTCAGTGTCAGACTAATTCCAGTTTAAGCCTGTTTTAGACTGTACTTAAGTTTAGTCCTTGTATATTCTATAAGGAAAAAAGTAATACGTAGACATTATAGACCTAACTATATTTGTTAGTGCTGTAGACCTAACTGCCTGAGTATTTAGAAAAACTCACATATGACACTGTGTGACTCTATACTATAGGCCTGAGGTGGGATATAGGTAAGCCTGGAGTAAAGTGAACTGCAAACACTTCCTGAACACAATAAACATAGGCTATTTAAAACATTTTGAAGTTCAGCAATTAACTTGGACTGTTATCTAAACCTGGACACAGCAGGACCCAGGATCAGCTCACCTGTCGCAAACAATCCAGTGTTTGAATAGAAAACTGTCACGTGACACCAATGAACCAAATGCCCATTTGCTTTAAACCGAATCCGGACCTGGAGCAGGGCCCATGTCGCAGTTACAAAGCACACGCACGGCAGGAGGCGGCACTGCGCGGCACTCACTGGCATCAATCACTGAAGTAAAACCAAGACTAAACCCAAAATCAAACCAGGACCAACCCAAAGCTGAGTCAGGTCTAAACGAGGATTCAATTCCGTACCAAAACAGAACAAGCTTTAAAACGGCGTACACCTCCCCAGGACCACAGGACGGGAGCGATAGAGAGTGTCGCGGTGATGCGGCGGGGAGCGCGGATCCGAGTCGCTCGCATCACATTTAACGGGGTTTAACGATGCTGACAGCGACATGTCCTGGTCCCGGACACCGAATGGGGTTTGGTCCGGGTCAGATTCGGCGTAAATAAGGCTCAGAGACAGTTTATACTCAAATCATACCTGAACAGAAGCTTGTTGTTGAGCGCTGGTGTTTTATCCGACGCGCAGTTGATGCACCACATGACTCCGCGAGGAAACAATCTCAGAACCACGGGGGAAGAAGGGGCTCAGGGCGCGGGTATGGCGGTCCTGGTACGGTTCTGGTCCATGATCGCAGGTTCTGAGGCAGATGGCGCGTGCGGAGTGTGCTGGTACTCTTACGTCACGCCTCCTCCGTCCTGCCTTCTCTCTTCTCCATCTAAGTGTCCTTCTCTCTCTCCTTTCCTCGCTCCTATTCCCTTCTGACGCAGAGCTGTGGGCAGGTGCGGACTTCCGGCGGTGTGTCACGTGCCCGTCTGAGATTGGCGGGTGGTTTTGTTGTTTTGGGCCCGATGGAGATGTGGTTCTGTCTCATAAAGCTGTTTGTTATTATGTGATGCAGCCTAATGGTACGAGGCAGGGTTAGACATGGATCAGATGACATTGGGATGACAGCTGAGGCGGTGATTCCAGGAGGTGCGACGGTCCCACCTGGTTCACAGTGACTCACAGGCGCTTTTCACACCTTATGCCTTATATTTGTATCCGACTTGAATATATGCTTTACCAGAATCTGCGCAAAAATCAAAAAAAAGAAAAAAAGTATGGCCTATAAGTAGGTTTTTTTTGTTTGTTTTGGTTTTCATGTCGTATGGGAGCATTTTCTAATCTTATAAACCAAAGACATTGCATCAGTGACAATCATTACACAATAGAAATATGTTAGTGTGGTACAATTTGCAATACAATAAGTAACAGTACTGTAAAATCAGCAAAATGAAGTCGAAATCCGTGTATAATACTTGTGCTGTTGTTAACAGCAGCAGTGAGTGGGACTGCGTCGCCTCCTCCTCCTCTTCCTCCTGCTGCTCGTCTCCACAGCAACCGTCTCCGTCTCCATGGAAACTGTCTCCCGGCAACACTGCACCCTCCTACAGGTTCCACGGGGTCCCTCTGCTGGCCCACCGAAGAACTGCAGCCTATAAATGTCCTCAGATTTGGATAATCTAATCAAATAAGGTGTAGAAAATGGTCCGAGCGACACGCTTCTGGTTCAGATAGACTTTATTGATCTGCAGAATATAGAGCATCATTATCTTTATTTCTCTCAGACAGTTCCTCCATTTTACACAAGATAATATTTACACTAGAAATGAGATGAAGGATGGCACTTCCGCGGCTATCTGTAAACGTACAAGGCCTTAAACACAGTGAGTACAGTAAGCCTTCCCAGTTTGTGTGAGGGAACAAACTCAAACCCAAACAAGAAGTCCTGATTCTACCCTGGATTTACTCCCACAAACTGTATCATCCCAGAGTGAATAAATGTATGAGTAAGAGTGGTATTCTGTCAGTGAGTGTCAGCCCTGAGCTAACTTGCTTCAGTGATCAGTTTAAGACCCTTTTCTCCTGGATTAGACCTTGTTAGGCCTAATTACTCCTGGATACGTTATGGTGTAGGCCTGATGCTCTCCTGTTTTTTCAAGTGGTTATTGTCCTGATTTAAACCTGTATTTAAAAGAATACTTTGTTGTGAAAGTAAATCCAGTTTAGAGACACAGTGTCCACTCTGTTCTGTCCCATGTCCACTTCGCTCTTGTCTGGTGTTCAAAGGATGTTGTGTCCAGGTTTGCTCCTGGAGTATTTGGTGGCTGATGGAGATAGGCTTCATGCTTTTAACAGAGTGTTCTTTGAAAGTCTGTTTAGACCTGGTTAGGGCTAGATCCAACTGAATCACATTCACTCCGGTTCCACTCAGTGTAAACAGTTTTATTCATTTTTGAATCTTGGTCGCTGTCACTCCACTGGTCCTTGCGTCCTCTATCCTCTTGGCTCTTTGTATCGTTGTATCGCCATTGCCATGGTTACCTGGAGGAGGGGCTACTGCACTCGGAGGCAGGGCAACAGAACTGATGAGCAACATCATCATCTTCGTCCTCCCTGAAAATACACAGGACATGTATTAGAGGGACCGTAATAGGTTTAGAGGGACATCATTTCAGTGGGATCTGTACAGGTCTAAAGAGTTTTTTAAATGAATCAGGCTAGAGAATTCACACATTTTTGGGGGAGAAATGGTGTTTCAGATTTGGGACAGGTTGGAGCATACCTGGAGTGCTTGCTTGGTGGAGGGGGCAGGTGCAAGAGTCTGGATGCGCAGCAGAACTGATGGAAGGAGCTGTTTGGAGGAAGACTGGATGATGACCCGGGGTAAGAGGG
This sequence comes from Paratrypauchen microcephalus, assembly GCA_036785185.1. Classification (NCBI taxonomy): domain Eukaryota; kingdom Metazoa; phylum Chordata; class Actinopteri; order Gobiiformes; family Gobiidae; genus Paratrypauchen; species Paratrypauchen microcephalus. The sequence goes on along the minus strand of JAVJIX010000037.1, from coordinate 1,322,140 downwards.
AGGGGTTATGCAGGAGGTGGGTGGGGACATACAGGAGGTTGGCGGGGAAACACAAGAGGTGGGCGGGGATATACATGAGGAGGGGGGGGAGCGGCAAGAAGTGGAGGAGTGACACCTGTACAAAAAATAATAATAAGCAACATTTAAAACACAGGTCAGTTATGGTAATCACCCGTGTACCAGACCCCTCAGTACTGCAGTGCTTTGTAAAAACAGTGAAGTACCGCAGTACTTTCTAAAACTGTCCAGTACTGCAGTACGTGGTAACAGCTGTGTACAGCAGTACTCTGTTTAGCAGTTGTGTGCTGCTGCTCTGTGTAAATGGGGCAGTACTGCGGAGGGGGAAGAGACTGCGACAAACGGCAGCACAGATTAATGAGACAATACACACCTGCACTAACAGAAACAGCATCTGAAGTACTTGCAGTATATCACAGTAGTACACTGCAGTAATACATAGCACTACACAGCAGAATCTGCATATGCACTGCCAGTGGACGCTTGGATGCACAGCAGAAAGCAATAATTACTATATTCAGCCTCCTATTGGTCTGAGACAAACTGTTAGCATGAGCTACTGGAGACTGTGACTCGGGCTGCAGTTTGTTTGCACATAAAACATATATTCATATATTTTCAGTTATTTAATGCAAAGACAATCATAATGGAGGAAAATTAAAGTGTCTTTCAAAACACCACAAGTTTTCCAATGCATTATTTTGCCCATACTTGGTGGAAGTGAGCTCCATCTATAGCCACAGCTGCCCCATGTTAGACTAACAGAAAAAAAGCTGTCAATCTGCACCACTGCCACCTCAGACCTCCACGCTCTCACACACAGCATTCATAGATCGTACAAACACATGTAATAAATGCAACTTCAATCAATCAATCAATCAAACAATATTTATAAAGCGCTTTTCATACAAAAATGTAACACAAAGCGCCTTACAGTGGTTAAGGCGCTTTGTGTTACATTTCAGCTTGACTTATTCAGCTTAATATGTACCATTTCCAGTGGATCAGGAGACCTTCTGACAGGTCCCAAGCTACAGGACGGTGTTGATGGATTAATGAACTCACCTGTTGCCATGCAGTGTGTGTGCATGGACGTTGTTAGCTGCATTAACTCGATGAAGTCGCTCAAGTCGTTCTTTTTCTTTCTCCACAAAGTTGGTGTTGGTCCCGGTTGAGGTGCGAGTGCGCACGTGGGCGTTCACATGTGTGTTCACATGGGTGTTTATGTGCGTGCGCACAGGAAGGGGGGGTGGGGGCGGGGCTTCCATTGGACCAGAGGAGGATGTGGCAGGGGCTGGGATCTGGAAGCTAACATTAGCCACGCTGCTGCTGTAGGAGAAGTGGCTCTGGAAGTGGGCTTTGGACCCGGACTCGGTCTTGGTGAGGACTGGGCCTCGGGAGGAGAACTCGAAGGTCCTGGAGGAGAACTCGGCCGTCTTTGATGAAATCTCTGTGGTTTTGGAGTTGAGTTCTGAGTTAGTACTAGACAACGAGCAAACCTTTGCTGACACAGACGGTGTCCGACAGCCGCTATCTTGGGCCTTCAACTCCACACTGTGTGAGTTTATACAGATCCGAGGTTTAGAGCCACAGTCTTGGGCTTTGGGGTTCTTTAAGGATGATTCAGAGGGTCGTGCTGGGACTGAGCAAGTCTTGGCTGGTCCAGAACTGGTTTTGGCAGATCCAGAACTGGTTTTGGCTGGTCCAAAGCTGGTCTTATTCGTGTTTTTGGAAAGAGTGATGGTTGGAGGCAGAGGAGGGGGAGGAGGAGGTTCAGGACGGGCTGTGGATAAAACAAACAAGGTCAGAGTCACGTTTATCACTGGAACTTTAACACATGGAACAACTGTTTCTTTCTTGGCTTTTTTATGTTTTCACAGTATTTTAGCAATCAGCAAAAACCTCTAACCCCTGGATAAATGGAACCTACTCTGTATTCAAGTACCAGTGGAGTCCCTGGGGCGGGGGGAGTGAAGAGGCATGTTTGAGGATAGAGAGGAGATGGAAAAGGGGTTTGGGGAGAGGTTCAACTCACCTTTGGGCTGGTTCTGGTTCTGCCGTGGTTCTGGATTTGAGTTAGTCTGGCTGTTCCCGGTGTTGGTTTGCTCCTGTGACTGACTCCGGTCCTGGTTCCTCAGGTGCTGATTTTCCTGGCTTAACCGCTCCAGCTGAACCTCCAACTCTTGGATTCGTTTCCTCTGCGACTCAAGAAGTTTCTGCTGGGAGTCGATGATGTGGTTGAGTTCTAGGAGGTACTCCACGGCCCGGTTTGGACTTTCCGGACTTTGAGCACCCGGACTAGACCCCGTACCGTCCATCTTTAGTCTCTCGTGGCCGGACCTACAGTGCTACAGTGGAGTTGGAGAAACATAGGATTGAGGTTAAGTTTATGTAGTCCTTCAGCAGACCTTGGAATGGTCCAGTTCTGGTCTGTTGCTGGCACTAGATCAACAGAAAGGAGTTTTGGTGCAACTACAAAAGTTGGAGATCTAACAGATGTCTAGGCGTTGGTAAGATCACACAAAGTCTAGTTTGGTGGAGTTAGTCCAAATCCAGATCTTCAGTCTATTGATTAATAGAGCCATTTGTGCTATTTGTGCCACACCAAGCTGCAGGAAGGGCATCTGGAGTAAAACCAGTTTGTGAATCACTGCATACAAGGAGGGAGATGATTTACTGTGCAGAGTCCAGAATGAAAGGGAGCAGGACGGGGGAGTCTGAGGAGAGGAAGGAGCAAGAAAAGGAGAGTTTGGCAGAAGGGAGGGTGGATTGGTCAGTTAAAAAGTTTGTTCAGTGAGTGACTCCATGTTTTGCTGAAAAGACAGTTGTAGACCAGGGCCTGCTGCTGGACCATCCTTAGTCTCAAATGAAATCCACAATTCAGGTGTAAAATTAGGGTAGTAAGGTCTCTTTGGATCTAAACTAGTCCAGACAGACCTTTTTGGGTCCAGACTTGATTTTGGGTTTAAAAACTGTCCAAAAGTCCCAGTCTATAGATGCTCCAGGGTCTAAACTAGATCTGAGGATCTGCTATTGTCCCGGATCAGGATGGATCCAGGAGCCCAGAGTGAATCCTATAGGCGCGGACTGTAATCAGACTCAACATGGTTCTGATTGAGATCCAGGACTTGAAATGGGACCTGGAAACCTCTGGAACTCAGACTTTAGAATGGATTTGGTGGAAATCAGCTCTGGGTCTGAGTTAGTTCTGGTGCACTCCTGGGTCTGTGAAAATAAAGAAATATCTTATAACAAATAATAATACATTTAAATATATAATAATTATTACAATTTAATAAATGCAAGTCAACGTCACAAACCCAGATATTAGATCCACAGCTTACCTACTACAGCGTATTTACTTGGATTTAAATTTCTGGTAATGTTCTGGTAATGTTTTTATTTTTACTTTCAGTTGCTTCAGGTAAACTCCAAGACACAGCAAGAACTAGAAATAAAATGACCCCTGGCCTGCAGTTGCTTGGACCACTAATCATACCTATAATCCAGATTTACCTGAGTAAACAGCTGTTCCCTCACAGGGGCAGTTAGGACTATCCCATAGGGGCAGTTACTCCACGGGGGCAGGAGCATTCAGCACACCTCTCTCGCTGTTAATTTGAAGCTGCTCGAGGTTGTGCCTAAAAATGCTCTCAGGCCACAGAATAGTCTGGACGTGTTAAAATTCACTCCACCTCTCCCTCTCACACAGACAGACGTGGGGCTCATGGGAATAATCGCTTTCATTTTAATTTCAAATCCTCTCACTGTGCTGCTCACACAAACTGCAGCAGGGCCACACTGGTCGGTTCAGTTAATCAATCTGATACAGAAATTAAACAAGGCTAGATCTGGATTAGACCTGGTCAAGATCTGGTTTAGGCCTGGTTCAGACCTAGTTTAATCCTGGATAAGACCTGGTGTAGACCCAGATAAGAACTAATTTAGGCCTGAATCATCTTATATCAGAGCAGATGTAGGCCTATTTCATACCTGGTTTAGACCCGGTTTTCCTCCGATCTGGTCTCTTACCTGAGAGTCTCTGGGTAAACTGCAGCATGCTGTCGGTTGTGGCCCATTTTCAGCCTTAGGCCTCACTTCAATCAGACCTGGGCCTGGATTGGCTCAGAACACATTCAGACCGGTTCTGATTCTGGTCCTGGCCTGGTTAGATCCCACAATCCAATAGACTCCACTGAATAGACTCCACTGCATTGTACTGTGTATAGAAGAGGCTGTCGCTGGATTTAGACCTGGTTTAGTTCTGGTTTAGTGCTGACTGAGATTTAGTTTTGGCTTTAGTCCTATTGCAGTACTGGTTTAGTCCCGCTGTAATCCTGGTTTAGTCCCAGTTTCCTCCCGGTTCAGTCCTGGTTTATCCTCAGATGCCGTCGGTCTGGTGTACCGTCAGAAATTCATGGATTTGAGTCAGATTTTTTCCTGCAGTTGCTCCCCGTCGTCTCCTTCACTGTCCCCTTGCGTGTCTCTTTGTATATCTATTTTACAGTCCTGTCCTAATTGGTTTCCTTGTTGCAGCAGCCGATGATGCCTCCTCTCTGCTGCTCCCTTCTCTCCTCGCTCATCTCCTCGTTTCCTTTCCTCTGCGGTGCTTCCTCTCCTGGCTCCGCAGCTCAGTCACATGATCAGGCTTGGAGACACAGGCTGCAGCAGCAGAGCAGGGCTAAAGCAGTGCAGAGAGGATCTAGTGAAATAAAGGGGATGGAAGGGGAGGAAGGAAACAGACAACAAGGGAGGTGATGAAGGAGATAAGAGGCAGGAGACATAGGTAACAGGGGGAGACTAAGCTATAACCACAGTGATGTTAGAAGACAAGTGCTTCTGGATCTAGAGCCCGTGTCAGACTCCTCCTAGTGGGCGCAGACGGAATGACATGTGGCAAAAATAGAACAGACTCAAAATGGCTCCAAAAACTGCACTTTTAAAACGTGCCTAATACATACCAACACAATCTGTGGAAAGTGCATTTTAGATTTATCGTTCATTTCAAAAGCCAAATTTCATGTGTGTAAATCTGACTGAAACAACCTCTAGGCTTTGAGACTGGCACTGTCCTGTCCATTGACGATAAAGCCTGAAGTACAGTATCTTCTTAGTTTTTCTTGCCTTACGTCCATCCTGACTCTTCTGTGATCCAAGTTGCAATAGCCTATATCCTCCTGGGACCTGAGGAAAAAAAGTGTATCTAAATTATTATAATTATTATTTAAATTTTCAATTTGAAGGTAAATTAACACCTTAGCATTTACATTTTGTTAATTTTATTTTTATTCATAATGTTGTAACATGTCCTCTGTAATGGACGTCGGGGACATTTTGGTGTTAAATCCATGTGAAGTTAACAACCTAACAAAAACTTTTTTTTTTTGGATGCCCAACATCTCTGACAACCTTCTACAGTTGCCTCAAAAAGTTCTTAGACTCCCTTTTAATTTCTTATTTATGTATTTATTTTTTATATATTATGTATTATTTATTTTTATTTATTTATTTGAGTTATTTATTTACATATTTATTTATTTCTATTTTTTTTATGTATAATTTATTTATTTATTTTTTAACTTTTTTTTTTTTTTTTTAGATTTTTAGATGTATTTATTTTAAATCATAGTGCAGCCAGAAACTAGAGTCTCAAAACACTTAAAACAGAGGTCTTCAACAGGGGGGGTTGCGAAATCTTTTGATTTAACTTTAAAATAATATAATTTTATATTTTATACTGTAAAATACAGTATTAACCTGTGTATTATTTCCTTGTATTGGATGTACCATAACAGAGTACAAATGTTTATACATGACACTAAGCTCAATTTAATATAAAACACAATTCTATGCGGTATATATAGTAGGGGGTCATCTGTTTGGGGGTCCCTGGCCTGAAAAACGTTGAAGACCCCTGACTTAAAAGATATACTGGTTAACTCGATGTCCACTATAAAGGACACAAATGAATGGGCGGGTCTCAGGAGGATATAATAATCAATTAAACAGGGCGAACCTATTAAAGAGTCCTAAATGTGATTCTGAATTCCATCATGGCCATGACAAAAAGCTTTAGCTTAGGTAACCTGGGTCAAACTGGCAGCTACCCTATAAAAAAAATTCTAACTGCAAGAACTTAAGTTGTAACTAAGTGCAATTAGGCTTCGCTACATTTTTTTAAAATTACTGTTTTATTCAGGCTAAATCATTTTAGAAAGTTTTGGACCACGTGTCTGCAAACTCACCTCTCTGTGTGGAAGTCCAGTTGATGTTGTTTCATTTTATGTCTATTTCATTGTTAGATTTTCACTTTGTTAGATCGAGTAAATGAAATTAAGTCATGCGAGGCGACATTATATTGAACTATAAAAAATAATAATACATTTAATAAATCATTAAACCTTAATCTGGTCGGATAATCCTGCTTGTTGGCCTAGTTTACACTTGAGAGTAGTGGCAGCAGCGCGATCAGCGTGACGATCGATCACGTACGACGTACGGAGCCCGTCGCTATGGAAACCAGAGGGCGGGATGTCACACATAAAACTCTAGAGGGAGCAGAGCATCACCTGCCGTGAAAAGCCGGTGGCCATCTTGTAACTGACAGGGTTACTAGACTGAAAAACATGCGTCCTCTGGCTTCTCTGGTTTGCTTTGTTTTTTGTTTTAGGGGCACAGTGTCATTTTTCTTGTGTTTCTTGTGTTCTTGTGCTTGTCTTCTGCAGGCATGGAGATGTTATTATCACGAATATGCCACAGAATAAAAGTTATTTAGCCTATATCTGGTACCAGACCATGCAACCCAGCTCACAGTAAAGTTTTTTGTGAGTTTGTGAGTGACTTTACCTCATATGTGACCTACAGTGAAGCAAGAGTAAAACGATGTTTTACTGTTAAATTTACTTAGGCTAAGTAAAGTTGAAGTAGCCAAGAAGACTAACATTTGTAGTTACAGTACAGGCTACACCTTTTAACATTAGTAGTCATAAAACAAGTGCTGTTTCAAGCTCGAACAGCAGAGGGCAGGAGAGACTAGGGTGACCAGACGTCCCTGTTCACCCGGGACAGTCCAAGTTTTGATTTATCCCAATTTTACACAACAAATGTCCCTGATGTCCTTATTTTGGACCAATTTGATTTCTGCCAACAGCAAAGAGAGGCATAAACTGGCATTTGTTTCGGTAAAATACAGAAAAAAATGCTTAAAACACATTACCAAAACACAAAGACAATGTGACTATACTGACTCACATGTTAGTCATGAATGGGCCAAGTGCAAAACTATTCTATTTAATTATGCACTCGTTTCACAATTTTACTATTATCAACCACCACAGTTACCTAGCCTATATTTTTCATAGCGTATATTCTGTAAAGATTATTTCTATTTGATTATAATTTTTTTTACATGCTTCTCTTTATCTTATTCATCTATTTTATTTTATGTATTTATTTTTTTTTGCATGCTCTTGGCATCCAGGGTGGGCAGCAAAGTAAGAATTTCATTGTACAGGGAAACGTGTTTCTTAACTGTGCATATGACAATAAAAGCTTTGAATCTTTGGATTTTCGCATCACCACAAACCCGAGCGTAAACTGTATGAGTCTGAGCCAACAAAAATGATAAAGGACAAGAAAGAAAAGCACGTGCATAAAAGCGTGTGCAATTAAATTAAATCAAAAAATTAAAAAAAGGAAACTATTAAACTAATGAGGAAGCTTGCTCAGGTAAATGCAAAGTCCTCAGACGCACCTCACTGTGCAGGAGGGATCCGGAAGTTGGGGGAGGAAGCACCTGTGAAAGGTGAGGGCAGTGGGCGTGTCCTTGTACCAGCTCCGTGACAAAACAATTCTGTCCTACGCCCAAAAGCTGCGGCAGCTCGTTTGGGGAATTAAACAAGAAGCAAGAGAATAAATACTCAAGAAGTACAACAAAAGTACTGCAGGGGGGCACTGCAGCTGCAAACACTGCCTACCTCAAAAACAAGAGTGTACAGATTATTTTCACCTGAGAAAGTGGGACCTGCGGAGTTCAGGTAAGTCCAGAGTCTAAACCAGTTTCAGATCTGTTTTAGTCCAGTTCTTCAGTATTATGGGCCTCATTCTGGAACGAACTCCAACATTTTTGTCACATTTAGCTTTAAATAATGTCCAAAAAACAGGTGTGATTTTTTTTTTTCCAGTTACTTTTTTGTACATTTAAAGCAATATTTGTCAACTTAAAGAAATTTTAAATAGTTAAATATAAATATGAGATACTAGACCTACAGTAGTAGTAGTAAGTAGTAGTAGTAGTAGTAATTTATTTCGAGCATATGCTACTTGTAGTGCACAGAAAATGTACAGTGTCATACAATTTAAATAAACAACAAAAAAAGAACATAAAAAAGAAAGAATATATAGACACAAATCCTTTTTTTTTTTTTTTTTTGGCGTATATGTACATGCCTGAAAAGGAGTGGGTAGAAGTAAAACTTATTAAATCCCACCCCTTCTCCCAAAGTTAGTAGTAATCCTTATTTTTGTGTTTTTACAGATCTGTTTTAGTCCAGTTTCTCTGACCTGTAGGACTTGTTAAATCTTAAATCTTAAATCTAAATCTAAAAGTCAAATCTAAATGTTAAATCTGCGGAGTTCAGGTAAGAGCGCCCGAGTCTAAACAAGTTTCAGATCTGTTTTAGTCCAGTTTTTCTGACCTGTAGGACGATCTGACCTGTAGGCAGCTAATTAAGTCGCCTAGTACTGGTTGCAGTCGAATAACGCCACAGAAACATGTTAAAGTTTAACACCAAAAGAATTTAAAGAGAAACACTCCCAGCTTGGCCAAACAGATCAGTATTTGTGGTTTTCAGATTTTGGGTTAGGTGTGACAAAATTTATGTTATCAAGCTTTTACCTCATCAGAATCATACCCGAACCTGTGTTTTGTTTCTTTCACACGTTTGGGTAATCCTTTATTCTTAGCTTGTCTACATCTCCAAAGTTCAAAATGCTCTTTTCCACCTTGTGATGTCATGTCATATTACCTTTTGTTCTGTAAAAATTGGACATTTCAGAGCTGAAATAATCTAAATCATTCTAATACAGGTGTATGGAGTTTAAAAACACAGTGGTGTACTTCTTGTATAATACATAATACATGGAGGAACAGGGTGTTTTCAGTTTGAGAGAAGAACTCAGCCTAAATATGCAGGATTTGTGTGTAAAACATGTGAATGAAACAAAACACAACTCCAGGTATGTGTTAGGAAACGTTCTAAGATAGATCACAAAATAGCATCGTCGCCTCAGGCCTATTGGAGCACTTTAGAAGAGCAGAGTCACTACTGTATATATGTATTTTTTATTTTTAAAAATGTGACAGTTAATGGTTAGTACTGGGGCTATACACATTATAGCCCACAGGTGACTTTGTACCAGATTCCCTTCCTTTGGATAAAACGTATTCACTATACCAGATCATAGGTCACAGGTTTCTGTCAAGCCTGTAGGAGAGTGCGGAGTAGAACCACCTAAACCAGTTCACTCACCTGTCACAACTTTGTTTATGGTCCGCCCCCTTCCTAACCCAGTCCTGCCTCCCATTCCACTCATCGTTGTGTATATCCTACTTAAATGTCTGCACTGAAGTGAGATGCTTTCATTCTCATTGTATGTACAGTATAATGTAAATTGTACATATGAATAGTGACAATAAAAGGCATTCTATTCTATTCATTTGTAATCAAACTGTAGAGTGGAAAGGACTGCAGCAGCAACTGTGTCCACCAGCAGAACAATAGAGAATATAAGGACAGTGACACTTAGAATATCTAACCAACATGACAGAACGCACAAGGCAAACTCTGCACCAGGGCTGGAGGTGTATGTAGGGATTATTGACACTCTCATACGACTATTTTGAGTGGACAACTTCAGGCTTATGTAGATTTCAGTCCCAATTTTATGCCCATGCCTGGTAGAAGATGCGAAGTGTAGGCCTATCAGTATAAAATGTACAGCTCTGATTTTTACTACTTATAGGTATGATCAAAGGAGAAGTTCAATTTGTCAACTGGACAAAGTTTGTTTGGTTGAAAACGTTTCGCCACTCATCCGAGAGGCTTCGTCCTGACGAAGCCTCTCGGATGAGTGGCGAAACGTTTTCATGGATTCTACCTGGACGACTGAGGGACTTTTCACGTACTTATAGGTATGTGTTTGGGCAAAAGGAACATTTTTGTTTGAGTCTATAAACTACTGACAACATTTCCCCCACATTCCAAATAAAATTATCGTTTAGAGCATTTATTTGCAGAAAATTACAAATGGTCAAAATAACAAAAAAGATCCATGTTTTCAGACCTCAAACATTGCAAAGAAACAAGATCAAATTCATTTTAAAACAACATAATACTCATGTTTACACTTAAGAAGAGTTCAGAAATCAATATTTGGTGCAATAACCCTTATTTTTAATCACAGCTTTCATGCGTCTTGGCATGCTCTCCACAAGTCTTTCACATTGTTCTTGGGTGACTTTATTCCACTCCTGGTGCAAGAATTGAAGTAGCTCAGATTTGTGTTTGTGTTGGAATTCAACAGACGCTGGAATGGAATGGCTGTAATACATGTAGAGATGCTGATTTCAGAAAAAAAATGCAGCGGTCTCTTATTTTTTTCCAGAGCTGTATATATTGTATGATTTTTCTATGCACATAAAAAATGAACATCTTATACACCTTATGCAGAATGAGATTTGAGTATTTTTATACAGATCACTATCAGTCTGGTCTTCACGCCCTGTGCCGAATCTCAAACCCCGTCAAACATGATCATGCAATCAGATTTTTTTTTCATTGACACCTGTGACATGAAAGAACTCATTGGTCACCTAGCATTTATAAATATGTTATTTTTTTTAAATCAAATAAAATCTATTTGTATACCTTCGCTCACTGATTCTGCAGAAATCTGTGGTATTTTTTTTCCAATACAGGTGGACCATGCGTGTCCCTGAGTGTGTGTTCCTGTAATACTCGTCTGAAAACTGGGAGATTCACCAGTGACCAAACTCACATCTTTGTAAAATACTGACGTGTATTCTCGATCCCAAGGAAACATCTTATAAAAAAATATCCAACTACAGCAGTGCTATTCTGCCGTTTATTTTTTCAGTGCCATAAGGTGGTTTTCAATAAACCCATAAAGTGGGTAGCTACAGCTCTGGGGAAAAAAAAGAGACCGCTGCATTTTTTTCTGAAATCAGCATCTCTACATGTATTACAGCCATTCCATTCCAGCGTCTATTGAATTTGAATTCCAACACAAACACAAAGCTGAGCTACTTCAGTTCTTGCACCAGGAGTGGAATAAAGTCACCCAAGAACAATGTGAAAGACTTGTGGAGAGCATGCCAAGATGCATGAAAGCTGTGATTAAAAATAAGGATTATTGCACCAAATATTGATTTCTGAACTCTTCTTAAGTGTAAACATTAGTATTATGTTGTTTTTAAAATGAATTTGATCTTGTTTCTTTGCAATGTTTGAGGTCTGAAAACATGTATCTTTTTGGTTATTTTGACCATTTGTTATTTTCTGCAAATAAATGCTCTAAACGATAATATTTTTATTTGGAATGTGGGGGAAATGTTGTCAGTAGTTTATAGACTCAAACAAAAATGTTCCTTTTGCCCAAACACATACCTAATAAGTAGTATAATAATTTTGCAGTGGTCTTATTTTTTCCATCTGTATATCACAGATTAATTAGTCCTGTGTAATAATAATGTGTAGCAGGTTGCTTTTTTCCTCATTCCTTGCAGTGCTGAGAGTGGAGTGCTTGGTCACTGGTGTCAGTATTATGCCAGCCCAGGTCTTGGTAAAAATCTGGGCTTTGTGCCTTTGCCTTCATTTAAAAACAAAAAAACAAAACAAAAAATGCTCCAGCTTCTTCATCAAAATGTTTTGCAGCTAGGCCCAGTATACAACAATACTCCCCAACAGAGCTTCAAACGGACAAGACAAGTTTGACAATCAAGCAAAGACACAAACAACAGACATGCAAAGGAATAAATGTCCAACAGCCTCTTTTGTTTTTATTTTACAGTACCTTGCCTACAGTGTATTGCTTGCTTGTCTTTTTAAGTCCCAGCACGCTTTTAGTCACAGCCTCGTGGTATCCAGTTAATGTGCAACAAGAAGTCAGTAAACTGTGAATCCAGAGAAACAGGTTTGTGGCGTGTTCAGACCTGCCTCAGCTCAGATCTAGACCAGACCACCATGAGCTCAATGAAGTGTGGAGCAGGTTTAACTTAAATTCTCTGAAATGAAGGTTTTATTTTTGTTTGTGTTCTAGATAAAATGTCCCGTACCTCCACTGCATTACCCAGTTTGCTCCTGATCACGGTGCTGTTCTTCTCAGGCTTGGACTCATTTAAAATATGCTCCTACAACGTCCCACACTTCAATAAAGCCAAATCTGCAAACAACCGGATCATCCACAACCTGGCACGGGTGTGTATCCCACTGAGGGGGCAGAACATAGACCGTATATGAGGGGGCAGAACATAGACCGTATATGAGGGGGCAGAACATAGACCGTATATGAGGGGGCAGAACATAGACCGTATATGAGGGGGCAGAACATAGACCGTATATGAGGGGTAGAACATAGACCGTATATGAGGGGTAGAACATAGACCGTATATGAGGGGTAGAACATAGACCGTATATGAGGGGGTAGAACATAGACCGTATATGAGGGGGTAGAACATAGACCGTATATGAGGGGGTAGAACATAGACCGTATATGAGGGGGTAGAACATAGACCGTATATGAGGGGTAGAACATAGACCGTATATGAGGGGGTAGAACATAGACCGTATATGAGGGGTAGAACATAGACCGTATATGAGGGGGCAGAACATAGACCGTATATGAGGGGTAGAACATAGACCGTATATGAGGGGTAGAACATAGACCGTATATGAGGGGGCAGAACATAGACCGTATATGAGGGGGCGGAACATAGACCGTATATGAGGGGGCGGAACATAGCCCGTATATGAGGGGGCAGAACATAGACCGTATATGAGGGGTAGAACATAGACCGTATATGAGGGGTAGAACATAGACCGTATATGAGGGGGCAGAACATAGACCGTATATGAGGGGTAGAACATAGACCGTATATGAGGGGGCAGAACATAGACCGTATATGAGGGGGCAGAACATAGACCGTATATGAGGGGTAGAACATAGACCGTATATGAGGGGGTAGAACATAGACCGTATATGAGGGGTAGAACATAGACCGTATATGAGGGGTAGAACATAGACCGTATATGAGGGGGCGGAACATAGACCGTATATGAGGGGGCAGAACATAGACCGTATATGAGGGGGCAGAACATAGACCGTATATGAGGGGTAGAACATAAACCGTATAGGAGGGGTAGAACATAGACGGTATATGAGGGGGCAGAAGATAGACCGTATATGAGGGGGTAGAACATAGACCGTATATGAGGGGGCAGAACATAGACCGTATATGAGGGGGTAGAACATAGACCGTATATGAGGGGGCAGAACATAGACCGTATATGAGGGGGCAGAACATAGACCGTATATGAGGGGGCAGAACATAGACCGTATATGAGGGGGCAGAACATAGACCGTATATGAGGGGTAGAACATAGACCGTATATGAGGGGTAGAACATAGACCGTATATGAGGGGTAGAACATAGACCGTATATGAGGGGGTAGAACATAGACCGTATATGAGGGGTAGAACATAGACCGTATATGAGGGGGCAGAACATAGACCGTATAGGAGGGGTAGAACATAGACCGTATATGAGGGGGCAGAACATAGACCGTATATGAGGGGTAGAACATAGACCGTATATGAGGGGTAGAACATAGACCGTATATGAGGGGGTAGAACATAGACCGTATATGAGGGGTAGAACATAGACCGTATATGAGGGGGCAGAACATAGACCGTATATGAGGGGTAGAACATAGACCGTATATGAGGGGGCAGAACATAGACCGTATATGAGGGGTAGAACATAGACCGTATATGAGGGGGCAGAACATAGACCGTATATGAGGGGGTAGAACATAGACCGTATATGAGGGGGCAGAACATAGACCGTATATGAGGGGGTAGAACATAGACCGTATATGAGGGGTAGAACATAGACCGTATATGAGGGGGTAGAACATAGACCGTATATGAGGGGGTAGAACATAGACCGTATATGAGGGGTAGAACATAGACCGTATATGAGGGGGTAGAACATAGACCGTATATGAGGGGGCAGAACATAGACCGTATATGAGGGGGCAGAACATAGACCGTATATGAGGGGTAGAACATAGACCGTATATGAGGGGTAGAACATAGACCGTATATGAGGGGTAGAACATAGACCGTATATGAGGGGGTAGAACATAGACCGTATATGAGGGGGTAGAACATAGACCGTATATGAGGGGGTAGAACATAGACCGTATATGAGGGGGTAGTAGAATGCATGTCTGTGAGGTGAGATCCCTGTACTTGTATAGTTTAGTAATACAGTATTTGTACACAAGAGTATTACAGTACTAGTACAGTACAGTACAGTACAGTAGTACAGTACAGTACAGTAGAGTAGTGCAGTACTAGTTAGGGGTGTGCAAAATAATCGTCATGACAATGCATCGCGATACTAACTTTCACAATATACTGCATCAATTCTTGATGCCAAAAATCAATTATTATTAATTAATCAATTAATTAATTAATAGTTGTTGTTTTTTATAAATCCTATGCACTTTTTTCTTTGTGAAAGGGTATTGTTTGTTATGATGGTAGCTACCTCCAAAATGACACTTCCCAGATACACAGCCACTGATATTTAAGTTATCCTCTTTTTTTTTGGTACATTTTCACTGAAGTATGTCGAATATATTGCAATGTATCGCAATAATTCAAGTATCGTGATGCATCGTGATAGTATCACATCGTGGCATATGAATCGTGATTCGAATTAAATCATGACTTCTTTGCCAATACCCACCCCTAGTACTAGTACAGTACAGTAGTACAGCAGAGTAGTGCAGTACTACTACAGTAGGCCTACTTCTACAGTACAGTAGTACAGTACTTGTACAGTAGTACAGTACTTGTACAGTAGTACAGTATTACACTACAGTATTACAGTACTTGTACAGTATTAGTATAATACAGTACAGTAATGCAGTACTAATACTAGTACAGTAGTACAGTACTTGTACAGTAGTACAGTGCAGTAGTACAGTTCTAGTACAGTACAGTACAGTATTACAGTACAGTAGTACAGTACTAGTACAGTAGAGTAGTGCAGTACTAGTTCAGTACAGTAGCACAGTACAGTAGCACAGAGTAGTGCAGTACAAGTACAGTAGAGTAGTGCAGTACTAGTACAGTAGTACAGTAGTACTAGAGACTGGCTGGTGTATTGTGAGATCAGTATGTGTATGTTGATGTTTTTCTCTTTGTAGATCCTCTCTCGCTGTGACATCTCTCTGTTGTTGCACGTTGAGGATCTCGCTGCAGTACAGACACTGGTGAAAACCCTCAACAGGTACACAAACATGCAGTAACAAAGAACACAGCTTAACACAAACTGCACACAGCATAGAGGCCATATCCTCAGGCAGATACTAACAGTGCCCCCTGAGGTTAGAGGTCCGAACACGGTTTGTGGCAGTTCTTCTAGAAGGCGGCACTGGGGTATAGGATAAGACCAAATGAGATCTGTGACTATCACAATATTTAGTGATACAGTTATTTTATATATTAATGAGGTACCAGTGCTGTAGTGGTCAGCAGGGGTTGCTGTGTTCCTGCAGAGTTCTTTTGGGGCTGTGGTGATTGTGGCAGCTGGTAATATCCTGACTTTGTGTTTTTTTCACAGTGGAGATTACAGGTTTGTCATTTTTTTTTAAATAAATAAAGACAGTTTTCATCACAAAACTGCCTTTATCAACAGACATCAGTTATTTCTATGGGACTGTAAAGTGATGATGTCATAACTGCACTGGGACTGACCATGTTTGGACCCAAACAAGCGGCGATGATGTCAGACTGAACAGTCCCACTGGCACAAACCGTGTTGCAGCCAGCTCAGCATCGATTGATGTCTCTAATCTTTATACATTTGCCTTCCAGTTTAATTCATTAATTTCCTCACATTGTGTCATTATGTCATTCTCATAATTTTATTTTGTTTTTGTCATCACTATCATTGTTATTCTTTGAGTTAAACTTAAATTCATCTTTTCAATTGTTTGAGTTCTGACTGAACTGGAATGCAGAACAGTTGCTTGCACTAATACTAATGACACTAATGCTTCCATTCACTAACAGTATCATTGTAAATGCTGGGATCTGATTAACTTACTGGTGGTACTTTTTATATTTGGACAAAACTGTGTAAATCTACTGCATAAAATATAACAACATGTCAATAATCATTTTCAGTGGGAGTAGAAGTGTTTCTTAACCAGGTCTTTAAGAACCTTTAATGGAATGTAGGCTCTTAACAAGGATTTAATATTAAACCGAACTTTCATTGTCACATTATTTATTTTAAGAAATATGAATATGGATTACAGTAGTACGAGACAATGAAGGTTGGGAACCAATGGCTCATAGTACTAATCTGTTTCAACAGTCTAACCCTGTATTCTTCAGTACAATCATTTGTGTAGTTGATTAATCCTCACAAAGTAGATTTACTCAGCCTAACCCCATTCTCACGTCTTTCTTTTCTGTCTTTGAGTTCAATATTAAAGTTTTGTTCTGTCTTCTCTCTGCTGCGAATGTCATCGGGTAAGACCTCATTCTACACTCTGACCCTGATCAGGACCAAACCAGGACTAAACCACAAACAAACCAAACTGGACTTGGTTCTGGTCCTGGTTGTGGAAAATACATTTTTAAGTGCTTTGTCTTAACTGACGGGAAGCTAACTAGGAAGTTCACACTTGCACATGCACCTCATCAAAATGTAGACAAAAATTGAAACTATATCTGGACCAGACAGAACTAAGCCAGGACTAGAACAGGACCAAACCAAGTCGACATCGGTACTAGACAGGCACTAGGCTCAAACCATAATCAAACGAGTGTGGACGCACTTTAGAAGTCACCTGCCCAATTTCTCTGATCAAGCAGAGTGGGATTAAATTTACAGTTGTGTTTAGAGTGGGATTGTGGTTTAAAAATAAAATAATAATGATGTACATAGTTGATGGTTTAATATTAAATATCCCTTCAAAAAGCACAATGTGTTTTCATTAAAGAGAGATCTATATTTAAATCGGTCCACAGTCACATTACCATTCACACTGAAAATGGCATTTTAAACCTAAATGTGGCTGGGCTGATTTAAGTCTTGTGAGACTGTTTTTTTAAATCTTGTTTTATAGGCATGGCGCTCCAGTTGTATACGGGTATGTGGCCAGTAAAGCTTTGGGAAAAGACCCCAAGAACATGCAGTACTACACCTTCATCTACAGGTGAGTTCAGGAGAGACTGGCCACAGCCACTCTGGACTGGAGCTCTGCTACGTCCCATGATAAAATAAATAAACAATTAAACAGACAAACAAATACTTGGCAAACAGTGTATTAATTTACACTGGCTACATGGTTCTTGAATGTCCTGACACAGGCCAGAAGGCCAGTAGGGTCAAAACGTTCTGCTGTTCCTTTTCAAATATAAAATTCTTGAACTGCCCACACAATAACCAGCCAGTAAGGGCCATCTACTGTTTTATAGCTGCATGGTTACATTGTGAAGGTCAGGGTCGGGGTTTTAATCCCTAATGGAAATGAAGGTAGTGAAGCTCCAGACATGTCAGCTTTATGAAGCAGTTAGAACATAGACAGTATGGGTTAGAAAGACACTTAACCATTTCTCAAAAACAGATATAAGGGACAGAAAAGTAACAGTGACTCATTTGCTACTCTCATCCAATCAGAAAACAGACCGTTTCTGTCACTGGACAGCACCAATACGAGAGCTCCAGCTTTGTCCGACCACCGTTCGCTGTGCGCTTTAACACCAGCAAGACATGTGAGTTACAACTAAGCACTGACTGAATGGATCCTCTCTTCACTGCTCTTTGCTCTATGTGGCTATCGGGGCTCATCTTCACTGTTTTTTTAACACATGTTTTTGTTTTTCCAGTGAAGCCAGTGGAGTTTGTCCTGATCCCTCTGCACTCAGAACCCACCAAAGCTGTTAAGGAAATGGACAAACTCTATGATGTGTTTTTGGAGGTGGTGAAAAAGTGGAAAAACACGGTCAGTGCCTGGTACAAATCAAAGGTTTTGCAGTGGTCCCATACTGGTCCCATACTGGTCCCGTACTAGTCCCGTGCTGGTCCCGTGCTGGTCCCGTGCTGGTCCCGTGCTGGTCCCATACTGGTCCCGTGCTGGTCCCGTACTGGTCCCGTACTGGTCCCGTACTGGTCCTGTAAACCAGTTTTAAGCCATGTTAGAATGTTGTTAATTCATCAAAACATACCCAGAGTTGTGTTTTGGCTCACACATGTTTTTGTTATTATTATTATTATTAGGTGTTTAAAAACACAGTGTAGCATTTCCTGTATTACCACATAAGATCACAAGGTGGAACAGAGTGTTCTCAGCCTAAATGTTATGTTTTTTGGAGATGTAGTTTTTTATGAAGAATGTATTATTAACATTTACAGAATGTGATGTTCCTGGGAGACTTCCATGCCGGCTGTGGCTACATGACCCGCGCCAACAAAAAGAACATTCGGCTCTTCACCAACACCAGCTTCTCCTGGCTTATATCGGATCGAGTAGACACTACAGTGACTGATCTGACCAACTGCCCCTATGACAGGTGAGCTCCACTGCCCCGACCAGATGTCAAATCAGGTTCACAATCACAGTAAAAGTAAGAATAGTCCTTTTATCAGCTAAACTCCCAGTGGATCAAACTTTCTAAATGATGAGACGTTATAAAAAGTTCGTGCTTCTGAATTTCCTGGTTGCGTTTTGCAGAATCGTCGTTTATGGATCATCCTTCCTGAAGCAGGTCGAGCCTTTCTCAGCCAAAGTGTTCAACCCAACGAAGACGTTTAAAATTCGGTCGAGACAGGTAAGACCCAAATCTACGTGAGCATGGTGAGCGCCACATTTAGACCACACAACAAAAACGTTCAGTAAAAAGTGCTTGTTTTGGGCGGGCTGTCCACTGAGGAGAGAGAACCATGGGGAATAGAGTCAGTTTGTTTCCCACTGTCTTTCTCTTTAGTGGGCATAAATACTTGGACACTTTCCTCTTGGACAATACTATGCAGGTGTTTCCAAAAGCAGGTGTTTCCAAAAGTCAATCATACAGACCCCCGTGGAAATAGTGTGTCCTGTTTGAATGCCTGATCACTGTGTTCTTATTGGTTCCTGCGGTTTGATCACAGTTGATGGAGCTGAGTGACAGTTTACCAATCCAAGTGGACTTGAAGAGTTCTGCGACGTCACTGCTACAGACCCAGTTTCTCTACTTCCTGTTGCTGAGCCTGCACTTCTGGTTAGACCTGTGACTTCCCCTGGCCTCTAATATTATGGGAGTTTCGTAAATTATCAAAGCAACACACATATTCAAAAGAGTGGTACAATAAGAAAGTAAGTATTTGTGATTTCATGATTGAGAAATTGACTCACACGGGATACAATTCATAGACTGTATAGCACTGTTTTTAAAAAAGATTAAGTACTTGACCACACATCCAACACAATATTACAGCTTGTTTTTACTTATAGCTTTCTTCATGTGTAGCTTTTTATCACACTATTTCCACTTTCAAATACAATTCAGAAATATTTTTGTCATTGTTGCATTGTTGTATTTTTGCTAAACATTCTCAGGATCAGAGCAAACATGTTTGTTTGTTTTTAGACTGTACATATGTATTTGAACAACTTTTAATGGATTACATTTAAATAAAATATTCTTTATCTGAGGATGTTCTTGAAGTAGCCTTTATTAATATGAAACCCTGAACATTATACTGCGTTTATGTTTAAACTGTGTCCCAAAATCCATTGCAACCTCAATATATAAGCAAAATGTCACTTTTTTATTATTTGTTTGTTACTGCACACACCACTAGAGTCCTATGAATTAGATTAAGTAGCATTATTTTGTTTCCCACATCATAAATCCTTTTGGACTGCCCTTATAGCCCCACATTTCTTGGATTGGGCCCCAAGGGAAATGCTCCCCGTCTCTTGAATGGCGTGGCATTAAATTAAAAGTTTCGACAAGAGAATGAAATGTTTTTGTGTGTTTTTGTGTGTTTTACAAGTTAAATTAATGATGGGATAAGTTCTACGATTTTGTAGTAGGAATTTGCATGGTTTGAATATCTAAATTATCACATAGCTCAATACTGAATTAAAATGATAATTTTACTACTTGGACAATAATAATAACTGAACATTTCATGTACAAATAATAAAAGGTCATTTTGTCATCAAGCGCCCCCTTGTGGCCAGAAAAGCCGCACTGAAGACCAGAGGATGGCGCTGTGGGGGCGCTGAGCAGACACGAGAGCAAACACACGAAGAAGAGTTTACACAGATGGGTCTGTGCAGAAGGAGGACTCACTCTTTTCCTTCACAACAAACTGAAGAAAACCCCCGGACTGTTTGACCGGACTGGACCGGACTGGACTGGACCGGACTGGACTGGACCGGACTGGACCGGACTGGACTGGACCGGACTGGGCTGGACTGGACCGGACTGGACCGGGCTGGACTGGGGGGTTCGGATCTACAGTCGCAGTTGGTTCTCAGAGTGAGACCTCACGCTGTCCTGTACATATCTCTGAGCCGTAAGGAAACGTGGCTTTACGGCGCTGTGCCCGCTGTAAGTGCGCGTTCACATCATTCTTCAGTAGATGAATGAAGCGGAACCATGTCTGCCGCCGAACCCGTGCCCGACTCGGTCCCGGAGTCTCTCCCCGAGGCCCTGAACACCAGCGCCGGTAACGGCAGCGATGCGCTGAACGCCACAGTCCGGTTCACCGCCACACCGGAGGGCACGGCGCTGGCCTACGGAAGCCTGCTCTTCATGGCCCTGTTGCCCATCTTCTTCGGTGCCCTGCGCTCCGTGCGCTGCTCCAAGTCTAAGGTGAGTTTTTAGAGAGGCCCGGTACATACACCGGTACATACACCGGTGCATACACCGGTACATACACCGGTACATACACCGGTACATACACCGGTACATACACCGGGACATACACCGGGACATACACCGGGCTTCTGGGGCAGCAGAGACAACAGCCCGTGTCTCCTGTGGGGGAACTTTGCGGCTGTAAACGAGTGTCCTGTCGGTAACAGCTGGCGCGGGTGCATCGGTCTGGATAATGTTTAACGTGATGTTTATGTTGTCGAAGCGGGTTTACACAAACACACGGAGCGGGATCCTGGAGCCCGGCGGCGCGGCTTTTGTTCCGGTGTTTGGTTCAGTGTTTCCGATCTCAGCGGAGCGTGATGTTTTTATGAAACGTCAGCGCGTCCCGGACCACCAGCGCCTGTGGGGACAGGAGTGAGTGTCCCCCGGCCTGTGGGGGCAGGAGTGAGTGTCCCCCGGCCTGTGGGGGCAGGAGAGAGTGTCCCCGGCCTGTGGGGACAGGAGAGAGTGTCCCCCGGCCTGTGGGGACAGGAGAGAGTGTCCCCCGGCCTGTGGGGACAGGAGAGAGTGTCCCCCGGCCTGTGGGGACAGGAGTGAGTGTCCCCCGGCCTGTGGGGACAGGAGAGAGTGTCCCCCGGCCTGTGGGGACAGGAGAGAGTGTCCCCCGGCCTGTGGGGACAGGAGTGAGTGTCCCCGGCCTATGTGCCAGAGGTCTAACCGCTGTACAGGTGCATCTGGAGCGAAACAAACCCCTGTGGTCAAAGTGGTGGTGTCTGTTGAAAAGAGCAGCTTTAGGGAGATCGGTTCCGTTCAGAGAACACGATGTTCTGAATGACCCACGTGCGGGCTTCACCTGCAGCCCACTGATGCTCTCGCTCTTTGACTGACCTCATGTTACAGTCCTTCACATACCCTCAGATACCCTCTGACACCCTCTGATACCCTCTGTAAGCTTCCTCTAAGCTGATTTCTGTTTTCCGCCCACAAACGGTGACTGACTCATTTAACTTTTTAATTGTTCCAGATGGAGAAATAATGCAGGGAAAGTCAGTAACTGTTATCCTTCCTGATCTCTCTCCTTGTGTGTCTCTGTCATCTGTCCTGTTCTGTATCTTTGTGTTACTTTAGTGGTGTGGTGAGGAGCAGGAGGAGGACCAAGGCTTCAGCGTGAGTACAGAGAAGATGCAGAGTCCACTGAATGTGCAGTTGAACCCTATTTGAGGCAGAGTGCCCATTAACCCACTCACCAGTGCACAGTCACTGTTTGTGCAGCCTGTTTTTAGTGCAGCATGGATTCTAACTTTAAGTTTGGACAGTTTCAGAGTCCTCCATGAATATCGTTCCTCCCCGACTATGAGTTGTAGTTGGAAACTGAGCCCAAGACCTGACTAACTTCTAGCCTTGCGAGATCAAAGATGGCCTGGTGGCCCTACGCTGTGTATAAGAACCTCCAGTTCTTAAAGATCCCATGACATGGTACTTCTTGATGCTTTTATATGGCTCCTTAATGGTTCCCTAATACTGTAAATGAATCCTTCTTCAAAATCAACACTCAGTGCATGAGAAACAGAGATGAGATGAGAAAGAGTCATAAATATCTCTCTCAAACGCTTTATTCTGGGTGTTGTTGCTTGAATACAAATGAGGAGAAAAGAGCTGGCCAATAGTAGAGGGTGGGGGCGTGGCCAAACTCTCCGCTCAGAGCCCACAGCTGATCCATTTCCTTGTTTTTGCACGGGGGAGAGATTTGAAGCGTTCCATTGAAAAATAAACACATTTCCACAGAAAATAAAATTAAACCACTGCTATTCAAAGGTCCAGAGGCTCAGATAAAGGACTTCCGAGCCTAGAAACACTCGGACGTGCCTCCAGGCAAATAAAAAAACGCATTTCGCATTGCCTAGCGCATTCGCGGTCCAAACTCTCTGGGCGTGATTTACAGAGACGCTGAGTTCAGACAGACGGGGGTGGAACTGCATTTGCATTTCTTTTTTCGATCTGACGTCAATAAGGTGCCTTGTTCAAACTCGCCCGTTTGAGCTCCGATTTTTTTGTAACGCAGAAAAGGATCGCAAATGCTCAGTTTAGACATTTCACAACTTTTAACCATGCAGGGGGCCTAAACAGGGTAGGGGAGCTCACATTAACAAAAACCTCAGAAAGTGAAAATTTCATGCCATGGGACCTTTAAGATTTGAATTGGGGTGGCTGGTATCACCTCCCTGACTGTGGCTGTAGGCTGTAGGCTAGGGGTGGGCAAAATAATCGTCATGACAATGCATCGCGATACTAACTTTCACAATATACTGCATCGATTCTTGATGCCAAAAATCGATTTTTATTAATTAATAATTTATTAATTAATTATTTATTAATTAATTATTAATAAATAAATACAGTATTAGTTTATTTGTTTTATAAATCCTATGCACTTTTTTCTTTGTGAAAGGGTATAGTTTGTTATGATGGTAGCTACCTCCAAAATGGCAAATGTTTGAACATCATTTTTTGTTTTAGAAAAAATCCTATGCACTTTTTTTGTTATTGGTTTGGTTTATTTGTTTTTGTTATTCAATAAATTCAGTTATGAATTGAGTTGCTCAGAGTTCTGTATCAATTGAAGACACTACCCAGATACACAGCCACTGATATTTAAGTTATCCTCTTTTTTTTTTTTGGTACATTTTCACTGAAGTATGTCGAATATATTGCAATGCATCGCAATAATTCAAGTATCGTGATGCATCGTGATAGTGGCATATAAATCGTGATTCGAATTGAATCGTGACTTCTTTGCCAATACCCACCCCTACTGTAGGCCTAGTTGTTTATGTTTCCTTTTACCCTTGTTGTTTAGTCAATTAATCTGTCAATGGTGACAAATCATTATTTCAATTATAAGGATTGAAGCAACAGAAAGGAGAAGTGAGTTAGCTGAAGATTCATTTATTGGTATTTATATGGAAAAAGGCAGAATAAACTCAAGTTCACAAATTTAATCTGTCTTTATTTTTTTCTAGCACATTCGTCTGTAGTTGTTTTTGCATGAACAGTTGTGAGTGCAGTCTGATAATAGTTTTGGGGGTTTTGCCGCACTCCCTGTAATCGACTAATCGATCCCCGGGTCATGTTTTCTCGACTATGGATTTCTTTAGCCGATTACAGCCCTTCCCATGATGTGGTGTCAGAGAAAGATAGATGGCATGTGCTTTTCTAGTCGCGACACATAAAGCTCACTTCTTATTTATCTCCTGTTCTAAGGTGCCAATAGTGAGTGCTTTAAATGGTCTTTAAATCGTCTTTTAAGAGTCAAGACAAAAATCATTTTGAAGAATGATCAGTGTCCAAATGGGCATTGCCTAGTGACAGCATATAGAAAAATTTGCTTTTAAACTGAGCACTCCCCAAATTGCTGGGGTCAGACATTTGCGCTGAGATAGAGGAAGAATTATACAGGGGAGAGTTTTAGATGGTGTTTAATTTGACAAAACGAGGAAACATGAAGCTTTCTTTTCTTTTGACAGAATGGAGGGGAAATGCCGGAGACCATCACCAGTCGAGATGCAGCACGGTTCCCCATCATCGCCAGCTGTACCCTCTTTGGACTCTACCTATTCTTTAAGGTACGACTTAACAAATGAATACTACTAAATATAGCAAAGGTTATTCACACTGTTGTGCTTGAGTGTGAGAGTGTTTCTGTCACAAATTGTAAAATTGTTTAAGGAAACTTTTTTTTAATTGTTTGTGACAGCACTGCTCAAGAAAAATACTTTAGGGATGCCATGGGTTTCAACTCCCTGGTACATACAAAACATTTTCAGTAGACTTTTTCACATTCAAAAGATGGTATTTTGTTGTAAATTGTTTATCGCCATGGCAACGGTCCTCATTTTTCATCATTTCTGGATGGTGCTCCACGTGATTAAATTGGCTTAGAACGTCATATTGGCAGGGAGTTGTAACAAGTCCAGTTTTGTATTTTCTTTGTTGCATTTTGTTGTTGGAGTTACAAATAAATAAAAGGTACAGGTCACGTGGATTACTCTATAGTACAATCAAACCCCACATTGACGGATTAATCATGCATATTATATCTACAAAATAGGGATGTCAACAATTAATCGATTAATGGTTAATTGTCGATTAAGACGTTGGTCGATCAAAATGCATTAATTGTAATTAACCGCTAACCGCGGACACGCGGACACTCGCACCCGAAACAAGGCAACCGCGCTGCGCCAAGCTCGACTCACAGCCGACCGCAGACGCCAACGGCACTGCTCAGCAGCCCCGGGTGTACCGCGAGGCGAGATCGAACCCGGAATGCGTGCCGCTGCGGCACGTGGTGGTTTAATCCTGGTCTAGTCCAGGTCTAGACCCGGTCGAGTCCCGGTCGAGTCCAGGTCCAGTCCAGGTCCAGACCTGGTTCAGACCTGGTCCAGTCCACGTTCAGTCCTGGTCTAGTCTCTTAGCCAATCAGGACACAACACAATGTTACACTATAAAAAAATGTTACGCTATAAAAAAAAAAAATTGGATAGAGCGAGGGATTACTGTATTTTGTTATTCAGCATCAATACATTTGTCTGCTTTTTACTAAGGAATAATTAATTGAGGAATATACACTATAATAATACTATGATATATTTATGACTCAGTGTTATGTTACTATAGCTTATATTCTTAAAGACCCTATTGAAACACTAAAATTCAGGTGAAAAACGCCGCTTATCAGTTAATCGTTAATCGATCGATAAGGTCAATCAACTATCAGTTAATGAATTAACCGATAATTTGCATCCCTACTACAAAAAAATAAATACTTTTTTATTTTTTCAATCTTATTTCGTCTGGCCATAACCATAAACAATGCAGATAATTTAAAGCTCATCAAAAACCTACCTGGATTTGTGTTGTTTCATTCACACATGTTTGAGTAACTCTTTATTATTAGTCTGTCTGCATCTCTAAAGCTCCAAATGCTCTCTTCCACCTTGTGATGTCATGAAGCAGTTTTCAAGCAGTTTTCAAATTAGCAGCTACCTTTTCCTTTTGGTTCAGTAGAGACTGGCAATACACAGCCTAAATATGCAGAGTTTGTGTTTAAACATGTGTGAATGAAACAAAACACAACTCCAGGTATGTTTTTGATGAGGAAACCGCATTATAACATCATAAACATCAGTGTAATATAGGCCATTTAACATAAAAAAAATACATACATTCACTGATATAGGATTGTCGGTGGACCTCTCCAGTTAAAAAGACCCGTTTTCCCCCAGTTAGAAATGATTGAGTCTCGATCTCGAGCAAAACTCCACCGCCCTACCTAACAGTCTATTTTCTTTTCCATTTCAGCTATTCTCTCAAGAGTACATCAACCTGCTCCTGTCTCTGTACTTCTTCGTCCTGGGAGTCCTCGCTTTGGCTCACACCATTAGGTCAGTACTCGGCTCCAACAACCAATTAAAACTGTCTTGGCGATGACGGCTCAGTTGGTAGACCGGTTGCCAGTTCAAATCCCACTGTCGACAAAAACATCATTGGTTGAGCGCTCGTATCCACTGACTCACAGGTTGGCGGTGCAGTTCAGGCTCCACAGATGAACATTGTAGTTATGTCCTTGGGCAAGATACTTAACCAGTCTGGTGTGTGAGTGGTTTACGTGCCTAGAAGGTGGAAAAGCGCTCTATAAAAATATGACTATTTAACTTGGAATTTGAGTGTGTTTTTTTCTCCTTTCAGCCCGTTGATCTCTTCAGTTTTTCCTGCTTCATTCCCAAACAAACCGTACCAGCTCCTCTTCACCCAGGGCACAGGAGAGAACAAGGAGGGTGAGTACCAGGACGCTACATGGTTAATGGAAGGTTTTTATGATCCTCAAATTTTTACTTTATTTGGTGGGGAAAAAACAAACAAAATTTGTGAAGAAAGTTTGAAAAATGTGTTAAATTACAGGACGCAGAGAGATGGATTTTAGATAGTTCTATATTGATAACATCACACTAGGGAGAAGTCTGTCCAAAAGATTTTTTTTTTCTTTCGGATACTTAAAGCCCCAGTGTGTAGGATTCGTGGCGCATAGGTGGATGGTGCTATTGCACTTTCTGTTTTAGCTACGGCAGACCTCGAGGGTCACCCGGGCGCGCGCACGAGCCGTGCGCCGCTACTGTATAAATAAAACGCGGTCCCGGTTTTTTATTTTTTATTTTTTTCCTCATGAAAACACACATTCCCGATCATGTACCATGACACTCTACACATCAAATGAAACCTTACAGTCTCCTCTTTTTGACTATGCAGTTCATTTCCCGGCACAACAATCGCTCCCTGAGCACATGGGGCTTTTATACGGAAAAGCACAAAACGAGGTTAGCTTACCTTAGAATGCTTTGCACAGGTCAAACTCTGTATTTCACCATAAACTTGCTCTCAATTTGTCCGTTAGGATCCAGCAAATAAAATCCAGTAAAACAATTTAGTCCAAAACACGTGTTAGATCCATAACGACGTGTGATCCGGCAGCATGCTTGTGTTGTTTACCCAAAACCACGAGCCTTGCCGAAGGCGAAGGCGGAGCCCAAATGTCCTTCTGCGGCTCTCGTATTCAAAATGGCTGCCTCTACATGGGGAAGATCCCCCTTTTATGTGACTATATCTAAGTCCAAAAGAATACTTTGATTTCATGATGGAAGTGAAAAGGCTTGGAAAACAATGTATTTTTGAATGGGTATCTTCAATTTCAGAAATCTTACACACTGTCCCTTTAAACAATAATTTAAACAAGATAAAGATGTTGTCAAATATTAGTATCTGTACATTAGAGGAGTTTTAGCCCAGTGTAAATCATGATTGCTAGGAATTCCGACCAGGAAGTAAACATTTTTAAACCTCAAAAAATTGGCAAACTGAGCAAAAATTTAAATATAATGAACTTAAAACATGTGTTGCTCACCCTGTCATAGGCACTTTAATCAATGTAACAGTATTCTGGGCTAGGTACTACTTTTTTGTATATGAATTTTGAAAAAGCTTATAACAGAGTGGTGGTCATGTTTTTGTTCCAGAAATCCTGAATTATGAATTTGACACAAAGAGTTTGGTGTGTCTGCTGCTCAGTTCTGTGGTCGGGGTGTGGTACCTGCTCAAGAAGGTGCGTAATTTTATTTAGAAATTCTAGACGACACATTCATTCCAAATATATGTCAATATAAATGCTTTAAAGGTGCACTATGTAACTTTTCTGGTGGAGAGTGGTGAATCTTGTTTCCATGGAGATGTTATTGCTTTGCCTGGAACGTCTGTCTCTGTCTCTGTGACAAGCATGTGCCTCCACAAAGCCAAGTCACAGGTCAGATCTGTGGAGAGGTGACCCTGCTCGCAGTTAAGTTTTGAGCAATAAAAACACCTGTAAATGAGTTGATGTTTGATGTATAAAAGCAACATGGAGATAATCAGATGGCTTACACATGGTTACAGAGTTCACCTTTAAACAGGTCTTTTCTGAAGTCTCATTATCACACCCAATCATCTTTCTCCTCTCGTATGATGTCACAGCACTGGATAGCCAATAACCTGTTTGGTTTGGCGTTTGCCCTGAATGGCGTCGAGCTGCTGCACCTCAACAACGTCAGTACCGGCTGCATCCTGCTGGGGGGGCTGTTTGTCTACGACGTCTTCTGGGTCAGTGTTCTTTGCAGCTTGACCATAGACTGTAAATATAAATGGACATGGCTAACCCGCTAGCCGCTGCGTTCCAAATAGGAAATGTGCATGGGGGTACTTCTGGCTCCATCAACTCTGGCTCCAGTTGACTTTACATTGAAAAATTGTCGTAACTGCTGCAGTGATCCTCGTTATTTTCGTCTTGAAATGTTTGTCTTAACCTGCTCTACATGATCCTGGTGTTTTTATTTCTCAGTTTTCTTCGTCAATGAATTCTTATTCCTAATATTGAACTTCGCTCTAAATTAGCCCGTATAGCGGCTAGCTGTTATGGGTGACGTCACACTCCCTTAGTCCACGTATTTATGCACACGTTTCTAAAATTTTAACAATGACTTAGTTTGTGTCTGAACTCTGATCTGGACTTTGAACTAAACCCAAGATTTGTTTTTCAGGTGTTTGGGACGAATGTGATGGTGACTGTGGCCAAGTCCTTCGAGGCTCCCATTAAATGTGAGTGTCTTTTTAACTGATTATTTCTGTTCACATTAAGAATATGGAAAAGCTGCACACCTGCTGAACTCTTCAACTGCCCCCAGGCCTCCAATGTGTAGATCTGTAGTCATGTGGATAACCTTGCTGTAGGCTTGAATAATTTAAAAGCTAGTAAGAGACAAACTGGGTTAAAATGGAACAAGTCTTTAGTATCATTAGGACTGTTTAGACCAAATGGTAGATATATTTCTGAAGTAAATATAGGTAAATCGATATAGTACTACATGTTCCTGGATACAGATTTAAACCTGGATTTATATGTATATACTGTATCTGTAAATACTAAATGTCCATGTACTTTATATGTTTGTGTCTTTCAGTGGTGTTCCCTCAGGACCTGCTGGAGAAGGGACTTGGAGCCAGTAACTTTGCAATGTTGGGTTTAGGTGACATTGTGATTCCAGGAATTTTCATCGCTCTGTTGCTGCGTTTTGATGTCAGGTAGTCTCTGATATTCTCCGATCGGAAGATGTCCAGATGCATCTGCTCGGGTTCAGTATAAATGTTGTATTTTTGTATTTCTTTGTGTCTAGTCTGAAGAAGAACACGAGGACGTACTTCTACACCAGTTTTGTGGCGTATATCTTTGGTTTGGTTCTAACCATCTTCATCATGCACACCTTCAAACATGCTCAGGTGAGTTCTGTCTTGATAATAACTATGGACACCCTGGGGATTGGCCACTAATTATGTTTTGCAGTTTAACCTCTTTTTAATCCCTCTGCTATTGAAAATACACACTGCTATTGCGTCCAGGGTTGTCAGCTTTGTATGACAGTATTGCACCCAAAAACCCCACAAAATATTTGGAAAATATGCCGTGAGGAAAATGCCCTTTCTACAAGTGACAAGCTTAATGTTTACAAGATTCAGTTATGTGAATATTTGTGTTTCATGCACTGCTCCTTTAATGTAGTTTTTTCTCATTTTCAAGATTCAAAGCTTTTATTATCATGTGCACAGTAAAGAAACACATTTCCCTGTACAATGAAATTCTTACTTTGCTGCCCACCCTGGGTGCCAAGAGCATGCAAAAAATTAAAATAGATAAATAAGATAAAGAGAAGCAAGTAAAAATATATAATCAATAGAAACAATCTTTACAGAATATACACTATGAAAAATATAAGATGGGTGCTATGTACATGTTTACAGATAATGTGCAACATTTTTATGTGTAAAAATGTTAAGTGTAAACATGGTTGATATGGTGCAAAGAGGAAGTGTAAAATGGTGCATATATGCAAACAGGAAGTGTAAACATTCGAGCAGTTACATGTGCAGCTGTAATCTGACAGATTATTTTTGTATCCCTCCTTTGTAAATACCAGATATTTTGCCTTTATTTGATATTTTGTCCTTCATATTACAATAACTTCGAACTATAAATCAGATGTTACCGCCCAACAGCTACTCTTAAAGGTGCTCTATGTAACATTTTAGTTGGGGGGGGGGGTCTGTCACCTGTTTGTTTCTATGGATATGTAAATGCTTTATCAGGAATGTTCCACAGTATGATATTAAACGGCTCTACCTTACTTTTATTTAATTACAGGTGGTTTTATAGCTAAAAAAACAGGCTTTCTGACCTGTAACTTTGTCTGGTTTGGTCTCCATGAAGAACGTTTTAATGCTGTACTGTGAAAAGTTAGTTACTCTTGAGTAGTAGTTTTCCCAAATACTTCTACTTTGTACTTCTGCTTGAGTAATGTTTTGAAGTTACTCTTACTCAAGTGTAGTTTTTGTTTTCGACCTGTAAACCCCTGTAAACACGTTTGGGTATTACATCCAACTTGTCTCCAGTATCTGAGCGCACTAGAATGTGGTGTAGTAAATGTGAGTGAAGTGTGAATGGTTCCCCAAAAACATTCAGAGAGGTTTTAACAGCGCTTACAGTTATAATCTGATCTATAATGTCTGTGGTTTTGTTCTTCTGTTGCAGCCTGCGCTCTTGTACCTGGTCCCGGCCTGTGTGGGGTTCCCTGTGATCGTGGCTCTGCTCAAAGGAGAACTCACAGAAATGTTCAGGTGAGTCCTCGCAGCAGCATTTAATCTTCCAAGTGATCCACAGTTAACCTTCTTATAAGTCACCATTGTACTGCAAAATGTCATTTTTACAGTAATGCATGGATATAGCCTGACTAGCTAGTCACTACATTCTTTTAAAATCTAAACGGGTCTGGAACTGGACAATAGAGCATGAAAATCCTCCGTCCAAAATTTTAAACGATCCAACCACAGCTGTTAATTTGTATCACGTGTTTTTCAAATGCAGAAGACTCCAAAATTCTCCTATCATTCAGAACAAAATGACTTTTTACCTGAAATAAGGAATGCTTTGGTGCGTCGATTGTTGATTCTCAGGGATGAAAGAGTTCCGTTTTTTAGCGGATCTCCGCTTTTTTTTCCAGCTGCGGGGTAATTTTTTTTTTTTTTTTTTTTACATCTGCGCAAATTCGTTGAGAAAGATTTTGGGTGTATATATACTGTATGTATAGTTGTGTTTAGGGTCGCCAACTGTCCCTTGAAAAACAGAATCGTCCCGTATTCAGAACAAAAGTACATGTCTCGTATTAAACTTCGTATTAAACACAGCCCGTGTCTGGAGCCGCGGACCGAGCGAGTGAGCACAGCTCTTTCGCACCAGCGTGTACCATTGCGTGTACACAGGTTAAACTTTATAAAACATCCTATACCTCATCCTACCTGCCCGTGCCTCACTTAACGCGTCGCTCCTCGCTTTTTCACCTGCGCCTTTCAGCGCGCATAAGCTCCTCCTCAATGCGCTCTGATTAGACAAAGTGTAACGCAAAAACAAATCCAATATATACTACTAGTAGGCCTACCTGTTAATAAAATGTGTTT
The DNA here is from genome assembly GCA_036785185.1 of Paratrypauchen microcephalus. Lineage (NCBI taxonomy): Eukaryota > Metazoa > Chordata > Actinopteri > Gobiiformes > Gobiidae > Paratrypauchen > Paratrypauchen microcephalus. The sequence continues at coordinate 1,289,839 of JAVJIX010000037.1, read as the reverse complement.
TTTTGTACTTTTATGTACAGTTTTATTTTATTGCTAACATATAGCATATAGAAATCCAAATTTCAGAAATTTAAAATTTTCCAGCGGGGGGGGACTTTCCGCTTTTTTCATGATTGGCCACTTTCATCCCTGGATTCTGCAAACCACCATGTTTGTTTTTGATGCAAACAGTCCATGCTGTCAATCTCAATATCAAGTCACATTTATCTAACCTTACAAAGCAATGTTGCCGTTTTGTCCAGATTTTTTTGTGTGACAATGGGAACAAGTGCAATTTGACTCTCCAGAATTTGATGTGACATCCCTTGGAACAAGTGTTTATCACCTCACTAGTATTTCCTTTTTCTTTTTTTCCTTATTTTCTTGTCTTCCCCCCTCTTCTGTCCTTTCCTCTCTCCCCTCCCACCCTTCTTCCCTTACTTCTTTGTGTCCTCTCCCCACTTCCTGTTAGTTTTGAGTCCTCAGTTGAGTTCTTCCCCTCCTCTCCTCGCCTTATTTCTTTTCCTTCTGTCAGTGGCTCTCCTTCGAGTCTTGTTAGTTCGATGGAAAAGTCTGAGCGCCGTAGACCTGGTCCTAACACTGTGGCTCTGTAGATCGGACCAAACCCACAGACAGGCCCAGTCCCTGCTGTATGTATCAGAGGATAGAATCATATTTCAATTATTTAAGATGAGATTCAACGTTAATGTCCCTGATAAGGAAATTCGAGAGTGTGCAAAGTATCGACTTAATGGTGCACTGTGTAACTTTCTGGGTAGAGGGCCCGTCACCATGGAAATGTTGTTGCTTTGCCTGGAATTTTTCACAGTACGATATTAAACGTATCTTTCCATGGAGACGAGCTACAAACCAATTTACAGGTCTGATTTGTGGAGAGGTGGACCTACTCTACTGTGGTACATTTTAGTGAAGGCAATCTCCCTGGACATCTCGATGGACACAACCAGATGCTCGACTCTGACTAGAAAAGTTACATAGTGCACCTTTAAGTCTTGTCTTGTTCGATCAGTGCCGCTGGTAGACCACTTGGTGCAGATTCAAATAACTCAACTAGTTCAAAGTAAAAGTGAATAGTGCTGTAAAAAGAACAATTCTAAAGGATATCAAATATTTCTGAGCAGGTGTTTTTACTCTTTAGATACAAAAACAATAATATTTGACTTGCAGCAAAGTAAAATAGTTCTTGTCTCGATTGTCCAGCCAGTGAGCAGTGTTCAACCGTATAAGCTCTCCCATCAGATATTGATACTTTGCAGTGACCTCATGCTGGCACACCTGTTGTTGTGGCAGTCAAGTCAATTCTTTAACATAATCTGTAAAATTAATTAATAAACAGAGCTTCATACAGATCAGAGCCTACAGTTAGCATCACACCCCTTGGGAATGTTGTTGACATCAGCTGCAACATATCAATAGACATCTCATTCAGAATGAAGCTGGCTGGCTCTGACTCATTTGCCTTGTGTGTGATTCTGCTTAAGCCTTTGTCATTGCTCCATCCTGTGAAGTTTCTCCTCCACCTCAGACACTCCCAAACTCTGTAAACATGTTGATGCACATGATGCCCACAGTCACAGTAACACTTCCTCCTTTGTGTTGATCTATAGATACGAGGAAGAGTCAAGTGAGGAGGCCGGGACAGACTCTGAGACTGACAAAAAGGACCAATAGCTTCTCTGCTTTTTTTGTTTGTATGTATTTCTTATTCATGCAATGTTTTTTTTCCACATCATTTCACTGAAGCCCCACCCTCTTCCTGCTGGTTGTTATGGGAATGGGACTCGTGCCTAAACGGGAGCCGATATATAGCCAGAGCGCTTTGTCGGCTTCATCTCTGCTTCATGGACATGTTACAGGGTCTGGACTACAAACCTTAGGGGTAAAGAATATTTATTTGTGTTGGAAAAATGACAAAGACTGTCTCCATAGTTTAGAATAAACTATAAATGAATATTCCCCATCCAAACAGTTTAATGGGGAATATGTATTTAATTTAAATTTAATATTTGTGTCATTCTAAACTTAGAATTTTAAGAATTCTAAGATTCTAGTGAGCCAGGGACCTGTGTGTCCTGGGGAGGCTGGATATAGTTTGAATGTTTCTTATATTGGTCCTACATATAATTTTAATAGGGGGTGGGGTCAGACTTTGTGCCATAAAAGGGGGGGGGGGGGGGGGGTAGTAGAGAATTGAGAAAACTAACTTCATTTGTAAATGAGGGGATCAGGATCCCTTTTGTTATTCTGTAAAACACTTTGAGTTCCTGGTTCCTGTAATGTCCAAACCACTAAAGTGTTTGCTGTATGAGATCTAGGAGCATATCAAAGTGTTGCAAAAACCAAAACTATAAAAAAAAAAAGAATAAAATGACAGTATATTAAAAAAAAACTTTTCCAGATATTTTCAGCCTGAACTTCTGTAGAACTCATTTGTTTTTGTTGCAGCAGAAAAAGGGAAACTGCTCTGTGTTTGATGTAAAATGTTCTTAATAAAAGTGAATGATCTTGACTCAGACTCTTTTTCCCTCTGGTTTTGAATGAACAGGTGAATGTACAAATTAAAATGGGTCAAATCAAATGCCTTTATTCACAACAGTTTTACACATTTACATTTAGTAAACTTTTTTTTTTTTTACACTTTATACATGTAGAAAACTACCCGCTCTGGAGGTGTGAGCTGAGTGTGTTCTTGTTTGTTTTACCACATCTCAGTGTTTGAAATATGCAGCAACAGCACTGTGCAATATTATGTGGTGCAAAAGTCTGCATCCACCACAAATCTGGTGCTTTAATCCAGGAGGGGGAGCAGATTGTTGTACTGTACAATGGTCTAACAGACATGAGAACTGTGATGAAAAATGTTGAATTTTTTTTTTACCATGACTAAAAAGTAAAATTCCTAAACCAGTGCTCAGACTGTTCAAAATAAAACTATTTATAAAACATCTTAAATAAAAACCAAACCAAAAGTTGCAAACTAAACACATTGTATTAAACTCTTAAAAAAAAAAAAAAAAGAATCATAAAATACTTGATGGTCCGGGTCACATCACTTCACACTGCCCTCCGATTGGTCAGGAGCACACAGACAGCTGCCGCAGGGTGTTCAGGTCCCACAGAAGCCGTCTGATTCGTTGCTTCAGCTCTGGGAGGCGGGGCAAAGGGTCAGCTGACTCCAGCTCGTCCATCCAGGACTCCAGGCCTGAGACACCAGAGTCAAATTTAACACTTAATTTAACACTGCACAGTGTTATTTTTGATAGCTCAAAAAGTTCAACTTTCAGAAAAACACTGCAGAGTGTAAAAGGAATTGTATGATCGTATGCTTAATTCATTCTTTTATGTAGTATGCATAAGTAAATGCTCCTGCTGCCAAGGTTAAACATCACAAAATGTCTTCATACACGTTTGAAATGTTATTAAACCTGTGTATTCAGAACAGCCTCTTGAATGAGGGCCGAAATGTCTTTGACATTATTGTTATTATCTAATCAAACATGGAATTATGACTTACCGTCCAGCTCAGTCTCCATCCGCTCCAGGCGGTGGCAGATTTCCTGTTGCAGACTCTCAATGTGGTCTAAAAGGTTGAGCTCTGGACTTCTGCAGGGCTCTGAGGGTTGGGCTGGTTTGTGGTCCTGCTCCTGTTCTACTTTGAATTCCTCTGGACTTGCCTGAAATACAACAGTTGCATATAGTGAGATCAATGACAGGATACAACATCCAAGTTTACAAATACAAACATGTTTGTACCTGAGTTAGGGCAGGTTTCTGATAACAGTGCTCACTGCTCACGTAGCACACAACTTTGGGCTCCTCCCCTTCCTCGCGTCTCCATGGCAACCTCCAGAACTGTAGCTCTGCCTCTGACCCGGTCCTGAGCAAAACGAGAGCCATTTTGGTTTTGACATTGGATGTGGAAAAAGTACAAGAGACATCCAAAAAGATCATCAGTTAATTATTTGCTTTAATTAATTGCAATAATATTGCAAATACAGTGGTACCTCACCTTACGAAATTAATTCGTTCCAGAAGTGGTTTCGTAACGTGAAAAATTCGTAAGTTGAGTAGCTATTTCAATGGAAAAAGCCTGATCCGTTCCAAGGTTTTTTTTTTTAGAGTGTAACTTTTTTTTGTAGTGTAACGTTGTGTTCCTGACGGGCTAAGAGACTAGACCAGGACTAAAAGAACGTGGAATAAACCAGGTCTGGCCAGAACTAAACCTGGATTGGACCTGTTATTATTATAACATGGCAGTGCCGTTGAATGAGCGCGTTGCTCGTGTCTGCGCACCTTGCGCGTTGCGCGCTAGGGCTAAGAGGCTAAGACGCTCTTTCAGCGGGAATAAGAGCGGGGCGGGGCTGGCTCTGCTTCTATCTGACCTCCAGAGCCGGGGCGCAGACACTGTGAGCTAACAGGCCGAGAAAGGTGCTCTATCGGCGGGCAAGACCGCGGGGGTCTCGCTCGGGGCGGGCTCTGCTTCTATGTGACTTCCAGGTCTAGACCAGAACTAAACCAGGTCTAGACCAGAACTAAACCAGGACCGGACCAGGATTAAATCACCCCGTGCTGGGCCCGCGCGTGGTCGGCCCCGAGGAGGAGGCACGGCCCGGGCACCGCGGCTGCATCCCGCAGCCCCGGTGTAGCGCGGCCTTGCGCCGTATGGACGTCGCTTTTTGATCCTTCGATGTCGGCTCTTCCTATCATTGTGAAGCAGAATTCACCAAGTGTTGGATTGTTCACTCACTAAGGGAACGTGAGCTGGGTTTAGACCGTCGTGAGACAGGTGAGTTTTACCATACTGATCATGTGTTGTTGTGTCTCCCCTCCCGCGTTCGGTGCTATATTGAGCCGTGCCCCCCCCACGCTTCACTATCAACACATTCCATTGAAAATCTATGAAAGTTCGAGTGTTCAAACGAGAGAGAAATGCGAGAGAAACTCCAGTCTGAGAAAAGCGTAGAATGTGTGTGGTGAGGCATTTACAGCCCTAAAACATGTAGAACAATTGTAAAATACAAAGTTGTCCTACCTCGTGGACCTCTCCCACCGCCTCTGGAACCTAACCCCGTGTGTGTTGATAAAGTGTATTTACGTTTCTGGGCGTGCATCTGAGAGCGCATTAATTTAATTTTTGAGATTTGTTGTTTTTAAAGTGCTTTATAAATAAAGTTGGATTGGATTGGAGATTTCGCGTTTCGTAACTTGAAATTTCATTCGTATCTAGAGACCAAAATTTGACGTGAAGGCGTTTCGTAACGTGAAATTTTTGTTTGTTGGGTCATTCGTAAGGTGAGGTACCACTGTACTACAAATTTTACATTGATAGCCAGTGGAGTCATAAAACTCTGTCCCCAAGATGGTGAGGTCACCTAGCGCAAAGTATTTGTGTATGTGTGTAGAGTGTTGTATATCACATAGTACTCACTGCAAGAGGCGGAGCTTGAGCCCAATGGCCGCAGTTACCGTGGCAATAGTATGACTGTGTGCTAACAGACGCCGTGTATGTGCAATCTGCTCCGAATTCTGCTCTGAGAAGTTTTCCTCCAAACATGACAACCCAAACATGTGACCATCCATCAGCCAATCAGAGCTTGGCTTCCTCCTGTCCCTGGACCTGACAGAAGTCTGCGCTGAGCCCCGACAGATGAAACAGGTGTAGCTCTGTGGAAGGTGCTGCTCCAGGAGGCCCAGGCAGGTCCCATGTTGCCAACACTGGCACTGATCACACTACACACAAATACACAAAACAAAATATAAAATTTCTTTGACCTGCGATAACATTTAGAATAACAGTTTAGTGTTTTGCTTGTTGATTCTGCAGAAGTCTACACTCTTAGTTCTCTATGTTATGTTTTTTTCCCTTTTTTACGTGTAAACCGCTATGTTTGTTTTCACACAAACAGACCACGAAAACAAACTGAAGTATATGTAGTATATAGAAGTGTTCAGATTGCGCAACTAAAAATGAGAATACAGGGGGTCCTCGGGTTACGACGGTCTCGACTTACGACGTTTTGTGGTTACGAACGCGCCCCCATAAAAAAAAAACAAAAAAATGACGCGTCATTCCGTCTTACGTGGTTTAGCGTGGTAAGCGACGTAAACAAACGCGAACGGCGCGTGGCGGAAGAATATGCTTTGTTGTGGTTGTAGGGCGAAGAAGACGGCCTTGTGTGCGTGCCCAATGTGGGCGGAAGTACCTGATGTGGGCTCTGATCTGCTCCTATGAAAGCGACAGTGATAACCAAGCAGCGTAGTGGTCTAATTATTGAGATGGAAAGGTTATTGGTGCTTTGGTTGGAAGATCAAAGTCAAAATCCGACTTACGACGAAATTCGTGTTACGAAGCGTCTTAAGAACCGATCAACGTCGTAACCCAAGGACCCCCTGTACATGCATATGACACGACTAAGGCTACGTTCACACTGCAGCCTGAAACGACCCAAATCCGATTTTTTTTGCCTCTATGCGACCTGTATCTGATCTTCTAATGACAGTGTGATCGACACAGATCCGATTTTTTCAAATGCGACCCAGGCCACTTGGATATGTGGTCCTAAATCCGATACATATCCGATCTTTTGACATGCGACTTCAGTCTGAACGCCCAGGTCGCATTCATCCGACCTGAGTGTGTTTCCTCCAATGAGAGTGGTACAAGTAGGCGTTCACAAATGTGCACAAACGTTCTTCTCGTCATGCGAAAATAGTATATAAACTCGTATCAGTGAAGTGGCGAAGCACGTAGCAATCCCACCCCTCCTGCCTGTGACTCCGCACCCACATGTTCCTTTCTGCAGACATTGCTGCCACTGCCCCGCAAAACGCTGTGGCCAAAAACCTTGTCCTTCTCCTTCTCCGTCTCCTCCTTAAAACAAATAAGCTGTACATGTTTTGGCTCCGGTACGAAAGCAACTTTAGGCTACTTCCGTAAACATTGAGCGTGTTCGCTGCGTGTGACGTCATCGTGTCCTCCAAGGCGCATGCGGGACACTTTTGGGGAGTTTAGCGTTCACACTGGAGATCACATACAATTCGCATTTAACTGGAAATGTGAACGGCCTCGCAAAAAAATCGGATTTCACAAAAAAATCGGAATTGAGCATTAAGCCCTGCAGTGTGAACGTAGCCTAAGACTGGCATGAGGTACACAGGGAGGTTGTTTAAAAGAGAACTGACACAGCGTTGTGATGAAGTAGGGACACTGCAGAATCTGTGTGGAGTATTCAGAGGGTCTCACCTGGATCATGAAGTCGATCTCCTCATTTACCTCACAAACACACCTGATGACATCACTCTCTGTCTCTAGAGAAACAGGCCAGCTGGGTGTGTCCTCACCACTCTCAGCCGTCAGAGTGGACCAATCACTGCCCTCCTCTGCACCTGGAATTATAGTGACACAGATGAACACTTCAGTAAGTACTGCTTATACCCTACTATTGGCTCCCTAAACAAAATTTGATCCAGTTTGAATGTGTCACACTTTCAGTTGAACTAGAAACCACTCTGGACAAGTCCCTAATCTGTGAGGTACAGTACCAGGTCTGTGTTTGATAGCACCAGGTCTGTGTTTGATAGTACCAGGTCTGGGTGGGCTTGCACCAGGTCTGGGTAGATCCAGGTTGTTGGGGACTGAAGGATGGTCCAGATGTTCATCATCACTACTGCAGAACACTGAATAAAACCACAACAAGAAAATATTGAAAGACAAATGAAACATGTTCTTGGAGCCCTCAGCCCTGATTCATTTAGGGTCTACAGGGTAGAGCTGTGGCAAAGAAAACACGGCAGGGATGATGGAGTACTACTGGAAAAGGACCATTACAAGAAAAGTCAGATCAATCTGCTGCAATCTTTGCAACTGCAAAACAGATTGCAAAATAACTAAAGGGCCTCATCTTTCCACTGGGGCTTTTCACTCTCACCTGCATGACTTCTCCTCTTTTTCTTCTTCTTCTTCTTTTTCTTTTTTTTGAATTTGACCCGAAGGAAGTGCTTCCTGTCCCTAATGCGCTCTCTTCTTGTGGTTTTGCCGGAGTCTGTCTTCGGACCTGAACAGAACCAGGATTTAGTCCAAACTGGGTCATATAGATGATTAGTAATTGGATAGTGAATTAACCTGTCTCCACTGGGACTGTCTCCTCATCTCCATGGCGACAGGTGCCAAGATCCAGTTTAGACTCGGATGCATCAGAGATGCCCTCAGACGACAGACGTTTTCTTCTAAATCAATAACAGAATCAATATGACCCTGAGGATGGAGGATATGCACACAGGAGCCCAACCCACAAACTCTGAATATCTCTCCCAACCCTTAATCCCCTTTCCACATACACCTGTCTTATCCAATAAAGCTTATGGGCCAAAATAACCTTTAAAAAACTTGGGATAACCACTCTGCCATGCTATGGAGTTAATGTGGTGATGTTATAGCACAGTCACACAAAGTATACCACTGTGATAAGTATTTAGCTACCCAAATATCGCTTGGGGTACATTATCACAAAAAGAAAGAAAAAAGTCTTGAGAACATCTTGAGAAAAAATTACACACAGAGTGTAATTACTGCAGTACTGTTAATGTACTTCAGGTACCAGTACTCACCTCTCTCTCCCTGTAGTTACTGTAGTACTTTGAGCAGCAGTACTATGGTAGTATTTTAGGTGGCAGTGCAGCAGAGAGCTCTTCCTGAAAGACTTCGTACAGTTTGGAGCAGGACATTTGAATTCATTATGATCCAATTCAATAGAAAGAATCGGAGGAGGCTGCCGCTTTATAACCCTGTAGACTGAAGACAACATTTTTTAAATTTTAATAATTTTAAAACCAGGTCTGAAGGTCTAACAAGGACTCACGGGGTTCTCGGCTGAACTTGTGGGTGGTTGGGAGGTGGGCCTGTCTCTCCAGCAGAACTTCTACAGAAAAAACAGAGTTAGACTTTCATATAAGAGTTCTAAACACATCAGGACAACAGGCTGTGATTGGCTGACCTCTGTCGATGGGGGTGGGGCCTTGTACAATGTGATCTCCTGTGATCGGCTGATCTTGGTTGATGGGGGTGTCCCCTTGGGTTGAGTTTCGTTCACGGATGCGTTTCCGTTTGGCTCGAGCTGTGGTTAGAAGTTCTGCTCTCCTCTTTCTCTGCCTCTCGCCTGCATCCTTAGCCTGTCCCTCCTTGGTCCCATCCTCTTTACTTTCTACCTCTTTGTCCCCTTGGTCATCAGCACCAGGGTCCTTTCTCTCATCCTCAGGCCCTTCTTTCCTGTTTTCATTTAATTCTGGTAAATTTTCTTGATTATGTTCCTCCTTCACTGTGTTTTTTTCTGAATAAATTTTCTCGTCCCTGTCTCCTAAACCCCTGTCTCCTAAACTCCTGTCTCCTAAACCCCTGTCTCCTAAACCCCTGTCTCCTAAACCCCTGCCTCCTAAACCCCTGTCTCCTAAACCCCTGTCTCCTAAATCCCTGTCTCCTAAATCCCTGTCTCCTAAATCCCTGTCTCCTATATCCTTGTCTCCTATGTCCTCCTTTGCTTTGTCTCCGATGTCCGTCTCTCCACTGTACCTTTTTGCTTCTTTTTCTCCAGTGTCTTCATTTTCTTCCTTCTCTGATAGTTTCTTCTCTCCTTCCTTCTCTACCTCTGAGTCACTGTCCCACTCTTCACTCGAATTTTCTAGTTTCCATTTCTGAAAAACGAAACAGACCTCAATTAGGGGGGAAGGGTGAAAGGTTAAGAGGTGAAGGATTTGACAAAAATGTCAAAACTACATGCTAGATATAATTCAACAATATCTACCTCATCATAGGGTTTGATCTTAGTGGGTCTCACTGTACGAATGACTCCATCAAAGAACCTCACAGTGTAGGAATCTAAAAGACAAAAGCTCATAAAAGTCTCAGATTTGTATTACTCACTTCACTTCTGACTTTCTTTTGACCACTCACCATCCTTGTTCACTCTTAAGATTTTGGCCGGGTAGAACTTACAATCAGTCCAGCATGCCATCACTTTAGAGCCAACGTTGTACAACTAAGAAAACAAAGAGAAACAAATAAATCACTGAGTGCCCATTTAGAATGAGAAAAGAGCTAAACAAATGATTTAGTAATGTTTACAAGCAAAGGAGATATTATAGGATATATAAATATTGTATTTTTAATCCTGTTTATTTGAATGTATATTACATTATTTATTTAAAGTGCCTCTCAGTTTGAAGACGCAGATTTTAAAACCTGCTGCTAAGGACTACTGTTGCACTGTTGCACATTTACATTTACTATTGGAATTTTACTGCTGTTGTACTGTTGTCTTATCACTGTTATTGCACATTCCCTACTGGAATTTTACTGCTGTTGTACTGTTGTTTACTACTGGTATTGCAATAGAATTACTACTGTTGCACATTTATTTTTATCTTAACTTTCAATGCACACTCAATTGCACATAACCATTTCACTGCTGTATCTTCCATTGCACATTTTTGATGCACACTGCACATTTTGGACACCTGTTAATAGGTATTTATTTATTTATTTATTTATTTGTTGTACTGTTGCACTGCTTTCAGATTTTAGATCTTTGATTTTAGTTTTTAGATTTAGATTTCTGTCTTAGATAGTTTTTCTGAGTTTTGTCCTTATATTGTATTTTGTACTGTCTTTCTTGCACTACCTGGCCAGAGAGAAATGAAATTTCGATTCGCTGTATGTTGAACACATATGGCAGAATTGACAATAAAGCTGACTTTGATCTTTGATCTTTGATCTTTGTATCAAATAAAAACTAACCCAGAGCTTGCTCTTATTTAATTCTAACTCACCGGTTTCTGGCCAGTCTTGTCCAGCCCTTGTTTTCTCAGACTGACCCGGTCTAGTCCTCTGATGTGGGGGGAGTCCCAGTGGAACCATTCCTGGTACCGCTTGGACCAGCGCCGGTACTGGACAAGGACTTGCTGGTTCTCTGTGTCAAGCTGCTGGATCTTCCCAGAATACCTGTACAAATATATTCAGGTTAAATAATAAATCTTTTTTTGTTTTTTTTTTGTTTTTTGCTTTTCTAACTTTACCATTTGTTGTGCTTGTCGCGAGCCTCCAGCTGAGCTCCTACTGCAAATGTAATGCCTGCTCTGTCTGGCGGAGTCTTCATCTGAAATATTGACAATATTTCATGTATATAATTCTTCCTTTACCCAATATAGACATGGCTTTATTCTAGGTTTCATCTGAGTAACACTGAGCTTTGCTTTATAAAAAGTTTTTAATACAAATGCCAGTTATTTCACAGGCATGTAAGATGACTTATTAATAGCTTTTCATTACATATGCTTGTAATTGAGCATATTTAATGAAACTATATTAAAATAACGCAAGCTACATGCCACACACTTTATCATAAGCGGCTGTTTGATATGATCCGGAGCAAAAAAAAAGACCCGCCCACAAAATGTGAGCGTGTCCCGCATCTCGACCGGTGATTGGTCAGGATCATTCTGAACCGAGCCCTCATTGGCTGTGACAGCTGTTTGTTAAAGTGGAGTTTGACAGGAGCTAATGCTAGCAGTTTTGTCATTTTTACGACCGTTTGGCTCCAAAAAACCAATGACAGAAAGAAAGTGCATTATGACATTTGGATGAGCGAGCATTGTATGAATAGAAGCACGGGAGAAAGCGTTTAAAACGTATTCAACTTTGACTTTAACAGGTTTATTGGAGTCAGAATGTAAGGGCTAAAATGCTAATGGCTATCCGTAGCAAAGTCGCATTAACAGAATATTAAAGCCGGATTTAAAGCGGATAATTGTGGTTTCAATTACTGATGTAGACGCCGTGAGAGACACCTAAGGACTGAGACTGATTATACACCAAAAACAACCGTAAATACCGAAAAATAAAGAGAAAGAGAACTGCTTTACCTCTAACTGCTGCTGCACTCCGTTGACGCGTTGCTCATGCGCACAGGATAGGTCACCGAGATTTTTTTCTTTTTTTTAGGGTTTATCCTTACTATTTTAAAACATTAAACCGTTAAAAAATAAATATATAAATAAATTACTTAGTTAATAAAAAAAAAAAAAAAAAATACAGAACATTCCTGTAATGAACGTGTGCCACCAGCAGAGTGAGGCAAAGGATCCGGGGCACTGATCCAGAGACATGGCGTATGCCTCCATGCATAGTTGAACATGCGGGTACACTGGCCATTCATCTATTCATGGGTTTCAGGTTGTTTGAGAACTTTTTTTACACTTCAAAATATATAATAGGTCTGTGTAGTTTTAAATTGTTAATTCCCAATTTTGTTTTTTAATTGTTAATTCCTATTTTTTCATTATTTTGAAATCAGGTGATTGCAGTGGTATAGCACTTAACACTGATTTCTGACCCCCACCCTCCTCCGCTGTTCCCTCTGGACCCTCACTCCCCCTATTTTCCTTCTCGGCCCCCCTTGTATTTCCCCCAGGCACCTTCAGGTCCCTTAGCCCTTGCACCCAATGGTGTTTGTTCCCGTGCCCACGTCCCCCAATGTGCCTTCTGAGTGCTTTGTGAATGTTATTGTTGTTTTGAAACATGTAACTTTAATAATAAAAGATTACAAAAAAAAAAAAAAAAAAAACACTGAAGATAGGCTCGATCCCCGGGTCACCCGAGCCTTTCTGTGTGGAGTTTGCATGTTCTCCCCGTGTCTGGGTGGGTTTCCTCCGGGCACTCCGGTTTCCTCCACCAACCCAAAACATGCACCATAGGTACCTCCAGCTTTGGTCCTGACCAAGCCGAAGCAAGAAGATCATGGAGATGGTCCCCGGGCGCAGTAATGTGCTGCTCACTGCTCCTGATAACAGGATGGGTTAAATGCAGAACTGGAATTTCCCCACTGTGGGACTAATACAGGCATAGCTTTCTTTCTTTCTTTCTTTCTAAATAATTAACCTTTTCAATTAGTTTAGATTGCTCATATTTAAGTTATTCCACAATATGTCATACAATGACCTGACGAAGATCCACTTATCAAAATTTTGTCATTCATTAAATGCAGTTTGGGAGTAAGTGTGCAGGCTTTGTGTCACTTTCTATGTTCACTGTAGTAGCCTTGCACCAGTGATGTGCATATAACTATACCTTTTACAATACGTCATACAAAACTTAAAGACACACAAGATTTTGAATTTAAATTAGGCTGCATAAACATGACCTAACTGTTTCCCCCCTATGAGGAAGACATTCAAAGCTTTTACTGATAACAATTTATTCTTTTACTGATGACAATTTATTCTCAATTTCATAAACATTGGTCTTATTTTTTTATGTTTTGGACAATTTTCCATGTTATAAGTTGGTGTCATGTTTCTCAGGATGATTATCCACTCAGAATGAGCTTTGTGACTCTCTCACTTGGTGTGCCAGTTTCAATGCTGAAATTCAGTTGGCTTAAACCTAAAAGGCTTTCTGATCTGTCTCCTCACTACCTAAACACCAGCACCTGCAGACAATCATTATTCAGTGCTAGTGCAGCCTCTGCAGCTCTTTGAGTATATCGGAGGTTCTGAGCTTTCACGTTAGACAAAGTCCATTATACATGATAAGAAAAAGTAGTATGTGTCCTGTCATGCAGGTTATGGTACTGGCAACCCATGTTGCCAGTACCATAACCTTTTGAGTCCAATTTTACAAACAGTCAATCTATCTACTGTACCTTTAATCTGACTTTGGACAAATTATCTTAGTTTTCTCTCTAAGAATATACATGGAGTAAAAGGTAGGCTGAAATACAAATATGAGTTATAAATGAAAGGCTGAAATACTAACATCATCATGGGTCAGTATAAGCAATGAAACACAGTGACAGACTATCATTCATGCACATGGGGTTGTGTAAAGGGCCCATGTTACACTGTTTTCTGATCTGTTGTTGTGTCCTCATCTCAACCATGCCTGGAGTTGTGTTTTGTTTCGTTCACACACAAACCCTGCATATTTAGGCTGGGTTCTTCTCTCAAACAGAAAACACCCCTGTGATGTCATGTGGCAATCCAGGATGTGCTCTACTGTGTTTTTATACTGCATACACCGTCACTGGAATCATTTGGATCTTTCAGCCGTGGAATTGCCAATCTTTACTTAACAAAAAAAAAAATGTAGCTAACTACTGTTTCATGGCATCACAAGGTGGAACAGAACATTCTGAGCTTTGGAGATGTAGACAGACTAATGATGCAGTATTGCTCAAACACGTGTGAATGAGACAAAACACAACTCTGGGTATGTTTTTGAGGAGGTAACAACATTCTAACATGGCTTAAAGCTCACAAGAGTCAAAATTTCATACTATAGGACCTTTAACGTATATGAACTTCTCTCTTCTAACCATAACCCTTGCTGTTGTAGTTGTTTTAGGCTCTTTGTTGTGATTTTCGGTGTATAGTTTTATACTACATGTGTATTCAGAGTGAGAGCAGAGTGGTAGAATGCATGAGTCATGTTGGAGCTGAACAACTCCCTTCAGTTGCTCAGGATCACGTTACACACATTCCACAATACAATATAAAACAAGGATATACATTACATAGTTAGCCTATATAATGCAACTGTGATGACTGCATTTGAAAAAGCTGAACAAACACAAATGAATATCTGAATCGTATTATACACCCAGCACACACACAAATGAGTTACATTGACTTACATTCATTGGAGACTCATCCTAACTATAACCATATTTACTAGTCTAACCTTAACCCTTTTAACTCATATCTAGAGTTTAAACCATGTTCTTGATCTAATCTTGAAACATTTATGTATTTAGGGTCTATTTTTCCCCATAAAATAGTTATTTGTATGTATGTACAAATTCAAATTCCCTACAGGGTTATAAATACCCACCCACACACTTACAAACAATATCCTACACATTACAACTCTACAGTAGTGGAGGGTAACGAAATACAAGTAGATAAATACTGTACTTTAGGTATCTGTACTTTTGCAGTGGATACTTCACTACATTTGAAAGCAGGTATCTTTACTTTAAATGCCACTACATTTTTGAACAGGACTGGAAAGTAAAAAGTACTTTTCATATGATTTTGTGGTAACATCCTGACTAAAGCTTTTGAGTTCAAGCTTCGAATCTGTGCAAACAAAATGAACACACAGAATTCATAAGAAAAGTTAAGAAATTGATTTGTTTTGCAACTATTCTATTAAAATCTGTGTGAATTACTTTTACTTGTTACTCTAAAAGTAAATGTAGTATACATATAAAGCTCTGGAAAAAAATAAGATACCACTGCAAAATTATCAGTTTTTCTGATTTTACTACTTATAGGTATGTGTTTGGGCAAAAGGAACATTTTTGTTTGAGTCTATAAACTACTGACAACATTTCCCCCAAATTCCAAATCAAAATGTTATCGTTTAGAGGATTTATTTGCAGAAAATGACAAATGGTCAAAACGATACATGTTTTCAGACCTCAAACAATGCAAAGAAACAAGATGAAATTCATTTTAAAGGTCCCATGGCATGAAATTTTCACTTTCTGAGGTTTTTGAACGTTAATGTGAGCTCCCCTACCCTGTTTAGGCCCCCCCCCCCATAGTTAAAAGTTGTGAAATGTCTAAACTGAGCATTTGCGATCCTTTTCTGCGTTACAAAAAATCAGAGCTCAAACGGGCGAGTTTGAACAAGGCACCTTATTGACGTCAGATCGGGAAAAAAAATCCAAATGCAGTTCCACCCCCGTCTGTCTGTACTCAGCGTCTCTGTAAATCACGCCCAGTGAGTTTGGACTGCGAATGCACTAGGCAATGCGAAATGCGTTTTTTTATTTGCCTGGAGGCACGTCCGAGTGTTTCTAGGCTCGGAAGTCCTTTATCTGAGCCTCTGGACCTTTGAACAGCAGTGGTTTAATTTTATTTTCTGTGGAAATGTGTTTATTTTTTCAATGGAACGCTTCAAATCTCTCCCTCGTGCAAAAAACAAGGAAATGGATCAGCTGAGCGCTCAGAGCCCAGAGCAGAGAGTTTGGCCACGCCCCCACCCTCTACTATTGGCCAGCTCTTTTCTCCTCATTTGCATTCAAGCAACAACGCCCATTATGGAGTGTTCCAGAGAGAGAAAAAATACTTTTTCTCATCTTATCTCTGTTTCTGTTTCTGTTGGTTTTGAAGAAGGATTCATTTACAGTATTAGGGAACCATTAAGGAGCCATATAAAAGCATCAAGAAGTACCATGTCATGGGATCTTTAAAACAACATAATACTAATGTTTACACTTAAGAAGAGTTCACAAATCAATATTTGGTGCAATAACCCTTATTTTTAACCACAGCTTTCATGTGTCTTGGCATGCTCTCCACAAGTCTTTCACATTGTTCAAGGGTGACTTTATTCCACTTCTTGTGCAAGAAATTCTAGAACTGAAGTAGCTCAGCTTTGTGTTTGTGTTGGAATTCAACAGACGCTGGAATGGAATGGCTGTAATACATGTAGAGATGCTGATTTCAGAAAAAAATGCAGCGGCCTCTTATTTTTTTCCAGAGCTGTATATAATATGTATATGATTCTTGTTTCTGTCTTGGGACAAACTCAAAATAAATATGAATCAATCAAAAGTACATTTTTAAATTGGTTCTTTAATACTTAAGTAGATTTTCAGATTTTATTTTATTTTATTTTTTTTACTTTTATCTGAGAAACTTTTTGCCTCTGTATCTGTACCTTTACTTCAGTAACAAAATAGAGTAGGTCTTCCACCAATATCAATACTCTGATACGATCTGGCCACTATTACTCAATACACACAATATTGTACACAACAACTGCTTAAAAGATACACAGTATACACACAGTACATGCAAAATTGGAGACTGTAAAAAAAAGTCTGATCTACAGAAATGCACATGTTGAAATTAATGTTTTTTGTATTTTTGTTTGTGAGGCTATATATACACCCCAATATTTATGTTTCTTTATACTTCAGAGCACTTTTTATAGCACTTTCTGAATTGTCTACACTTCTTTGCCTTCTAGTTCTGTCTGGCTTTCAAGGATTTTGTAAATTATGAATATTATATATAGCCTACCTATTTTTATGTACTAACAATTCAAACTGAGAACAATGAGATGAATCATATCTTCACAAAGTTATTTCAGACTTTTGTTGTGGTGAACCATCAAGGAAATAAACATCAGTTATACAAAGTGCTGTGAGTCTATCTGAGTCTAAACAGAGTCGGGATTTAGCATCTTTTTGGCTCCAAACGTTAAATTCTGTTGTTTAACTGTGGCAGAAAAGACTGGGGTGTGGCTTTCGACCTACTCTGTTGAAACTTATCTCGAGATTTATTGTTTGTTTTATTTGACTTATCAGAATCACTTTACTCCAGTTTTCTTCTTTTTAATCCAAAGATTTTATAATGGTCCTTCTTCTTTATCTGAACTAATATTTCATCTTTTTTGTCATTAGGGAGCAGTCTGATGCCAGCCCTGAAGATCTAGTGAAGATCATCATTAAAGGGCTCGTGTTACATTATTTTCCGAATGAATGTTTCAGTATAATCAAAAACAGGAGTTGTGTTTTGTTTCATTCACATGTTTAACACACAAACCCTGCATACTTAGGCTGAGTTTCTCTCAAACAGAAAACATTCAGTTCTACCTTGTGATTTCAAGTGGTTATACAGGAAGTGCTCCACTAGAATCATTTGGATAATTTCAGACCTGGAGTTGCCAACCTACTGAACTAAATGTAGACAGGAGCTGTTAACTTGAAAATTACCCCTTCATGACATCACAAGGTAGAACAGAGTATTTTGAGCTTTGGAAATGTAGACAGGCTAATAATAAAGGAATACTCAAACGTGCAAATGAAGCGAAACACAAATCCAGGTATGTTTTGGATGTCTTGTGATACTTAAAGCTTACAAGAGTAAATTCTGTGTAATCTTGGACCTTTAAAGAACCCCTGGTCCTCTCACATCCAGCCTGAGCCTCTCCCTCATAATTCACTGAAAAAAGTGCAGGTGTTCAACATTATGTGCCTGTTTAATGGTGCAGTGCAGGGGATTTCACAACTTACACAATGTTTTGTCATAAAGAATACATTTTATTATTTTTGCTGGTACTTATTATATAGTATAGTATAGTATAGTATAGTATAGTATAGTATAGTATAGTATAGTATAGTATAGTATCGTACAGTACAGTATAGTATCGTGTAGCATAGTATATAGTATAATATTGTATTGTATAGTATAGCATAGTATAGTACAGTATCTTATCATATCGTATAGTATCATATAGTATAGTACAGTATAGTATCGTATCGTATAGTATAGTATTGTATCATATCGTATCCTATAGTACAGTATCGTATAGTATCGTATCGTATACTATCATATCGTATCGTATAGGTATTGTATAGTGTACAGTCCCTGACAAAAGTCTTGTTGTTTGGGTACAAGTTGACCTTAAGTGCCCCCCAAATATATGTCTCATAATTTTTTTTGACAAGAAATGTCTCATTTCAATCCCAACAGATTATTTCAAAATCTGTTGGGATTGAAATGAGCAGTGTTGTATAAAGTACTGGAAAATCAAACTCAAGTAAAAGTATAGGTTCCCCTCCCAAAAATGACTTTGGTAAAAGTCGAAGTCACTGACTGAAATGTTACTTGAGTAAAAGTCTTAAAGTATCTGGAACTTCTTGTACTTAAATATGACAAGTAATGTAAAAATAAATGTACTCAAGTAATGTAATTAAAAGTACAAGTAAAAGTATCAAGCAAAGGCAGTCTGAATTTAATATTTTTTAATCCCCCCCCCCCCCCCCCAAACCTTTATGTTTTAATAACAGTGCTGAAAATAAGGCATACATAACACCATTGAAGGAGTGTTTTTGGAGGAAGAGGGTTTTTTGCAATTGGGCCCTTAATTCTACTGTAAAACACCATGTTCGGCTCACCCATGGTAGTTTTGTGTCATATGGAGCACTGTCGAAGATATTGGGTTTGGTGATATCCATGAAACGCCGTCCTATGAGCAAGTAAATGCAGGCACAAAATATGTTATTTGTAATTCCATCAGGAATGTTGTTTGATTAAACTACCTGCATGAAACCAACAGATGTAGGCTGATTGTCATGCGCAAGTAGCGAACAAGCCCAGGCACGTCCTGACTTCCTTGCAGTCAGTAGAGGTTTTTTTTTGTAACGAGTAACTAAACAGCACATTGAAAATGTATTGGAGTAAAAGTATGCAATTAAATTCGGGAAATGTAGTGAAGTAAAAGTAAAAGTTATCATTTTTTTAAAAACTCAAGTAAAATACAAAGTCTCCCAAAATGTACTTAAGTACAGTAGTGAAGTATTATTACTTTGTTACTATACAACACTGGAAATGAGACATTTCTTGTCTGTTTTGGTGCCAAATTAAACTGCTGAAAAGCATTCTAATGTTCACAGCTTGGTAAAGCCCACTGAGTCAGTTTTTGCAAAGACACATTTTTGTCAATCAATTAGTGGGTGTGTATAAAAAGAACCCCAACACAGCAGACCTTCACATCAACTGCAACTTGACCTCTGACAACATGCCTAAGATTCACCCTGAGACCAAAGCGTTGATTATCTAGAGGTTGAAGACCAAATCCACTGCTGACGTGGCTGACACCTTCAATGTGTCTCAGCGTCAAGTACAAAGAATAAGAAAAAGATTTGAAGAGAGTGGAGATGTTTTTGACAAGTCCAGGTCCGGTAGACAAATGCTCGGGAGGAACATTTGTTGGCTCAAAAATCCAAGGCCAGCCCTTTTCCACTGCAGCAGAGCTCCACCAGGCCTGGTCACCTCAAATCCCTGTGTCAACCAGAACAGTTGCCAGAATTCTGGCTCGAAATGGCCTCCATGGTCGAATCAGTGCCCAGAAACCAGCACTAAACAAAAGGCAATTAAAAAAAATGTTTTGCAGCAGGATGGTGCTCCATTGCATACTTCCATCTCTATATCAAAGTTCCTCAAGGCAAAGAAGATCAAGGTTCTCCAGGACTGGCCAGCGCAGTCACCAGACATGAACATCATTGAGCATGTCTGGGAAAGAATGAAAGAGGAAGCATGGAAGACGAAACCAAAGAATCTTGATAAACTCTCTCTGTAAGACTGCTTTCTTTGCTATTCCTGATGACTTCATCAATAAATTGTATGAATCACTGCCAAACCGCATGGATGCAGTCCTTCAAGCTCATGGAAGTCATACAAGATATTAAATTTGGATCTCACAGCACCGCTATTTAATTAACTGATGTTATGCAACATATTTTTGTATTTGAAGTAAATTATTTGTTCAATTTTCACATTAGTCTCTGTAGGCGACAAAACTTTTGTCTTGCCAAAATCTGACCTTTCTGTGTTCATTAAATGATCAGTATTTCTTCTTTCTTTCTTTCTTTCTTTCTTTCTTTATTTCTTTCTTCAGTGAAGCAAATTTATTTTAGTATATTAAACATAATTTGGGAGACTTTTAGCTTTCATATGAGCCATTTCTAAAACCAATTGATTAATTAAAAGTCCAGTTATAAGCTGTTCTTTTTACAAAATGGATAAGTGACAAGACTTTTGTTAGGGACTGTAGTATAGTATAGTATTAAATGATAATCATAAGCAGATAATGAGGATGTGGACAGGGGACAGTGATTTTTTTTTTAGCTCTGAACTCTCTACTTAAACATGTTTGAATCAATCACTATATACTATAATCTATAACTATGAGTAAGCTTATGATGCGAGAACATAATTTTAACATGATAAAAGGCTCATCAAAGTGGATTTTGCAGAATATTTCTGGGATATATGGGGGCATTAACTGATAACACATAACACATTTAGGTCACCATGTTATCTTTAATTGTTCTGAAAATGCTACATTCACCGAAAACAACATTTGAACATGTTTTATAAGTTTCTTTTTAAACGCTCCCCTTTCAGACCGCAATCACAACACCGGTAGTGTCCGTTCCACTAATAAAACTATTGCACATCACATCAGGTTTGTGAAGTTGTAGTGTATAGATTTGTATCATGCTTTTGTATATTTATGGAGAATTGTCATGTGGGAGCATGGTGGACGTAGGCTTGTGGGCTGAGCCTTGCACAGGATTGTACTGCTAACTTTAAGGAGGGCCCAGTTTAGGGCCCGGGAGAGATCACTAAATTATTGAAACATGATAGCATGGACGACATATAAAACCTCTTCAGGCAATCAGTTTTGCATAATACCATGTCTTTAAATATTGCTTTGTTTTATCTCGAGCAGCTGACTTTTATATGCCTGATACTACACCCAGTATCTGCAGAATCTTACATTTCTCCTTCATGTAAGTTTTTTGGATGCCTCTGAGAAGATGAGACGAAACAAAGGTAAAATCTGGCGTTTTTGGGAGAAGGAGGGAGGGTGGTGGACTGTGAAAAGTGACCATTCAAGCCTGAAACCACAACAACAGAAAAACAAAAGAGCATTTGGGGAGAGAGCAGAGAAAAAGTTGGGTGGTACCAGGCGGTGATCGGGAGAAACCGACTCCATGAGAGGGGTGAGCGGGAGAGTGAGGGGAGGAGGGGGGCTGCAGAGAGAGGGAGAGAGAAAGATGGACAGAGAGAGAGAGGGAGAGAGAAAGAGAGAGAGAGAACTGATGTGAATGTAGTGTCTAAAGAGGAGTGGAGAAAGGAGAGTTGAGGAGTGTGCCGAGTGGTCTTAGGAGGAAGGATTTTAGGAGACATTAGTGTGTGCGTGTGTGTGTGCGTGCGTGCGTGTGTGCGTGCGTGCGTGCGTGTGTGCGTGCGTGCGTGCGTGTGTGTGTGCGTGCGTGCGTGTGTGCGTGCGTGCGTGCGTGCGTGTGTGCGTGCGTGCGTGTGTGCGTGTGTGCGTGCGTGCGTGTGTGTGTGTGTGTGTGTGTGTGTGTGTACTTGAAGGGTGTTCTTAGGGGGAGCCTATTTCCCAACAGCAGATATGAGTTATGTTGTTACAGAAACTAGAGCTAAAACAACACCGTCCAAAGACAAATGAAGACTGAATGTGATAGAGAGGTCAGGGAGAGATTTCACAGAGAGGAAACAAAAACAGGAGGATCAGATATTCATAAGGAACTGTTTAACAGAAAACTCAAATTAGTACAGCACAGTTGGCGCTGATTAATGCTGGTGAATGCAAATTTGACTCCAGATGCCCCTTCAGATACAAGTTATCTGCACTTAGGACTGGTGCACAGGGAGGGGAGGGAAGGGGAGGGAAGGTGAGGTGAGGTGTTCAAAATCTGTCCTCAAAAATTTGGAAAAGTGGGAAAAAATTGAAGCTCAAACATGTGTTGAGTTTAATACATGCAGTACCCCGCTCACATGGAACTGGGTGTGAACCAAACTGATCAGGAGAGAGAAAGGGAGAGAGAGACAGGGAGGATCCTTCCTATGTTGTTGCAGCTATACTGGACCAGAACCAAGACCAGGGTCCTACAAATCCAAGTCTAGACCACATCCATAGGAAGGCAAGGTTCAGAACAGATAACAACCAAGAAAAGGCTTCTCCAAGTCCACGTCCAGAGTTAGAGATAGGTCTAAAGCAAGTCCAGAGGAACAAGATCCATATAGACAGACTCCCATTAGAACAGGGTTAACTCTAGGATCAAGGAGGATCTCCAGGACCAAAACTGAGACCAGGATCAGCCCCAGGATCAAGCATCCTTCAGATCTGGACTCATCTCTGGAGCTTGTGGACTACGTTTCTGAGGATGCTCTTCTGTGATTATCTGAGTGTCCAGAGGAGAACCATCTGGACAAGGACTAGAACAGAACCAGATCTGAAAGCAGGTCTGGACCAAGATGAACTTCTCTCTCTCAGGTATAAAGTCCGGGCTATGATTCCAGGAAGGTCAATAGTCCAGTCCATAGTTCTGGTCCTGGTTCTTCTGGGGTCTCTGGTGCCCGTGGAGGGGATTCTAAATGAGGATCAGGAGGAACTTCTAGTGGAGCTTCACAACCGCTACAGAGGAGTGGTTCAGCCCACCGCCTCCGCCATGTTACCTTTAGTAAGTTACAGTTATTAAAAACACAAACTAAACAGTACACAGAACATGGTAAGTCTGTCATGTGTTCTCAGTTTAAATGATTCATATTTATCTTCAACATCTGTCTAATCTACATCATACATAGAGTTATTATCAATAACCGTCACTGGAATATTTACAGGCTTCTCTTAGTGAATTATTCTGGATCTGTCTGCAAAACACTGTTCTATATAAATAAAATAATATAATGATTCTGAATATATTATTTTTAATTATCTCATATAAAATATTACGCTATTGATAATTCTTTAGGAGCAGCCCAATGTCTTCTGTGTTAAACATAAATTGTATACTCCAAACAAAAAATCTGCTTATTTGTAACTGTTTTGACATATACACAAAACCGTGCACTGTCACATGTACCAGGTGTGGTCAGACCTGTAAAAAATACATCTACTAATCATTAGCAATGCGTAAGTAAATTAGAATCTTGATATAATTGATATATTAATACAAATAAAATGCATGTTTGTATAATAAATATGAATAAATTATAACCTCCATATATGGTTTGAAGAACCATAAACGACTCTAGACTTTATAGTTAATGGGTGTGGCCATTATAGAATAATGCAGAGGTCAGTACAGTGAGTGGAGGATCCTCTCTGCCGTGAGAGGACATCGTGCTCCTTTGGGCTTCAGTGAAACTGAACACACCTAATTTAAGGCTGGGTCATTTGACAAAACTGAATAAATCCAATTGTTTTAGTCAGTGGGTGATTTGTTTAATCAAACAGATTTTTTTTCTTAAGTTTTGGTGTATGTATACAAAAAAATAATAATAATAAAATAAAATTAATAAAAGGCACCAGCCAAAGTTATAAAAATCTAAGATCACCAAACTTATACAGCTGAATGAGTTCACTTTTGAACCCCACTTCATTGTTTGGGGCTAAAACAAAAATGTTATTCTTTTTACACAAACAATGATAAATCATCAATTAGTCACTGAAAATGTGATGAACAGACCGATGACACATTTCAAACACCAGTGCTGCTGGTTCCTATTTAATGACTGAGAAAATGTGATGTTGAATATCCTCCTGAGTGTTGTGTGAGTGGAGTGTATGAGAGGAGTGAGTGAGCCAGTGTGGGTCTGATTGGTTAATTAGATTTATCAGGCTTAAATATTTGGAGTAAGTCTGTACAAGTCTCTATCAGTCTGGGGCTGAGTCACAGCCACAACAACATCGCATTATTATTAATCAGGACCAAAACCAAACCAGTCCGGACCAGCTTTCAGGACCAGGACCTGCTTTTGTTCAGTCACAAGCAAACTACTGCTGACTTGAGTCTTTTTATGTTTTGTTATGTTATGAAGTTGGGAGTTTGAATCTAGCTTTCACTTGTTTAAACTGGCCAAGTCACTTTGCCCCTTGTAAATATGTAAATATGTGTGACTGGCAGCTGTATGGACCACAGGTGCAGACTGGCCCCGTGTCTGTACCACTGTCACTCCACCAAAGGCACTTTTGCACCATTAAAGAGCCCATTATGTTTTTTTCTGATCTACAGTTTGTTATAATGTTGTTTCCTCATCACAAACATACCTGAAGTTGTGTTTTGTTTTATTCACACGTTTAACACACAAATCGTGCATATTTAGGCTGTGTTCTTCTTTTAAACAGAAAACACATGTCATGTGGTAAAACAGGAAGTTCCCTATGGGCACTATTCCATGGATCTATTAAAACAGAACCGCCTGACTAGTTTTGGTTCTCTCAAAAACTGTGGATCCGCACTTCCCGCTCCGTTCATTGTGTATTGGGAATTAGTCATTGTACTAGAATAAATCTATATTCAAATATTAAACAGAGGACAGCAGATTACAGATACATAATCACAGACAGTGTGTTAAGAACTTTACGACAATGTAAATACATCACCAGAGGAAGCTTCTGTGTGTATAAATGTGTTTGTGTCTAAAAGCTAATGCTAACCTAATCTAAATGTCAAAATAGAAAACAAAACAACTTTATGAAAATACATCCAAAGCCAAAATAATTGTTTTTCCGCTATTTTAACGTCAGTAAATCATTTTAATGTCAGTTAGCACTAGCTTTGAGACACAAAGACCTATTTATCTGAACACAGAAGCTTCCGCCGTTAAATATTGATTTATTTAAGCACAACTCAGCTAATTCCCAATACATACAAATCAAAGAGCAGGAAGTGCAACTCCACAGTTTTGAGAGAAGCAGAACTGGCCAGGGCATGGATCTATGATAAGATTTTATTATAGGTCTATGGAATAGGGCCTATTGTGTTTTTAAACTCCATACACCTTTACTAGAATTATTTGGATCATTTCAGGCCTGGAATTTCCAATCTCTACTGAAGTAAAAGTAAAAAGAAGCTGTATCTACCACTTCATGACATCACAAAGTGGAACAGAGCATTTTGAACTTTGGAGATGTAGACAGGTTAATAATAAATGATTACTCAAATGTGTGAATGAAACAAAACACAACTACAGGTAAGTTTTTGATGATATAACAACATTCCAACATGACTAAAAGCTCACATGCGTCAATTATGAGTAATGAGGACTGTAAATGAGGTTGACACTAGTTTAGTCCTGGCTTAGTCTTATTTTAATATTATAATGTTTATGGAGGGCGTCGCCTGTTGCTAGGTGGACAGAGCTCTGATGACATCACTGTGAGCACGTGTAGGGTCCCTGCAGACTCCAGAGGCTAATGGGAACCACATGGAGCTTTTTGTAAAATGACATTCTATTCAGCGGACTCCACCTAAAGCAGTCCAGGACCTAAACCAAATCCAGACCCAGGAAACGAACCGAGTCCAGTTCAGGTCCAGAAGAACTCGGACCAAAACCGTGACAAGCTCGAGATCAGAAATTGATAAATTAACCCAAAATATGTTCTTCCAAGTGGATGAGGTATTTGACAGAACAAGCGACAATGTAAGGTGCAAAGCAAGAAGAAATCTGAGCTCCCTGCAGCTTTGTGTGTGTGTGTGTGTGCGTGTGTGTGTCAGCCCACAGCAATTATCTGCTGGTATTCCTCACTGCAAAAATCTTTAATCTTTTCTTTAAGTTTATTGGTCTGGTTCAGTCTTGATGTTTGTGGTATGAGTGCATTGTAGTCTAGGAGTGAGATCAGATGGTCTCATTGGGTTTGGGAGTGGCTCCAGATGTTTTTTAGGACTTTAACTCAAACTGAATAATGGTGACATCACAGTTTCATAACTATACTGCTGAGTCCTGTGGAGAGAGATGAACATTTGAATGAGATGAAATGTTAGGGCTGCACAATCTATTACAATCAAATCGAAATCACAAAGACTGCTTGCCTGGAAAAATCCAGACTCATCGCTGTACTGAAATGAATCCGTACAACAAATACCTACTATAATACTATAATACAAATCCTTCTGGATTTCCAGGCAAGAAGACTGCAGTTATTCAGATATTATCATGTCCCCTGAATATCAAAAATCTGTGTTTTTAATAGACAAACTTTGATGTTCCCAGTTTAAATATTAGTTTAAACATTAGTAGAAATGCATGGGTTGATTGTTAGTTTTTCAGTTTATATTTCAATGTTATTTCAATTAAGTTATTTATAAAGTGCACCCTGAGTCAAACACATACCGTAATCATGTAATCACAATTGCAATACAGAAAAATACTTACAGATAAATCACAAGTATATAGTATATATTAGGAAGATTGAAACATAATCACTTGTAAATGTGATCATATGGATTACAGATCTGCTCATTGTCTTTGAAATCTCTGCTTTAACATTATAACATTAGTCCTAGTATTAATTACATTGAATTCAAGGTGTTTTTTTGTCATTGCCACCAGGGGGCGCCACTCTCCAGCCTGAAGATTCTAGCTTGCTTTGTGCACGTGTTAACAAACCAGCCTTGACTGAAGACACGTTTTATATTCCTGTCATTCTCTTAATGTTTTTTGGATCTAACCTGCCTGTGTCTCTTTTGAGTTTTGAACTGTTCAAATCTGCCCCAGTCCTCTCCTGTAATGCAGTGTTGTCCTCTTTCCAAACCATACAGGACTTTATCCATTACAAAAAAAAAATAAATAAATAATTAAATCAAAGTACCAGTACAAGCAAAGACACTGCTGCTCAAAGTGTGTTAGTTGAGATTGAACCTCCCATTATTAAGTAAACAGACGTCTTTACCAACTGTGTTTAAATGTCTCCTCCTGTCTTTCACAGAAGTGGGATGGGAACTTGAAGATTCTGGCTGAAAAATATGCAGCTACATGTGTGTGGAACCATAACCTAGACCTCGAGGACACTGGGGAGAACCTGTATGTCGGAACCGGAGAGGTGAATCTGGAGAGGGCTCTGGAGAAGTGGTTCCTAGGTCAGAAACAACCGCCTTCATGTGTTATAACTCAAATTTAGACCAGGTTTAAAGGACTATGTGATATCATCCCATGTACTGATTGAGATGTAAACAGTGCAGCAGAGTCTTGTGGAAATGACGTGTAATTCTCTTGTTTTGTGCAGAAAAAGCGGATTATAATTACTACAACAACAGCTGTGAAGAAGACAAGATGTGCGGACACTACACCCAGGTCTGAGCCTTAAACCAACCCCTTACACCGCAACAAAACTGGACTTGAACTGGACTTAAAGTGGGACTAAACACATGCACCACATTTCAAATAGAACAGCTAAACTGGGCAGTACCTTGAGGACTAAAGTGGGAGTAAGGAGGGAGGAGAGGTTTAGGGGTATTAAGGATCCAGTCTTTAAATTCCGCCCCTGTAGCCTGGTTTTGGGATTCATACAAACCTGACTGTAATGAGGGCAGTTCTGTGTGATGTCACAGAGTACTTGAAAATTACAGAGGCTCCTGAAGGCAGCACAGACAAAGGTTTTTTTTGTTTGTTTGTTTGTTTGTTTTTGATTGCCAAAAATGACTAGGAGCAGTAGATAGTGCTATTATAACATCATATGCATAGTTAAAGGTGCAAAACTTTTCTGGTGGAGGGCTCGTCAAATGCTTTTCTCCATGGAGATGTTATTGCTTTGTCTGGAATGTTTCACAGTATGTTATTAAACCAGGCCAAGTTACAGGTCAGATCTGTGGAGAGGCATCCCCGCTCACAGTCAGAAGGCCTGTTTTTGTAGGTATTCTATAACTTAATAAATGTAAGGCAGAGCTGTTTATTGACATACTATGGAACATTCCAGACTGAGCAGTAACATCTCCATAGAAACAAGCAAGTGACGGACCCCAACCAAAAAGTTACACAGTGCACCTTAAAGTAGCAAAAAAAATAAATAAAATAAAGTAAATAGTAAACTCCAACTTTTATTTGATGGAGGATATATTTCACCAAATGATGTTACCACCGTTCACCTCAATGAGCGTAAATTACCTTGAATCCTTAGATGTTGTTTTATTTGTGTTAATATTGTCCTTTTAGATGGTGTGGGCGGACACGCACAGAGTGGGCTGTGCCGTGCATCTCTGTGCTCAGATGGAGGGACTGGGCTGGATTGAACCTATGCATTTCCTTGTTTGTAACTACTTTCCCGCGTAAGATTATACTAGTATTACCTATCTACTGAAGTGGCAATAGTTACAGTAATTCTGAAAATCCACTTCCTCTTGTAATGGTTGAAGGTCCTATATTACACAAAATTGACTCTCGTGAACCATCTTGTAATGTTGTTACTTCAAAAACATACCTGGACTTTTTTTTTGTTTCATTCACACATATTTGAGTAATCTTTTATTATTAGTCTAACAGCTACCTTTTACCTTTTGCTCAGTAAAGATTGGCAATTCCAGGGCTGGTATCATCCAAATGTACAGAGTTTAAAAACGCAATAGAGCATTCCTTGTATATGACATCGCAAGGTACAAAAGAGTGTTTTCCGTTTGAGAGAAGAACTCAGCTTAAATATGCAGGGGTTGTGTTTTAAACACATGTGAAAGAAAAAAACTCCAGGAAAGTTTTGATTGCATTATAACCTAGATCAGAAAATGGTGTAATATGGGCCCTTTAAACAAATTGGACTATGAAATATTCTGCTCTGCTCTATGTGTTTCTATGCACATACTTTCAGTGGGAACTACGAAGGAGAGCGCCCCTATGTGGAGGGAGACTGGTGCTCGCAGTGTCCAGAGAATTTTCAGAGCTGCTTGAACAACCTCTGTGGTATGAATATTTCATGAAACCAGCAAAACAGCAGTGTGACCATTTTCAGTTTGAACCAGGCCTGGAATCGGACATACCGGGCATTTTCCCGGTGGGCCGACAGTCCTAGGGGCTGATGCCATTCTTTTTTTTTTTCTTAAAGACAGGCCCACAATTTAGAACTGAACCAGGACTAAACCAGGACTAAATCAGGATTGAACCAGGACTAAACCAGGACTAAACTAGGACTAAACCAGGACTAAACTAGGACTAAACCAGGACTAAACCAGGACTAAACCAGGACTAATCAGGTCTAAACCAGGACTAATCAGGTCTAAATCGGGACTAAATCAGGTCTGAACCAGAACTAAACCAGGACTAAATCAGGATTGAACAGGACTAAATCAGGACTAAATCAGGATTTGAACCAGGACTAAACCAGGATTGAACCAGGACTAAACCAGAACTAATCAGGGTCTAAACCAGGACTAAATCAGGGTTGAACCAGGACTAAACCAGGACTAAATCAGGATTTGAACCAGGACTAAATCAGGATTGAACCAGGACTAAACCAGGACTAAACCAGGACTAAACCAGGACTGAACCAGAACTAAACCAGGACTAATCAGGTCTAAACCAGGACTAATCAGGTCTAAATTGGGACTAAATCAGGTCTGAACCAGGACTAAATCAGGATTGAACCAGGACTAAACCAGAACTAATCAGGTCTAAACCAGGACTAAATCAGGGTTGAACCAGGACTAAACCAGGACTAAATCAGGATTTGAACCAGGACTAAATCAGGATTGAACCAGGACTAAACCAGGACTAAACCAGGATTGAACCAGAACTAAACCAGGACTAATCAGGTCTAAATCAGGACTAAATCAGGTCTGAACCAGGACTAAATCAGGTCTGAACCAGGACTAAACCAGGACTAATTATGAGGGGCCGGTCTAAGCCAAAAATGCCAGGGCCGTTTTCTTAGAAACAGGCCCACAATTTAGAACTGAACCAGGACTAAACCAGGACTAAATCAGGATTGAACCTGGACTAAACCAGGACTAAACTAGGACTAAACCAGGACTAAACCAGGACTAATCAGGTCTAAACCAGGACTAATCAGGTCTAAATCGGGACTAAATCAAGTCTGAACAGGACTAAACCAGGACTAAATCAGGATCGAACAGGACTAAACCAGGACTAAATCAGGATTTGAACCAGGACTAAACCAGGACTAATCAGGTCTAAACCAGGACTAAATCAGGATTGAACCAGAACTAAATCAGGACTAAATCAGGTCTGAACCAGGACTAAATCAGGATTGAACCAAGACTAAACCAGAACTAATCAGGTCTAAACCAGGACTAAATCATGATTGAACAGGACTAAACCAGGACTAAATCAGGATTTGAACCAGGACTAAACCAGGACTAATCAGGTCTAAACCAGGACTAAATCAGGATTGAACCAGAACTAAATCAGGACTAAATCAGGTCTGAATCAGGACTAAATCAGGATTGAACCAGGATTAAACCAGAACTAATCAGGTCTAAACCAGGACTAAATCAGGGTTGAACCAGGACTAAACCAGGACTAATCAGGTCTAAATCAGGACTAAATCAGGTCTGAACCAGGACTAAATCAGGTCTGAACCAGGACTAAACCAGGACTAATTATGAGGGGCCGGTCAAGCCAAAAATGCCAGGGCCGTTTTTTTGTCCCAGTCCAGCCCTGGTTTGAACACACATTCACTTATCACACCTATTCCCCCCAAGTCACAGCTCTGCTCCAACACACATGTTTGTACTGGTTACCTGTAGATAATAAACTCTATTGTGACTTGTAAGTACTGATTCATTTAATAGTCCAGAACCAGGAAAGCAAATTATGAACTCATTCTGTCCATCCTAGTTGTGAGAGAGAGAGAGATTCTCCTTCAGGTTTGAGTGTAAATCCCCTCCCTGCCTGCATGCACTTTTTTTTCCCTCCTGTCCTAATGTCCTGGAGCTACTGTGGCGAGTAAATTTCTCCTGTGTGAGATCAATAAAGGCTTATCTTATCTTATCTTAAATGTGTTTGTTACTTCCAGCTCCTGAAGTAGAACCTACAGAAGAACCAGAACCAGACCCAGAACCAGAAGAGGAGACAACTCTCACTGGAACAGGAGAAGATCCAGACTCAGTTGGAGATGTGGGACCTACCCAGATGCAAGAGCAAGACGAAAATCCAGATGAGACAAAGCAAGCACCAGAGCAGGATACAGACGAGCCAAAGGAGACCATAGAGCAGGAGGCAGCAGTCCCCCCTCCTGCAACAGAGTCTATTACACCAGGACCATTGGTCACTCCAGCTCCTGAAGAAAATGAGACTGATCAAAAAACTGAATCAGAAACTGGACTCAATATTGAACAGGAGACCCCTAAAGAAGATCCTACGAGAGGTCCAGCAGGGGGCGCTGGGGTCCACATAGAAGAGAACCAGAAGGTAACTCTGTTAACCTTAAGCTTGTTTTATTTAATGTGGACACGCCAAGCCGACTGATCTCCGGTGCACTTTATGCTTGCCACATTCAGGCATATTTATTATCTGTAAACACGGCAGCATCTCTTATGGAAAATGTATGTTAACGTTAAATAAAGAGAACAATACCACCTTGTGAATGTTCAATCTCATCTCATCTCTGAGCTAAACAGGCAAGACACTTGACCCATCTTATCTCATTAGTATGAGATAATATACAGAGGATTTGATGTCTGCTAAACACAGCTGAATGGACAAAGATCAGGAATTCACTTTAGTCACTGAATACTCGAGATAGCTATTGGCTTGGTGTGTCCAGACTTGGCACTAATTAAAACAGTATTTAACTGAATCCCTGTTTGTCCTGTTTAGACCAATGAAAAGGCTCCTCCTTCTCACCCTCACACTACAGCCCCTGGTCCTAACACCCAACCTCCTGAAAACCGGGGGCAGAAGCAGAAACACAGACGAGATGAGACTGTGGCCTCTGCACACTCTGTGGTCTTCTCTGGGTCCTGGGCCCTGGTAGTTTTATGGATATGTCTCCTCCTCCACTGAGTGAGCTTTAGTTTCCTCTCCCTGATATCCACACCTCTGGGATCTCAAAGCTGATCTCAGTAGATTTCAAGGCCACACAGTGACAGAATGGTTAGCTAGCGCTTTATCCTCCCACTAAGACCATCCCCGGTTGGATTCCAGCAGGGGGAGCATTTTCTGAGTGGAGATTCATTTTCTGCTCCGGTTACCTCTGAAAACATGTGCAATAGGGTCCCCACTGGCTCCAGGAGTTCCATGACAATAAATCTCAATGGGAACATCCTGGCTCAATAAAAAAATTTAAACCACATTTTTCACTGTAGTGCCCCCTACATTTCAGAATAGGCTTATTCTATAATAGTATCATTATAACCATCAAACAGTTGAACGGTAAAATGTTTTGAGTTCTGCTTTATGACCAGCATTCTCTTTTTGTTTTATCTTGCCTTCCTGTCTTGTGTTGTTTTGAGTTTTTTTGTTCTATTGTTTTAATGTAATGACTCTAACTGGACTCTGTGTAATTGCAGTAAACTGTACAGACTGTAAATAAACATTAGTTAACTAAAAAAAACGAAACCATTCCTGTCGTTTATATAAAAACTGAATCTTAATATTGATGGACAAGACGTACTGCTTCCAAAGAACGTGTGTTATTTAGTGCTTATATGGCTTCTCCTTTTTCATTTTCTAATTTGTGACCAAAAAAAAGTCTCATTGTAATTAGAGTTGTATTCCCAAGAGAGCCCTGATCAGTGTTGTGCACGTTACATTGAAAAAGTAATTAGTTACAGTTACTAGTTACTAACCCAAAAAAGTAACTGAGTTACTACACTATAAAAGTAACTAGTTACCTAGGAAAGTAACTAATGCGTTACTTTTTTTTAATTTAAAAAATGTCAAATAATTTGGATTTTTTTTTTACAGTGCATTATACAGCTTTTGCTGCTTGGCTGGCGTGGCTCCGTCACCGTGGACTTCATTGTTAACGGCACCGAGCGTGCGATTATCATCATGGGGCCTGCTTCTTCTGCCCCTTCCTCTCCTCCTTCTCTCCTCTTCCTCCTCCTTTCCTCTTCCTCCTCTCCTCCTACTCCTCTCTCCTTCATAGCATGCGATTATCATCATGTGGCCTGCTGGGGGCCACTAGTTTAACAGAAGCGCGCGCCATCCAGAGATGCTTCATTAAATTCGAGTTGCTTATATTGGACGTGGACAAAGTCTTTGGTCTTTGACACAATGTGCACGTAACATGTAGGTTTTTACCTTTTACCTCGACGAGGTTAAAATACTGCCTATACTTCTGTCTTTGACTCGAGACTCGCCATCTGACATGGGGTGTGTGTATTATGTGTGCGCTACTACTGTGTGCTGGGATTGTGTGTAGAACCCGCCCACCGCCCACTGGGTGTCTCTGGTTGGCTCAACATGAAATCTTACTCTGCTTTAGCCAATCATCATTACTTATCCCGCGCTTACCAAAGGGAGAAAAAAATTCACATGATGCCAGTTTCAAAATGAGCAGGTTCAGTAACGCGGTAACGCGCCGTTTAGTAACGGTAATTGAGCTCCTTTATTTTAAAAGTAACGCGTTACAGTATTAGTTACTGTCAACAGTAACGGCGTTACAGTAACGCGTTATTAGTAACGCGTTACTGCACAACACTGGTCCTGAGTGCAACTTATTACTATAAACAGTGTTATAATGTGGTTTAAACAGTATAATCTAATACATAGCTCAACAATTTGTATTTATGTCATTGAAATCAATCAAAAGTATAGATATCACACTGGCATTTTAAAGTTTTTTAATTAAAGCTGCGTAATATTTCTAGCGGAGGGTTCGCCACCTGCTTATCTCCATGGAAATGTTATTGCTTTGTCTAGAATGTTCCACAGTATAGATTAAGCCTATCTATCACAAGACAAGCAGGTAACAGCACTACGCTACGTTACAATTCAAATCTGTGGAGGGTCACCCCTATTCGCAGAAGGAACTATTGTATTTTTGTATATGTTTAATGTCATACCATGGAACATTCCAGGCAAAGCAATAACATTTCCATGGATATCCTCCACCAGAAACGTTGCGCCCTGCACCTTTAAAGGACTTAGGTCTTATGACAGTGATTATGTGGCTCTTTGGACTCCACCTCCCATGATTCCATTCATTTGTGTGCCTGGTGCATGCTGGGAGCTGCAGTCCACAGCAGCAAACAGTGCATTGTGGGGGAATCTCAGTTTGAAAATGAGACGCACTCAGCACAGGACGCACGCAGCTGGCTCCAGTCTGCGCCTCCTTGGACCTGGGTCTAGACTTGGACTTAGACTTGGATCTGTGCATCTCCTCTCCTCTTCTCCTCTCTCCTTACCTTGTCTCCTTGTCTCCTCGTCTCCTCTCCTCATCTCCTAGGCTGAATGTGCAGAGATGGGCTGCAGATTGAGTGTGAGCAGAGGCAGGAATCGGGTGAGTCAATCTTTTCATGAAGCAACACAATCACAGAGCAAACACAGCACTCACACATTTTAGAATAAGAGTCGTCACAATATACCATTTTGCATATGGGGAAGGAACCAGATTTGCCTACAGTTTAGTGATGGTTGTGATGCTGTATTTGAACCCAGTGGGACAGTGAATGACAACAGTGAGAGTGACAGCTGAATTGTTTTACACAGAGAGGAGAGAGGTGAGGATGTGGAGGCTCAAATCTGACTGTCAAGTGGGCAGAGGAGCTGTTAGTGCTGGTTTACTGATTTAGTCCTGATTTAGTCCTGATTTCTAGTTTGAATGTGTTTAAAGGTCCTATATTAGGCTAAATTGATTCTTGTGAGTTTTAAGCCATGTTATAATGTTACCTTGTCAAAAACATACCTGGAGCTGGGATTTGCTTCATTCACACATGTTTGAGTAATCCTTAGTTATTAGTCTGTCAACATCTCCAAAGCTCAAAATGCTCTGTTCCACCTTGTGATGTCACAAAACAGTAGTTTTCAAATTGACGCCCCTCTATTACCTCTTGTTCAGCATATATGAGCAATTTCAGGTCTTAAAATTATCTAAATTATGCTAGTGGAGGCAACTTTGAAAACACAGTGAAGCACTTCCTGTATTACCACATGACATCACAAGGTGTGATGGAGGAGGGTTTTTAGTTTGAGAGAAAAACTCAACTTAAAATGATCTGTGTGTTAAACATGTGTGAATGAAACAAAACACAACTCCAGGTATGTTTTTGATGAAGAAACAACATTATAACAGATCAGAAAATAACGTGATATGGACCCTTTAAAGGTGCACTATGCAACATGCTTGTTTCCATGGAGATGTTTCTGTGTAGGAATTAAACTCATTTATTCAGTCTGAGGTGTTTTGCTACAAATATAATGTGCCTCTTGTGTATGTGGAGATAGGTAAATTTAATGCCAAACTGTTGAACATTCCAGGCAAAACACCCTCATGGAGACAAGCAGGTACCAGAAAAGTTACACAGTGCATCTTTAAATTCTGTTTTTTTTTTTTTTTTTACATTCTGTGTGTTCTTGGATTTGTTCAAGGTGCCTTAGTCTTCATTCAGATGTAGTTAAGATGCTTTGACATTTCCATTCAGTCCAGATACTTGCTTTGGTCCTGCTTTAGTCCTGGTGTAGTCCTAGTCTGGTCTAGGTTTAGTGCTGGGTCTACTTTAGCACCAGTTTAGTCCCAGTTCGATGTGGAGATTTGGTGTTGTGTGCAAGTGTGAAGTTGTTCTGACGAATGCCATGTTCTGATCCTAAATCCTTTGGACGGATGAGTACATGGAAGGGCATGCATTTTTGTGTGTATTTTGCATAAGGAGGCAGGGTGATGATGATATGTTCTGATGGAGGAGCTTGAAGCTTTTGGGGAAAACTCAAACAAAAGTCAAAACTATGGGGTGTGACCACATAGATTAAAATACATTTGCTCATTAGGGGCTTGTCTAATGCAACACAATCTGCTCTATGATTACTGAGTGTTAGTGTGAGTTCTGGATCACTCAAATACTCAGTACTGATTTTCATACCCAAATTTTAAAAGCTTTTTTTAGACATTATTATTATTATTATTATTATTATTATTATTATTATTATTAATAATAATAATAATAATAATAATAATAATAATAATAATAATAATAATAATAATAATAATAATAATAATAATAATAATAATAATAATAATAATGCATGTTTTATATAGAGCTTTTCTGGACACTGAAAAATGCTTTACAGATCATTATTCATTCACTCCACACTCATACTAGGCAAATGCCTTGCCTAAGGACACAAAAACAGTTTTTGCGACTGGCGCCCCCCTGTGGCACCTGATTTTCCCACTGGTCTCCCATCCAAGTACTGACCAGGCCCAGCCTTGCTTAGGTTCTGAGATCTGACGGGATCAGGCTTTGACAAGCTGGTATGGTCATGTATGTAATTTAAACACAAAATAATCATATTTCTTTAGTTTACCATATGGTTTTATACTAGCTCTGATGCAGTGCAAGATCGTTCTAAAACTGTTCAGGGAAGGTTTGGTATTGGTTTTAGTGTGGATTAGCAATGCGATTTTCGTTACTTTTGTTGACAACCCTAATCTCTATACTCAAATGCGTTTTTATTATTCATTTTATTATTAAAGGTATATAACACAAAATTGGCTCTTGTGAGCTTTAAGCCACACTATAATGTTGTTACCTCCTCAAAAACATACCCAGTTACCCATACCCATGTCTGAGTAAGCCTGGTTTATTGGTCTGTCTATATCTTAATGCTTAACAGTGACCTTTTACCTTAAGTTCAGTAGAGATAGGGAATTTCAGGGCTAAAATCAACAAAATGATTCTAGTGAAAATGTTTGGAGTCTGAAAACACAGTGGAGCGCTTCCTGTTGAGAGAAGAACTCAGCCTGAATATGCAGGCTTTGTGCGAATCAAACAAAACGCTGGGTAGGTTTGTGATAAAGACCCAACATTAGATCAGAAAATAGTTAATATGAGCCCTTTAACATTCTCAAATGTGGTAATGTAAATTAGTCTTGGAAATCTTGTAGGCTTGGTGATGTTGACTCAAGGCAGTTTCACAGCTAGAGAAGCGTTAAGAAACTCGGCCACTCGTCTCTGAGTGTGTGTGTGTGTGTATGTGTGTTAGAGCAGTGGGCTGTCAGGTCACATCACTGTCACACATTCAGATCCACTCAGCTGTACTGCTCTGTGCTCTCCAACGCAGTGGACAACACCGGACTACGTTTCCCACAATCCACCAGCACCACCCCAGAGAACAGCTGTACTGCCCTGTGCTCTTTAACTCGCTGGAACACATTAGCCTATATCCGCCTCCGCAGGGCTCTCTGTTCACAATAGACATTGGGAATGTTTTCAAACCTCAAGGTATTTTGGAACACCTGGGCAGAAAGTAAAAACAAATGGTATGGCACCTGCTTGTCTCCATGAGGATGTTATTAATTTAATATTTCACAGAATGGCATTAAACACAAATATAAGGTGTTTTTGTTGCTTAAAAATATCTTGAATAGCATGCATTCTTACTGTGAGGGGGCTCACCTCTTCACAGATCTGACCTGTATTGTGCTTGGCCTGGTGTTGCCACCGATTTGTCTTCATGGAGGTGGAAGTTCAATGCCATATTGTTTCATTCCAGGCAAAGGGATAACATGAAGACAAGGTTGTGAACCCCTATCAGAAAAGTTACATAGTGCATTGCACAGTGGGACCTAAACTCCTCCCACCACCGCATTTCAAATAGAGCTGCTAAACTGTGCTGCACCTGTGGACTAAAGAAAGGAACGAGGAGGAGCGGGGTCTGGGGTTAGAAGGAAGAGTGTGATTGTTCTAACAGGTATCCACACTTCAAACTCTGCCCCTGCAGCCAGGTGTCAGAAACACTGGACAGTACTGTGTAACGTCACCATGTACTTGAAATTGCAGTGGCCACTGGAAGCAGCACATACTCAATGCAAATATATAACCTTGCACAGCAAGATGGATTCTTATGATAGTTGTGAGTTTACAAACTCATGAGAATCCATCTTGGCGCCCGCTGGTGCAATAGGGCCCGATAGGTGGTGAGCGACTAATCATAGAAAAGCATTGAGGTCTGTGCGGAAGCCAAAGGTAAAG
This sequence comes from Paratrypauchen microcephalus, assembly GCA_036785185.1. Classification (NCBI taxonomy): domain Eukaryota; kingdom Metazoa; phylum Chordata; class Actinopteri; order Gobiiformes; family Gobiidae; genus Paratrypauchen; species Paratrypauchen microcephalus. The sequence continues at coordinate 1,251,374 of JAVJIX010000037.1, read as the reverse complement.
CGCTCAAGTGAACCAAAACAAACATGGCTGACAGAAGTATTTCAGTTTATTTTTGCATCAAAACAGACTTTTTGTTTGTGAAATACATGCAGCAGGTAAGCGCTTTTGTAGACAGGAAAGACGTCTGCTCTTTTCTGTAAACTGGATTTAACTAACGTTACATTTTTTTGGCTTGTTCTGCTATTGTGCTATTCTGCTATAGTTCTCATGACGTGTCACGTTTCCCATTAGCTTTCAGTGAGAGCCATCCCACATTGATAGGTCAGCAAATATACCTAGTTTGCATAATTGCAAAAATGCCAAAAAATAGTACCATAGTACTAAATAGCTGATTTAATGTTTAATTCCACTTTACGTTAACGATTAACTACATTGAAATATTGAGGTTCTGCAACATTTTTCATTTCCAAAACTAATTTCAGGCCCTACACTTGTATGTTTTCTGTGTTCCACAGCCTAAGCCCCGGCCCTTGCGGCGCTCTCATGGACCTGAAGAGCTACATTTCCGGGATGAATTTGGTCAACCAATCACAGTTCAGCTTGAAGAGAGAGGGCGGGGCCAGTACAGACCAATAGAAGCTCATTGGGAGATGAGTCAGACTCAGAGGCCATGCTACAGTGACCCATACATTCCGCCTGATCTTTACCCCTACATGTCACATGACCAGTTTCCCACCCCCAGCTGTGTCCCCAGTGTGTCCTACAGCCTGGACCAAATGGACCAGATGGACCCCGACTGGCTTCAGACCCAGGTACAGCGTCTTGGACTTCAGGTGCCATGTTTAATCATGTGGTATTTTACAAATGTGTTTTTCCGGTCCAATCAATAAATAGTTAATATATGAAAGTTAAAGTTATATAATATGTGGAGATGAGGCTTTAAAAGACATTTGACTTCTGCCAGTATTGTACAGCTTAAGTCCAGTATATGTAATCTGAGATGTCTTTTAGCACATTTTTGCTGACCGCTTAGACAGCAAGTCGGAGATCATAACCAAAACATTCAAAAGGCAGAATGCTGACCAGGCTATCAGTCAGTAACGTTCTCTGTCCTTCCTGTTTCTTCTCAGTTCACGTGCCCCTGGCCTCCACCAGACCTCAGGCCTGATCCCGCCTTGGATCTGGACCAGGTTCAGCCTGGTCCTGGTTTGGTTCCAGACTTCCCCTGCAGCTCCTCTCAGTTCCTCAAGGGGATGTTGCTCTCGGAGGCAGAGACTGATATTGTGTCATCACTCCCAGGCCACACTCCTTCATCCCGTGGCTCCTCTCCTTCAGACTCTTTGACATCGTCTTTGACCTCAGAGCCCAGTGATTCAGGCTTCCACAGTGTCAGCACTGCAGGTCCCGCCCCCAGAGCTGCAGGCCCCACCCCTAGAGCTGTCGGCCCCTCCCCCGGACATCATCGCCCGCATCTTCAGAGAGGACGCTGGGAACTGCAGTCAATCCCTGAGAACTGGAGGTGAGTCAGAATATTTTACAGTCAAAGTTTCACACTAAACCAGTGTTGTATAAGATGATTCTTAGTGATGTGACCTTTGCTGATGATACCATGTTGGTAAAAAGCCTGCGTCACTTCAAGTGAATATTATTGTTCTGTATTCCTGTGATCAAATGAAGTCACTTGTAATGAGTCTTATTGTGTCTGGTTTTTAGCCCTGCTCCTCACTATACACGTCAACAGTCGGACCAGAGGGGATTCTGGGAGATGCAGTCCATCCCAGAGTCAGGGCCCAGGGCTAGCTGCAGCGTAGGCAACAGTACAACAACAACAGTCCACTTTCACCGTCCAGAACGCAGCCCCACGTCTCCACGACAACACAGCCCCCGGTTACAGCGACAACGCTCACCTGCGACCACACCCCTCGGTCAGTGAGTCAGCTGAACTGTGTGCACTCTGTATGTATACTGATCCAGTTGTCTGTTGGATCTTTCATGTCACTGATTCTATTGTGTCAATAAAGCTACATAACTCTAATGTTGTGATGATCTATAACAATATTTTTTCCATAGGCTGTCGCACTGAACCTTGCCAGCGGAGAGCGCTCTGGCTGCAAGATGGATCCAGAAATTTAACAGAACCAAACCGAAGCCAGACTTTCACCAATCTGAGCCAGAATCAGAACCAGCATCGGAGGAGAGCCAGCCACCCCTGCACTCTCCAGGCTTCAGAGACTCGGACCTCCCAGAATGGTCCATCTGAGACCAGGTCTAACCAGACCAGCACTGCACCTAGGAGGAGCCTAACCAGAACCAGCCAATGGGATCGGAGCTTGACCCATGACAGACAAACCAGCTTAAATCAAGACCAAAACCAGGACTTCAACCAAATCCCTCAAAACCCTTCTACATACAACCCCCAAATCACAACCCGATCCAGAGAGTCCTTGGATCAAGTCTTCGCCAAACCTAACAGGAACAGAGACCTTAGTCTGGACCAAAACCATCACAGTCCTCTGACTCGGACCTCCCAGACCCTCAAAACTAGGTCCAACCGAGAGACCACACCTCAGTTTTACAGCACAGTCCAATCCAGTCCCAGATCACCCAATCAAAGGCCACTTCGGAGGCATCGAGCTCCACGATTGGTCCATCAGAGGAGTGATGTCACCACTGATGAAGAGTTGTTCCCACCTCCCCAAGACCGCCGCAAACCAGGTCACAAAACACGGATCAGATCCTCCCAGAGTCGTTCTGGGCCGGACCAGGATCCACTCATGGTCCTGAGAGATCAGAACCTGGACCGCATCAGGACCAGGCAGATTCTTGATGAGTGGACCACCATTGAAGAGCTGCTGAGCCATGGGACCAGAACAGAAAACAGGAGCAAGGGCTGGCCCAGTCCACTCCTGTCTGTCACTACAGTCTGATCAAATCAGAACAAGTACCAGAACCAGGACTGTCTATACCAGACTAAAACTAAGGCTAGAACCAGAGCCAAAATTGAAAACATGGAAATAGCACCTACAACCTGTGTTTACACATATCAGATGACGATCAGAACCAAGTCCAAACCTCATGTGGACCAGAACAAGATCTAATGCTAATGAGAACTCTATGACTGTTTCTAAAGGAGAGGAAACGGGTCCTGGACTAAACTGTGAATAAATATGTGAATACACATACTGTCAACCGAAGTTCAGTTTAAGACTAACTACACCGCAAAAAACAAATACTTCTGTGTGAGTTCAAATACATCTTGATTTGAGTAGTTTTTTAGTACAAGTCCAAACTAATCAAACCAAGACACATTCTGCTGTCAGACAGGTGTAAATATTCAGGTATAACACTAGATCAGATGTGACTGTGAAAGAGAACAATAAAGTTTGCCCAAAAGGCTCAGAGATTCATGCAAGCTAAGGAAAGATATGTTTTAACAGCAATATAGGCCTATATATATTTTTATCCAATTAAAATAAGATTAAATTAAAAGTCAAAATATTAGAACCACATCCTAACCAGGTGAAAATCTGAACCCAGGTTCTGTTCTGGAGCCATTGGGAACATTTTTATTTATTTTATGTAATTCATTTGGTGTGTGGCCATTTTACTTGGTCTAGAGAGCTGTCAAATGTGTCTATATACGTAATTGCCATGACTAGCAGCACCACCTCCTCAGACATTTCTCTTCTCCCCATCTGGACGAAGATGGCACTACAGCCTGAGATTCTCTCATTAGAGGAATCTCGCCATCACACTGTGTGCCTCTTGCAAAATTTACTCCCATCTTTATGAAACATGTATTCACAATTCTGTATACTGCTACCAAAAAACACACACTGTACCCCTGGCAACTTAGAGTCTCAATTCCTGGCTCTAAAACAGTATTTTTGTGATGCCAGTTCACAGTTGTTAAAGATGACTGAGGTGAGAGTGTGGTCCAGCTCATTCTTTCACTCGTTTCCATTTGAGTGTCTCCATGGCGACTGTCTGAGCGTCTCCACGGTGACCGCTGCATCACAGTTTCCACAGCAACACTTTGACGACTCCATCACTGTCTTCGTCATTTAACCACCTCGTCAATTCGGCAAGTTCACAGAATCATGACCCAAACACTATTTAGCAGTTATTATACAGTTACCAGGATCCAGGCTCAGCTCCAGTCCACTGCTCCTGAAAGGTGCAGAAATATTACAGCGCAGAAAATCCAGCAACAATACCACATAGTACCATAGTGTATCAAAAACTGTGTACAGTATAGTGCTTAGAGGGAGCAGATCTCACTCAGGACAGAATCCAGCTTTATTTGATATTCCAGATCAGCACTAAAACATCCCTTTACTGATCCTTTGTGGCTGAAAATAGTACCTTTGTGTCAGCTAGGATATGCAGCAAAATGTTCTACTGTTTGAGGCTGTTTGTGAACCTAATTCAACCTTTATGTTGCTAACAAACTGGTAAAATTATGTACAGGCATGCAGTGCAGGTAATTATGCATAAGAACAAATTTAATGTTTAATCTAAACTGTAGTTATTTACAGATTGAGTCTAATAAATCACAAATATTATGCTAGTAGTGTCACATCACACCGACAGAGAAGTTCATATCAGGATGAAAAGGGTTTGTTTGTGGTATTTTTGTAAATAAATCTGTTTAAATTTAAGTCTAAAGTCTTTTATGTTTTTTTTTTTAAATGCCCATATTATGCTATGTTATTTCCTCATCAAAAACACATCTGGAGTTGTGTTTTGTTTCATTCACACGTTTTAGTACACACAAATCCAGCATATTTAGGCAGTGTTCTTTTTTCAAACTGAAAACACTGTTCCACCTTGTGATGTCATGTGGTGATAGAGGAAGTGCTCCACTGTGTTTTTAAACTCTACACACCTTCACTAAAATCATTTGGAAAATTTCAACCTTGGAATTGCCAGTCTCTTCTGAACTAAAATTAAAATGTAGCTGTTAACTTGAAAACTACTGCTTCATGACGCTGTAAAGTGGAAAAGAGCATTCTGAGCTTTGGAGATGTAGACAGAATAATAATAAAGGGTTACTCAAACATGTATGAATGAAACAAAACACAACTCCAGGTATGTTCTGGGTGGGGTAACATTGTAACATGGCTCAAAGCTCACAAGAATCTATTGTATGTAGGAGCTTTCATGCTATAGTATTGTGACTGGAGTATTACTAGGCAATGGGAATGACGACACAACTGTACCCCTTCACTTCCCAGATGAACGCTTAAATAAATACACTGTTTAAGAAAAATAAAATAGACTTTATTTAACTTTAAAACAAATGTAACACACATCATTTTTAAATAAAAACAAACATGCTTTTTAGGTTCAGCCCCAGTTTAATTTTGGTTCACATGTGTTTTAGTTGTTCTCAGTGAAGACCTGTCCCTTGACTGCAAGTCTTGAGCTGAAGGGTTGAACTGGACATCTAAGTTTTGAGCTCTGTGATTGGCCAGTAGATGATGCAGTGGGCTGACCCAGTAGAATGTTCCTGATCTCTGACTGGTCAGACTCATGGCTATGGCAGCAGTACAGAGCAGCAGCATCGATGGGATGGGCCTCCGTATTGAAGATGTAGGCTCCTGTTAAAAAACATTCTAGTAAATTGTACTTTTAAATACTACACCACTCAAATGTGTTTAAAAGTAACGCACCTGTCCCAAGCACACACGTTCCAGAAAGCCCGCCCCCTTCTTCCCATGGTCCACCCCCATGCAGGAAGTGAGTGGGGTCAAAGAGCAGGTAAAGGTATTTAATGGTCTCTGCCAAAAAGAAGGACTCCATCCTGTTGTCCAGTTGGTGGTCCCTCAGATCTTTCACCTGACACAGATTGTATCAAAGTTTATGTATGATTCTGTAGGATCATAACAGCTGTAGTAGCAACAGTAGAGGTTAGGGTTGGATGCCTATTGTTTTTTTTTTGTTTTTGTTTTTTTACAAAAAACAAAACAAACAACAGGTACTGAACAATACTTTTTTCAGTACCTGTGGTCTGAATACTTTCACAATTGATTTTATCCATGTCAGAACTAGTCTTAAAGGTCCCATGGGATGAAATTTTCACTTTCTGAGGTTTTTGAACGTTAATGTGAGCTCCCCTACCCTGTTTAGCCCCCCCCCCCCCCCCCCCCCATGGTTAAAAGTTGTGAAATGTCTAAACTGAGCATTTGCGATCCTTTTCTGCGTTACAAAAAATCGGAGCTCAAACGGGCGATTTTGAACAAGGCACCTTATTGACGTCAGATCGAAAACAGAAATGCAAATGCAGTTCCACCCCCGTCTGTCTGTACTCAGCGTCTCTGTAAATCACGCCCAGAGAGTTTGGACTGCGAATGCGCTAGGCAATGCGAAATGCGTTTTTTTATTTGCCTGGAGGCACGTCCGAGTGTTTCTAGACTCGGAAGTCCTTTATCTGAGCCTCTGGACCTTTGAACAGCAGTGGTTTAATTTTATTTTCTGTGGAAATGTGTTTATTTTTCAATGGAACGCTTCAAATCTCTCTCCCGTGCAAAAACAAGGAAATGGATCAGCTGTGGGCTCTGAGCGGAGAGTTTGGCCACGCCCCCACCCTCTACTATTGGCCATCTGTTTTCTCCTCATTTGCATTCAAGCAACAACGCCCAGAATAAAGAGTTTGAGAGAGATATTTATGACTCTTTCTCATCTTATCTCTGTTTCTCATGCAGTGTTGATTTTGAAGAAGGATTCATTTACAGTATTAGGGAACCATTAAGGAGCCATATAAAAGCATCAAGAAGTACCATGTCATGGGATCTTTAACATGGTATTTTAAAAAACTACTGTTAATATTAATAGCGTTATTTTTGGTTGGTAATTATACTAATTATATTATTATACGAATTATAAATCATAATTTTAGTATCAAAACTGATTTTGATATACTAACTAGATACTAACTACAGCAATAAAAAATATATAAAAACAGAGATACCACAGTGGTAACGTTACCCAGCACTAGTAGTAGTAGAAGTAGCTGTAATAGCACAACTCTCACCGTGGCATATCCACACGGTGTGCGGCTGATCTTTTCAATGGACTCCAGAGCATCCAGGCCCATCTGCAGATACATGTGATCCCCGGTGGCTCGGAACAAGTACATTGCACTTTCTATCAACTCTGAAACCCCAAATATATTTAAATACATCACATTCTTATACCAACACAGGTTTAATACAATTATTGTGAGTAAGTGGGTAAATCACATTTAGATACTTACCTGGTCTAAGAGGGTAGCCCTCTCTCTTATCCACAGTATAACCCTGTGGGATGCTGTAGAACTCTGGAAGACCCCCAAACTGTCTCCAGACCGAATAGTAATTCTGGAAGGTCCTCACTGCACTTTCCAGATCTCCAATCAATGACTAAATGACAAAGAAAATCAGGTAGTGCATCTCTTCCTTTGTGTTTGCCCTGTGGTCCCACTCATGCAAAGATCTTACCTGTAACCCGGGCCAGAATGCCTCCAGGGACTGAAAGACTGGCATGGACACTGTGCCTTTGTGCATCTGGACCCACAGGTACCAGTCATCAAACCGAGTGTAGTTCTGGATCGCTTTGTCATATTCTGAAATAAATAACAGTAAGAATTTAATCAGCCTTTACAGTCTTCACTTGCACAATAGACCTACAGTCTTCTTCTCATCTATAAATAAATGCCTCTAAATAACTGGCTCTTTGCTCTTTCTCCCTTGATTTTCTGGTTAGGTCATGTTAGGCTAGACTGAAACACTTTGCTCAAGGCCTCTGAGTAAGTCTCACCTCTGCCCATATCATCTGCTCTCCTTTTATCCATTACAAATCTAAACATGAGCTGTTGATAGGTATAATTTAAACAGAATTAGAATCTATCAGTGTCTCTGAGCCATACCATGGAACATGTGCATTAGGCCAGGGTCCTGAAGGAGGATAGCTCCTTTGACCAAATATTCAAAGTATGAGTCGACTCCAGCTCCAATCCCTGCATCCTGAGCCACCCACTTCTGAGTCACCACATCTATGTGGTTCCCCACCTGAGGACGAGAACAGACTAAGGTTAGTCCTGGTTAAGTCCTGGTTGAGTTCTTGATGAAGTCCCAGGCCAGTACCAGTCCAATGCTGGACCTGGTCTCCCACAGAGCCTGCAGAGCCTTGCGAGCCAGTTCCTCGTAGGTTTGGTTCCCAGTGAGTCGGCTCAGAGTCGCAAACTCCAGGATGAATGTCCCCACTCCAGCTGTACAGGTGACGGGGGTCTCGGACGGACTGACCCCACGCAGCAGATTCACAGTCCCATATGGCATCCCAGAGGGGGTCTCGAAGGCTGGGGAGAGAGACTTAGAGACTTAAAGGCAAAGTAACGTTATTTTACAATCTGAGCCTTCTTTCGGTAATAAAACAAGTAGTTTTACTCACCCATAGCATTTTTCTGTCAATTGGAGCAGTATCGCAGAACTTATGTTGAGCCGTTCTGTTCTAGTAATGATCCCGTATCTGTTAACATGGTGCTGTATCATTTGCTCGGGGCATTACTTTGCGGTCTCCAAATAACACAAACTTTAGCACTTTTCAAATCATAGAAGCCCGATGTCTTAATGAAAAATTTCGTTTGAAGCAAAAGATGGATGAGTAGATGAGGACGCCAGTGCGCATGCGCGGACTGCTCCGGGGACCCAAATAGGAAACGCAAAGCTGAAAACTATGGATAAACCTCGGATTACAGGCCACTTTTGCTTCAAACGAAATTTTTCATTAAGACATCGGGCTTCTATGATTTGAAAAGTGCTAAAGTTTGTGTTATTTGGAGACCGCAAAGTAATGCCCCGAATACAAATGCTAACAAATGCTAACAGAAACGCCACAACGTAACTTTCTTCAAACAGCTCCAAATGACACGAACGTGATATGGGTGAGTCAAACGACTTGTTTTATTACCGAAAGAAGGCTCAGATTGTAAAATAACGTTACTTTTCCTTTAAGAGACCAATAAAACTGAGATAAGAGGCTCACAAGAAATACATCTGACCTAAATTTGACCTTGCCAGAATGATGTCTTTACAGTCTACAAACTATTATGGACATATTGATTCAGACGTTTGTTTCTTTTTTATTTTGTATTGTCAAAATCAATATTGTATTATATTGATATTTTAATATGTGTACCTAATGTGATGTTAGGTAAATCATTCAGATATTTTTTTCATTAATTGCGTCTCTGACCTGGTAGCAGTTTCTTGGCTGCATCCTCTGCCATCCTCAGTAAGGGACCTGAACAGGGCCAACCAGGCTCTAAGTCCAGACCAGCCCGACCCGAGAGGAGGTGAGCGGAGAGCAAACCCCCCACCACTGACATGAGAGACACAGGGTTTCAAATCAGGAATAAAACAGGTTTATAATGATGTAAAAAGAACTGAGAATGAAATGAAGAAGGTCAACCTAAGCAGGCTCAAGGGCATCTGAACATGTTTAGAAGGAACATTAATATGTATAGAAGGATCTCAACAAGTTTGGGACAAAAACAAATGTAGAAGGGCCCATATAACGCATATAACGATTTTCTGATCTATGTTAAATTGTTATTTCCTCATCATAAACATAACTGGAGTTGTGTTTTGTTTCGTTCACACATGTTTAAAGGTCCCATGGCATGAAATTTTCACTTTCTGAGGTTTTTGAACGTTTATGTGAGCTCCCCTACCCTGTTGAGCCCCCCCCCTCATGGTTAAAAGTTGTGAAATGTCTAAACTGAGCATTTGCGATCCTTTTCTGCGTTACAAAAAATCGGAGCTCAAACGGGCGATTTTGAACAAGGCACCTTATTGACGTCAGATCGAAAAAAGAAATGCAAATGCAGTTCCACCCCCGTCTGTCTGAACTCTGGCGTCTCTGTAAATCACGCCCAGAGAGTTTGGACTGCGAATGCGCTAGGCAATGCGAAATGCGTTTTGTTATTTGCCTGGAGGCACGTCCGAGTGTTTCTAGGCTCGGAAGTCCTTTATCTGAGCCTCTGGACCTTTGAACAGCAGTGGTTTAATTTTATTTTCTGTGGAAATGTGTTTATTTTTCAATGGAACGCTTCAAATCTCTCCCCCCCGTGCAAAAACAAGGAAATGGATCAGCTGAGAGCTCAGAGCCGAGAGCGGAGAGTTTGGCCACGCCCCCACCCTCTACTATAGGCCAGCTCTTTTCTCCTCATTTGCATTCAAGCAACAACGCCCAGAATAAAGTGTTTGAGAGAGACATTTATGACTCTTTCTCATCTTATCTTATCTCTGAGTGTTGATTTTGAAGAAGGATTCATTTACAGTATTAGGGAACCATTAAGGAGCCATATAAAAGCATCAAGAAGTACCATGTCATGGGATCTTTAATACACAAACCCTGCACATTTAGGCTGGGTTCTTCTCTCAAAAAAACAAACAAACACCCTGTTCCACCTTGTGATGTCATGTGGCAATACAGGAAGTGCTCCACTGTGTTTTTAAACTCCATACACATTCTCTGCCCATCTCTACTTAGGGGCGGTCCTAGGCACGGGCCGACAGGGGGACGTCAGGAGGGGGTCTCGTCCAGGGGAGTAAGTCAGTGTAGGACCACCACTGTCTCTACTAAACAAAAGGTAAAAGGAGCTGTTAACTTGAAAACAACCACTGCATGACATCACCAAGTAGAACAGAGCATTTTGAGCTTTGGAGACATAGACAGACTAATAATAAAGGTGTGGATGAAACAAAACACAACTCCAACTGTTTTTGATGGGGTAAAAACATTATAACATGCCTTAAAGCTCACAGGAGTCACTTTTGCATAATATAGGATCTTTCACATGTTCTATTCAAGCAGGACTGGTTTTACCTCTGATGTTGGTCTCAAAAACAGAAGCATTGACGTCAATATCAAAGTCAACAGTTTCCTGAAGCAAAGAAGCCACTCTCTGGAACTCAGTCCTGTTCCCCAAAACCTGCAAAAGAACACCCCCCAGTGGACATTCACAACAAGTACTTGACAAATGTCCTGAATTGTCACTGGTCCTCCTGATGAGGCGCAATTAGTTAGTTCTGGGCTGTGATTGGTTGCTTCTGTCAGTGCCTGGCTGTGATCGGTCAGCCATGGAGCTCAACAATAACTGCCCGGAAGTAAATTTACCATTCATTTTTCCCATAGACTTTTCAGAAAATTCTAATATTAAGAGTTCAAAGACAAGACAAATGCAAGATCTGGCAAAATGCTTTAATAAGGTAGGTTTATAGCATTTCAGAAACAGATTTAAAATAAAATTGTAGATCTTGTGGCCATTAGCTGATTAGCCCTGAGCAAGCTATCACATTTTTAACTTTTCGGAAAGTATATGGGAAAAATGAATGACAAATTTAATTCTGGGGAGTGGGTGGACACAGTTGAGCTCCATTGTTCAGGGGTGGGATGTGATTGGTGTGTGGAGGGACTCACCAAGAGAGTGTCCAGTGCATCAATTAGAGTGAGAGAGAAACTGAAAGGGAGACGTAATAGTTAAGAGTCAATCACACCAGAGGAAAGGGTCATACACATACATGAGGAGTATATTATCTGCTTTACCTGCCCCAGGTGTCCTGTCCGTCACAAGTGAGGGGGCGGAGCTCATCGTAGGGGAACGCATGGTCAAGGTAACTGTTGTAGGCATGGTAAAACATGGTCTGGATCCTGGACCTAAAGAAGAACTAAGATTAAGTCCTGGTTTTGTACTTGTCCTAATCTTTCTTCACTCTTTTTGGTTATACTGTAGGCCTTATTTTGTTCTGACTGTCCCTGCAACTGCTTTGTCTTTCTTCCTACATAATTAAAAGGCTTTATTGTCCTTAAGATATTATACCCTGAGGTTGTTGTTTCGACACAGAACTAAGTGAACCCTGCATTTGTACTGCTGTTAAAGATGCATGTAACTTTTCTGGAGGAGGGTCTGCCACGTGCTGATTGTCTCCATGGAGATGTCACTGCGGTTGGACCAGCAGGTAACCCAATTAGGCCAAGTTACAGGTCAGATCTGTGGAGAGGTGTCCCCGCCCACAGTAAGAATGCATGTTTTTCAAGGTATATTTGAGCAATAAAAGCACATGTAACACTCCTACATCTCCATAAAGACAAGGAAGTGGGAGAAAAGTTACGTAGTGCAGATGTAAGTGTGTGGACTGGAGATGCGGGGCAGGTGCGTGGTACCGGATCGCCTCCATCTGCTCCTCCGTGAACTCCTGCGCGCGCGTGCCTCTCAGTGCGGCTCCAAGCGCGAGCACGAGCAGCAACGTGCGTCCCGCCGTGCACGCCATCTCTGCGCGTTCACGAGTCTCACATCAGAAGCAGAATTACTCTGAAAACATCATAATTACTCTGAAAACATCATAATTATCATCAAAATCATAGCGAAGACAAACACCAGACGTAAACAGGAAGTACTGACACAGCGCATGCGCAAGGACACTCGTCGTTACCGAGTTGCGTTCAGGAAACTGGGAAATAGTAGTGCTATTCTAAAAGCTTTACAATACAATACAATACAATACAATACAATACAATACAATACAATACAATTAGTAGTAGTAGTAGTAGTAGTAGTAGTAGTAGTATGATCAAAGGAGAAGTTCAATTTGTCAACTGGACAAAGTTTGTTTGGTTGAAAACGTTTCGCCGCTCATCCGAGAGGCTTCGTCAGCTCTGGCCCTCATGCTGGTTAGACCCTGTTTATATCTAGCTGCAAGGGAGGGGCTAACTACCCTGAACAAAGCTCTGAACCTATCCCCGCTACTCTCTTTTGTTTTACAAATTCCTCTGGCGTCTTGTATTAGCATATCTATCAGCCCTAGGCGGCGCTCACTACACTGAAATAGCTCTGTAACTATCAACTAATCTGTCTCTTTGTATTTCAAATTTCCCTGGCGACCAAATCCCTATTCAAGACAACGACCCTCTCCACCCCTCTGCAATGGCTTGTCTGTCCTAATGATTCTTTGTTTGAGAATCGAATTATAGATGGGAGACAAGTTGTGTCTAACTCCCCCATTTCTGTTTAACGACGGATTCTCTTTTTTGACAAAAATAGCCTCTTTAACTCCCCTCTCAAACCAGTTCTTTTCCCTGGCTAAGATCTGAACCTCACTGTCCTCAAATGAATGGCCCGCGGCTTCTAGGTGAAGATATACGGCAGAAGACGGTCCACTCTGGCACGCCCGTCTGTGTTGGTACATCCTCTTCTGAAGTGGCTGCTTGGTTTCTCCAATATAGCGCTCACTGCAGTCTTCACTACACTGAATGGAGTAGACCACATTGCTTTGTTTGTGGCTCGGTGTTTTGTCCTTTGGGTGGACGAGTTTTTGTCTTAAAGTGTTTGTGGGTTTGAAATAAACTGGAATTTCATATTGTCTGAAAATCCTCTGTAGTTTTTCCGAAACGCCGGCCAGGTAAGGAATAGCTACCCCTTTCCTCCTGGGTTCGGATTCTCTGTTGTCTTGTTTCTTGCCCTTGTCTCTCTTGGTTTTGTTGACAGCCCATTTAGGATATCCACAAACAGAGAGGGCTTCCTGCACATGTTGTTCTTCTTTCTCCTTACCCTCCATGCTTGTGGGAACCACTTGGGCCCTGTTGTAATGTCCGAATAACACCTAGTTTGTGCTGCAGTGGGTGGTGTGAATCAAAAAGCAGGTATTGGTCTGTGTGTGTGGGCTTCCTGAAGACTTCTACTTGGAGTCCCCGGTCTCCTCCTATCGTTAGTGCACAATCTAAGAATGCCAATGTGTTATCATTGGCATCTTCACGGGTGAATTTGATATTAGGATCTACAGAATTGATATGTGCAGTAAAAGGTTCCAAATCTTGAATTTTGATTTTTGTGAAATTATCATCAACATAACGAAACCAGTGTGTGGGTGGAGTGCCTGGAGTGGACCGTCATCTGCCGTTCATCTTCACCTAGAAGCCGCGGGCCATTCATTTGAGGACAGTGAGGTTCAGATCTTAGCCAGGGAAAAGAACTGGTTTGAGAGGGGAGTTAAAGAGGCTATTTTTGTCAAAAAAGAGAATCCGTCGTTAAACAGAAATGGGGGAGTTAGACACAACTTGTCTCCCATCTATAATTCGATTCTCAAACAAAGAATCATTAGGACAGACAAGCCATTGCAGAGGGGTGGAGAGGGTCGTTGTCTTGAATAGGGATTTGGTCGCCAGGGAAATTTGAAATACAAAGAGACAGATTAGTTGATAGTTTCAGAGCTATTTCAGTGTAGTGAGCGCCGCCTAGGGCTGATAGATATGCTAATACAAGACGCCAGAGGAATTTGTAAAACAAAAGAGAGTAGCGGGGATAGGTTCAGAGCTTTGTTCAGGGTAGTTAGCCCCTCCCTTGCAGCTAGATATAAACAGGGTCTAACCAGCATGAGAGCCAGAGCTGACGAAGCCTCTCGGATGAGCGGCGAAACGTTTTCAAACAAACAAACTTTGTCCAGTTGACAAATTGAACTTCTCCTTTGATCATGGATTCTACCTGGATGACTGAGGGACTTTTCCTAGTAGTAGTAGTAGTAGTAGTAGTAGTAGTAGTAGTAGTAGTAGTAGTAGTAGTAGTAGTAGTAGTAGTAGTAGTAGTAGTAGTAGTAGTAGTAGTACCCGGGTCTCCAAGGGAAACGTGATGTTAGTCTGACTCTGCTTCTGAGGTTGTGGGTTGGATTTCTGCTCTAGAGTGGTGTATGGGTCATTCCAGAATTGGAGGACATTTTACGTCCCACCCATCAAATATTAAATAATCCACATACAAAATACTAAAACACAGTTTCTGAGTGAATTTACTTGTCCTGAGACCAAATCTAAAAAAAAACTAAGAGAAAAGAATGCTTGAAAATAGTTTTTAAAATACCAAATAAGTCTGGAGTACCCCCCAAAATGCCATTTTCCTCTTGTCGCACCCCTCAAATTGAATCTCAGATTGTATTATTTGTTTGATTGCCATCTCTTGTAACTGTGGGAACATTTGTTTTAATAGACATAATATTTCAAATAATAATTATTATTCATGGAACATGTGTCCCACAACATGCACACCACCCTGTTTGCCTGGTAGAAGAAGAAAAAAGCAGAACCACGTGATTCCCTGGTCTTGACATCATCAAACAGTTTTCCAAAAGAATGGGTAGAGCAAAGGTTTGTCTTCTCTTCTATTTTTCATATTTTTTATAACATATTTAGCCTTGATTGAATGTCTCACTCTACCTCACACAACCCTGTTATGCAAATGATCAGAATAAGACTTTTTTTTTTCTTTACTTATTTGCATAAATAAGTTTTTCCTCTTGATTACCAGTAAAACCTAGGTAAACAGTTAGCTTCTACTCCTGAGATAAAGCGAACATTAGTGCGTATTTGCAACCCTGTTACCTGCAACCCTGTTACTGTGATTAGAGGAAATAAATAAATAAACCAAATAAATCATGTAATAAAAATTGTACCATTGATCCGTAAGTTGAGCTAATCAAACATTTGATAGTTTATTACCTATTATTGATAAATATGTAGCATATATGTATTCAATATGTAGAAAAATGAAGGTTTATTTTTCAAGAATTTTAAAGCCAAAATGTCTTCCAATTCTGGAATGACCTGTATATTGTCTCACGGGACAACAGTGAAATCTCCACAGGCTGCATGCGCTGAGATGAGATGAGCTGGAGAAATTTATGTTTAAATGTGAAAATTAATGGGTGTGTTTTCTAGGCTATGCAAAATGGCGGTGAGGAGCCATTGCCTGGAGGACGCTGATGCACCAAGTTCTAATCAATTATTAGGGATATTGGTCAAAGCAGTGGGACTACAAGTAAAAAAGTAAGCAACAAACTAAAACTAATAGTAACTAACAGTCTACTAAAATGGACAGTTACATTTGGCTCTTGGCACATTGGATTGAACACCTTATCATGCAGTTGACCAGTTCAATGCTTAAAGACTTGGGTAAAAGCGTAGATTGTATAAATGGACATAGGTAACCTGCTAGCTGCTTATCTATAATAAGAACTGAATAAGAGTTGTTATACTTCCATGGTTAGCTGCCGCATCCTAAATAGGAAGTGAGCACAGGCGCACTTCCAGCTCCATAGACTGATCCCAATCATTCATGATTCATGGATCTATTATTATTATTAGGTTCCATGTCACAAAAACGTTACCCCTTTCTCCGTAACTGCTCCCGTGAAGCTCCTCATTTTGGTCTTAAAATGTTTGTATTAACCTGCCCTACATGATCCTGGTGTTTTTATTTAATGTGTTCTAAATAAATTTCTATTTCTAATATGGAACTGGCTCAAAATTTGCTCCTATAACTGCTAGCCTAGTGAGCTTCATTTGACTGGGTGACGTCACACTGTTTTTACTGTGTTTACCCTAAGCGGCTAAATAACATTTTAACTG